>CM064528.1:44056660-44656660 GCA_032716605.1 Paralithodes platypus
CACTATCTGAGCCGACGTCTTGGGAGTTAGTGTGATACATACTGTAGATTCATCATTGTTGAGGAAATATCTTTGATTTTGTTCCCTAGATCTAGAAAAAAGAAGAAGAAAATATCCTTCAAAATAAATTTCAAAATGTTTCGTTCTTCCTAAATTGCACATATTTCAATTGCATTTGTTTACAGTTGTACCTATATGTATGTATGTAATAATAATAATAATAATAATCGATTTATTGATGTATATATGAATGCATGTATGTATGTATGTATGCATGTATGTATGTATATGTGTGTCCTACAACTTTCACATTCTTTACAGATAACGCCAGGGGATTTTGTCCAGCCAATTACCAGGACACTTTAGAATCAAGAGGAAAGAAGCCTATCTACTACTACTACTACTACTACTACTACTACTACTACTACTACTATTATATAATCCACATGAGAGCTGAGGTTAGTCTTTGATACAAGGTTATATATTTAAACCCTTTTAAGGAGGGTAGTGCTGTTTTTTTTGGTCTATGTGTCTTTATTATTGTATTTACGAGTTTCTTCGCTACACCTCCATCAAACTTTAAAAAAACACCCCTTAGGCTCCCTTCAAGATATATATGTAAATTTTTCGGAAAAAGGGGATATGGGGAGGAGAGAGAGAGAGAGAGAGAGAGAGAGGGGGGGGGGGTCGTCATTGCAGGAGGTAGAAGTAAAGCAGGACAAGATTTGCAATGTGTGTGTGTGTTTTGTTTTTTTGTCTAACCTGTTTGTCTGTATACCTTTTTGTCTATATATCTATCTATCTATTTATCTATATTTATCTTTATCTTTCTGTCTATCTATCTATCTATCTACCCTTCTTTCTATTTATCTATTGTATCTAGCTATCTATCTATCTATCTATCTATATATATATATATATCTATGTATTGTATCTATCTACAGAGAAAAAAAATCAGAAAATAAATGGGTAATCGGATCTTGAAAGAGAAAAGGTATTATTATTAACCCTTTCTGTACCGGCGACGTCTTTTTCATTTCATTCTGGCTACTATTAGACGATTTTATTCAGTTTAAAAAGGGGCCTCCAGCAATTAACAGGCTTCGAACTATCTCACTCAACCCTATTTACTACCACATATTTTTCTTAACCCCTTCTGTACCGGCGACGATTTTATGAAGCTTAGGAAGGATATACGGTAGCTAAAAGGATACATTGAGATAGTCTGACACCTTTTAACTGGTAGACATATCCTTCCTAAGCTGAATGAAATCGTCTGATAGTTGCCAGCATCTAATGTAAAGGACGTCACCGGTACAGAATGGGTTAAACTGCACAAAAACGTCTAAATGTTGCAAGAATAATATTTAAACACGTCGCCGGTACTGAAAAGGTTTAAAGAACTTCTATATATATCGTTGTGGAATACACGTACTTCCCGTTGAAGCATATCTCTATCTCTCTCTCTCTCTCTCTCTGTCTTTTTAGCGATAGGAGGAAAAAGGCGACATAAACTGCAGTAGGCTTGGAGTGTAGTTTAAGGGAAGATTTGATTTCGATCCTCCTTCTCCCTCATGTTTAGCCCCATTAGTTTTGAGATTGTAAGACGTTCGCCTTGTTAGTATGTCGATCTTAAGACAATTTCTGTCAATTTTAAGACCTTTCGTGCCATTTAGGTGTCGATCTTTTCCCTTAATCTTATGCACATTTTCCTACCCTCTTTTTACCCTAGAAGTTTACATAGTTTTCCTGTTTGGTCATCTAACTGTTTCTAGCGATTGTAGGAATTAGAAGCATAGGAAAATGTACGATCCGAATGTGCGCTGTTAAATATCAAGGCTATATTAAGCTATAAAAAGGTACATAAAAACATTGGGTTCCCTCTAAATTATCAGGGGTTTGAGATTGGAGAGTTTTTTTCCCTGTTCGGGCTCTGTCTCGAGTCGGCCATCCCCAGCTAAAAACAAATGGGGTATGTGCCTGAGTATATAGATAGATAGATATATATATAGATAGATAGATAGATAGACAGACGAGGATAAAAGGAGCGAGGTGAAACGAACTATTAAGAAGCGAAGACAAGTTCAAATGAATGGTGGGGTCAATGGTTTAATGAGAATTTTGAGGAACGTACCTATACATAACTCACAAACTACTAGAGTCATAGAGTTCATATTTCTACCACTTAGGAAGAGTCAGCCAGGGAATAGGTGTGGCAATGTACGGCCCATTTGTTCCAGCCCTTCTTAAGTTACAGAGGATAGAAGTCAAAATCTCTCGCCTACTTAAAATGAAGAGTTATTTAGTGGAAGGTGTGTGAGTGAGGAAAAGATATGTTGAATATTTTTAATCTTTAAGCTTTGATGGAGGTCGAGCTAGGTAACTAAACAATAAACAAACACATAACTAAATTATAATAAATATAAGAATAACTAAATAAATACACAAATAAATATTAAAAAAAAACACAATCCCCCTTAATCTGACGAGGTGATTGTGAGCTGATTAAATACTAGGAAAATCACTCGGGTTCTGTTCATTGTATAGGAAAATGTTCTAAATTGGATCCAACTGGCTACAATACATTAATGGTATAGTAATAATGGAAATAATGATACTACTACTACTACTACTACTACTACTACTACTACTACTACTACTACTACTACTACTACTACTACTACTATTATTAATACTACTACTACTACTACTACTACTACTACTACTACTACTATTACTACTATTATTAATACTACTACTACTACTACTACTACTACTACTACTATTACTACTACTATTAATACTACTACTACTACTACTACTACTACTACTACTATTACTACTATTATTACTACTACTACTACTACTACTACTACTACTATTACTACTATTATTAATACTACTACTACTACTACTACTACTACTACTACTACTATTACTACTATTATTAATACTACTACTACTACATACCGTATTTATGTTCTCGATGTGAGTGTTCTGGTGTAGGGCTTTTAGTTTTCCGGTTTGTCCTCGCTTAACGATAGTAAATAGCGGAAAAGGATGTGTGTGTGTGTGTGTGTTAGTATATCTCTCTCTCCCTCTCTCTTTGTGTATATACTGTATACCGTATATTACTTATATATTCATTCAGATTAGTAAGTGTATATGGAAGTCAGAGGGTTAATTGAGACAGGCTTTACCCTCTTGATGCCCACAGATCCTCCCAAAGCTGTATACAATCGTCTAATGACAGCCAGAATAAATCGTCAACTTGCAGGGTAACTATTGCATCACCACAACCTACCCACACATGACGTCATCACAGTGTTGCCATATTAACGAGTTATAAATAATTATACATTGTTTATTTGAACTATTATCACACATAGTCAGTTTTAAGAGACATATTATTATATAATATATAGTCTATATATTTCTATATATTTGTAATCTATCTATACAACAAAAGTTAGTAAATTATATGATCTCAATACACCCTCTGAGTAACATAGGTCCTTCTTAAGGGGAGGTATTTAGTTTCTTCCCTAGAACTCCATCAAGCTTAAAATTACACCCCCCTAGACCCCCTTTCAACATACATTTTTAAATTTTTCGGTAGAAAAATGTCCCGGCCGAAGGCCGGTTCCTCTCAAATTACAGGCTCGCCAGGAAAAAATCGACACCTATATGGCACGAAAGTTCTTAAAATTGACAGAAATGGGGCGAAAGTTCTTAAAATCGCCAAACTAAAGGGGGCGAGCGTCCTAAAATCTAAAAAGCAATGGGGCTAAACATGAGAGAAAAAGGGGTCCAGAAAAAAATCCCTCAAGTGGAAATCTCCCCTTAAGCTGCATAACATCATCTAATCTTAGCCATGATCAGAGGTAAAATGGCGTTATAACCCCTTCTGTACCGGCGACGTCTTTTTAATCTTATTCTAGCTATATTTAGACGATTGTGTGAAGCTTAAGAAGGATCTGTGGTAGTTATATATATGGGTTGGGTGAGATAGTTGGAAGCCCTATTATTATTGCTAGTGGTCCTTCCTGAGCTGAATAAAATCGTCTAATACTTGCCAGACTATGATACAAAAAGGACCGGCGACATCCTTTTCATTATCTTCTAGCAACGATTTTATTATTATTATTCAACTTCGGAAGGACGCCTACCCATTATAAGACTACAGACTATATCTCCATTAATCCTTTTAGCTACCATATATCCTTCCTAAGCATCATAAAATCGTCTAAATGCAGCTGAAATGAAAACAAAAAACAAAAAATAAAAAGACGGCCCTGGTACCGAAGGAGTTAAATTAAGCTAAATAGGAAAACCCTTGTCACCAGCACCGGCACCCAGCCCTGTCCA
Source organism: Paralithodes platypus (assembly GCA_032716605.1). NCBI lineage: Eukaryota > Metazoa > Arthropoda > Malacostraca > Decapoda > Lithodidae > Paralithodes > Paralithodes platypus. Next base: position 44,061,029 of record CM064528.1, read on the forward strand.
TCACACTCTAGGAAAACATAGGCAACCTTCATATAACATTATCTATCCGTTCTGTGTGTTTTTATTTTATTATTTTTTTTTTTAAGAGATAATGAACGGAGGAAGAAAAAACACAGACAAAACAAAAATGTCCATGTGCCTAAAGGCATCCTCCATTCATAAAATGTTTGTAACAACTGGATTTAAACTTTTGTAGATTGTAAGTTTGTGGAAAGCAACTCGAGGGAAGTGAATTCCAAAGAGTAGTAGTTCTAGGGATAAATTAATTTTGATAAGCAGAAGTTCTGCATTGTGGAGGAGAAAGTGTAAATTCATGGGCGCTCTCAGCTGCCCCAGTTCTACGGGGAAAGATGTGGAGAGGCGGCACAATTGAAGCAAGTTCCTCGGAACATTTGCTGTGAAAATATCTGTAGAATAATGCAAGGGATGCAACGTTTCTTCGTATGGATAATGTAGGAAGGTCCTGTGTGATTGCAGGGTTATTGCTTAATCTAATAGCTTTATTTTGAATTTTGTCCAACTGCCTCAATGCAACCACTCCACTTCCACCCCACAGAGGTGAACAGTAATCCATCTGAGAACGCACATGACTTTTATATATTACGGCCAACTGCTCGTCAGTGAAGAATTCTCGAACTCTGTACAGGAGTCCCAGTTTTTTAGAGGCATTCTTAGCAATGCTTCTAACATAATGTGTCCAGCTCAAGTTAGTAGTTAATGTTACACCGAGAATGTCAATACTAGGGGAAGTGGGAATATTTACATCATTAAAAAATATATGGGAGTCAGTGAGATTCTGTCGGTTAGAAAATTGAATGTACTTGGTTTTCTGTGCATTAAAGGAAACTAGATTCTTTTGTCCCCATTCATTAATTCTAGAAAGGTCCTGGTTCAGAGAAATTGCAGTGTTTATTTTTGAATTTATAAGATCGGGTTGGGTGAAAGAATTGGTAAATGTGAAGGAACTGTGGAGTGTTGAGTCATCTGCGTAGGAATGTATTGGATTATGAGTGGTAGATATGAGATCATTGATATGAATGAGGAACAGAGTTGGGGCCAAAACTGATCCCTGGGGAACACCAGCATTTATTGAGTGAAATTGAGAATAAAGGCCATCTACCATTACACGTATTTTTCTGTTATGAAGATAAGAAGAAATTAGTGGAACTAATGATGCAAGGCCGTAGTGTGACATCTTCGACAATAAGGATTGATGCCAGACTCTATCAAATGCCTTTGATATATCCAGTGCTATTGTATGTGTTTCACCATGTTGGTCTGTAGCTTGGTTGATTTGATGCGTAAGAAGGCAAAGAATGTCTGCAGTTGATCGACATCGTCTAAAACCATATTGCCTATCACTGATTAATTTATTATTCTCAAGATGCTTAATTATGTGATTATTTAATATAATTTCAAAGACTAATAACATACATAACAAAGCCACTCCAACAGCTTCCTCTCTCTCCAACACCCCTTCTCCCCTCTCTACACTCTTCAGAAAAATAGGAAAAGTAGAATGTAGATACGAGGTGCCGTTGTAAAGGCTTAATCCCTCAATACTTTCACCTGACCTGTGGTAGAGGATGCACTTAGCTATTGGGTTCTGGTTATTAGACGATTTTTTAAGCTTATGATCTACCTCTAGGACTTGTAAGGATTGATACTATCTAAATATACCCTCTGAGTAACATAGGACCCTCTTAATCTGCGTGAAATTGTGATTATGTGTGTGTGTGTGTGTGTATATATATATATGTTGTGTATATAATTATATATATATATATATATATATATATATATTTAGAGAGAGAGAGAGAGAGAGAGAGACAGACAGAGAATGAATAAGGGACAATGAGAGAAGAGAAATATTCGACAACACATTTTCACATTCTAAATAGGACAAGTTTGGCATGAGAGAGAGAGAGAGAGAGAGAGAGAGAGAGAGAGAGAGAGAGAGAGAGAGAGAGAGAGAGAGAGAGAGAGAACGAGGGAGAACGAGAGCACGAGATAAAACACATATTAAGGCATGCAGTCAGGATATGAAAAACATACCACCGACACTGCTGCTGCTGCTGACTATAGGAAATGTTTGGCTCCCCCTCCCCCCAACCCCCTGCACTTAAAAGAGCCAAGGGAGCCTCATATATAACTTACGTGAGCCAGCTATAACACAAGCTAGACTCCACTCTCTCCTCATCCAGCTATACCAAGTTCACAAGAGGTAGGCGAAGCTGTTTAGGGGGAATTGAGAGAGTAATTGGCGGTTGATTATTTCATGTACAGTATCATTATTGTTTTAAGTGAAAACAAGAAAATAACCACTGTCCCCTTAAACTGAATCAAAAACGTTATATTATAGACCTAATCAAAAGCGATCATCTAGGGAAGCAAACCTTATATAAATACGTACTGCTGAAGCCGGTATCACATGAGAGCTTTTATAGTCAACATTCGATGATCAACATTGTTCTGCCAACATTTCTGTATTTTGTACTGTTATCGGAAACTAGACTGATGGTAGATGCATTTAGGAAGCTGTAATATATTGAAAGCTGACCTCATAAGCTGCCAGACCAGTGTTGAGGCTAAATGTTGAGTGAAAAAGCGCTTGTGTGATACTGGCTTTACCTAAGGGTGAAGCAGGTTAGTGGATGGACTATAACCTGTACCAAATAAGTAGGCCAAAACTCTTGAACATTAACCTCCATAACTCACTAACAACTAGAGTAATCGAGATACTATTTCTACCATTTGGGAAGGATCAGGCAGGGAATGGATGTGGAAAAATACAGCCCATTTGCTCTAGCCCTTTTTGAGTTACAGAGGTTAGGTTTCACGATTTCTGGCCTACCTATTTGGAACAGGGACTAGCCGCACACAACTGAAGAAAAATAGTGCTTGAAAGATGTATAGCGGGACTCGGAGTCGGACGGACCCTACGTTGAGTGGTCAGTCCTGTAAGTTCTTAAACATACTGGCACGGGTTGTCCTTCTCACAGGGGATAGGTCTGCTTGGGAGCGTTTTGTGTATGGCCACTCTCATAAAGGAGATTAAGGCATCTGGCAATAGATAGATAGATAGATTATCATTAATATTATTATTATTATTATTATTATTATTATTATTATTATTATTGTATTGTATAATTCTCCTACTCGACGGACGGAGAAATGGGCGAGGGAACGCGAAAGTGGTCTCGGACCTTGAGAATAGGAATTTTAAATGTTGTTTCTGTTCGGCCTCTGTCTCGTGTCGGCCACCCCCAGCAATGGGGTATGTGCCTGAATATATACTGTACATACATACATACATACATACATACATACATACATTATTATTATTAATATTATTTTTATTGTTATTGTTATTATTATTATTATTATTATTATTATTAGCTAAACTAGAACCCTTCTCTACCCCCAGGTGACCTACAGAAGACACCACCCTACCCACACCATGTCAGCGTCAACCTTCAGAGTACTCGATGATCCACTAATGGCCGATAAAGATGTCCTACCAGCCTACCGTCCTGTTCACGTCACCAAAACCTACCAGCGGAGTGACGTCAGGCAAGAGGGAAGGAAGATGTCTCGATTGGTTGATGATGATGATGTCGGAGCGCTGAGGAGGGATTCGCCGAAGACCTTGTTCAATTGGAAACATGGGGCTACTGAGGTCAGAGCACAGAGAAGAGATGTTTCTAAGATGTCGTGGGATTTGAGGGATGCTCCTTATGATGTCAGAAGGGAGGGGAGGGATGTACCGAAGACCTTGTTCAATTGGAATAATGAAGATGTCAGAGAGAGGCAAGTACCGGCTACTAGAAAAATCTGTTATACTAATAGGATGGTCGCCCAGGATTTTCGTAAAGAGTCAGCCAATCCCATTCGGCCGTATAATGAAAATGAGAGAAACTTAATGTACCGGTGTGACATCAAGCTGCATAATAGGGATGTCAGGTTGCCTCTTAAGAGTGACATCTCATTGCTAAAGGAGGAAAGGATGTCACCTGCTAATGGTGATGTATTGCTTAAGAAGAGGAAGTCACCCGATGTCTCGCCTGAGAGGGAAGTGAGCTCACCGCTTCATACTGATGTCAAACTGGCCAGACAGAGTGATGTCAGGCGACGATACAGAGGTGACAATCGGACCCCACTGAAGAAGAGAATCGTGACCCCAATTCAAGATGATGTTAAAGAGGAAGTCAAAGCCCCCTACCAAAATGAAACAATGTCTCCATACCAAAAGGAAAAGATGTCAGTTTGTCAGAGCGGAGGGCGATCACCATATGAAGTCACATCGCCCGAAGAGACTGACATCGGATATCCAAACAAAAGTCCCTCGCCGCACAACAGACTTCCCTCACCCTACACAAATGATGTCAATGGTGGATGTCAAGAACTGGATCCAAATTTCCACTGTTACATCAGATACTCAGATCCTGATCTCCACTTACAGTACCATGAAATGAAGTCACCGTACCAAAATGAAGTCAGAGCGTCCTACGAACCCTTATCGCCATATCAGAGTGAAACCACTGTACCCCATCAAGCCATCAGGTATACCCAGGAAAATGACATCAGTTCACCACAACACACTGAATTCAAACACAGAGACATCAGAAGCCGAAGGTATGACATCCGGTCACAATATGAAGAGGATGTCAATGGATCAGTCCTAGAATATGACACGAGGTCCCCCCAGCCAAGCGAAGTCACGTACCAAGGCATTAGTTCACCCGCAGCATACAACATCAGGCCCACACAAAACGAAGTCCCAAATACCATGATGCCCTTCCAAGAGACCGACATGATATCACGCCCCAGCACCCCTGAATTGACATCGACGCACAAGGGTGAGGTGACGTCACTAGAGGCGTCTGAAATAAACTCACTGGAAGAAACCGATGTTACTGAATCCTACCAAAAGACCTATGCCACTCTGTCCCCCGTCCCACATACCTATTTGATCACCATGCCTGAATACTCTCAGATTGGGGAGACTCAAGAGGACTCGATCTACCTGACTCAGCCTAACATTATGTACACTGACCTCTCCAGTGGTGAAGTGATTCAAATGGAAGTGACTAAATCCACAGTGAGTTATCCAAAGTCCATGCTCTCCAGAAGCGACACAACTCAAACGGAAGAGGCTCGAGGCTCCGTAACTCACAACGAATCAACTCACTGTGACCTGGCTCAAACAGCATTGTCCCAATGTGGTTTGACTCCGCATGAGATGGCACGACTGAATGGGTCGCCCTCTGATTTAACTCGGGATGAAGCGATTGGAACAGAAGCTAGACGTTCCTCTCCAGCCACAACTTACGGTTACCAACCGACTCATGATGAAGTAATTCGAACGGAAGCGAATCATGCCTCTCCAATTAGGACTTACATCTACCATACGACTCGAGATGAAGCGATTCGAACTGATTCAAGTCGAACCTCTCCAATAGCGTCCCATGGCTATGTACTACCCGGAGATGAAGCAATAAGAATGGAAGTGAATCGAACCTCTCCGATCGCGTCTCACGGCTATGAAATCCCTCACAGTGAATGGAATCTGCACGACTCTTCCTACTCTCCCAGACCGCTTGTCATCGATGAAATGGCCCAAGATGCAGATGAGATGGAAGCGATGGACCTCACTGTGACAAGTAAGTGTTCTCCTTGATTTGTGTGTCTATAAGCCTGTCTACTTGTTACTCTGCTTGTCTCTTAGTTAGTTAGTTAAAATAGGACTTCAGAGGCTATCAACCCTTCTGGATTAAGCCAGCACACTGCAAGTCAAGTACATTTTCAGGACTGGAGCCCCTTTTTGATAACCTCAATCCTTTGTGCTAGTCTCTCTTTCCAGCTACACTTATATCTGGTACAAAATCATAATAAATAGCTCATATAACACCTGGGCAGTTGTAAATGATATAATTAACAACTTCTTATTGGCGTTAGTGGGATTTTGTCAATAGTCCAGGTTTAAGAATCTTATGTTTAATGGTTTGGAATGAGGCATAGAGGTTCATCAAGGCCATTAAATGAAACCCTGAAGAAAGCCAAAGATTGTGCCGGGTCCGGGGGGAGAGGCAGCAGAACCACCGACGCAGGAGACGAACACCTAATGAATTAACTGTCTCCCCAAATCTTTCTTTATTATACTAGGGCTATCATTAGACTATTATATACAGTTAAGGAAGGAATATTAATTAATGCAATATTTACAGAAGTACCAGCAGCAGAGGAGTGTACAGTGGTGACCAAACCAGAGAAGTATCCCCTGGAGAAAATATCCACCAAGAGAAAACGAGGTCAGAATACGAGCCTAATGTTTATTTTTGTATTTCTTACGTAATACATTATTTATTTGTTTTATAGTTGGTTAATGGACAATGTATTATATAATCCAATTTGTTTGGCTTATTGTCTAAGCATTTACAAGAGCATTACACATTAAATAGTCGCTTATGGCATCCGAGTGTAGCCTACAGCCCATTTGCTCCAGCTCTTTTGGAGTTACAGAGGTGAGGGGTTACAATATATATAACCCTATTTCTATTTCCAGATCGTGGTCCTAAGTCGTGGGAGTTTCTGATGAGACTCCTGGCCAGCGAGACCACCAACCCTTCTATTATTAAGTGGGAGGACGAGGCCTCACACACATTCAGGTTAGTTATAGGGAAGATTTGTTTCTATTTAATTATTTATTAGCGCAGTTGGGTATATGCACAAGCTCAGATTAATATTCAGTATTCGAGAATGAATAATATATCGTAGGCTTGTGCATAAACTTTGACTGTCTTGATAGCGTAATGCTTATTGCGCCGAATTTCGGTGTGCATCCTACGTTCGAGTCCTTGGAGTACCACATATTTTCATTAATTTTCATTTATTTCATTAATTAGGTAGATTTGTAAATTAATTGGTGGTTTGGTGAATTTAATATGAATTTAAGCTATATAAATATGTAAAAATTAGAAATTCAAAAGACAGAAATGAGGTGTCTAGTGGGTTGGTTAAGTCTGTATATTTTGTTTGCCATTACTCTATACTTTATTACTTTATAGTAGCATTAATATAATTAGCACTGGGCCAGTTGGAAGTGTTGTCAGTTGTATACTGTATAACACTCCAAGGTATAAACAAAGCATATACAATTATTGGGTATATTGATAGCGATTTATGTTTCCAGTCTTATATTAGATGGATTTCTTACTACCAATATACCACGGTGTGCTAAATCCTAGCTCAACCTAAGCTCTTGACATGACCTTTGATCTAACCTACCCCGATGACCCCCACAGATTGGTTCAACCCCAGGCCATCGCAGAGAGGTGGGGTGCCCGCTCCGGCAAGACATCTCTCACATACAACAACTTCGCCAGAGCTCTCAGGTATATATTTAGATGCTTATGTTCTGGGTGTGGTGTCCCAAGTTCGAATCCCGGGTGGACCATATGCTTTCATTAGTTTATTCAAGTGAATTGGGGTTTGTAATTGATGATTAATGTTAAGAACGGGGTGTTACTTAATATAGCGTTCCCTTCGGTACACTCAGATGCCATAGTTAGTAATAATAGGACTTCAGAGGCTATCAACCCTTCTGGATTATTAAGCCAGCACACTGTAAATCAAGAATAACGTCAGGACCGGAGCCCCTTTTCGAGAATTCCAGTCCCTTGATGCCATAGTCACTAATCCACTCATAAATATTCGTGGGCTTCACACATTTCTAATTATGTAAGTATATATCTGGAAACGAATTTATGAATATAATTGTCTATACATCATTTACTAAACTATGTACGGTCGCGCTAATAAGTCATGTCCCAGCTGTCATTACGTTTGGCTTGCTCTGTGCTGTATTAATGTCTGTCAGATGTTGAATAGGGAGGGTAAGTGTAGGAATATGTTTGTATATTTCACTCGATATGAAGAAATGAAGCTTAGATATTGTTGATACCAATTATTGATCAAAACATACTTGGTACCGAGACATCACTTATTAGCGCGACTGTACACTATTTAGTGAAAACCAAGTTCTATCCAAATATTAATCCAGATAGTTATAATTGCATAAAGAAAAACATAGGAGTCCACACATTTTTATGAGTGGGCTAGAAACTATGGTATCCGAGTGTACTTTAACCCAAGAGACCATGACGCCTCTCCTTTCTGTATTCTGGTAATTATTAGACTATTTTATTCAGATTAGGAAGGGTATGTGGAAGTCAGAGGGTTAATTGAGATAGTATTTACCCTATTAGTTCCCATATATCCTTCCTAAGCTCTATAAAATCGTATAATGATAGCCAAGATATACTGTCAAAATGCAGCATAATCCTGAAGGGGTTACTAAAGGTAGCGCCGACGAACTTGACACAAATCTGGATCCCTGACCTCTCTGTAACTCAAAAGGGCCTAGAGCAAACTGGCTGTAAATATCCACACCTCCTTCCTGGTGGACTCTTCCCAAATGATAGAAACGCCAACCCGATTGATTTTGCGTTATAAGAAGTTAAGGGGGGTGAAGATTATTGTCATGTTCGCTGGCGCTACCTTTAGTCATTACTTAGCACGAGTCTGGAAATGGTGACTCTTGATTGCTTGAACCGTAACTCAAGACGGGCAGGATTCAGGGGAGGGTTTGTGGACCCCCTTCTCTCTCAGGTTTAACCCCATTTGTTTTGTGTCTTGAGTCGTCGCCCCGCCCCCCCCTCCCCCCTAAAACAAAAAAGTTGTGATTGGGCCTGAGTATATAGATAGAGAGATAGTTTTGAGATTTGAAGACATTCGCCTCATTAGTTTGTCAATTGTAAGACTTTTTGTGCCATTTAGGGGTCGCTTTTTTCCTGGCGAGCAAAAAGCGAGCCTGCAATTTCGGGAGGAACTGGCCTTCGGCTGAGGCGTTTATCTACCAAAAAATGCACAAATATATCTTAAAGGGGGATTTGTGGGTATATTATTTAGCTTAATGGATGTCTGGGGAGGAAACTAAAAATATAACGAACATAAACATATAAACAAATAAACATCGCTCGACCAAAACAAAATTGAACGCCAAAATTGGTCCACAGAATTCTTATATTATAATTCTTAGATTGATATCCAGTATTCGATAAGTGGATATAAAATCGTAGCCTTGTACTTGACCTTTAACTGTCTTGATGGTGTATTGGTTTGAGTGTTTAAGATCTGTATGTGGTAACCCAAGTTCGAATCCCGGTAGGATCACATGCTTTCATTAATGTCATTGGGAGGTGTTTGGTGTTAGGAGTGAAATTGACATATTAGAATAATGGCTACCAAATATATAATCTTCTAACCTCCTCCTTCTGCCCCTCCTTCAGATACCACTACTCCACCCAGATCCTGAAGAGAGTGTCTGAGCGGCAGTTGGTGTACGGCTGTGGTCAAGAGGCCCTGGACTTCCTCAAGGAGCTAAATATGGCTGCGGCGCCCTAGCTTTCCATATATCCCCGCTAGGTTTTACGCTACAAATTCTGTAGCTTGTATATTCCATCTTTCAACCCCTACACTACGATGATGGCAATTTAACCCATTGGCTGCGGGAACTGTTCTGAAACGTCCTGGCAGTTTAAAGCAATTTACAGGCTTTTAAAGCCGCTTACAGCCTGTACAGACGAGTGTGAGTGAGCAGGAGCGTGGCAGGCCCACGTCCGCTCTCCAGCTCGGCAGCTGGTGCACTGAGGTATGTCAGCCATGTCTCGCGAGAACTATGTAGCGCTACCAAAGGCAAATATAGTGCGACATTGCTCATTATTAGCGAATATTTGCCGATGTGTATGGTAGTGCTGCGGATGAACACCGCACGCTACGAAACTCGTTCTGGTGTCATTTTGAAGCTACATGTATTTTTTTCTAGTTTTTGGCTGAATACATTTAATTTCATTCAGACACTTGATTAATCATTCAGGAGTGCCTGAATGAGACATAATATAGCGGAAATACGAGCTCAATAAACCCTCTGAATAACCTTCGTCCTTCTTTAACTGTATAAAATCATCTAATTGTAACCAGAATCAAATGTAAAAAGGCGTCATCATGCTGAAGGGGTCAAGAGCTGATATATCTATGTATATATGTATATACTCAGGCACATACCCAATACCTGGGGGTGGCCGACTCGAGACAGAGCCCGAACAGAAACAACAGAATGAAACACAAAATATAAATTCACACATATCTAGGTCATCCAGGAGAATACCCAGAGACCAAGGCCAATGAGTGATCTCCAGCAAAATATTTCCAGGGCCCAGATATCCCAGAGAGGTTCCGGTCTCAGCAGGCAGACACGCAGCGGAACCACTCCACAATGCCTACTGGAAATATATGAAGCTATTCTGTGTCTGCGCCATATTAACCCCTTCTGTACCAGCGACCTTTCTTTATTATTTTCTAGCTAAATTTAGTCATTTGTGTGTAGTTTAAGAAGGATCTGTGGTAATAAAAAGGGTTAAGTGAGATAGTTGGAGGCCTGTTTGTTGCTGGAGGCCCTGTTAAAACCGACTAAAATCGTCTAATAGTAGCTAGAAAAACTTAAAAGGACGGCACCGGTAATGAAGGGGTTAAGGGGGAGGTAGTCACTTTCTCTGGACCGCCTTCTCCCTTATGTTTAGCATATTTGTTTTGAGATTTTGAGACGTTCGTTCCACGAGTATTTATGATTATCTCTCTCTCTCTTTATATATATATATATATATATATATATATATATATATATATATATATATATATATATATATATATATATATATATTATATATATATATATATATATATATATATATATATATATATAGAGAGAGAGAGAGAGAGAGAGAGAGAGAGAGAGAGAGAGAGAGAGAGAGAGAGAGAGAGAGAATGCAAAACAGAATATTAATTACAATTATTATGATCAATCAAACAATAATTATAGCAATACCATTACAAGCCTTAACACAGGAGAATGCCATTACTGTATTTCTGTCTATGATAATATATTTTATAAATTGTTCGAAAATAGTTTTATTCACTCATTGTTAATCTGTTCGTCTTAACCCTAGCTGGGACGAGGTGAGTAATCTTTGTCCTTCCTGTTTCACTCCATAGTTTGGAGAGTTTAAGACGTGATATTATGGTGGTAGACCCTCCCCATAGGTCCCAACACAGTCCACTACTAACATACACTGTACCACGCACACCATAACCGGTACAGTGCCACCCTGTGCCAATATTGTGACCACCATACCGGTACAGACCCTTGATAGGAGGGTACTGATGTTATGGTGCTAGACCCTCCCATAATATCACAACCCCATAATATCACAACCCTCCTATGAAGGCTCTGACCGGTATGGTGGTCACAATATTGGCACAGACACTGTACTGGTTATGGTGTGTGTGGGAGAGAAGGGGGGTGTGGGGTGAGAGGAGGGGGGTGTGTGGGAGAGGAGGTTGGGGGAGAGAGGAGAGGGTGTGTGTGGGTGGTGGAATATAATGTGTGGGACAGAAGGGTGTGGGTGGGGGAGAGGATGGGTGTGTGTGGGGGGTACACTGTGTAGGAGAGGAGGGTGGGGGTATGGGAGAGGAGGTGTGTGGATTAGGGGGATATAATGTGCAGAAGAAGAGGGTGGGGGTGAGGGGAAGAGGAGTGTGGGGGTGTGGGTAAGAGGAGTGTGGGGGTGTGGGAGAGAGGAGGGATGGGTGGGGGGGGGAGGAGGGGGGGGGGTAGTTATAAAGGTAGGGCATGGGTGCCTGGATAGATAGAAGACATATCTCACTTGACTCTGAGACAACTAACTGGGAGGTAGTGTTGTGCAAGGTAAGTGGATCCCATATATATATATATATATTTTATTTTTTTTATTTTTTTAATATTCCAACTACTCCTCTCTGGCATAGGCTGAGAGCCTGTACATTCAACCATACATTCAACGGTGAAGCCCGTGAGGTCTCATTCCAGTCTAGGGAGTGAGACATGTGAAGCACTTTGGGATGCAACCATCCCCCGCTATCTTGCCTTCGCAAGATGCACGGGGCCAAGTTGCCCACCCACAACTCGAAGCAACCCCATCTCTGAAGCCGCTTCGCCTCTGCCCTTCACTGTCTGACCCTCTAAACTCGGACCCTCACTCTCAGAATGCCACCTATTGAGCAATGAACTCACTAGGCATTGCCCCCCTGTAGCATATTTTGAATATGGGACTATTCATACAGTGCTATTTAATCAGTGAACAATGAGGATATTTTTCGGCGTTTCGGTGGGCTTTGTGGTAATGCATTGATACTAGATACAGCACAAATTCCATCCTAATAATATCTTCCCATTGATATATTGTGATTCGAACCCAGGACCACTGGATTACCAGTCGTGTGGCAAGACCACTCCACCACACCTCCCCTATATATATATATATAAATAAAGAGAGAGGGAGAGAAACATATATAGAGTATAGAGTATAATACGTAACCACACGATACCAAGCAGGAACACTTTACATACTGTAGCTCATAAACTATACGTGTAGCACTTAAATACCTAGCGTTTGACACGAGATCTGTTCGACAATATATCTGTATGTGTGTCGTCTTATTATATACAGGGTGCTGCAGCATTCAGAAGGTGTGGGAGCCAAATTAAAGGGGGATGGGAGTATTTATTTGCTTATTCTTATATCTTGGTATTATCTTTGTAGCATCCTCCCTAGACCTCTAGCAAGCTTAAAATTAGAACCCCGTAAAAAATTGTCCTGGCGAGCGATTTTTTTTTTTTTTTTTCTATATTCCAACTTAGATAGGTAAGAATGAGGGAGAAGAGACCCCCCCCCCCCCTCCCCTCTCTAGCGGCCATCCTAAAGAGACACGAAGGTATTATATTATTAACGAACAAGACCTTCCCCGATAATGGAGTTATTGCAGAAGATAATAACGGGATAGGGTTTATTTGATGGTCTTTGTATTCCTAAACTGACCTACAGCCACACGAAGGTATATATATATATATATATATATATATATATATATATATATATATATATATATATATATATATATATATATATATATATTATTGATGATAATGGAGGTATTTCAGAGCTGTGGTTTTACGAGTGATAGAACAGGAGGGGAGATGGGTCACTTTTTGGTCGATTTGTTCATTTATGTATTATTTTATTAGTTTCCTCCCTAGACCTCCATCAAACTTTAAAAAACAACAACCCCAGGATCCCCGTTCAAGATAAATTTGTATATTTTTCGGTAGAAAAATGTCGCGGCCGAAGGCCGGTTCCTTCTAAAATAAGAGACTCGCTTTCGCTCGCCAGGAACAAAATTGATACCTAAAGGGTACGAGAGGTCTTAATATTGATAACAAAAATTAGGCGAAAGGTCTCAAAATCGTCAAACTAACGGAACGAACGTCTTAAAATCTCAATGGGGCTAAACATGAGGGAGAAAGGGGGCGAGACAAACCAACCCTCCCCTCCCCTCTTAAACTGACCTACAGCCACACGAAGGTAATATAATATATATTATACAGTACCGGTATTATTGATGTGTTAACACCCTCTGTACCGGCGACATATTTTCATTGCATTCTGGCTACTATTAGACGATTTTATTCAGTTTAAAATGGGTCTCCAGCAATCTAACGACTTCGAACTATCTCACTTAACCCTTTTTGCTACCACAGATCCTTCTTAAACTTCACAAAATCAACTAAATATAGCTAGAATAAAATCAACTAAATATAGCTAGAATAAAATCAACTAAATATAGCTAGAATAAAACTAAATATAGCTAGAATAAAACTAAATATAGCTAGAATAAAACTAAATATAGCTAGAATAAAACTAAATATAGCTAGAATAAAACTAAATATAGCTAGAATAAAATTGAAAAGACGTCCCCAAGGTTTTTGGGAGTAACAGAACACATTAACCCTCTCCGACATATGACGCGATTTTGAGCCTATTGGGGATACTTTAAAGCCTTTGTTACCATCAGGGGTATTTAGAAACCTTTAATTTAGTTACTTCAACCTCTGCAGTTGTCTTTGAGTTAGCTGTGTTGAGCCTATTGGGGATACTTTAAAGCCTTTGTTACCATCAGGGGTATTTAGAAACCTTTAGTTTAGTTACTTCAACCTCTGCAGTTGTCTTTGAGTTAGCTGTGGGCAGAAAACTAATTTTGGAGAGGTAATTATAAGAGTGAGAGAACTCTATTTCTTATTGCTAATCTGGCAACCTCTGCGTCATAAATGCGTGAAAGGGTTAAGGGGAGATGGGTCGTTTTTCTGGACCCCTTTCTCCCTCGTGTTTATCCCCATTAGTTTTCAGATTTTAAGACGTTCGGCCCAGCTGAAATAATACGGTAATATGCTATCTAACAGAAGTACTAAAGTCTATTCGCTGTTCGTAGGCGAGACATTATTACTTCTATCCTCTATAACTCAAAAAGGGCTAGAGCAAATTGGCTGTAAATTTCCACATCTATTCCTTGACTGACTTTTCCCAATTGATAGAAATATTAGCTCGAATACTCTATTAGTTTTTGAGTTACAGAGGTTAGAGGTCATGATTTCTCGCCTACTTACAGCGAATTGACTATAGAAGCCTGTCACGTGATCATGTTGGCGATATTACTGCTGAATATCTGGTGCCTGGGACTTAGTGAGGCTACTGATGGGTCTGTCTGGAGGCGTGCTGGGACCCCAACCGTATGTCTACCTGAAGATGTCGTGACCACAACCTACACCCATCTGTCCCCTACTTACTAACCCATCTGTCCCCTACTAACTTCCTAATCCTGCCACGGACATTAGTTCCAGGGCAGTAATTCCCTTTCCAATGTTCCCTTACCCACTCTAAAAAACTGTTTGGACACTTGATCCTCAGTGTTTTGGAGGACAAGCAACCTAGAAGGGTCACTAGATCTGTTGTTGCTTGATTTCCTTTGTACTCCTTTGTACACCTATACATCCAGGCTACACATAGGGGAGGTGTGGTGCAGTGGTCTTGCCACTGGCTTGGTAATCCAAAGGTCCCGGGTTCAAATCCCGATGTATCAATGGGAAGATATTATTGGGATGGAATTTGTGCTGTACCTAGTATCAGTGCATTACCACAAGCCCACCGAAACGTCTATAAAATACCCTCATTGTTCCCTGATTAAATAGCAGTGTATGAATATTCCCATATTCAAAATATGCTATAGGGGTGCCATGCCTGGTGAGTTATCTGCTCAACAGGTGGCGTTGTGTGTGTATAAGTGTGAGAGTCCGAGTGTAGGGAGTGAGACAGTGAAGCACGGGAACGAGGTGGCTTCAGAGATGGGGTCGTTTCGGGCCATGAGTGAGCACCGTGCCTCATGTGAAGGCAAGATGGCAGGTGCTCGTTGTACTCTACGTGCTTCACATGTCTCTCTCCCTAGACTGGAACAAGACATCACGGGCTTCACTGTTCATTGTAAAGCAGTGAATGTTAAGGCTCTCAGCCTATGCCCGAGAGGAAGTAAGTTGGAATATATAAAAAAAAAAAAAAAAAAAAAAAAAGGCTGCAATGCGCTGCCATCTCTTTGGGGAAGGTTGCTGAAGGATTCTCCTATACGGGTGAGCAATAGTCAATATAATATGTTGGATAGGTTTTATATATATATTGTGTTTCTCTCTCTCTATGTCTGTCTTTTTCTCTCTCTCCTTCTTTCTTTCTCTCTTTCTCTACTCTCTCTGTTTTATTCTCTCTTTCTCTCTCTCTCTGTTTTTTCTCTCTTCATTCTTTCTTTCTGTCTTTCTTTATCTCTCGCTCTCGCTCTCTCTCTCTCTCTCTCTGTTTTTGTCTCTCTTTCTTTCTTTCTATCTTTCTTTCTTTCTCTCTCTCTCTCTCTTTGCTATCTTTTCCTTCCACTGTCCCTTACTCTCAGGTTAGCTATCTCTACTAGAATTAAGTCCTGACCACCTCGCTAGGATCGTAAGATCTGTGTGGCCAGTGTATCTATGTAAAACTCTCTCTCTCTCTCTCTCTCTCTCAAATAGCTGGATAGATACTTTTATTTTCAAATATATTTTTAATTTAGACATTACCAAACCTGATTTCAAACCAAACATTTCTTAATTTGGGTTAAACCTTGCAAAATCATGACGCATTTTGGCAGTTTATTCCGGCTATCATTAGAGGATTTTATACAGTTTAGGAAGGATCTGTGGGAATTATAAAGGACTCATGTAATATACAGTATATATATATATATATATATATATATATATATATATATATATATATATATATATATATATATGCTAAATATCCACAGGGAAGGAAGGAAAATAAACATGGAGTCCCAAGCACTTTCGTGTATTACATCTTCAGGGGACAGAGGACAGACAGAGTACTTGGGACTTCGTGTTTATTTTCCTTCCTTCCCTGTGGATATTTAGCATCTTATATGTTCACATGTTGCTGTGACTTTCTTGCATATATATATATATATATATATATATATATATATATATATATATACAGTATATCCTCGCAATGTGGATGACTATTAAACAAAAAAACACTTAGCAATACCATAACAAGGGGTTTTACTTGTTTACTGGTTTTATTTGCTTTACTTGTTTAACTTGCTTTACTTGTTTTACTCGTTGCAGTGGTGGGCGGCGTATGTTCCGTGAGAGGTGAAGGCCGTGGGTCTCCACCAGTAACATCTGCCTATTACGCTAGTCTGCCGGAGTCGCTGCAGGATGTGGCCCGCGGCAAGACCACCACAGCCAGTCCGGAGTTTCCAGGGTTAGTTAGTTCGCTGCTCTTAAATAACATGAATATAGTTCATTGGCGAAAGTATGTAAGAACTATACCCTGTTTATTATTTTTTGGGGTGAGTGGGTTCGAATCCTGGTCAGGAAACCTCTCCCCAACCTGTCCAACATTATCATTAGATATGGGTTAACCCATACTGTACCAGAGAATAGTACCTTAATTTTACCTTCCAGTACCAGGCAATGTGGCCAAAATGGCTTCAGGGGCAAGAGAGCACACCCTCCCACCTCAGAGGTTGGTGATACACTGACCCAGCCAGCCTGTGGAGGCTGGCAGCCAAGCTGAGAAGTGTTGCCAACTCCTTAGAGCAGTGCCTACAAGTCATGTTAGTAGCTACCGCTTGATACTACCAGTTACAAGGAACACATATTACTAACGGCCGTCGGCCGTCGCTGGTACTGGCGAGTGACTTTTTCATGGCCGTCACTGGTACAGTAGGGATTAAGTCTGTTGCTGCTTGTCGTCCTTTGTATTGTTTTCTGTACTGTATAATCTAATTTTCTTTATAGCGCGGATTCGCTCCTAGCCGTGGACGAGGACATCACCACGCTATAC
This sequence comes from Paralithodes platypus, assembly GCA_032716605.1. Taxonomy (NCBI): domain Eukaryota; kingdom Metazoa; phylum Arthropoda; class Malacostraca; order Decapoda; family Lithodidae; genus Paralithodes; species Paralithodes platypus. The sequence continues at coordinate 44,078,404 of CM064528.1, forward strand.
CACTCCGCCAACGGTCTAGTGAACCCCTGGTGGATGGTGGACCTGGGTGCCTCCTACACCGTATACCACATCCAAGTGCTGGGCAAGCCGGGCGGACAAGCTTGGAGGTTCCACGACATTGAGGTGAGAGATATTTGGGTCTTCCTGAGCATGCAATAAAGCCACTCCAACAGCTTCTTTTCTCTCCAACAGTAGATACGAGGTGCCATATATATATATACCGGTATATATATAAATATATATATATTTGTTTGTTTTGTTTTTTTCTATGTAAGTGAGGGAGACAAAAGGCAGAACTGCCTGTAGTGAGTGCCTCCCCCATAGTTGAACGAGTGACAGGGCCAAAATCAAGGGACGTTCGAGCTAAAATGCCTGGACACACGGAGTTTGAAGTAATTTAAGTCATAGGAGGACGAAAAAACTGATTCTGGGAGAGAGTTCCAGAGCTCAGCTGTTGAATAGAAGATTGACAATAACGTTTCACTCTAGGGTTGGAGAGTTGCACAAAGTAGGGGTGGGATTGAGTTAGAAGAGGAGAATCTATCTAAGTGAAGGAGTTAATTCTTCTTCCTCTTAAGGGGAGGCAGACCGTTTTTCTGGACCCGCTTCTCCCTAATGTTTAGCCCCACTAGTTTTGAGATTATAAGACGTTCAGGCCATTAGTTTGGCGATTTTAACACCTTTCGCCCCATTTCGTTGTCAATTTTAAGACCTTTCGTGCCATTTAGGTGTTGATTATTTCCTGGCGAGCGATAGCGAGCCTGCAATTTCAAGAGGAACCGGCCTTCGGCCGGGAAATTTTACTACCGAAAAATGTACAAATTTTTCTTGAGGAGGGGTCTAGGGGGGTGTTTTTCTAAGCTTGATGGAGGTCTAGGGAGGAAACTAAAAAAATATGAATAAATGAATTAATAGACCAAACAAACGGTCAGTCTCCCCTTAACCCAACAGTTCCGCGTGGGTGCCAACTTGCCTGTGACTGCCGGGGACCTGGGCGCGTTACCCCTGTTCTCCACCTACCCTGGTGGTGACGGTACCGCCCATGGCTTCCTCTACTGCTACCGGGCCGAGGGAGTCACAGGCCGCTACGTCTTCATCCAACGAGCTACCCCGGAAGATCACATGCTGCAGTTGTCGGATGTTAAGGTCTTTGTCAGTGTATAAGTCACAGGCCGCTACGTCACCATCCAATGAGCTACCCCGGAAGATCACATGCTGCAGTTGTCGGATGTTAAGGTCTTTGTCAATGTATAAGTCACAGGCCGCTACGTCTTCATCCAACGAGCTACCCCGGAAGATCACATGCTGCAGTTGTCGGATGTTAAGGTTTTTGTCAATGTATAAGTCAGTCAGTCAGTCAGTAGCCAGCCCTAACTCCCATAAGGGGTAGGGAGGATCAGCGAGAGACTCGAGAAAGGAAAAAGAGGTGACAGGAGAAGAACACATAACAGTTCCCCCACAAAAAGCAAGCGCACAAGCATTCAGAAGCACCAATCACTCATCAGCCCCCGAAGTCAATGGCTTCACCTCAGATGTCACTGTATAATAGGGATTAATTTGTTAGACGGGAGTTTCTGAGATTATGATCGTATTAACCCCTTGAGCACCAGGTACGCACGTTATGCGTCATCTATGTATGTAACACACAGTACCAGTGACGCAATGGTTGCGTCCGCCTTAATTACTCTTGTCCTATGGCACCTAGAGGGTTCAGATTTGTATGGGAACTACTTTAGGATCTTACAGAACAACACCGATAGTTGGCAAACTCCCGAGTCCAGCCGTGTGCGTGTGGGTATGCGCGAGAGTGATTTTCCAGTATTTTACCTACCCATTACCCCATGTTAATTGTGACTTCCCCCGTCCCCCAGGACTCCCAAATGACCTAGGTGAGCAGTTTTATGTTGCCAGTCAGTAGCCAGCCCTCACTCCCACAAGGGGCAGGTAGGATCAGCAAGATACACGAGAAAGGAAAGCGAGGTGACATGAGAAGAACACATACAGTATAAGAGATTGCCCCCCCAAAATAAGCACACAAACATTCAGAAGCACCGATCACTCGTCAGTCCCCAAAATCAATGGTTTCACCTCAGATGTTATCCATATTTCCACAACACCTATTCATATAATGTCGGTAAAGAAATGTTATAATAGTTTATTTTCATATTTATTTTGCACATGGATAAAAAACTCCCTCTGCCAGGTACAACATATAGTATACCGGTAGATAATCATTATATATATATATACTGTATAATTACTGTACATATATATACTATATATATATATATATATATATTTTCTTTAATTAATTAGTGCTTAATTGACTACAATATAATTCGGCTTTGTACTTATTTATGAACTCAAATTATATCACATACTGTATTTTAGAATTTATCCTTATGCCTAATTTGTAGTTCTGGTATTGTACTCATAGAGGATTGTCTATGCCTAATATATAATTTAGCTATAACTACAGGTATATACCTTTAAAAATATGTCTGCATAGTATTATTTTAATTACCATATATATTCCGGATTTAGCCCCTTCTGTACCAGCGACGTCTTTTTAATTTTATTTCTAGTTATATTTAGACGATTTTGTGCAGTTTAAGAAGGTTCTGTGGCGGTAAAAAGGGTTAAGTGAGATTGTTTGAAGCCTGTTAATTGCAGGAGGCCCTTTTTAAACTGAATACAATCGTCTATATCAGCCGGAATAAAGCTAAAAGGACGGCACTGGTACTGAAAGTGTTAATAATAATACTACCACTACTACTACTACTACTACTACTACTACTACTAATAATAATAATAATAATAATAATAATTATAATAATAATAATAAGTAAGCCTACCTTAAACTACGTCATTGTAACATGTTGTAAAGTAATATTTTGCACTGTGCACATTTATATTATGTATATTTTCAATTAGTTAAAAAATAATGAGATCACCAAATGTGTTTTTATATCCCAGATGCTTCAGAAATAAGCTTCAAATGTGCAAAGCTTCAAATTAGTGCAACAAGGGACTGGAGTTCTCGAAAAGAGGCTCCAGTCCTGACGCTATTCTTGACTTACAGTGTGCTGGCTTAATAATCCAGGTTTGATAGCCTCTGAAGTCCTATTTTAACTAATTAACTAATTTTGACTAACAGTGTGCTGGCTTAATAATCCAGAAGGGTTGATAGCCTCTGAAGTCCTATTTTAACTAACTAAGCTTGACTTACAGTGTGCTGGTTTGATAATCCAGAAAAGTTGATAGCCTCTGAAGTCCTATTTTAACTAACTAACTAACTAAGCTTGACTTACAGTGTACTGGCTTGATAATCCAGAAGGGTTGATAGCCTCTGAAGTTCTGTTTGAACTAATTAGTGTAACCTTTAACATGCTCACAATTATATGCTCGGATGCCATAGTCTCTAGCCCTCTCATAAGAGATCGTCAACCCCCTGGATTTATCTTTATGCAATTGTTGCTATAAGTCTATTCGCTGTAAGTAGGCGAGAAATCATGACCTCTAACCTCTGTAACTCAAAAACAACTAGAGTAATCGAGCTAATATTTCTACCATTCGGGAAGACTCAGTCAAGGTATAGATGTGGAAATTTACAGCCAATTTGTCTTAGCCAATTTTGAGTTACAGAGGTTAGAGGTCATGATTTCTCGCCTACTTACTGCGAGTAGACTATAACTGGATTGATTTTTGGATATAACTGGCTTTTCAATAAATAGTATTTGTAATTTTGTAGTTGATCTATATAAATATATATTCATAAATTGGTTTTCAGAGATAGATTTCCATAGTAAGATATAGGTGAAGTCCATTAATATTTATGAGTGGGCTAGGGACTATGGTATCCGAGTGTACAGTCGGCCTAATAGGTTATGTCTCGGCACCAAGTATATTTTGATCAATAATTGGTATCCGCAATATCTAAACTTGATATATTAATTTCGAGTTAGATAATACAAACATGTTCCTACACTGTTTGGACACTTGATCCTCAGTGTTTTGGAGGACAAGCAGCCTAGAAAGGTCACTAGATCTGTTGTTGCTTGATTTCCTTTGTACTCCTTTGTACTACTTACCCACCCTATTGAACATCTGACAGACATTGATACAGCACAGAGAGAGCCAAACGTAATGACAGCTGAGACATGATTTATTAGCGCTACTGTACATACTTAAAGCTTTTTGGAATGCATTATTTCATGACGATAGAACAACATAATAACAATTGCAATTGTATTGTAAAAAGTAGCATGGACAAATAACTGTTAATATTAATAGATTATGTTAGCAACTTAATTATACATAAATAAGTTAATTAAATACTATATTGTTCATTAACTCTATTGTTAGTTAACTTGGTTCTCGATTACTTTGTTCGTAAATTGTATTCAAAGTTTTGTTTCCAATTCCTTTATGGATATAATTGTTAGCAACAAGTATAGTTATACATTTTAATTTGGTTTATTTATTCATTTATTTATTTATGTATTAATATTTGTTGTTCATTCTTTTGCGTGTTAGAGTTTTGTAAATAAAGTTGTTTTGTCCGATAATAGTAGTAATAGTTTTGGTTCTGAGTTAACTATTTAATCAGATAAGGAATACTATATCTGACTAGTTATAAATAGAAGCCTAGTTTAGCTATGTGATAATAGCTCTGACTGGTGATAGGTAGGGTTCTAGGTTAACTATAAGTTTAGGTAAATATAATAATAATAAATAAATTAGAAACAAATCTATCTCCCCTTAAAGAGGAACGTTTTCTCCGACATTTTCAAATAAATAAATAATAATAAATTAAATTTGATCTTGACTTGTATAGACCAGAATAGTCGTGAAAAATCCCAGAGAAAATGCATAAGACTAACACTTCTTCCATGCCATACCATAAATACATACATATACATACATAGTCATCATAATATGTATTTAACAACGATTATGCTACTTTTTTTTCCTTATAATTATGGTACCTTTTCGTGTGATTTCGATATCTAGTCGATTGATCTATCGAAGTGAGTGTATTCTGTAGAATATTGCAAGTATGTGATTTTAGTTAAGATCGATCCATCGGTTGCGACATGGAAGACAAAACTTTATATCGCAGTACTGGGCGAGCTTTTGTGAATTTCGGAAATTCTCATCGCGGATCATGAAACCCAGGTCCGACTCTGAGAAGACCACCCAACTCTTAACCCTCCGAGTCACACAGATACCAGTTATATACATATATTTTTATGAGCTCTTAGGAAAATTTAATCAAGTTAGTGCTCTAAAAATAGTTTTCTTTCAACCACCATTGAAGAAAGCGGAAGAGGTTAGGGGTAACTAAATTAATATTTTCAAGGTTCATCTGGAGTATTTCAAGGTTTAAAATATTCTTTCTGATGGATAGAAAGTAAGTGGAATTTTACTTTATGCATTTGTAAATGTATTACAATCGTATTTTACCAGGTAATTAAGTTAAATAAACATTTGACAGCTCCAACTTCCTTATAGCATGAAACTAGCAAGTGGTCAATTCACTGGGAGCTGTTTGAAAGACAACATTCACACACCTTGATGAAATTATTAGATATACAGTATGTCATACAAAACATTTGTATGATGAAACTTAAGTTCCCTCATTACTATTATACAGATATACCACCTTAGTTTTATATTGGTAACGTGACTATTGGAATACGACTGTACAATGCTCCTGACTGTGGCTAACCGGACGTTCTACGTCGAGTTATCGGTATTGTACCTATTAGTGTATTACTGATTCATGTATACCTCACACCACCACCTTTGAATTGCATGTTCTGTATATTTCACACTCGGGCTGAAACGGCCACGGAAGTAGATGCTTTCCGGTCATATAACCTATGATATAAGCCACTGAATTCACCGGCTTCTGAATAGGGCGCGGTTTTCCACAATACTGGAAGACATTCATTGATTCTTCCAGACACCCCTCACGCATCAAGAGGTGTCCCGCTCCACTCCTTGGGCACCTCATCAACCAGAATTAGTCCAAATTTTGAGACTGAAGCCAGTATCACACAAGCACTTTTTCACTCAACATTTATCCTCAACACTGGTCCGGCAGCTTATGAGGTAAACATTAATATTTGTTCTGTCATCAAAATTCATCCATCATCAGTCTAGTTTCCGATACCAGTGCAAAATAATCCAGAAATGTTGCCAGAAAAATGTTGATCATCGAATGTTGACCATAAATGCTCTCGTGTGATACCAGCTTTAGATAGAATGACTCACCACTCACCCATATTCCACCTATTGAATTACTACTGATGCTGATCTACCTCTGGTTCCTGTTTAAAAAGATATAACCATTACTCACCTGATGCTGTTTAATTACTACTGTTGATTTAACACCTGTTCCTGTTTAACTCAAGAGATAATTGCTGTTTTGTTGTTGTTGTTGTTGTTGTTCCCTAAGCTGCCTGGCCGAACAGCCCCGAGTCCCTGAGAAAGGCCATGGCCACGATCGGGCTTTCCCACACAGCTCTCATTGAGTGTAGATTGTGTTGTTGGCGTAAGTGGTTGTGTGAAATGCTGATTCTACAATTACTTTTATTAATAAATACCAGGCTGATTGACTTGTGTATAAGGTTGCTGAGTGGCTACCGGTGGAAAGCTACTAAGTTACAAACACTGTATGATTTTTTTTTCTCTCTCTCTCTCATTTATCTATATCTATATCGCCCTCTCTGTCTCGTTCTTCTGCTTCTCCCCCGTTCTCTCTCTCTCTGTCTCTCTCTCCTCATTGCTCTCTCTCTGTCTCTCCCTCTCGCTCTGTCTCTCCCTCTCCCTCTGTCTCTGTCTCTCCCTCTCTCGCTCCAACGCCCTCTTCCCCTATTTGAGTGCGTGTATGCGTGTGAGTGCATCTCTCCTCTCATTTGTGTATGTGTACGTACTTGTGACTGTGACTGTTCATACATAGAAGTGGTTGGCTGTGTATACCAAGACTCACGTGTGTGTGCATGTGTACCTACTTGGTGTGTGTGTGCATGTATACCTCCTCCCTGGCCTGTATGCGCATATGTACCTTCATGTCCTATGTGTCCCCATATACCTGCCTGTTCTATGTGTCCCTGGCTCCACCCTCCCTCCTCCTGTGTCCCCCCTCCCTCCTCATGTGTCCCCCCTCCCTCCTCCTGTCTCCCCCCTCCTTCCTCTCCCCTGGCCCTGCTCCTAGTGACCCTCCCAGGCACCAGATGGGGTAGGAGTCAACAGTCTGGAGGGTTCCTGATAACCCGTTCCAGGTACACCATAGCTGGGGGTCCGAGGCCGTACACCAGTTGTCGCTCGGGGATGTTCACCAGGCTGGATCCGTACTGGTGTCTGCGGAAAGGGGTTAATTCTAGGTTACCTATAGACAATCGGTAAGGGGCTAAATATGAAGGAGAAGGCCGTACACCAGTTGTCGCTCAGGGATGTTCACCAAGCTGGAGCCGTACTGGTGTCTGCGGGAATGGGGAACGGATTCTTGGTTATAGTCCGTTCATTCTAGGTTGGGAAGAAATCGTAACTTCTAACCTCTGTAACTCATAAAGGGCTAGAGCAAATGAGCTGTCAATTTATAAACATATATCCTAGCTAAGTCTTCCAGTTTGGTGTGAATCTGCTTGACCTGGGTTTGATCCCAGCCAAGGTAGTGGGTGTGGTGTTACGTCTTAGCGTGTTTCACATGCTCGCACCCAGTCGGGGGACACCTCAACGACGTATACAGAGTTATTAGTTATTAGTTATCGTTTTCTGTAAAGATTATTGAATGAAAACTATCATCTTCAATATTGTATGGCTAACTATACTATTTAAACATGCCATATTATCACTTACGTGGCTGCTCCATTATAACAAGTGGGTAATTTGGGTGGAAGGAAGACACAGGAAAGAGCTTTAATTATATATCCTTCTCTAACTAATAAGTTATTAAGAATGAAGCTGTGTGTTATTAGTAATAACACACAGCTTCATTCTAGGTTGGGCAGAAATCGTAACCTCTAACCTCTCATAACTCAAAAAGGACTAGATTAATCTAGTCCCATGTCCAGACGAGTCATTTGAGACTAGTTTGACATCTCTACCATGGTATACAGTTTGGGGCAAATATCAGTGCTTAAGTACTCTTATGGAAAGTAATTATCTATTAAAATGCCCCAGAACGAGAAGCCCACCACAGAAGCCACGAACGAACACCACACAGAAACACCCAAAGGAAAGGTCCACAGAACGAAAGGACCAGCTGACCGAGCCAGCCAATTCAGACAGGCCCAAGCCCGCAGGGCTAAGCAGCTCCAGGCCGCACCTAGATACCTCTTCTAAACTGACCATTTTTCCACACCTCATGTACACTACCCCCTCGTGTCCTACACTCCTAACTACAAAGATGATGAACAGGACAATACATTCATATTAAAAGCACCCATGCCCTGTCCCGACGTTGAGCCAATGCCAACACATCAGACAGCCATAATTATATCTATGTATGTTCTTACATCCGAGAAGTAGATGTTATATATCTTAGAAGTTAAAACACCCACGCCTGTCCCTAGACCTTGTATATCATTTCCCATGACGAGTATAGATATATGTAACCCGTGCTCAGTCGCCCCCTTGCATTGTTCCTCTAGTAACTAAGTGTCTCTATAATATTAACTGCCACCAGTATTGATACGACATAGCGGCACTGTCCTTGTGTCGTATTGTGCCAAGTACAGATCAACCAGGTTTCATCACCTTATTAGGACGACGACTATAATGTCGTCGTTCATCGATGTATGCAATCCTTAGTTTAAGTATTAATATTAACATTCCCTAACATCTTGTCTTGCCAGACTAAGCTTCTGAAGACCATCGCCCCATAAATCTATGTATTCAATCCTTAGGTTAAGTATTTTTATCCGCCATTGTGTTCACCTTTTTCCATTTACTTTTCCACAATTGTCATACGTCTTCCCCTTGCCTCCTTCGTATCCACAGTCCACACTACGCCAATTTACTTTGTGTCATACACCTCTTACCCCAACCAGAGATTGTATAAGATAACCTTATTACCAGTATCTGTCATAAGTACCCCGAAACAATAACTAAGTACCCCTACGAACTGCCGCTGTTGTTGGTATATATATATTTCATAGAAAACGCAGTTCCCAGGGCCAACTAATAGTATCCATAACCCCTCGGACTGATCACATAACTCTATCTTTTCTAGACTCATATACCACCCAATAGTTACATTCCCCGTAGCATTTGGCTAACATATTCTACTGCCTTTTCAAACTCCCATATCAACTGCAGCCTAATGCCACCCCCACGCCCAGAGACCTTAGGGTCAAATTCCCCTATAGCCCCCCTGCACTCCTCCCCTCTCATTATAAGACCCCGCGCTTCTCTACTCTTGTCCGACCTAGCCTCTCTCTCATACCTCTTGAAGATCCTTGAATTGTCCGTTGCTAATGCTCTCCAACCTTTTATATATATACTCCTATCCAGCCTACCTTCACTTAGTAGGCCAGAACAACATTAGAACTTTACTAGCCCCTTGCATGCCATCTATTCTCTTACAACCCATTCAAAACCCTGCACCCAATGGTCGTCGGTGCGAGGCTAGCCGCCTCGCCAGTAACTAACTTCTATTGCCATACTTCCAGATAAATGTGGCAGAGTTAGCAACCCAGTCTCCACCACATCCAGCAAACCCTACAATTAACAACCAGCCGAGTAAAACCAGCTAGCCAAGGCACCTTCGGTTTTGGTATTAAGGACACCCACATCTGTCTCGTACACAGAGGGTTATTACAAACACTGGTGATATGGCAAGCCCCTAGCCACAGCCGCCAGACGACTATCACAGAGAGAGGGCGCCAAGCTCCCCCTTTTTGCCCACCCGAGGAGGGAGACCCCCACCCCCGCGGAGGTATACCTGCCCCTGTTTTGACTTCTGAGTCATTGCCAGGTAGCACAGGAATTCTTCCTATCAATGAACTAACCATGCATGACTAACACCTTTACTAACCTCTATTAACTCACAATAAACCATTTACCTTTCTTGCATACTCTGATCACTAAATTAGCACCTCAGCTATACCATAGAATGAAGATTGAACAATCTAAGAGAGACGCTCCTATCACAGCTGTCCCCATCCTCCTCGCAAAGTAGATCCAGTCTCTCTCCCCTAAATACTTCCAGTATAGCCAAAATAGTACCTCTTACTAAGGCTCAGTTATATGAAAATATAAAGGCTTCCTATAGCCATGTGCCACAACAGTAAATACCATCTTACCTAGTCCCCATATCTATTGAGAGCTCAAATAAGTCCATAAGACTCGAGATCCCTACTGTCTACAGGGTCCAGAACCGAGCCTATAAATCTAGCTCCCGCCCCCAGTCAAATCAGTTGAAAGCTAGACACCAACCAGTGGTCACTACCCTGCAGTTAACTTCTAGCTCTGCCCTTGTGTTGTTCCGGAGTTGAGATCCCAGAGCCGGCAGACTCCGTGGCAGATTTGGATAGAAGGACCTGCCCACGTATTTGAGAACTTCACACATATGGACCCCCTGGACGGCCGCGGAACCAGTCGTTAGCCCCCAACATCACCGGAAGCAAGATAACTAGGACCAGATCTACAAATACTATTCAAGATTCATGTTGCTAGTACTAAGTGTTATAGTACTAGTTTGACACTCACTTATTAACTTTCTATAAAGTGGCTAAAACCTTGCCCAATGTAACTCATATTTAACCATTCCATTTGGGACGTACTAAGCGATCAGTGCTCATTAATTAACAGGCGAAATTGACTCTCGTAATTACCTTATTCAGATATTAAAACTCTAGTGATATCTAACGTTCGCCCACTGATTTTTGTTCTACGTATTTCTGCCATAAGAATATACAACTTAGATCAGTACCCCCATGAGGTTACTAGAGATTTCCGTGTTCTACAATATACACGTGTCTAATCCTAACTGTGAGCTGCTACTTGGGCACGCGACCAGCCAGTAAGAGATCAAATCAGTGAAATTGAATTACATGAATATATTGAGGTCTTCCAGAAAATAAAACTTGCTAATTAAGCCAGTGATCAGAAGATTAATACCTGAACGTTGGAAGTGGGAGACTAGGCTCCATCCAGATCCACTTATGCTAGTGTTGTTCGATTCTATTATATTGTCTTACACGAGTATTCTGCAGTGGTATATAAATAAACGTGATCATGTAACTTGCTACCATGTGTTTCTTTGTGTTCTCTATTCCTCATATCTTGTATTGTCCATGCAGCCTTATATACCCAGTCATTTAGAACTCACATTACCCAAGTTAAACCTGTAGAAAAACAGGGCATAACATCTATATTTGATTAATTTCACCACAACACCAAACACCTCCAATGAAATTAATGAAAGCATATATGTGATCCACCGGGATTCGAACTTGGGTTATCACACACAGATTTTTTTTTCTTTTTAAAGGGGGCTGCCAAAGCCAATGTAGAGTAAACCTATGATGGCCCAAGATCTAATTTGGATTATAATGACTATTTGATTGCGTGTGCCAATTTTGATACTTTTATCACAAAATGCACAATTCCCACAAATTATGCCACTAAGCCACTACAAGTCTTAGGTATTACATTGCCACATTTCACAATACTTATTTGTGTGTTATAATGATAAAATAAAATAATATAATAATCTATGTCTACAGCTCCAACTTCCTTATAGCCTGAAACTCGCAAGTAAAAACATGTTTACAAGTCTTGGGTATTACATTGCCACATTTCACATTACTTTGTTTGTGTGTTATAATAATAAAGTAGAAGAAAGTGACGATTAGTTGGAGGAAGGGTCAGGGCTTAGGAAGAAGATTGGAGGAAAATTGGGAGGGAATCTTGGGGTTGGTTTGCTAGTAGAGGGAAGCTATAAATCGAAGGTACAGTACTATAGGTAGAGCCAGCGAACTTGACAATAATCTTGATCCCTTAACTTCATATAACTCGAAAATGAATAAAAGCAATCGAGCTGACGTTTCTATCATTTGGGAAGAGTCCACCAGGAAATAGGTGTGGATTTTTACAGCCAGTTTGCTCTAGACCCTTTTGAGTTACAGATAGGTCAGGGATCAAAATTATTGTCAAGTTCGTTGGCGCTATACCTATAGTATAAAAGATACTGGATTCCTTACCTCAGCGCTCTAGCAAAGTTGTTATAGGTCAAATTCGGTCTGCCCGTCCTGACCCCCCAGAGCCGAGCTATTAGCCCGGGTTGTACAAGCCGAATAGTCCTGGCCGCCCGATCCTCCCACATCACCAGACTCGGGTTCGACACTGGGTTGGCTAGCAGACGAACCAGAAACTCCCAGCTGATTGGTCCGCGCACTGAAGTTATGAGAGAATATTTATATTTTTATTATTAGGAAATACAGTCTTTTTACTCACTTCTTCATCCATTTAAGCATATAAAAGGAAATACAATTTTTGTACTCACTTCTTCGTTAATTTTAAATATAGAAAAGGAAAAACAGTCGTTTTACTCACTTCTTCGTCCATTTTCATTCCAGCCTCTAGCGATGGCAAACCTATAGGGCCGCAGCTCCTCGTTTATGTCCGCACCGCCGTTGTTGTCGTCTCTTCCCAGGCCGTCATCATCCCAGTCGAGGCCTTCAAGAAGATCCCCCAGGTCCTTATCTAGATCAGCCCCTTCGAAAAGATTGCTGTCGTCTCCGTCAAAGATGTCGCCAATGTTCGCATCGCCTCCGCCACTCCCGAGTATCCCGCCGCTGCCACTATTTCTGCCGCTTCCTCCATCGCCTGATCCTCCGACCAATCCACTGGCTCCGTAAAAGCCACCACCTACGTTTCCTCCACTAGAACTACTTTCATATGCTCCGATAGAACCACTTCCATACGATCCCATAGAACCACCTCCATATGCTTCCACAGAACCACCTCCACCCCCATATGCACTACCTCCACTGACAAATGCGCTTCCACTTCCGCACAATTGGCTTCCTCCGTATCCCCCTGTGTCGTCCGAACCATGCGCCCCCCCACTACCGTACCCGAACATCCCGTCACCACTTCCAGATCCAGCAGCCCTACCTCTGCCGTCCCCAACATTACCACCTGCGAATGATAGTAGAATATTAAACACCTTTAATGTGTATGTGCCTTTGTCGTTTTATTCTGGTCAACACTAAATGCTTATATTCAGCTTTCCAAAACCAACTGTTAGCTGCAGAACCCAAGGGAAGTGAGTCAAATATGTACTCTGGACCGCTTGTCTATCCAAAATTAATTATAGCCTCATGAATTATATGTCACTTGCACCTTATAAATTAGCATCCTGAAATATAAACGTCCCTTGTAGTTTTTCAATTAGTATCTTGAATTATAAACGCCGATTGAACCTTTTCAATTAACATCCTGAATTATTAATGTCAGTTGTACTTTTTCAATTAGCATCCTTAACTATAAACGTCTCTTGCACCTTGAATTATATATGTCCCTTGCACCTTTTCTATTAACATCCTAAATTATAAACGTCACTCACACCTTTCCAGTGCCTCACCTTCTGCAGCCAAGCGTTGCCGAAGAGCTCTGTGGAAATCCGGCCCATAGACGGCGCCGACCACATTGCTCATCGTGGCTCTGGTGAAGGAGGCCAGCTGGTCCCCCGTGTAGTCTCTGAAGGCCCACACGTTCAGGAGGGTACTGTCTAGGTTGTTGATCCGACATACGTTCTCTGCCCAGTCCACACAGTCCTAAGAGAGGGATGAGATATTTTTAGCAGCTAGAGCCCCCATAGACTCCAGTGAAAGTCAAGAATTCCATAGATCGAAGGCACATATTCTGCTGTCCAAGTTATTGATCCGACATACATTCTCTGCCCAGTCCACGCAGTCTTAATAGAGGGATGAGATATTTTTAGTAGATAGAGCCCCCATAGACTCCGGTGAAACTCAAGAAATCCATAGATCAGTTGTTCACTGTCGCTCAACAAGAAAAAAAATGAACGAAGGCATACAACCTTGCGTCCAAGTGGTTGACAAATATCTCAAACATGAACTGATAATCACATAAATAAAGTCTCATAATCAATATCAGTGTCAAGGGCGAAGATAATTCTAGAGATCTTACCTCACGAGTCCATTGGCTGACGGGTGTGTTCTGCAAGTTGGCCATGGTGAATCTGTAGTGCTATTCCAGTGTCCTACCCTCACTACGGTACGCTAAACGTTTTTCCCGGCTTCCGTTCCGTTTGCTAGCGTTCACCATATGCTGCAAGGGGAGTATTTTGTACTATAGTGAGTATATATTAGTTTATGTGTTGTAGTTTGAGTTGGGTTGAAGGTTTATGATGGTTCTATATATATTTATTATAGGCAGGGCTAGGATTCCAACCTCTACAGGCAAGAGGTCTATCACCATTACCATTGCGATGGTTAAATTCAACAGCTTCCTCTATCTACAACACCCCTTCTCTGCTATCTACACTCTCCCAGCCGTATGGTCCTGGTGTACTGTCTGATGGCGTTAATGGGTTTCCAAATGTAATGTAAGAAAACTGGTGCTTCTACCTGTGTTTCTCCCCAACCACACACTCGAGTGGGAGAAAGACAGTCTTGTAATCGAAATCCGGCTCCCCTGAGCATGACAAGTTGTTTATTTGATGACAAATATAATAGCTAGAGAGAGAGAGAGAGACAGACAGAGAGAGACAGAGAGAGATAGACAGACAGAGAAAGAAAGAGAGAGAGAGAGAGAGCAAGGAGACAGATAGATAGATAGAACGAGAGAGGCAGAGAGAGACAGAGAGGGGGGGGGGGGGGGGCAAGAGTAAGTAGGAAACAAATTTACCTACCAATCCCCCCCCACCCCCTTCCCTCTCTCTCTCTCTCTCTCTCGCTCTTATGGTATCCGCCTTCTCAGTTATTTCCTGTAGACGCAACTCTTATTACGTCATATATAAAGCCTTGGAAACGTTCCTTGACGTACAGTTACCTCCCGAGCTTCTCCTGCATAGCTCACCGACCAGAGGGGGGGGGGGGGAGGAGGGGAAATCAGTGCCTCAAGATAGGGATTTTATTTACAATTTTAATACTTTGGATATTATGATGCATTTTCGCTGTTTATTCCGGCTATCATTAGAGGATTTTATACAATTTAGGAAGGATCTGTGGGAATTATAAGGATACGGACTACGTCAATAAGCCCCCTTCCGAATATGAATATAAGTTGTCTACTAAGAGCCGGGAACTGACAAGAAATGCTTAATCGTATCCTCTAGGAGTTAATAAACGGAGCATTTGTATTATAGATGTGTAGTTTGTATTCACTTTAACCAGGGAATGGGTAATTATGTGTGGGGGTAGGGGGGGGGGGTCAGAGGGGGGGTCAGGGGGTGTGTGTGGACAGGTACCGTACGAGGGAGGGTGGGTGGGGGTGGAGGGTGGGTAAGTGTGTGGCTGAGGGAGAGATGTTGATGTGGGGGCGGTGGGTGGGCGACAGGGTGGGTGGGGGAGAGATATAGATGTGGGGGTGGAGGGTGGGTGGGCGACAGGGTGGGTGGGGGAGAGATATAGATGTGGGGGTGGAGGGTAGGTGGGTGTAAGGGACAGTGGGGGAGAGATATAGATGTGGGGATGGGTGGGTGTCAGGGTGAGGGAGGGTGGAGGAGAGATGTAGATGTGGGGATGGGTGGGTGTCAGGGTGAGGGAGGGTGGAGGAGAGATGTAGATGTGGGGATGGGTGGGTGTCAGGGTGAGGGAGGGTGGAGGAGAGATGCATATATGGGGGTGGGTGGGTGTCAGGGTGAGGAGGGTGGAGGAGAGATGCATATATGGGGATGGGTGGGTGTCAGGGTGAGGGAGGGTGGAGGAGAGATGTAGATATGGGGGTGGGTGGGTGTCAGGGTGAGGGAGGGTAGAGGAGAGATGTAGATATGGGGGTGGGTGGGTGTCAGGGTGAGGGAGGGTGGAGGAGAGGAGAGATGTAGATATGGGGATGGGTGGGTGTCAGGGTGAGGGAGGGTGGAGGAGGGACGCAGATATGGGGGTGGCATGTCAGAGTGAGGGTGGAGGGTGAGGGGGAGATATAGATTTGGGGGTGTGGAGGGTGGGTGTGGTCAGCTACCGAAGGAAGGAGGGAGGGAGGTATAAGAGGATATTGAATAATACTTTCCATTGCACAATGTTGCATCAGATTTAGGACCACTGACAACATAATAATTATACCACCACCACCACCACCACCACCACCACCGCCTCATGACTCACCCACAAAACGTTGCTTGTATATTTATAAACTGATGCTTCATGCCACACAAATCCTTTAGCTCCTACAGTACCGGTGCCTTCCTTTTAACTTTATTTTGGCTATACTGTTAGACGAGTTGATTCAGTATAAAAAGGGCCTCCAACAATTAAAAGGCTTAAAACTATCTGACAAAACCATTTTTACTACCCCACAGACTCTTCTAAACTGCATAAAATCGTCTAAATTTGGATAGAATAAAACTGAAAAGACGTCGCCGGTACAGAAGGGGTTAAGCCCGCAAGTCAATAAACCTACGGCGCTCCTGTCAGGGATCGAACCCGGATCTTTCCCCACACGAATGGAGTACGATAGGCTGCACCACTTACCAATGCTGGCTAATTAATATATATATTGTTGATTCCGCATTCCAATTCAATTCGCCAGTAGATATGTTTCTGTGATGACTGCTTAACCCCTTCTGCATCGGTGACGTCCTTTCGCGTTATATTCTGGCAACTATGTGATGATATTATTCAGCTTAGGAAGGACGTCGATCCATGGAAAGGCTACAGACTATCTCAATTAATCTTTTTAGCTACCATATATCCTTCCAAAGCTTCATATAATAGTTTAAATGCAGCTGAAATCAAATATTAAATACGTCGCTGATACAGAAAGGGTTAAACCGGCGTCACACAGCCACTCTAGCGTTGGATAGTCACTGTGATGAAGTATTATTATTTTTTTCTATGAGAATGAGGGAGACAAACTGCATAACTGTCTGTAGCGAGTGCGTCCCCCTGAGTTGAAAGAGTGACAGGGCCAACATCAAGAGACGTTCAAGCCAAAATGCCTGGACACACGGAGTTTGAAGCAATTTAAGTCATAGGATGGGGGAAAAGGAAAGAGGGAGTAAACAGTATACCGAGAAGAAGTCTATTATAATATGAAGACGTTTGGCGCCATGCAGGAGTTGGCCAAAGTGGATGAATTAGGTGGAAGGGATACACAGAAAAGAGCTTGAATTATTTATTTCTCTTACGTTTCGGGCTACGCAGAACCCATCTTCAGAGAGACTCAAGCTCTTTCCTGTGTTTCCCTTCCACCTAATTCATCCACTTGTCATAATGGATCAGCCACGTTGGTCAAAGTGTTTACATGGTGGGGCAGTGCTGTGGCAGGATTCTGTTGTTCAAAAGTCCAACTTGCCCTAGTACAGTTGCCCACATAAGTTCTGTTCCGAGAGAGAGGTGGAAGGATGGAGTGGATAAGTATATGAGTGAAGGCGGTGCTGGTTAGGAGGAGGGGCGTCGACTGACTAGGGACAGAGGTGCATGGGGCCGTTTCGTTCGTGTCCACCCCTTCGGGGATCACAGTGTCAGGCACTAGATAGATATAGATACAAACAAATCCCAAACCCTCTCCAACCTTTTATCCCCCCCCTCCCCCCCCCCCCTTCCCCCCCTGCGACCCCCTTCCAGCTAAATTTATACACGGGATTGATTTCGGTCGCAAAAAAAAAAAAAAAAAAAAAAAAAAATCGACATCTCATTGGGGTGAAACGCCATACAATCGTTAATATAATGGAATGAAACGTCTAACAAATAAACATGGGACAACACAGAGCAGGTAGTACAAATAAATGACCACTCTGGATTAGATATAGTGAAAATAAGCCTATGTCTTTATCTATCTATCTATCTGGCGCTTTCTGTCTTCCTTTATATCTATCGGTGTCACTCTCTTTCTCTATCTATTTGTCTATCTATCTATCTATCTCTATGTATTTATCTATCTCTCCGTCGTGTTCTATCTTCCTTTATATCTATCGGTCTCACTCATTCTCTATATATCTATCTATTTATCTATCTATCTATCTCTCTCGATGTATCTATCTATCTATCTACATCCTCCTCTCTCTCTCTCTCAGCTGACTTTCATTCATCTCTCCGTATGACGTCACAATTCTCAGAAACGCGTAACCAAGAGAGTTGCATTCGTTCGCAACATTCCACAACTTAAACACTCATATATTCCTTAGTACAATGCAAATATAGCATTTACCTATCTACATATTAAAAGTAACTAATAATGTGGATTCTAATGTACTCAAATTGGGATATCTAATTGTATTTGTGCATTTAAGCTTACGGAACACCAATGTTTTCACCAAAGTTGGCGATCAGAAACGAAATATCTAGTCTCAGTTTGGTTACGGCTTCACATAATGTCATTATATAATTGTAAAAAGACACATATCATAAGTTAATCAATATCAAGCTTCAAATAATATATCAATACGTCAAAAAATGTAATTTATAATGCTAGAATCTGATTATGTGGACGAACAAATTTGTCTCCGAAACGGAGACTGCCCATTTGTTTTGTTTACATTTGTTTTTACTGTGTACTGCCGGTAAAGGGCGCGCGCTTCAGACGGAACTAAGGTGATTGTTGTCTTAGCTGCAGGGTTTATAGCATCTTATACTCCTCACAACCTTCAACCTAAGACAAATAATCCTGCTATAGAACAGAAACGACATCATACACGCTTGAGATACACACATACCAAGGGGAAGGACATATGGCTGACCTTTGTATTTCTCGCTAGGGAGTAGATAGGATTATGGTGGCTGTGTATGTATGGTGTCGCCTTTCTTCACATTATTCTGACTGACAGGTCGGTCCTTACAGATCTGTGCCCCATAAATTGTTCATTCCTTTCGCTTATACTATTCAGTGTGCAGTTGGGTTTTAGTACATGATTAAATTGATATCCAGTATTCGATAAATGGATATAAAATCGTAGTTATGTACTTACATTTTAACTGGTTTGAGTGTTTAAAATCTACATGTGGTAACCCAGGTTCAAATCCCGGTAGGATCGCATGCTTTCATTAATTTCATTGGGAGGTGTTTGATGTTGGGAGTGAAATATATATATTAGATTATTATACGATTTTACCGAACTTAGGAAGGATCTACGGGAGTTAAAGGGTTAATTAAGATAGCTTGTAACCTATATATAATTATATATATATATATATATATATATATATATATATATATATATATATATATGCAGTATATATATATATATATATACCGCTCAACACGGTGAAGCCCGTGAGGTCTTGTTCCAGTCTAGGGAGTTAAACATGTGAAGCACTCAGAGCTCCACTCACGGCTCGAAGTAGCCCCCCATCTCTGAAGCTGCTTCACCTTCATGCTTCACTTTCTCATCCCCTAGACTCGGACCTTCACCCTCAGAACGCCACCTATTCAGAATATTTTGAATATGGGAATATTCATACAGTGCTATTTAATCATGGACCAATGATTTTTTTTGTTTATGTGTTTTGTGTGTGTTTTTTTTTTTGGGGGGGGGGTTTGCTGGGCTTTGTGGTAATGCACTTATACTAGGTACAGCACAAATTCCATCCCAATGATATCTTCCCATTGATATATAGAGATTCGAACCTGGGACCATTGGATTTCCAGTCCAGTGGCAAGACCGCTCCACCAGACCTCCCCGAATTATGTGTCTAAGAATATCGATAACTTACCTGGTATACAGCATGCGTAGGGCAGGTATGTCGATGATAGAGAGAGGAGGATATGGGTCTTAAATTTACGTAGAGGGTTTGTGAAGGCTTATATGGAGTTAATTAGAGATATGGATAAACTAGGTGAAGATAGGCGTGTAGTGAACGTGTTTAGTTGATAAGTAGGAACAGGGCAGACACGCAAATAGGAACAACTATATTGGTATTAAAGTAGGTAGGTAGGTAGGTAGTCTTGTAGGTAGCAATGTCGGGAGTTTGGTAGGTAGATATGCCTGCAGATAGGTAAGTAAATAGGCAGGTAGGTAGGTAGGTAGGTAGGTAAGCCTTGTGGGTATGGAATAAGAATGCTATCAACTCGGAGAGGCAGAGAAATAGGCCAAAATGAGTTAGGTAGGTAGATTAACCTGAAGGTAGGTAGGCAAGGAGGTAGGTAGACAGGTAAGTAGGTATCTAGTTAGGTACGTAAAGGCCTTGTGGGTAGTCAAAAGAAGTTGGTATAAAACTAGAAAAACAGCTAGGTGACTATCCAACGAGTCCTTTGAAAGAGAGACAAGGATGCAAGGAGATAGGTAGATAGATATTGAATTAGGTAGGTAGGCAGGGAGGTAGGACTGTTTGTAAGTAGTCTAAGCACTGTCTCACACACCACTGGTCGCCATTGTGCCTCTCTCACGCCTTATATACCCCTCGAGAAGCTGGTGGGAAATTCTGAAGGAAGGGGTAGGCGACTTTCCTAGTGCCTCGAACGATCACTACCCGTTTTCTGTGTGTCGGACTCTCTCTCTCTCTCTATCTATCTCTAGCTATATCTATCTATCTTTCTGTCTGTATGTCTAACATCTCTCTCTCTCTCTCTCTCTCGTTTATTAAATTATCGATGTTTGTTTTATCAATGAACTTCCCAAATGTTCATCCGTTTTTATTGCCCTCATATACCCAAGTTTGGTTTCTCAGGGTTTGGGCTATATTCACCTTAATAGACCACTGGCGAGTTTCAGGCTATATGGAAGTTTGGCCGGTAAACATCAATAATAAACACAAATACAGTAATTATGTAGGTTTCTGATGGATAAATAGTATGTTGAATTGGGTTTAATGTATTTATAAATGTACTAAAACCGTATTATTGATGGTTATTTTGCTAATTATATTATCAATGTCTACAGCTCCAACTTCCTTATAGCCTGAAACTCGCAAGTAGTCAATTTAAATGGATATATAAGGGTAGTCATGTACTTAACCTTGAACGGTCTTGATGGTGTAATGGTTAGAGTGTTTAGCCCCATTGCTTTTGATATTATAAAACGTTTGCCCCATTAGTTTAGCGATTTTAAGAACTTTCACCCCGTATTAAGACCTTTCGTGCAATTCAGGGGTCGATTTTATCCTGGCGAGCGATAGCGAGCCTGTAATTTAAGAAGGAACCGGCCTTCGGCCGGGAAATTTTTCTACCGAAAAATGTACAAATTTATCTTGAAAGGGACTCAAGGGGGTGTAATTTTAAGCTTGATGGAGGTCTAGGGAACAAACTAAATACCTCCCCTTAAGATCTGTAAGTGGTATCCCAGGTTCGAATCCCGGGAAGATCACATGTTTTCATTAATTGAATTGGGAGGTGTTTGGTGTTGGGAGTGAACTACAATATATTAGACTAATTCAAGGGGATAGTGCTTGGTTTTTGGTCTTCTGTATATATTTATTTATTATTTAATTTTTGAGTTTCCTCGGTAGACCTTCATCAAGATTAGAAAAACACCTCCTAGACCCCCTTTCAAGATAAATTTGTACATTTTTCGGTAGAAAAATTTCCCGGCTGAAGGCCGGTTCCTTCTAAAATTAGAGGCTCGCTATCGCTCACCAGGAAAAACGTCGACACCTAAAGGGCACGAAAGGTCTAAATAGTGACAACAAAATGAGGCGAAAGGTCTCAAAATCGCCAAACTAACGCAACGAACGTCTTAATACCTCAACAACTAATATGTTAAATATGAGGGAGAAGGGGGTCCAGAAATAGCGAGTAGGTCCCCCTTAACCAGCCGGATTCAGGTGCGTTATAACTCACTAAATCTACGGGCATAAAACCCACGATCCACTCAACCCTCTCATAATGACTCACTATACTTGTTCCACTGGTACTACTACTTGCCCGGGGTTTGTTGTGGCGGTTTGGCTCCCCGGAAACTAAATCTACGGGCATAAAACCCACGATCCACTCAACCCTCTCATAATGACTCACTATACTTGTTCCACTGGTACTACTACTTGCCCGGGGTTTGTTGTGGCGCTTTGGCTCCCCGGAAACTTCTCCCCACGGTCCTCCATTGGTCCGTGAACTTATCAAAGACCACCTGGACATGAGAGGCACTCAATTCCTGGTTGCAGCCTCCACCCACACACCAACACCACCCACTACGCTACATGGCAACACACCCACAGACACCAAGGAATATCAAAACAACACCCAGCACACGGTATCACACACAAATACTGTCATCTCTCCCTCCCTGCCCACCCCAAACCAGATTTCGGAAACACATCCATACTCACATCTCTCGCCGATCCATCCAATCACTCATAGACAACACGCAGCTGCAGGCACAACCTCCCAAAATCCATCCTTCTGAATCCTCCCTTCCTCGCGAGGACAGAGTCCACCTGGCCAGGTTGAGATGTGGGCACCATCCAGCTCTTCTAAGCTATCAGAAGAGTCTACTGGATATCTTCGTCGTCGACACCTGCCCGGGTTGTAACACAACACCCCATACCATTGGACACATCCTAAAAGAACTGCATTTCACACAATCACTTATATTTCGCCAACAACACACTCTACACTCCTTGAGAGCTCTGTGGGAAAGCCCGACCGTGGCCATGACCTTCCTTAGGGACTCGGGGCTGTTCGGCCAAGCAGCTTAGGGAACAACAATAACAACAACAACAACAACTTGTTCCACTCCACACGCGACCAATTTATAACCACCAACAGTCATCAAGATCACTAACCATTTTGTCATTTTCTAAAGGGGGGATGGGCGTATTTATATGCTCATTTATACATATTGTTTTTATTTTTTATTTCTTCCCTAGACCTCCATCGAGCTTAAAAAATTACCCCCATGACCCTTCTTCAAGATAAATTTGTAAATTTTTCGATAGAAAAATGTCCCGGCCAAAGACCGGTTCCTCTTAAAACCGCCAAACTTATGGAACGAACGTCTTAAAATCTCAAAACTAATGGGGCTAAACACAAGGGAGCCAAAAACACCCAGCCCCCCACCCTTAACCCATCCAGTACCGGTGACGTCTCATGTATATTTGATCTCAGTTACATTCAGACGAGTTTATGAAGCTTAGGAAGGATCTATGGTAGCTAAAAGGATGCATGTAGATAGTTTGTAGCCTTTTAATTGTTAGACGTACTTCCTGAGCTGCATAAAATCGTTTAAATATAGCCAGAATAAAACTAAAAGGACGTCACCGGTACTGAAGGGGTTAAGTGGCTGCACAATACAGTGACTATAAGGCTCAGTTGCTCCCCAGACCTCGAAGGGGGAGGTCGACCAAGTGGGGCTCTGCTGTGTCTTTATCAATGTTCAGGACGCTTTTATTTACTTGTGTATTTATCTTTCTTATTTCTGTTAGTTTCCTCCCTAGACCTCCACCAAGCTTAACAAAAACACCACTAGACTCCCCTTCAAGATAAAATGTGTATATTTTTCGATAGAAAAATGCCGGTTGCTCTTAAAATCACAGGCTCGCTATCGCTCGTCAGGAAAACAATCGACAACTACCTGGCACGAAAGGTCTTGATACCGATAAAGAAATGGGACGAAAGGTCTTAAAATCGAAAAACTAATGGAGCGGACGTCTTAAAATTTCAAAGCTAATGGGGCTAAACAGGAGGGAGAAAGGGGGCTATAAAAAAGACCCATCTCCCCTTAAAGGACCTATGGCCCTTTTTTTTTTTTTTAAAGCTAGCGAGAAATTGACTCGTCCCTATCTTAAGGGAGGATTTTAGTTTGCTCCCTAGACCTCTATCAAGCTAAAAAGCACTCTCAAGACCACCTTCAAGATACATTTGTACATTTTTTGGTAGAAAATTGTTTCGGCCAAAGGCCGATTCCTCTTAAATTATTTGCTAGTACAGACTATTCGAATTCATTCTTTTAACTACCATATATCCTTCCCAAGCTTCAACAAATCATATATATGTAGCTGAAATCCAATAAAGGAGATTTCACCGGTTGATTGCATTCAGCTGAAAAGGGTCTATGGATCACAGAGGGTACAGTCGGCCTAATAAGTCATGTCTCTGCACCAATTACGTTTTGATCAATAATTGGTATCAGCAATATTTACACATGATTTCTTCTTTTTGAGTGCAATATAGAAACATGTCCCTACACTTACACACCCTATTCAACATCTGACAGACAGTAATACAGCACAACGTCATGACAACTGAGACGTGACTTATTAGCGCCACTTTACGGTTGGCCAAATAAGTCGTGTCGCCGCTGTCATTACGTTTTGCTCGCTGTGTGCTGTATTAATGTCTGTCAGATGTTGAATAGGGTGTGTAAAGATAGGAACATGTTTGTATATCTCACAGGAAACGACGAATTAATGATTAGCTAGTGCTGATACCAATTATTGATCGAAATATACTCGGTGCCGCGCCATGACTTATTAGCGCCACTGTACAGTCGCGCTTACCTATTTGAATGCTTACCTATTGAATGATAGTGGGGAATTAAGAAGCAGGCTTCTTGTGTGAACCCCACCTCCAAAGACTGGTCAGCCAATATTAACTAGGTTATGTTATTATGTTTGTCGTATCTGGCTTTAAAAGTGGCAATCGTTGGCGCTGTAACCACACTCTCTGGGAGTGCGTTCCACTCGTCGATGACTCTGATAGAGAACCAATTCCCCTTCAGTGTCGTTCTCCAGTGGTCTGGTTTGGAGAGTTTCAGCGAGGGGCCCCGTAGGTGGTTGTTATTTTTCTGGAAAAACCTGGTGTATGGTATGTCCTCAAAGCCGTGTAGAAGTGTGTATGTTTCTATCATGTCCCCTCGTTTTCTGCGGTCACTTAGTGTCTGGAGGCCAAGATGCTTACACCTTTCTTCGTAGGGTAATTTTTCTAGGTTTGGGACCATCTTGGTTGCTCTTCGCTGCACCCTCTCAATAGTCTGTATGTCCTTGATTAGGTAGGGTGCCCAACATTGGACACCAAAATCGAGGATCGGGCGCACCAGTGACACATAGAGTGGTACAAGGATTTCTTTGTCCAATATGGAGAAGTTCCTCTTAATTATGCCCAAACGACTATTTGCTTGTGCAGCGATTTTAGCGACATGTGCTGAGGATTTTAGGTCTGAGGATATAATAATGCCCAAGTCTTTTTCATTTGAAGATTTCTGGAGTGTTGTTGTTGTTGTTGTTGTTGTTCCCTAAGCTGCCTGGCCGAACAGCCCCGAGTCCCTGAGAAAGGCCATGGCCACGATCGGGCTTTCCCACAGAACTCTCATTGAGTGTAGATTGTGTTGTTGGCATAAGTGGTTGTGTTAAATGCAGTCTTCTATGATGTCTTTAATGGTATGGGGTGCTGTGTTACATCCCGGGCAGGCGTCGACAACGGAGTCATCCAGTCTCTTCTGATAGCTCAGGAGAGCTGGATGGTGTCCGCATCTCAGCCTGGCCAGGTGGACTCTGTCCTCGCGAGGAAGGGAGGATTCGGAAGGATGGATTTCGGGAGGTCGTGCATGTAGCTGCGTGTTGTCTGTGAGTGAGTGGATGGATCGGTGAGAGATATGAGTATGGATGTGCTTCTGGAAGTTGGTTCGGGGTGGGCAGGGAGGGAGAGAGGACAATAATTGAAATGCTGGGTGTGAAGGGAGTTTTTCTGTCCTGAAAACTCCCCAGGCCCACTTTAGGATCAACCTTTCCTGGTAACTGGCGCGGGGCTCGAACCTCTGAAGGGAGTTTAACCCTCCTAAAAACCCACAGGATTTGAGATGCCTTGGGTGGGGTTCGAACCCTGGTTAGTGACCATGGCCATCACCACCAGGCCCGCACGCTAACCCACTGTACTACCACGGACGTACTAAAAGTATAGTAACCTTAGTCCGATTTTTAAGAACCAGGTGATAGTCTCGTGGTGATTCACGTGATGAGTTTATTGGACTTACCATCCACGACTATTTTACACTATACCTGACGTCAACTCGGGTAGTACATTATTGGGGTTGCGGGATATTTTCGAGGGCATTACAATAATTGTGTGTGATACCGTGTGCTGGGTGTTGTTTTGATATTTCTTGGTGTCTGTGGGTGTGTTGCCATGTAGTTTAGTGGGTGGTCTTGGTTCGTGGAGGCTGCTGCCAGGAATTGAGTGCCTCTCATGTCCAGATGGTCTTTGACTTTGAGGATTTTGGTTTCTTGATGTAGGTGATCTGTGGGTGCAGTAGCTGTGCAGCCTGTAATGATCTTCAGGGCTTTGTTTTGAATAGTCTGTAAGGTCTTATGATGTGTTTCAGCTAGGTTAGAAGCCCAGGCTGGGCTTGCGTATTCCATCACTGATCTTATGTATTGTTTATATACTGTGGTGGTAGTTTCTTTGTTGTGTCCAAATTTTGTGTGTGAGCAAGTGACCTGAGGGTGTTAAGTCTGGGTGTCAGTTTCTTTTTAATGTTTGTGGTGTGCTGTTTGAATGTCATATGAGTATCATAATTGTTACTCCTAGGATTTTGGGTGTGTGTGTATGTGTTAGGGGTGTGTTGTTTATGGTGAGTTGAGGGATGTATTTGTGTTCTCCTGTCCAACTTGTGAGCAGGGTTGCGGTGGATTTGGCTGGGGCTAGATTAAGTCTGTTTGTAGTGCACCAGCCATGTAGTGTGTTGAAATAGGGTTGAAGGAGATCTGTTGCTCTTTTTGGGTCATGGTGTGTGCATGTGAGTGTTATGTCATCTGCATAGGAGGCTAAGTTTATTTGGGGCGTTTTGGGTGTAGTTATATCGTGCATGTACAGATTGAAGAGTGCGGGCGATAGGACGGATCCTTGTGGGACTCCGTTTGGAAAGTTTCTGATTTTAGATGACTGACCGGCAAAAGATACGTGTGCACATCTGCCTGCTAGGAAGTTGGCCAGCCACCTTTTTGTGTTGTTGTGCATGTTTGTGTTGTAGATTTTGTTTGTTAGGTTGGCGGGGGATGGCATCGAAGGCTTTACTAATGTCGAGTGTGGCTAATAGTGATCTGTGTGGTGGTCTAGCTGAGTTGATGCCGTCGAAAGCTCTTGTGTAAGGTCTGTGAGAAGAGTGTTTGTGGAGTGCAGTGGCCTAAAGCCATGTTGTGTTGGAGCTAGGGGTAGGTCAGGTGTAATTAGTTGTAATACTAGGCGTTCCATGACTTTGGAGGGGGAGCAAAGGAATGTGATGGGGCGGTGCGAGGAGGGTAGCGTGGGGTCTTTGTTGGGTTTGGGGAATGTGATGATGATACCATGCTTCCAAATGTCTGGTATTGTGTTGTGTGAATAGCTGTAGTTTGATATGTTAGTGAGTGCTTGTATGCCTTGTGGTCCCAGGTGTCTGAGGTGTATGTTGCTTATGTTGTCCAGGCCACAGGCGGGTGAGTGCTTGAGATTGTTGATGATATGCTTTGTCTGGTGATTGGTGAAGGGTGTATAGTCAGGGTCTGTGGGGAATTGTCTCTTACGTCGGATGACACGTCGGTCGTCTTTGTGAAGTTTTAGGTGGCTGACATGTGAGAAGTGATTGATGAGAGTGTTTGCTTGTTGTTTACATGAAGGAGTAGAGTCTGTTGTTGTGATTGCAGCATGTGATTGTGTTGTGTTGCTGTTGGAAAGTGTGATGCTGTTTAGTGTTTTGTAGAGTTTTTTGGGGTTTGTTTTGTGATAAAGTGTTTGTAGGAAGTTATTCCAATTTAGTTTTTGTTGTTCTTGTATTTTGTTGTTAGTTTGGGTGTTGAGTGTTTGAATTTGTTGTGTGATGTCTTGTGTGTGGGGTGCTGGGGAGTGTTTCAGTATGTCGCGTTGTCTGATGAGGTTTTGAATTTCTGGTGTGAAGTTGGGGTTGTGTCTTTTTCTGTTACCTCTTGGAATGTGTTTCTTTTCAGTGTTTTGGATAGTTTTATTGAGTATGTGTACAGCATTGTTGATGTTAGTGATGGGTGTACTGTTTAGAGTTGTGAAGTGTTGTTCTGTCTCATTTGTGAATGCTTCCCAGTTAGCTCTTTTATAATTGGTGTATGTGTGTTTGTGGCTAGCTGGGGTGAGTCTGGTTTTGGTGGTGATAATGATCGGGAGGTGGTCAGAGCCTAAGCTTCTGACCACCCTCCAGGATGTTGTGGGGGCGAGTTCTGGGGAGCAAAAGGTGATGTCTGGAGATGATGGGTTATAGAGGGCTTGGTGAGGAATATGGGTATGTTGATGGATGTCGTTAAGGATGATGAGGTTATCGGTTTGGTTTTGTAGTACCAGCCCTCTGTCTGTGTCGGGGTTTCTGGAGTGTTGTCCCGCGTAGCTGGTAGTCCTCTTTCGGGTTATTATGCCCAATGTGCATAGTCTTGCATTTGTCTGCGTTAAATGTTAGGAGCCATTTCCTGCTCCACTCGTTCAATCTCTCCATGTCTCTCCGAAGGGTTTCGACGTCTGCGTCTGTCCTGATGGTTTTGTATATCTTTGTGTCGTCTGCAAAAAGACTGGTTGCTGATTCGAGGTTGGTAACAAGGTCATTAATATAAATCAAGAAGAGAATTGGGCCCAGCACTGATCCTTGAGGAACTCCACTCATCACCGGCAGCCAATCCGACGGGGAGTTCCTTATGGTAACCCTGTGGAACCTATCAGAAAGGAATGCCTTGATCCACTTCAGGATATTTCCACCTATTCCCATTGCCTCCAGTTTGGTGTGAAGTCTCTGGTGGGGAACCCGATCGAAGGCCTTTTCACAGATAGTCCAGATAGTCCAGATAGTTTATGTCCACACAGTTGCCACTGTCAATATCATTTACTAGGTCGTCGATGTAGCACAACATGTTTGTGAGGCAGCTCCTGT
Organism: Paralithodes platypus; assembly: GCA_032716605.1. Taxonomy (NCBI): domain Eukaryota; kingdom Metazoa; phylum Arthropoda; class Malacostraca; order Decapoda; family Lithodidae; genus Paralithodes; species Paralithodes platypus. The sequence continues at coordinate 44,107,331 of CM064528.1, forward strand.
TGCTCCTAAATCCGTGTTGTGCGTCGCTGATGAGATTATTCTCAGCAAGGTGTCCCACGATGACTTGTCATACGATACCCTCCAGGACTAATAAGTGATGTCTCGGCACCAAGTATGTTTTGATCAATGATTGGTATCAGCAATATCTAAGCTTCATTTCTTCATATCGAGTGAAATATACACACATGTTCCTACATTTACCCACCCTATTCAACATCTGACAGACATTAAGGGGGGTCACCTGCTTTTTTTATCTCTCTCCTTTTCTCTCTTTCTCTGACTTGTATCAATTTGGCCCCATTCAGCCAACTAATTTAAGACGTTTATCCCCATCCAGGTGTCGATTTCTTCCTGGCGAGCGATAGCAAGCCAGCATTGTATGGAAAAATCCGGCTTCGCTGGAGACATTTTTCTATCGAAAAATGTAAAAATTTAGCTTGCTGTAAAACAACAATATAAATCTGCTGGCTTGCTACTGCTCGCCAGGTAAATATTGACACCTGGATGGGTGTAAACATCTTAAAACAGTAGGCTGAATGGGGCCGAATGGATACAAGCCAAAGAGAGAAGGGGAGAGAAAGAGAACAAAAAGCGAGGTGGGCTCCCTTAATACAGCACAACGTAATGACAGTAGAGTCATATGACTTATTACGCTATTACACCAGAAAAGCTGACGCAATCTTCTGGAATGAGCTAAACATTGCTGAACGTACATACCATGATGACATACATTATATGAGCGTACATACCATGATGACATACATTATATGAGCGTACATACCATGATGACATACATCATATGAACGTACATACCATGATGACATACATTATATGAGCGTACATACCATGATGACATACATTATATGAGCGTACATACCATGATGACATACATTATATGAGCGTACATACCATGATGACATACATTATATGAGCGTACATACCATGATGACATACATTATATGAGCGTACATACCATGATGACATACATTATATGAACGTACATACCATGATGACATACATTATATGAGCGTACATACCATGATGACATACATTATATGAGCGTACATACCATGATGACATACATTATTTGAGCGTACATACCATGATGACATACATTAGATGAGCGTACATACCATGATGACATACATTAGATGAGCGTACATACCATGATGACATACATTATATGAACGTACATACCATGATGACATACATTATATGAGCGTACATACCATGATGACATACATTATATGAGCGTACATACCATGATGACATACATTATATGAGCGTACATACCATGATGACATACATTATATGAGCGTACATACCATGATAACATACATTATATGAGCGTACATACCATGATGACATACATTATATGAGCGTACATACCATGATGACATACATTATATGAGCGTACATACCATGATGACATACATTATATGAGCGTACATACCATGATGACATACATTCATTATATGAGCGTACATACCATGATGACATACATTATATGAGCGTACATACCATGATGACATACATTATATGAGCGTACATACCATGATGACATACATTATATGAGCGTACATACCATGATAACATACATTATATGAGCGTACATACCATGATGACATACATTATATGAGCGTACATACCATGATGACATACATTATATGAGCGTACATACCATGATGACATACATATATGACGTACATTCATGATGACATACATATGAGCGTACATACCATGATGACATACATTATATGAGCGTTATATGAGCGTACATACCATGATGACATACATTATATGAGCGTACATACCATGATGACATACATTATATGAACGTACATACCATGATGACATACATTATATGAGCGTACATACCATGATGACATACATTATATGAGCGTACATACCATGATGACATACATTATATGAGCGACTGTACGTGATAACCATATAGTCCAGTAAATCTAGCAATCATTTAACTGGACCTAGAACAAATTGCAATAGAAGGTTTTTTGGCTTTAACTTGTTTATTAGGTCCCTCTGATGAACATATAAAAAGTCTCCAACTTTTGGACACTGGGAAAGTGGTTAATTTGCATAAATTCAAGATGGCCGCCGTCCAAAGCTTCAATTTACAGATAACTTTTTTCTGGTTGCTCCTAGACCCTATAAATGTATTACAAACAACGTTTTTGGCTTTAACTTGTTTATTAGGTCCCTCTGATGAACATATAAAAGTCTCCAACTTTTGGACACCTGGAAAGTGGTTAATTTACAGCCGAAAAACCTTACAGACAGGCTGAACTGTCTCTTTCACAAGGGGTGACACAGGCACTTTGTGCTTGTATGGGTTTTTTGACCTGTTGTCCCTCTTTTTTATAAAAAAAAAAAAAAAAACCATGACGTAGTATGACGTCATTCAGAGCCAATTATGTAATTCATGATAGGAGTTCGTATTCACTTGGATCATCGGTGCTTGCATCAAAGTTGCTATTTTGACAGAGTCCTTTACATTGACCACATGCACTGGAACATTCAAGCTCATTCTGTTTGCAACTACAGCGTTGAGTGTCACAGTTGCCCTTACACTGACATCTGACCAATTTCAGTAGTGAATCAGGAGCCACTGGCGAATCCATCGTCTTCGGTTCAAGCTGTCCCTTCCGCAGACACCAGCCCCATTTCTCGGGGTCCACACAGTTCCCCATCCATTCCTGGACCTGACAATAAACTCGGAACGAGTGGTATTTGGCTGCATCGGTTGTTGGGGGAAGGCTGTGAACTTCAACGGTAGTTGAACTTTTTGCCACCTTGTTGCAAAACTTTGTCTTTCGCAGTCCGTCAAGGGTGTCATTTCCTTTTCCCCCGTACAAATAAACCAAGGCCTTTTCACCAGCTGATGATATCGCGTCTTTACTTCCACTTTGGCAACAGAATGCTTCTATACATTTCAAGAAACCGTTGTCTTCCCTCACTTTCCTCAAGGCAGCCCCTTTACCAATACCATACAGTCGTGAGGTTGTGTCACATCCACAGAGTGCATGGACAACTGGCAGGACACGACAGATGCTTTCACCGAGAGCTTCTGCTACTGAGTTAATATGCCAACATTTCCCACCTTCCTTGCTCGACTTGAAGTACAAATCATTCATCCCTCGTTCCGCATAATGACACAACAGCACCAACAAGTCTGTGTCCTCACCTATCACATATGTCACGGTTTCCCTTGCATGCTCAATTCCCTTCTTCGCAATCATGACATCTGCATCTGCTGGCGCATTGACACAGTCAATTCCATTTGCCTTGAATGTTTCACACAATAAGTCAATGAAGTTTTGCTTATTGTCCGAGTTTGACAAGAAGTTTTCCTTTTTTGACCGAAGGGGCATGGTTGGAGTGAACATCACCTTTTGACCAAAGACTCCTTTTGATCGTCGATTGTGTGTCATGTCCTTGGTAGTAGGTCCTGATTTATAACCGTCGAATACAACCACCGGGTTGAGAAAGTTTTTGGAAACATGCTTCATGTACATGCTTGCAATGTCCTCAAATGTGTCACCCTTCTTCCATGGAATCCTTTGCAATAAGGAACCACCATCCAGAACATGGGTCACAGTCCTTTCTTCCTCAAATGATTCCAATGACGACTTGGGAACAACAGCAGCTATCTCATCTCCTAGCTGTGGTTTATTGGCTTCCCTGAGCCTCCCCCACTTATCGAACAGAGCAGTAGGGTAGCTAGACAACTCATACGCAAAGACCTCTTCAACACCTAAGTCCCTGTTATTAGCAAAGATGAGGAGCCTCTGGAAAAGGAGCTGTGGGTCGATTGGTACTTTTTCAGCACTGATTGTAACCTTTGCACCCAACGACTCAACTTGATCTTTCTTCCTAAATGAAAAGTCAAAAGCATTGCTACCTTCCATCTTCTGCACAATGTTCATACCAACTTCATACAGTAAATGAGGATTGGCCGAGGCTGGTCCTGTCACACCGTTGGCAATATTCCTGAGTTCATTTGATTCTTGAAATGGATCATAATCCTTGAAGAATGCGAGAACCTTCTCTGTGTCCTTCCTATCTCGTTCACGACGCCTTGCTTCAGTCATTTCTTTGTGCTGCTCAGAGGTGTGGAAATGCTTCCCTGTCAGTTCTTGCATAACTTCACTCACCTCAGCGCAGGCTGGCATAGCAAGTAACCAGCGCAGGCGTTGCGTTTCCTCCATGCCCCTACCACGTGTCAATCCACCATTCGTTTTCAAAGAGCGCATCAAAACCTGCTCTATAACCAAGTCGCTTGGCAGTCCTGCCCACAGCCGATCACTTCGGCGGATCACAAATAGACCGGAGTTCAATTGACAGAACATGTCTGGGTTGAGCTGCTCAAGTTCAATCATGTCTTGAATGTACACATGGGCTGACTTGGCATAATTGTTATGACCACACGCTGCAAAGTACGGCAACATCTCCTGGAGTGTTCCGAGGTACAGTAGGAAATCGCCCATTCTCAGTGCCCTCAGGAAGCGACGCAGCAGGTCAATCATGTCCATGTATTGAATCCATAGCTTTCCCATCTTATGCTCTGCTAAGGAGCTCTTCTCAGCTTTAAGTTTTTCAGAAATTCTGTTGAAAACGTCTTTACTGCAGACTTCATCCGGTGAAACGTCTTCACGCAACAGCTTATCCAAAAGATCTGCAGCCTCCTGGAAGTCCTTGCATGCGTCACTTTCCTCATCTACCATTGAGAGGTTGACACCGTATGCCCTGCCTAACACAATCGAACTCAAGGCTGTGTCAACCAAGAAGTGGCCTCTGATTGCTCGTGCATAGGCTTTCCCACTCAGCATTTGGGTCACAGCATTTTCAGCGTATATAAGTTCCAAAACCTCCTTAAGCCCAGATGTTTCCATAACATGGCCCATGCATCCCAAAAAGCTCATCACTGAGTGAAAGCCACCAAGGTTCAAAACAATGGGTTTCAGTTCGCTTCCTTCCTTCTCATGAACAATGATCGTCTTCGCTTTCCAATAAAGTGGTTGGTCGGAAATTTGAGCTGCACTGCTTGTGATATATTGCGTCAGCTGCTGGAAGATCGCGTGCAAAGTTAATTCGGCCTCTAACAGTGTCAGCCCACTCATCAGCCCTGGCATCACATGCAGAAAGTATTGTCCTTTGAAAGTTGAAGGTGCGTACTGGATACACTTCTTCTGAATCATGCTTTGTGTCCAAATAGATTTTTGTACCACAAAAAAAGCAGTTCTCTGTAAAACAAAAGTCTGGTGTCTGAGAACGAAGAGCAGGTTTTTCAGGACGTTTCTTCTGCTTCCCAGGAATTCTATTTGGCTTCGTATTGACATGCTTCTTTCGGCAATCAATGTGCACCATTTGGCCCTCGGACACGGTAATTGATGGCGTTCCACGTTCAGTACTGGCCTTGTTGATAGTATCTGCTCCCTTCGCCCTCAGCTTGACTGTTTCTCCTTCGTCTAACGTGTTTGAGCAAATGCCGCAGGGATTATGCACCACCTCTTCTTCCATGGCTTCGGTAGATGTCGCACCAATCTGTTGAAACAAGAAACAAGATGATGGGATTAGTATAGGCCTAGGCAAAATGTAATAGACAATAATGTGCAGTAAAGGTAGGGCTTGACCTAGAACAAATTGCAATAGAAGGTTTTTTGGCTGTAAGGTTTTTCGGCTGTAAATTAACCACTTTCCAGGTGTCCAAAAGTTGGAGACTTTTTATATGTTCATCAGAGGGACCTAATAAACAAGTTAAAGCCAAAAAACGTTGTTTGTAATACATTTATAGGGTCTAGGAGCAACCAGAAAAAAGTTATCTGTAAATTGAAGCTTTGGACGGCGGCCATCTTGAATTTATGCAAATTAACCACTTTCCCGGTGTCCAAAAGTTGGAGACTTTTTATATGTTCATCAGAGGGACCTAATAAACAAGTTAAAGCCAAAAAACCTTCTATTGCAATTTGTTCTAAGTCCAGCCCTACTTTGACTGGTCTAATACATAACATTAAGGGGGGGCACCGTTTTTTTTTAATGTTTCGCTCCTTTTCTCTCTTTCCCTGGCTTGTATCCATTCGGCCCCATTTAGCCAACTGTTTTAAGACGTTTATCCTCATCCAGGTGTCAATTTCTTCTTTTCATTGTATTGAGAAATCCGGCTTCGCCGGAAACATTTTTCTATCGAAAAATGTACAAATTAATCTACAATGGGGATCTAATGGATGTTTTTTAAAGTTTGATGGAGGTCTATGGAGGAAACTAGAAAAATAATGAATACATGAAAACAAAAGCAACCAAAAAGCGACCCATCCCCCCTTTAAACGTGTCTTATTGATACTGAGAGGGCCTCCCTTTCTATGTCCCAAGATAAGGATATTAATATACTGGCATAGGGATAGTAGTGGCAGTGGTGATGGTGGTGGTGAGAGGTGAGCATGTATATATTGGCATAGGGATAGTAGTGGCAGTGGTGATGGTGGTGTGAGAGGTGAGCATGTATATTGGCATAGGGATAGTAGTGGCAGTGGTGATGGTGGTGGTGAGAGGTGAGCATGTATATTGGCATAGGGATAGTAGTGGCAGTGGTGATGGTGGTGGTGAGAGGTGAGCATGTATATATTGGCATAGGGATAGTAGTGGCAGTGGTGATGGTGGTGGTGAGAGGTGAGCATGTATATATTGGCATAGGGATAGTAGTGGCAGTGGTGATGGTGGTGGTGAGAGGTGAGCATGTATAATTATATTGGCATAGGGATAGTAGTGGCAGTGGTGGTGGTGAGAGGTGAGCATGTATATATTGGCATAGGGATAGTAGTGGCAGTGGTGATGGTGGTGAGAGGTGAGCATGTATAATTATATTGGCATAGGGATAGTAGTGGCAGTGGTGATGGTGGTGGTGAGAGGTGAGCATGTATATATTGGCATAGGGATAGTAGTGGCAGTGGTGATGGTGGTGGTGAGAGGTGAACATGTATATATTGGCATAGGGATAGTAGTGGCAGTGGGGATGGTGGTGGTGAGAGGTGAGCATGTATATATTGGCATAGGGATAGTAGTGGCAGTGGTGATGGTGGTGGTGAGAGGTGAGCATGTATATATATTGGCATAGGGATAGTAGTGGCAGTGGTGATGGTGGTGGTGAGAGGTGAGCATGTATAATTATAATGGCATAGGGATAGTAGTGGCAGTGGTGATGGTGGTGGTGAGAGGTGAACATGTATATATTGGCATAGGGATAGTAGTGGCAGTGGTGATGGTGGTGGTGAGAGGTGAGCATGTATATATTGGCATAGGGATAGTAGTGGCAGTGGTGATGGTGATGGTGAGAGGTGAGTATGTATAATTATATTGGCATAGGGATAGTAGTGGCAGTGGTGATGGTGGTGGTGAGAGGTGAACATGTATATATATTGGCATAGGGATAGTAGTGGCAGTGGTGATGGTGGTGGTGAGAGGTGAGCATGTATATATTGGCATAGGGATAGTAGTGGCAGTGGTGATGGTGGTGGTGAGAGGTGAGCATGTATAATTATATTGGCATAGGGATAGTAGTGGCAGTGGGGATGGTGGTGGTGAGAGGTGAAGATGTATAATTATATTGGCATAGGGATAGTAGTGGCAGTGGTGATGGTGGTGGTGAGAGGTGAGCATGTATATATTGGCATAGGGATAGTAGTGGCAGTGGTGATGGTGGTGGTGAGAGGTGAGCATGTATATATTGGCATAGGGATAGTAGTGGCAGTGGTGATGGTGGTGGTGAGAGGTGACTAGGTATATATTGGCATAGGGATAGTAGTCGCAGTGGTGATGGTGGTGGTGAGAGGTGAGTATGTATATATTGGCATAGGGATAGTAGTGGCAGTGGTGATGGTGGTGGTGAGAGGTGAGCATGTATATATTGGCATAGGGATAGTAGTGGCAGTGGTGATGGTGGTGGTGAGAGGTGAGCATGTATATATTGGCATAGGGATAGTAGTGGCAGTGGTGATGGTGGTGGTGAGAGGTGAGCATGTATATATTGGCATAGGGATAGTAGTGGCAGTGGTGATGGTGGTGGTGAGAGGTGAGCATGTATATATTGGCATAGGGATAGTAGTGGCAGTGGTGATGGTGGTGGTGAGAGGTGAGCATGTATAATTATATTGGCATAGGGATAGTAGTGGCAGTGGTGATGGTGGTGGTGAGAGGTGAGCATGTATATATATTGGCATAGGGATAGTAGTGGCAGTGGTGATGGTGGTGGTGAGAGGTGAGCATGTATATATTGGCATAGGGATAGTAGTGGCAGTGGTGATGGTGGTGGTGAGAGGTGAGCATGTATATATTGGCATAGGGATAGTAGTGGCAGTGGTGATGGTGGTGGTGAGAGGTGAGCATGTATATATTGGCATAGGGATAGTAGTGGCAGTGGTGATGGTGGTGGTGAGAGGTGAGCATGTATATATTGGCATAGGGATAGTAGTGGCAGTGGTGATGGTGGTGGTGAGAGGTGAACATGTATATATTGGCATAGGGATAGTAGTGGCAGTGGTGATGGTGGTGGTGAGAGGTGAGCATGTATATATTGGCATAGGGATAGTAGTGGCAGTGGTGATGGTGGTGGTGAGAGGTGAGCATGTATATATTGGCATAGGGATAGTAGTGGCAGTGGTGATGGTGGTGGTGAGAGGTGAGCATGTATATATTGGCATAGGGATAGTAGTGGCAGTGGTGATGGTGGTGGTGAGAGGTGAACATGTATATATTGGCATAGGGATAGTAGTGGCAGTGGTGATGGTGGTGGTGAGAGGTGAACATGTATATATTGGCATAGGGATAGTAGTGGCAGTGGTGATGGTGGTGGTGAGAGGTGAGCATGTATATATTGGCATAGGGATAGTAGTGGCAGTGGTGATGGTGGTGATGAGAGGTGAGCATGTATAATTATAATGGCATAGGGATAGTAGTGGCAGTGGTGATGGTGGTGGTGAGAGGTGAACATGTATATATTGGCATAGGGATAGTAGTGGCAGTGGTGATGGTGGTGGTGAGAGGTGAGCATGTATATATTGGCATAGGGATAGTAGTGGCAGTGGTGATGGTGATGGTGAGAGGTGAGTATGTATAATTATATTGGCATAGGGATAGTAGTGGCAGTGGTGATGGTGGTGGTGAGAGGTGAACATGTATATATTGGCATAGGGATAGTAGTGGCAGTGGTGATGGTGGTGGTGAGAGGTGAGCATGTATATATTGGCATAGGGATAGTAGTGGCAGTGGTGATGGTGGTGGTGAGAGGTGAGCATGTATAATTATATTGGCATAGGGATAGTAGTGGCAGTGGTGATGGTGGTGGTGAGAGGTGAGCATGTATATATTGGCATAGGGATAGTAGTGGCAGTGGTGATGGTGATGGTGAGAGGTGAGTATGTATATATTGGCATAGGGATAGTAGTGGCAGTGGTGATGGTGGTGGTGAGAGGTGAACATGTATATATTGGCATAGGGATAGTAGTGGCAGTGGTGATGGTGGTGGTGAGAGGTGAGCATGTATAATTATATTGGCATAGGGATAGTAGTGGCAGTGGGGATGGTGGTGGTGAGAGGTGAAGATGTATATATTGGCATAGGGATAGTAGTGGCAGTGGTGATGGTGGTGGTGAGAGGTGAGCATGTATATATTGGCATAGGGATAGTAGTGGCAGTGGTGATGGTGGTGGTGAGAGGTGAGCATGTATATATTGGCATAGGGATAGTAGTGGCAGTGGTGATGGTGGTGGTGAGAGGTGAGTATGTATAATTATATTGGCATAGGGATAGTAGTGGCAGTGGTGATGGTGGTGGTGAGAGGTGAACATGTATATATTGGCATAGGGATAGTAGTGGCAGTGGTGATGGTGGTGGTGAGAGGTGAGCATGTATATATTGGCATAGGGATAGTAGTGGCAGTGGTGATGGTGGTGGTGAGAGGTGAGCATGTATATATTGGCATAGGGATAGTAGTGGCAGTGGTGATGGTGGTGGTGAGAGGTGAGCATGTATATATTGGCATAGGGATAGTAGTGGCAGTGGTGATGGTGGTGGTGAGAGGTGAGCATGTATATATTGGAATAGGGATAGTAGTGGCAGTGGTGATGGTGGTGGTGAGAGGTGAGCATGTATAATTATATTGGCATAGGGATAGTAGTGGCAGTGGTGATGGTGGTGGTGAGAGGTGAGCATGTATATATTGGCATAGGGATAGTAGTGGCAGTGGTGATGGTGGTGGTGAGAGGTGAGCATGTATAATTATATTGGCATAGGGATAGTAGTGGCAGTGGGGATGGTGGTGGTGAGAGGTGAAGATGTATATATTGGCATAGGGATAGTAGTGGCAGTGGTGATGGTGGTGGTGAGAGGTGAGCATGTATATATTGGCATAGGGATAGTAGTGGCAGTGGTGATGGTGGTGGTGAGAGGTGAGCATGTATAATTATAATGGCATAGGGATAGTAGTGGCAGTGGGGATGGTGGTGGTGAGAGGTGAACATGTATATATTGGCATAGGGATAGTAGTGGCAGTGGTGATGGTGGTGGTGAGAGGTGAGCATGTATATATTGGCATAGGGATAGTAGTGGCAGTGGTGATGGTGGTGGTGAGAGGTGAGCATGTATATATTGGCATAGGGATAGTAGTGGCAGTGGTGATGGTGGTGGTGAGAGGTGAGCATGTATATATTGGCATAGGGATAGTAGTGGCAGTGGTGATGGTGGTGGTGAGAGGTGAACATGTATATATTGGCATAGGGATAGTAGTGGCAGTGGTGATGGTGGTGGTGAGAGGTGAGCATGTATATATTGGCATAGGGATAGTAGTTGCAGTGGTGATGGTGGTGGTGAGAGGTGAGCATGTATAATTATATTGGCATAGGGATAGTAGTGGCAGTGGTGATGGTGGTGGTGAGAGGTGAACATGTATATATTGGCATAGGGATAGTAGTGGCAGTGGTGATGGTGGTGGTGAGAGGTGAGCATGTATATATTGGCATAGGGATAGTAGTGGCAGTGGTGATGGTGGTGGTGAGAGGTGAGCATGTATAATTATATTGGCATAGGGATAGTAGTGGCAGTGGTGATGGTGGTGGTGAGAGGTGAGCATGTATATATTGGCATAGGGATAGTAGTGGCAGTGGTGATGGTGGTGGTGAGAGGTGAGCATGTATATATTGGCATAGGGATAGTAGTGGCAGTGGTGATGGTGGTGGTGAGAGGTGAGCATGTATAATTATATTGGCATAGGGATAGTAGTGGCAGTGGTGATGGTGGTGGTGAGAGGTGAACATGTATATATTGGCATAGGGTAGTAGTGGCAGTGGTGATGGTGGTGGTGAGAGGTGAGCATGTATATATTGGCATAGGGATAGTAGTGGCAGTGGTGATGGTGGTGGTGAGAGGTGAGCATGTATAATTATATTGGCATAGGGATAGTAGTGACAGTGGTGATGGTGGTGGTGAGAGGTGAGCATGTATATATTGGCATAGGGATAGTAGTGGCAGTGGTGGTGGTGATGGTGAGAGGTGAGCATGTATATATTGGCATAGGGATAGTAGTGGCAGTGGTGGTGGTGGTGGTGAGAGGTGAGCATGTATATATTGTTGTTGTTGTTGTTGTTCCCCAGACTGTTTGGCCGAGCAGTCCCCAGTCCAGTTGACCGAAGCCACTCCAGATGCTTGAGCCCCTGAAGGGACCAGGGTGAGATGAGATCTTTCTTTAACCCTTTGAGTACCAGCGACGTGTGTTATATTTTATTCTAGCTATATTTAGATGATATTAGGCAGTTAGGAAGGATCTGTGGTAGTTAAAAGGGTTGGTTGAGATAGTTTGAAGTCTTATTATTGCTAGAGATCCTTCCAAAGTTCAATATAATCGTCTAATAGTTGCCTGAAGATGATGAAAAGGACGTTCTTGGTACGCAAGGGGTTAAGAGGGTAGCGGGGGAGGTGATCATCAGCCCACTGGCCAATGCCCCCACTGTCCGCAACCCATCTTGCAGTGCTACCCAATCGGGCGATCTTGCCAGCATCTAGAAGGAAAAGTAGTACAGGAAAAGTAACAGACATAAACGGCTAAGGTCGGGTAGAGGATGCCAAACCTCACTCTAGATAGGACCAGCTCTCACCCATGTATACACTGTTGTTAGTGGTGGTGTGTTTATATAGTGTATTTATTGTGAGAATGTGTCTCTATTGATGTTACTGGATGTGTGTTTGTGTGTGTAATGTTAATATTGGTTTGGTAATGTGTGTTATTGCTGTTAGTGGATGTTATAGTCCGTTCATTCTAGGTTGGCCAGAAATCGTAACCCCTAACCTCTCATAACTCAAAAAGGACTAGAGTAATCGAGCTACGAGGTTACAGAGGTTAGAGGTTACGATGTCTGGCCAACCTAGTATGGACGGACTATAGACAGACAGACAGACAGACAGACCAGTAGGAAATTCACCAATGAATGATCTCTATTATATGACATCACCCAGAGAGGTATTTCCCAATCCAGTCTACTTACATTATAACGTTTACACCAAGGATGTATATATACATATATATATATCGAGAGAGAGAGAGAGAGAGAGAGAGAGAGAGAGAGAGAGAGAGAGAGAGAGAGAGAGAGAGGTATTTTCCAACACATCATATATTATACAACCACCCTGGGATTTCTGCCCCCCCCCCCCCTCTCTCTCTCTCTCTCTTTCTCTCTCTGATAACATGATTTTGTATGCCTATGCCTCTTTCTCACTCACTCTCACACTCTCTCTTACTCACTCTCTCTCTCAGTAAAGTTTTCCTAGTGTCCAGGAATCTAATAAAACTCACCTTTTAATCCCAAGGCAGAATCCAAGCGGGTGTTTCTTCCTGTATCTTTAAGGGAGCCCCATTAGTTAGCCGATAAGACCTTTCGCCCCATTTCTTCGTCATTATTTAGACCTTTCGTGCTATTTAGGTGTCGATTTTTTCCCTGGCGAACGATAGTGAGCCTGTAATGTTGGAAGAACCGGCCATCGGCCGGAACATTTTTCTACCGAAAAATGTACAAATTAATCTAGAAGGGGGATCTAATGGATGTTTTTTTTTAAATGTGATGGAGGTCTAGGGTGTAAATTAGAAAAATAATGAATACATGCAAAAATCGGCCAAAAAGTGAACCAAGCTCGAAGTAGGAATTATTTGCAAGAGAAGTTTTATTAACCCTTTCAGACTCATATGACGCAGAGGTTGCCAGATTAGCAATAAGAAATCGGGTTCTCTCACTCTTATAATTGCCTCTCCAAAATTAGTTTTCTGCCCACAGCTAACTCAAAGACAACTGCAGAGGTTGAAGTAACTAAACTAAAGGTTTCTAAATACCCCTGACGGTAACAAAGGCTTTAAAGTATCCCTAATAGGCTCAAAATTGCGTCATATGTCGGAAGGGGTTAATGCGTATGAACCTGGTGAGCTAGGAGGTTTTCCGGGAAACCCGAATGGATACGTTAGTGGGAGTGGGATGGGATTGGAAACACGTTATATTATACTGCATACGCACATATACACATACATGCACATATACAGTATATACTGATATATACATATTTACATACACTTATAACACCCACATACACCCATATAGACTGACATACATACACGCAAAGATACAGCACACACACACAAACATATATATATATATATATATATATATATATATATATATATATATATATATATATAAACTAGATTTCAATTAACCCTTTATTTTCCAAAACACAAAAACTATTAATACACACTTTAAGTATTTGTGTAGGGGGGGGGTGTGTGTGTGTGTGTGTGTGTGTGTGAGAGAGAGAGGGAGAGAGAGTGAAGGTGAGAGAACAAAGGAGGTCAAGCAACAACAACAAGAATAATAAGCTTAACAAGACTCTTAAGCTGAGTAATAGGTGCTGGAAAGCGTTTGCGGGGGTGCCTAGGATCCAAAACCTTGCCCTTTGGTTTGTTTACATTCTAATACTCGGAACTGGGGACATCATAACCCCTTCTGTACCGGCGACGTCTTTTTCATTTGTTTCTTGCTGTATTTCGACGATTTTATGCAGTTTAAGAGGGATATGTGGTAGTAGAAAGGGTTAAGTGAGACAGTTCGAAGCCTGTTAATTTATGGAGGCCCTTTTTAAACTGAATACAATCGTCTAACAGTAGCCACAATATAATGAAAAGTACATCACCATTTTTTCTGGTCCCGGGATATTTTTCTACCGAAAAATGTACAAATTTATCTTGAAAGAGGTTCTAGATTTTTTTTTTTTTTTCAAGCTTGACGGAGGTCTAGCGAGGAAACTCAAAAGTATATTTATAAATGTTTGTATAGACCAACACACAAGCACTACCTCCTTAACCCCTTCAATACCAGGAACGTTCTTTTATGTATAGACCAACACACAAGCACTACCTCCTTAACCCCTTCAATACCAGGAACGTTCTTTTATGTATAGACCAACACACAAGCACTACCTCCTTAACCCCTTCAATACCAGGAACGTTCCTTTTATGTATAGACCAACACACAAGCACTACCTCCTTAACCCCTTCAATACCAGGAACGTTCTTTTATGTATAGACCAACACACAAGCACTACCTCCTTAACCCCTTCAATACCAGGAACGTTCTTTTATGTATAGACCAACACACAAGCACTACCTCCTTAACCCCTTCAATACCAGGAACGTTCTTTTATGTATAGACCAACACACAAGCACTACCTCCTTAACCCCTTCAATACCAGGAACGTTCTTTTATGTATAGACCAACACACAAGCACTACCTCCTTAACCCCTTCAATACCAGGAACGTTATTTTATGTATAGACCAACACACAAGCACTACCCCCTTAACTCCTTCAATACCAGGAACGTTCTTTTATGTATAGACCAACACACAAGCACTACCTCCTTAACCCCTTCAATACCAGGAACGTTCTTTTATGTATAGACCAACACACAAGCACTACCTCCTTAACCCCTTCAATACCAGGAACGTTCTTTTATGTATAGACCAACACACAAGCACTACCCCCTTAACCCCTTCAATACCAGGAACGTTCTTTTATGTATAGACCAACACACAAGCACTACCCCCTTAACCCCTTCAATACCAGGACATTCTGGCAGCTATGAGACGATCTTATTCAGCTTAGCAAGGACCTCTAGCAATAAGGCGGCTTCAAACTATCTCAACCAATCTTTTTAACTACCACACACCCTTCCCAAGCTGCATAATATCGTTTAACTATCACACATCCTTCCCAAGCTGCATAATATCGTTTAACTATCACACACCCTTCCCAAGCTGCATAATATCGTTTAACTATCACACATCCTTCCCAAGCTGCATAATATCATTTAACTATCACACATCCTTCCCAAGCTGCATAATATCATTTAACTATCACACATCCTTCCCAAGCTGCATAATATCGTTTAACTATCACACATCCTTCCCAAGCTGCATAATATCATTTAACTATCACACATCCTTCCCAAGCTGCATAATATCATTTAACTATCACACACCCTTCCCAAGCTGCATAATATCGTTTAACTACCACACACCCTTCCCAAGCTGCATAATATCATTTAACTATCACACATCCTTCCCAAGCTGCATAATATCGTTTAACTACCACACACCCTTCCCAAGCTGCATAATATCATTTAACTATCACACATCCTTCCCAAGCTGCATAACATCGTTTAACTACCACACACCCTTCCCAAGCTGCATAATATCATTTAACTATCACACATCCTTCCCAAGCTGCATAATATCGTTTAACTATCACACACCCTTCCCAAGCTGCATAATATCGTTTAACTATCACACATCCTTCCCAAGCTTCATAATATCATTTAACTACCACACATCCTTCCCAAGCTGCATAATATCATTTAACTATCACACATCCTTCCCAAGCTTCATAATATCGTTTAACTACCACACATCCTTCCCAAGCTGCATAATATCATTTAACTACCACACACCCTTCCCAAGCTGCATAATATCATTTAACTATCACACATCCTTCCCAAGCTGCATAATATCGTTTAACTATCACACACCCTTCCCAAGCTGCATAATATCATTTAACTATCACACATCCTTCCCAAGCTGCATAATATCATTTAACTATCACACATCCTTCCCAAGCTTCATAATATCGTTTAACTACCACACATCCTTCCCAAGCTGCATAATATCATTTAACTATCACACATCCTTCCCAAGCTGCATAATATCATTTAACTATCACACATCCTTCCCAAGCTGCATAATATCGTTTAACTACCACACATCCTTCCCAAGCTGCATAATATCGTTTAACTATCACACATCCTTCCCAAGCTGCATAATATCGTCTAAGTATAGCTAGAATAAAATATACGACACGTCGCTGGTACTCAAAGGGTTAAGAACGTTTGTTTGCCTTTAATATGACGCAAACAAATGTCGTTACGAGAAGGGGTTTTCCCTGTGACGTCAGAGAAATGTTTCCCACACAATTATTATATTAGGAGAGATTTTTTCCTTTCTATAATAAGATACTTTGATTAAACAGTGACACAAATATATTCACCAGAGGGGCGCTTCCTGCCTGATATTACCATAGTCAATTCATTTTAAATAGGCCAGCAATCAGAAATCGTAACCTCTGTAACTCAAAAAGGGCTAGAACAAATGAGCTCTCAATTTTCCCATCTATTCCCTAGCCAAGTCTTCCTATGTGGTAGAAATATTAGCTCGATTACTCGGTGACAGGTCAGTTGAACCAGTGCCACTTCAACCAGTGCCACTTTAACCAGTGCTAACTCAACCAGTGCCACTTCAACCAGTGCCACTTTAACCAGTGCTAACTCAACCAGTGGCCACTTCAATCAGTGACCATTTCAACCAGTGACCATTTTAACCAGTAGGTTAGGTTAGGTTAGGTTACTGGTTAAAATGGTCACTGGTTGAAATGGTCACTGGTTGAAGTGGCCACTGGTTGAGTTAGCACTGGTTGAAGTGGCACTGGTTCAACTGACATGGAACCCGATTACTCTAGTCCTTTTTGAGTTATGAGAGGTTAGAGGTTACGATTTCTGCCCAATCTAGAATGAACGGACTATAGTCAGATGAGTTAACCACTACATAAGAAACTACACTCGTAATTCAATCATGTGCATTATATTTCCATGTATAAGATCACGGAGAGGAACAACACTTATGTGGCCCACTGTACATTCTTTTGAATAAAATTGTCCCGACCAAAGGCTGGGACATGCTCACTATAATTTTCCAGAACAAACAATTGACACCTAAATGGCACGAAAGGTCTTAAAATTGACAAAGGAATGGGGCAAAAGGTCTTAAAATTGCCAAACTAACGGGGCAATCGTCTTAAAATGTCATAATTAATGGGGCTACACATGAGGGGGGCTACACATTTTCTGCCGAAAAATTTACAAATTTATCTTGAAAGGGGGTCTAGGGAGGTGTTCTTTTAAAGCTTAATTAGTCTCACATCAATCATAGGAAAGTTGCTAGAGTCTATTATTGCTAGGAAAATTAGAAGCCACTTAGAACAATTTAACTTAATAAATTCTTCTCAGCATGGATTCACTCAGGGACGTTCTTGCCTTACTAATTTGCTTAGCTTTTTCTCAGAGGTATATGAAGCAGTAGATAGTGACAAGTCATATGATATTATTTATTTAGATTTCAGTAAAGCTTTCGACAGAGTCCCTCATGAGAGATTGATGAGAAAGGTTGAGGCACATGGAATAGGAGGATCGTTGTTGGGATGGATTAGGTCATGGCTAGTTGGTAGGAAACAGAGAGTCAGCATAAATGGTACCAAGTCAGAGTGGGGAGCAGTCAAAAGTGGTGTCCCCCAGGGATCGGTATTAGGTCCCCTGTTGTTTCTTATATACATAAATGACCTAGATTTAGGTAAAACTAGTAGGATAAGTACATTCGCAGACGATACTAAAATGGGGAGATCAATTGATTCAGATAGCGATATAGAGTGCCTCCAAAGGGATCTAGATACCTTACATGAATGGTCAGTAAATTGGCAGATGAAGTTTAACATTGACAAATGCAAGGTATTAAAGATAGGGAAGATGCAAACAAATGTTAAATATAAACTAGCTAATTTAGAATTAGAAAATTCAGACTGCGAGAAAGATCTAGGTGTGTTTGTTAGCAATGATTTGAAGCCTAGAAAACAGTGTATAAGCGTTCGTAATAAGGCAAACAGGATTCTCGGGTTCATCTCTAGGAGTGTGAGTAACAGAACTGCTGATGTTATCTTAAAACTTTACTTGTCATTAGTGAGACCCCATATGGATTATGCTGTCCAATTTTGGTGTCCTTATTACAGAATGGACATAGATTCATTGGAGAGAGTACAGCGTAGAATGACAAAAATGATCCATAATATTAGAAATCTTCCGTATGAAGAAAGGTTGAAGAAATTAGGTTTACATTCGTTAGAGAGATGCAGAGTTAGAGGGGATATGATAGAGGTGTTCAAGTGGGTTAGTGGGATTAACAAAGGGGACATGACAAATGTACTAAAGCTCAGTGATAGCGAAAGAACTCGTACCAATGGTTTCAAAGATAAATTTCGTTTCAGAAAAGATATAGGCAAATATTGGTTTGGTAACAGAGTTGTAGATGGGTGGAATGGACTACCAAGTGCTATATAGTCATCCTCCTATGAAATGAGCTACAAGGTTGTTTCCCTCGCCCTGTGCGGTGTTGTCAAATATTCAAAGCTTTAACAACAAATGTTAGTTTTTCAGGCTATTAACAAATTAATTTTAGCTTTTATGACTATATATATTGTATTACAATTTTTAAAGGTTATGTGGTGTTAAGAAACATATCATTTTAAGGATATATAGAAGGAATTTATACAACATATGGCACGCTATTTAGAACATACTGCCATTTTTCTGGGTACAGTTATAACTAGATTTAGACAACAACATCACCCAGGTCAGACTGTCACTAACCCTCATTCATAGCGCGACCACCATGGAAGGAAAAACTCGCAAAAGTTACTCTCATCTTCATAGCCAGGCAAGAGAGATGCTGTACAATGTAAATAGGTATATACAAATATAGCCTACCTATTATTTCGTTTCTATAACTTTTATACAAGAATACCAATAACCCTTCCAGACATAAAAACGTCTTGTACATTTATTTCAAGTTTCCCTTCTAAATGTGATTATAAGAGAACGGTGCTTGGTTTCCCGTTTTCTAAAAGGTTTGTTTTGGTAGAAATGTGGCAACACCGCACAGGGTGACCTTGACCTCCTTGGAGCTCATTTCAGTTGAGTTTGACTATAGTGGGATCTAAAACGGTAGGGAGCTTTAAGATAAAATTGGATAATCATATGGACGAGAAGGGTTGGGTGTGAAGGGGGATCAGCCGGGTTGGGCCAATCAGCGCTCTGCAGACCCCCATAATCCTGCGTTAATCTCTAACCGTTTTGGTAAGATGATCCTCAGGGTATTAGAGTGTTGAGCCTATAATTGGGCTTTGAAATTGAATTGGGGTTGTGTGGGACAGGGATCTGCCTTGCTTGGGCCAATCGGCTTTCTGCAGACTCCCATTTTCTTATGTGCTTATGTTTTTAATGGAGGTCTAGCGAGGAAACTCAAAATAAATTAATAAATGAATACAAACGTCTTATAATCTGAAAACCAATGGGGCTAAACACGAGGAAAAAGGGAGACCAGAAAACCAAAACCCATCCCCCCTTAAGATGTCCCCAGTTCCGAGTATTATAGAATGTAAACAAACCAAAGGGCAAGGTTTTGGCTCCCTGTTTCCCCCCCCCCCCCCCCCTCCAACGCTTTCCCTCACTTATTAAGCCTACGAGTTTTGTTAAGCTTATTATTCTTGTTGTTGCTTGACCTCCCTTGTTCTATCTCTCTCTCTCTCGCTCTGTGTGTGTGTGTGTGTGTGTGTGTGTGTGTGTGAGCGAGCTATAAATGCATCTCTCTCTCTCTCTCATTCAATAAAAGAGCAATCGTCCGAATAAAATAAATAGGCCGCTTAGATTATTCAACAGAAGGCTGAGTTCTCTTAGAGACCGAGTTCTCCTGACACCCTCACACACAAACCCTCCCTTAATGGCGAGAGTATTTAAGCCGGGGCCGTTTTGGAGTGTGGCCGTTTTGGAGTGTGGCCATTTAGGAGGGTTGGAGCTTAGGAGTGTGGCCGTTTAGGAGTGGGCCTCTTTAATACATTATAGTTTAGGCAAATAAGGCTTATATGGGAAATATCTGGAAGGGGGATGTCCCAAATTTAGAGGAAATGTTTTGATATTCCCCGAGTTAGGTGAGAGAGAGAGAGAGAGAGAGAGTTTCAAGAACCTAAGATATATATTTAGCATCTTAACCCGTTCACTACCAGTTCCGTATTTTACACTTTATATTGGCTACTAATAGACGACTTTCTCAGTTTAACAGCAATTAACAGGCTTCAAACTATCTAAATTAACCCATTTTACTACCACAGAGCATTCTTAATTAAGCTGCACAAGATCGTCTAAATATACCTAAAATTAAATAAATACTGTAAATGGAGGAAATACACACACACACACACACACACACACTCGTAAGGGAATTTCCCATACCTTTGCAAAATCTAATATTTTCCTATCACCCTAACTGCTCTGTCTCTCTCTCTCTCTGTGCATGTGTGTTATTAACTTATTATGCACCTCTCTCTCTCTCTCTACTCGCAATATAATCTCAATACAATCTCGCCTAGAGTTCTAAAGGAAGCTAAGGATGAGCTCTCCAAACCACTGACATTACTATTCAATAAATCCTTGCAGTCTGGAACTATGCCTGATCAGTGGAAGCTAGCCAACGTAACACCGATATTAAAAAAAGGCAGCAAATCCCTACCCAGTAACTATCGTCCAATTAGCTTAACCTCAGTTGTATGTAAAATGCTAGAAACGGTCATAAGAGACAGACTCGTAAATCACTTAGAGGAAAATAACATACTTAAAGATACTCAACACGGCTTTCGTAAAAAACGTTCCTGTTTAACAAACCTCTTAGACTTCTTCCACGATATCCTCAACCTCTACGATGAGAGTAAAGCTGTAGATATTATATACCTTGATTTTCAAAAGGCCTTTGACAAAGTTCCCCACAAACGTTTACTGCTAAAACTAAAAGCGCATGGAATACAAGACGGTGTGTTGAAATGGATAGAAAATTGGCTCAGCGACAGAAAGCAAAGAGTAGTCATAAACGGTAAGGCATCTAAATGGACCAATGTAAGTAGTGGGGTACCCCAGGGATCCGTACTGGGACCAATTCTCTTTCTAATTTACATCAACGAAATAGATGAGGGTCTCACCTGTACAATCTCAAAATTTGCTGACGATAAAAAAATTGCAAATAGCGTACTCTCAAAAGAACAAGTTGACGATATGCAACACAATCTAGATAAATTGTCATGTTGGGCCCAAATTTGGCAAATGAGTTTCAATGCGGATAAATGTAAAGTACTACATATCGGATACCTAAATGAGAAAGCAAACTATTCGATGAATGGCACTCAGCTTAAGAATGTAAACAGAGAAACCGATCTGGGAGTAACAATATCGAGTAACCTAAAACCGAGTCAACAATGTTCAGAAGTTGTTAAGAAGCCAAACAAAATAATTGGCTTTATAGGCAGGTCATTTGAGCATAAATCCAAAGAAGTTATCCTAACCCTTTACAATTCCTTAGTCCGCCCTCTTCTGGAATACTGCGTTCAATCCTGGTGCCCTTATTACCAAAAAGATATAAACAAGCTAGAACGAGTTCAACGTAGAGTTACCAAAATGATACCTAGCCTAAAGAACAAACCATACGAAGAGCGTCTTAGAGAATTAAATCTATTTCCTTTAACCCAGCGCAGATTAAGAGGTGACTTAATTCAAGTGTTCAAAATCATCAAAGGCATCGATAATATGAACTGTAGTAAGTACTTCACTATCGACCAATCTAATTACACACGGAGAAACGGTTGCAAAATTATTGGTAAATCTTTTAACTCACACGAATCTAAGAATTTCTTCTTCAATCGAGTTGTCAACTTGTGGAATGGGCTTCCCCGAAACGTTATAGACTGCATCACCGTTGATTCATTTAAACTCCGCCTAGACAAATATATCGCATCAAACCCGCGACTGACTGCGTTTGTAAATGAATAACTTTATTTTATCCCCCCCTCAGTTACTAACCCATCTGTCCCCTACTAACTTCCTAATCCTGCCACGGACATTAGTTCCAGGGCAGTAATTCCCTTTCCAATGTTCCCTTACCCACTCTAAACCACTGTTTGGACACTTGATCCTCAGTATTTTGGAGGACAAGCAGCCTAGAAGGGTCACTAGATCTGTTGTTGCTTGATTTCCTTTGTACTCCTTTGTACTAGAATTAAGTCCTGACCACCTCGTTTGGATCGTAAGGTCTGTGTGGCCAGTGTATCTATGTAAATCTCTCTCTGTCAGCCGTCCAATACATATTACATCACTTCACCAAGACACCTACATAATATACTGTATACGCCGGTACAGTCACTATCAATAAATACCCCCCCACCCTAATCTTCTCCCAGATCCCCCCACCCCCCTCCTCATCATTATCAAGGTCATCAAGAGTAGGTCAGTGGCCTTTAAAGTACAGTAATAGGATGGGGTCCCCAACTTTCTCTCTCTCTCTCTCTCTCTCTATCTGTCTGTCTGTCTGTGTGTCTCTCTCTATATGTCTCTCTCTCACTCTCTCTCTCTCTCTCTCTCTCTCTCTCTCTCTCTCAGTTCTCTTCTTGATATTTTATGTGCAGTTCGCTCGGAGTCTTACAAAATCTCCAGCCAGGTCTGTTGTTGCTTTTGTTATATCCAGTTCCTGCATTACATCCTCCTTGGCCTCCCTTGCAGAACCACCACCACCCACCCACACCCCAAACCTACACATCAACTATTTCCTCCCGCCCCTCCTTCCCAGAACGTCACAAGGAACTCAGCCTGCAGCACAGTCTATCTATCTATCTATTACCGGACGCCTTACTCCTCTTTATAGGAGTGGCCATACACAAAATGCCCCCCCCCCCCCCCCCCCCCCCCACCGGACCTATTCCCTGTAAGAGGGACAACCCTTGCCAGTTTACTGAAGGAGTTACAGGACTGACCACTCAATTTAGGGTACGTCCGACTCCGAGGCCTTTTATATATTTTGTTAGCACTTTTTCTAGTG
This sequence comes from Paralithodes platypus, assembly GCA_032716605.1. NCBI lineage: Eukaryota > Metazoa > Arthropoda > Malacostraca > Decapoda > Lithodidae > Paralithodes > Paralithodes platypus. Next base: position 44,130,664 of record CM064528.1, read on the forward strand.
GTGTGTGGCTAATCCATCCACTAACCTGCTTCACCCTAAGGTATACGCAGTACGGATTTGTATAAGGTTTAGTCCCCTAGGCAGGTTGCCGACCAAGGCTGACGAGTCCCATCCAAACGGATTTGTATAAGGTTGTCTCCCCTAGATGGGTTGCCGACCAAGGCTAACGAGTCCCATCAGTCGCGTTCATTCATTATCGTACGCTCTAGGACATAAATTGTGGCCTTAATTCTGGCTACCATTAGACGTTTGTATTCTCCTTAACCCTTTGAGTACCAGCGACGTGTGCTATATTTTATTGTAGCTATATTTAGACGATATCGTGCAGCTTAGGAAGGATCTGTGGTAGTTAATAGGGTTGGTTGAGATAGTTTGAAGCCTTATAATTGCTAGAGGTTCGTCATAAGCTGAATAAAATCGCCTAATAGTTGTCCCAATCAGAAAAAATATATAGTCAACGAATTAATGGGAATATAATACTAGGGAATAATAATGGGAATTACTAGGCGTCCTTCCTAAGCTGCATACAATATGTTCTGGGTGACAATAAAGACAATGCAAACCAGGGGAAATCGATCTTCGGACGGTATATTTTCCTACCGAACATTGCACAAATTTATCTTGAAGGAGGGCGTTTTTTTATGTTTTAAGGGGGCACTGGGGAGGCGTTTAGTTAGTTAGGGGGAGATGTATTAAGTAGATTGCTTGAAAATGGTATATAACACAGGCACATCCAGACACACATTCACACACACACACACACACACACTTTCTCTCTCTCTCTCTCTCTCTCTCTCTCAGACACACACACACACACATTCATACACACTCTCTTTCTCTCTGTCACACACACAACATACACACTCATGCTTGAAAATGCCATAAAGCAAAGTATTTCCTCACAACATTCTTCAAGTATTACACACGGAGCAGAACAGATGGACTTATAATTATGCTTATAATTATATCATAGTTAGCTGAGAGAGAGAGTGTGTGGGTGTGTGTGTGTGAAAGAGAGAGAGAGAGAGAGAGAGAGAGAGAGAGAGAGAGAGAGAGAGAGAGAGAGAGAGAGAGTGTGAGTGTGAGAGAGTGAGAATCAGACAGACAGACAGGTAGGCAGACAGCTGACAGACAAACGGACAGAAAGAGAGAGAGAGAGTATGTGTGTGTGTGTGTGTGTGTGAGAGAGAGAGAGAGAGAGAGAGAGAGAGAGATAATTACATGGAGTTACAAGGAATAATTAGTATATCGGAGACTTTGCGGTCCAATCCGAGGAGATACTCGAAGTGAAAGGAGGGAAACTGACCCATCCCCTTTAGTTATATATTTATCTGAGAATGTTTACATAATCTACGAGCTATATACAAGTATAGTGTGTTTCCTTTACTGTACATCTCTTACTGGCTTAACCCTTAGAGTACCAGCGACGTGTTATATTTTGTTCTAGCGATATATACAATTTTAGATGATATTGTGCAGCTTAAGAAGGATCTGTGGTAGTTGTTGTTGTTGTTCCCTAAGCTGCCTGGCCGAACAGCCCCGAGTCCCTGAGAAAGGCCATGGCCACGATCGGGCTTTCCCACAGAGCTCTCATTGAGTGTAGATTGTGTTGTTGGCGTAAGTGGTTGTGTGAAATGTAGTCTTCTATGATGTGTTTAATGGTATGAGGTAGTTAAAAGGGTTGGTTGAGATAGTGTGAAGCCTTACTATTGCTACAGGTCCTTCCTAATCTGAATAAAATCGTCTAATAGTTGCCAGAATGTGATACAAAGGACGTCTCTTGTACTGAATGGGTTAATTATATATACTGGGAATGTTTACATAATCTCCGAGCTAAATATAGTTTGTTTTATTTATATATAGTGTGTTTCCTTTCTTGGACACCTCTTGTTGGCTTAAAATGTCATGAGAATTACATTATGACGTCATTAGATGCTGTTATTGAATTTCCTCCACGTAACAATGCTGGGTTAAAAATTCCTATAACTCCAAGTTAAATATAGTGTTCCTTCTCTCAGTACACTCGGATTCCATAGTCCATGCACTGAGAAGAATTCGTGGACTCTCTATGTATTTCTTTATGCAAATATGACTATCTCGATTGATTTTTGGATAGAAGTTGTCTTTCAATAAATAGTAGATATAGTTTTGTAGTCAAATTATATTCATAAATTCGTTTCCAGAGTTGTACTTCCATAAAAAATAAAACATAAAATAAAATAAAATAGAAGTAGAGGAAGCCCACGAATATTTATGAGTGGGCTAGAGACTATATGGCTATTCTGTATACGTCATTGTCTAATGTCAGCCAGTATTAAAGGTAAACAGGGCGTCATCGTACTGAAGGGGTTAATGTCACTTGAATCATCTCATTTTCTGTGTAGATCTAAATTTTTAAAGGTCACTTGCATAATCTCGTTTTCTGTGTACTGTAGATCTAAAAATATACTTGACCCAGATTTGTTTACGTTTGGGAAGCGGCTGAGTCACGTGACCTTCATCCCAGCCTCCCATTGGTTGCTAGGCTGTGACGTCATGCATGGAGAGCCTGTGTTTTTTTTATCATAGTTTGGCAATGAGTAAACTATTTTATGCCGCTCAGGAAGAACGTCTTAGGGTCAGGGGGCGGAGTCCTCCTCCCAGTGTACAATATTCTCCTACTCGACTAGACAAAGAAAGGGGCGAGGGAAAGCGAAAGTGGTCTTGGTCCTCAAGAATTAGAGCTTTACATGTTGTTCCTGTTCGGGCTCTGTCTCGTATCGGCCACCTCCAACTGAGTACATACATACAGGAAGAACGTCTACCCATTGAAAGGTTACAGACTGTCTCAATTAATCCTTTTAGCTACCATATATCCATCCTAAGCTTCATAAAATCGTCTAAAATGCTGCTAAAATCCAATAAAATAAGCCGTCGCTGGTACAGAAGGGGTTGAAATATCGTCATACCCATCATACACATGTGGGAAATACTGGTTCAGAATGTGTAGTTTGATCTTTGGATATACTGTCTGTTCTAAATTCTCGATAGCCTTGGCGGGCAACCCATCTAGGGGAATAAACCCTAAACAGATTACCGATGGGCGACACGCTAATCGGTGCCACTTACAGGTGGCGATCTCTATAACAGATAATTAACAGATAACAGAAGAATAAGATTAACCCCTTCTGTACCGGCGACGTCTGTTTAATTGTATTCTAGCTATATTTAGACGATTTTGTGCAGTTTAAGAAGGATCTGTGGTAGTAAAAATGGTTAAGTGAGATAGTTCGAAGCCTGTGAATTGCTGGAGGCCCTTGTTAAAACTGACTAAAATCGTCTAATTATATCTAATAGTAGCATGAATACAATTAAAGAGACGTCACCGGTACAGAATGGGTTAAGCATCGTTCTTTGATGATTAAGGCACCAATATGGCCGCCAGAGAAAATTATGAAGGCATGTCACGACAATTGAAGCCGAGTGTACAAGGGGTTAATTTTAAAGATAAGTATACGGACATTTCACATATGTTATCATGTGTATACAATCCGAGAAACTGATAAGTAATATATATTTAATATGTGTTTCCTTTATCAAAACCTATATATCATAAACTAAAAATATATATAAATAAATAGACCAAATAATGAGCAGTACCCCCTTAAGTTACCGGAGCTGGGAGGGTTAATTTAGGACGCCTGTGGGTGTATGGATATAATTTCCAGGTCAATTTGTTTTTCAAGTTTGTTCCTTAGACTTCCATCAAGCTTTTAATAACATCCCTAAGACCTCCCTTACGAAATAAATTTGTACATTTTTCGATAATGTGCCGGTCGAAGACCGATTCATCCTAAATTACAGGCTTGCTATCACTCGCCAGGAAAAAAATCGACTCCTAAATGACACGAAGTCATAATAATGACAAATAAATTGGGCAAAAGTTCTAGAATCGCAGAACTAATGGGGGTGAACGTCTTAAAATGTCAACACTAATGGGGCTAAGCTTGAGAGAGAAGGGGGTCCAGAAAAGAAACCCGTAAGTTTAGGATAATTATGTCTATAATTAAGATTCAAAGGGATAACTGAGAAATATCTCACTAATTTCATTAATAAACGTTCTTCCTAATGTGTATAAAATGGCTGTGTTTGTTACGTGTGTGTGTTGTTGTTGTGCTTGTTGTGTGTGTGTGTGTGTGTGTGTGTGTGTGTGTGTGTTGTTTTTGTTGTGTTTCTCTGTGTTACTGCTTTGTTGCTGCTGTGTGTGTGTGTTGCTGTGTTGGTGTTGGGTGTGTGTGTGTGACTGTGTTATTCACTTGCTTGTTCGTCAAGGGGAATCCACGCAATGCGAGCTAAGCTCATTATTATCGCGCCTCCTTAACTGGGAATGTATTGTGTGAAATGCATGTTAAGTGTTTATGTATCGTTGGAATGGCTGTGGATGTGTGTGTAGTCTGTATTTTAGCCAATTGGCGAAGTCTGGAAACGAAGGCTTAGGGTTGATCTGTACGATACCATTCTCACTACTGTACCAGTCTCACCGGAAGGCTTGGGTTGACCAGTAGCTTAGGTTGACCAGTACGATACCCATCTCACCTTGTAACCGATCACCAACCCCAGATGGGACGTCACAACTTCGTCCACTTACACCAGGTTCCTATTTATACTGCTAGGTGAACAGAGGCTACACCGTTAGGAGACTTGCCCAAATGTCTCTGGTGTGTGTGCGAGTGTGTGTGTTGTTGTTTTGTATTGATATTGAGTGTATGTGTGTGTGTGTGTGTGTGTGTGTGTGTGTGTGTAATATATATGTATATGAGTGCGTATTTTTGTCTCCCTAACCATTATTATCTCCCTAACCACCATCTCTAAAACCAAGCCCTTCATCCCCTCTCTCCCACCACCACCACCATCAACAACAACAACAACAGACATCCGGTAATAGTGAAAGTATCAGCTGTCATGATGTCTGAGGCCCCGGCCAAGCTGTATTAATTTAACCTAACATATCCGGGATAGTTAGAGATTCTGGAGTGAGGGAGAACGATTTTTTTTTTTTTTTTTTTTTACATTTAGGTGCCGTGATTATAAAAAAAGCGGGCGATATATTATAATATCTTAACCCCACCAGCACGAAGATGTAATTATCATGTTCCCGTTACCATATTTGCAAAAGCTTACAAGTATTTTTTTGTCTATGTGAATGAGGGAGACAAAAGGCACAACTGCCTGCAGCGAGTGCCTCCCCCAGAGTTGAAAGAATGACAGGGCCAAAATCAAGGAACGTTCGAGCTAAAATGTCTGGACACACGGAGTTTGAAGCAATTTAAGTCATAGGAAGAGGGAAAGACTGATTCTGGGAGAGTTTCAGAGCTCAGCAGTTGAATAGAAGATAGTCTGAGAATACCGTTTCACTCTTGGGTTGGAGAGTTGCACAAAGTAGGGGTGGGATTTTGTGTTGCAAGGCGGGTACTACGTACCCTTCGTAGAGGAGGTGGTATACACTGGGAAAGCTCCGAGGAACACTGATTATCGTAGTAGCGATAGAATAGCGAGAGAGATACAACATTGCAGCGAAGAGAGAGAGATTGCAGAGAGTTGGTGAGTGGACGGGAGTTAATGCGGCTCGCTTGGTGTAGTGACTAGCGTCTCGGACTTCCACCCAGAAGGCCCGGGTTCGCGCCCACGCTCGGCGCATTAAAGATTTTTCACAAGCACTGAGTCGTTACCATCCCTCATGAGCAAAGGGATGGGGTAGTAGTACAGGACCCCAATGGAAATACGCCTAATCGGCCTTATTGAGCTATCCTTAGCTAGCTTAGCATGCGCTAGCTTTAAGAACTATTATTATTATTATTATTATTATATTAATGATACGAAAGTCTTTCCTTTCTACTTTGTCTAGGAGTGCGGTGAGAGGATCCTCCCCACACATGTGAACAATACTCCAAACAAGGACGCCTTGTGCCCCTGTACAGAGCAAGAAGCTGTGCAGGGGTAAAGTATGGGTATTTATAGTTAACCCTTTCAGTATCAAAGCCATCCTATTAACTATATTCTGACTACTATTAGACGATTTTATTCAGTATAATAACACGTACAGACACACATCAACAAATCAACAACAACAACAATAACGCACATATACACGTACAATATAATTTTCCTAAAGACTTCCTATGTTGCAACTCTCGGATTTAAATATTCCAGTATTCGTCTGTAGCTATATTTATCTCTGCCATTATACAACACACGCGGTATGACCACTTGCGAGTTTCAGGCTATAAGGAAGTTGGAGCCGTATACATCCATATTCAACAGAAAGTAAAAAATAATGTAGGTTGCTGATGGTTAGAGTATGATAAATTTTGTTTTATGGATTTTGAAAATGTAATGTACTACGACCGTATTTGAGCTGGTGAATTTGGTAAATATGGATGTGATCTACAGCTCCAACTTTCTCATAGCCTGAAACTATATATAGCCAGTAGTCTATTATCTCTCTCTCTCTCTCTATATATATATATATAATATATAGGCTACATGTATATATAATTATCTGTGGTGTCTCGCTCGCTCTTGGTCACTCTCTCTCAGGATATAGCCTACCTATCGCCCCGCCTATATTTTTTGTACACTGCTCTATTAAGCAACCTACTCATAACCAATTTCCGCTTGTAACAAGGATGTGAATTACTCGAGCTAGAGATAGTCAAGAAACAACATTAACGTTCATTACACGTACATCCGTTACATTTAATGGACGAGAGAGAGAGAGAGAGAGAGAGAGAGAGAGAGAGAGAGAGAGAGAGAGAGAGAGAGAGAGAGAGGGGAAGGGAGGGAAAAAAACGTAAGTCTGCACATCCTAGTTACAAAATTTATGCCGAGGAATTTGGTCTTGCGCAACTTGTATAAAGGTCGAGATAAAATTAGTTAAAGCCTAAGATTAATACTAGGAACTGTTTTTATTCAACCCTTTCAAATTCCAATACGCATTTCTCTTGTTATCCGGCTATAATCAGGCAATTTTATTCAGATTAGGAAGGGCATTGGAAAGTCAGGTTAATTTTGAGATAGGCCAAGTCTTTACCCTTATAATTCCAACAGATCCTTCTTAACCCGGGAAAGATGAGGGTCCTCATAAGAGGTTTGGTGGGCGAAGGCGAGGGTCCTCTTAACCCTTTCTCTGCGGGCATATTTGGGCTATTTAGGAAATATTCAGGCACTCCTGAATGATTAATCAAGTGTCTGCACGAAATGAAATGTATTCTGCCGAAAACTAGACAAAAATAGCTTCAAAATGACACTAGAATGGGAGGTTTGACGACCTCCCTTATAACCAAATAAGGAAAACCTCTTATTTGGTAGCAGTCTCGGAGTATCCAACGTAGGGCTTATGATCTCAGCCGCTACCACAGCGGGCCGATTTATCGGTACTCACGCGAAGTAACCAAATAATCTCTAGAGTTGCACCTCAATTCACTACTAGGCACGTTGTACACACTCCGAGACGACTAGGAAGGAAGAGAAAGCGAAGGAGAGAAAGAATTGTTATAGTTACCCATTTAATCTAGCTGCTCTCCTCATAGCCATGCTCCATTTTCTATGAGCCGACCCCAGTACATGAAACAGTATCGAGGTATCAAGTAATCAGTTTAGATTGGATGGGCAGGGGATCGGCATGAGGGCGGGATACTGTGACGTTGGATACTCCGAGACTGCTACCAAATAAGAGGTTTTCCTTATTTGGTTATAAGGCAGGTCGTCAAACCTCCCAATTTAGTAGCAGTCTCTACGTTTCCAACGTAGGGCTTGAATCCCAAATTGGAGGCGGACATCCAAGAAACCTTAAAAACCCCAAGCCTTAGCAAAAGTAGAGGACCAAGAAAAGACACAAATAAACAGTTTAGTTTATTGGGAAAAAAGAGCGTAACAGTACGGTGCATATTAAGAAAGTACAGTTACTAGCGTATCAGTCTAGGGTCTAAAATTGCATAAGGAGGGCAAGGAACAGGTCATGTCGACCCTTGAATGGCCCACCAACCTGGGAAGATCGAAGTCAATTGTACAGTATTACAAGAACCAGAAGGTATGGCACAGCAGGTGGAAGAACTCCTGGGACACTCTTTAATTACAAAATAGGGATGAGGTAGAGGCATACCAAGACAACAAACCCTAGACAGTATAGTCCTATGTAAGAAGCTGAAGAGGTACATCCGTATCACGAAACATATAGTTCATACATATAAATGATAAAGAGAATGTGAAGTCTTTGTACAAGTATACAAAAAGAATGGGATGAAGAGATACAGGATGGAAGACGAAGCTGGGGATCCGTTGGTCGAACACAACACAAGGCATACCCAGCCCGTCAGTGGACACATAGTATAATGGCCACTTCCTGAGATACTGGTTGATGTCGGGGAGGGCGCCTGAGAGGAGGCCTGGACCTCCACCTCCAAGTCAGACCCTACTACAACACCCGACGTGCCCACGCCCGGCGGGGCGAGCGCCGGTAGTGGGGGCGGAAGCCGCCGGTGTGGTCGCCGCGCAGAGGGGCCCCCACCCCCTCCCCCCCCCACCGAAGCCCTGAGACGGTCGGGCAAGAGGAACTACGCAGTTGGGGCCGTGTAGCCCCCGACGGACGTGTCGCGGTGGGAAGAACCACCACGGCCTCCCCTAGGTTGCCTATCCTCCTCCCGACTGTGTCTGGGAGTGGAGGACGAGGACCCCGGATCCTGCCAGCGCCGCGCACCCTCTAGACGGGGACGGCGATCCGGGGACCGACGTTCACGGAAGGCGGGTACACCACGCCCTTCGTGAGCCCGTCCTCCGCTGAAACCCCCCGCCTGGCGCCCTTTGCCGGCGACGGACTTGCCCCCGCGTCCGCGGGTGGAGGAGGATGTAGCGGGCGTTGCCACCACCTTTCGTTGGACAGAGTAGGTGTCACTCTGCGCCAGCAAGAAAGCCCCTTCAGGGAACAGACCTGGGGTGAGAAGGTCCGTCAGTAGGAGGCGGTTGCGGACGTCAGCAGGGACCTTCTTGCAGAAAGCCACCCGAAGCTGTTGACGGCAACGGGAGGCTTCGTGGAGGGAGTGGCGGATGTCCTGGACAGGGTTGAGGGCGAGCTGCAGGTTGATGCGGCGGACATGTTCAAACCCCTGGCGATGGTCACCAGACTTCAGGGATTCAATCAAGCGGAGGTTGACCCTGGCCAGTTCCAATTGAGCCAGAAGTGTCGAGAGCTGGCGTGCCGCCCGCTGGCGAAACCTGAAGTTGCGGTCCAACTGGGACTTCTCTGGCACCGTGAAAAAGGCACACGGCAGGGGGCCCACCGACAGTTTGGGAGCATTGAGCCACTCCCACACGGGCTGAGGGAAGCCCGAGGAGCGAAGGAGCACACCCGACACCAAAGTGGAGTCCATGGTCGGGATGGCCGGCAAACCCTCAGTCATAGCCTGACCAAACTCCACCGCTTCACGGACCCACCCCCCCCAGGGACCCGTACAGAGGTGCGGTAGGTCCAACATCAGGATCCCAACCCGATCACGCACATTCAGTAGGTACGGCGTCCCGGAGATGGCAGCGGGAGAGGAGCCACAATCGGAGTCAGCAGAGGTACCGGGTTCGGAGTAGCAAACCGGGAAACCACAGCCTCCACGGCCGCCGTTACAGAGGAGAGGATGTCTGCCTTAGCGGAAGCCATCTCGAGATGAATGGACGCCAACTCCGCCTCTGCAGCAGGGGGGATGGACGCCTGTAGAGGAGATATGGAACCAGCCTCACTGGGCCCTCGGGCATCATGGTCCGTGAGCGGGAAGAACGCAGGTGATGGGGGGGGGGGAGGAATGTGCATCCACGGCGCTTTCATCCCGACCAGAATCAGATGCACCGTCCGAGGACAAGTCGACCCCCACATCCTCGTCCTCCAGTCTGTCAAAGTCCGCAACCTCCATCTCGAGAACATCGTCTAAATGGTCTGGGAGAAGGGTAGGAGATGGCTGGCCACAAGGGATCGAGGCGTCAGAACAACCAGGTGGAGGAGGAGGCGGGGAGGGCATCGCCGCCGGGACCACCACAGCAGGGCCCGCCATAGGGAAAGGCCGGGACCCCGCAGAGGCTGGGAGGCAGGCAGAGGCTCGAACACCACCCCACCAGTGGCCGAAGATGGTGCAGGATGGAGAACGACCTCCTCGGCAGGCGGGGCAGGACGGCGTTTGGCCCTGAAGATCGTGGAACCCAGCGAAGGAGGGGGGCTCAACCTGAGGTGAGGAGAAAGAAGCAAGACGGGGTCGATCAGCAGGGGAGGGCGATCGGCGTCGGGTCCTCCTGCCAGACGCCCCCGAAGTCACTGACAGGTCGGAGGGAGGCACTCGACGATCATGACGCCTGGGGGCCCGCTCCCTGGGATGAGCCCACCCGTCCGCCGGACCCGAACTCCTGGTAGGGGAGCCACGAGCCGTATGAGGAGAGCGGGAGTGACGAACAGTAGGGGAGCGGGAACGGCGTGCAGCATCGGAGGTAGGTGGGATCCCCAACAACACCCAGACGTCATTCTCACGGAAGGAAGGAGCCCTATGCAGGACAACCTGGACGTGACGGGAGATGACGTCCCACGTATGGCGGAGAGACGTCCTGCCCCGTTGGCCTTCCGCCGATGTAGGTAGAGTCTCCAGCAGTTGAAGAGCGGAGAGACAAACCCCACATCGGCGGGGATCGTAAACATCCTTCCCGTAGCAGGCCGTGTGGAGGCAGCATTCCCGATGATCCCGCAAGGCCGACCGCTGACATGTCGGCCGAGAGCAGGGAGGAGCCGGCATCACAGCACTGAAAAATGGGGGAAGCATTACACACCAGTGGAGGTGAGACAGGCAATATAAGGCAGTATAGCCAAAACAGCATGTAATACTCAAGTAAGATAATATCCAGTAAGACGCTAAGTAGCAAGTATAACAGGAAAGGCAAGTAAAAAACCACCCACACCGGATACCCTCAACACCAGGGCTGGGACAAGCCCCTTAGCGAGGCCCAACCCTGGGAACAGGTCTATCTATCTATTTATTGCCTGACGCCGTGATCCCCGAAGGGGTGGCCACGAACGAACCGCCCCCATGCACCTCTGTCCCCAGTCAGTCGACGCCCCTCCCCCCAACCAGCACCGCCCTCGTTCATGTACTTCCTCACTCCATCCTTCCACCTCATATTCGGTCTACCTCTCCCTCTCTGTCCCTCCACCTCGCTCTCGTACACCCTCTTAGTCATTCTCTCGCTTTCCTGGGAGGTCCAAACCAATATCGGGGAAATGTTGTCCCATCCGAAATACCTGAGAACCCTCTGTGAGAGCGGAGAGAGGAGGGGGCGAAGTGGCGGCGGCGGAGGTACAGCCGGCAGTAGAGCGGGCACCAGCTGGAAGGAAAAAGGTCAAGTGTGAGCAACCCAACAGTACCCTATAAGTTTAAATAGGGGAGGGGAGGGAATCCAAAACACACAGGACAATCGCCACTTTGGGTCGAGTCCAAGGACTTTTCAGGGGTCCTTGGGTCCACCCAGTATACCAGGAGGCCGCCTGTAGGGCGGGAACCAGGTACAGAAGGACACAAGGAACAGGACATAAGGGATAGGAAAACAGCCAATCAGCCGTCGTCCAAGAAGCCCTGTCCAGGTAATGAAATAGGGGGCAGAACAGGGCGCATAAACCAAGTCAAGTGAAAAAGCTATGTGGCCTAGGCATTGACAAGGCACAGGGCACATCAAAAAGATAAAGGCGCTTGTAGGGCGGATTTAAAAAGATGGGAGCTGAGGACACCAGAAGACCCTTGCCTGTGTGGCGAAAAAATGGGAGTAAACACGAAAATCGAGTCAACTTGTCCAAGCATATCCTCCCTGTGAGCGGGGCCCCTATTGCATACAGTTTCCAGACATCCCCCCCCCCCTTTTATTGTGATCAAGTAACCACAGCCAGGGGAAGAACAGGAACATGTAAAATGTAAGAAAAACGAGAATTTAACCGAGAGCTACGAGACCAAGACCTCCCAGTCAGTTGAGACAAAAAGAAGTCAGAAGGAAAGGACCTGTGTGGAACATTCCAACGGCGGGCAGCTCAAGGCAAAAAACCGATTAGCTTAAACACACAATAATGAGAATTTTAACAAGAGCGTAGAAGACCAATCAGCAAGTCAGTAGAGACAAGAGGAAAATAGAAGGACAGGACTATGTGGCCCAATCCGACGGAGGTCAGCTCAAGTTAAAAAACACAGGCCTAGCCTAGTTACACAATTCAAATAAAAGAGAAAACACTAGGGCAGGGTCAATCCCTGAGTGAAAAAACCTAGTAACAAAGCTAAACACTGCCCGAGAAGCCCCACAATTACGTTAAATTACTAAAATAAAAGGAGGATAGCCTAGGGTTTGACCGACATTTTCACCAGAACCACGTATCCACGAGTCAAGTAGGCCCGGGGAAACGAAAAGGAACTGACAAAAGCGTGAACCAGGCGAACGAAATACAAGACCACCAACTATGGACAAGTTTAATAAACAAGTCAGAAGGGCTATAGGTCAGTTGAGACCAAAGCAGCATGTTTGTGAGAGAATAAAGGCTGTGTGCCCTATGCACACACAAAAGCAGAATCCAGAGAAACCTCATGCTCAAGTCTTGTAAAACATCGACACATAGTCATATGAAAAAACAAAGAAAACAAAAAGTCACAAAGGGAAAGAAACACAATGCATCCCGCGGGAAGCATCTCCCCCCCCAAGTTACGTTAAGGGTAGTTAAAGTGAACATGAACCCGAAAAGCGAGGGTAGAAGCGACACACAACGACCGCTACGCGGCGTCGCGGACCAAACACCCCCGAAGAAAACAAATAAATAAACACGTCTCCAGCACTATGCGCACACCCATTAAACACGCCATAAATCCGTATAAAGTGCTGCCTACATCACTGAACATCCTTCGAAAACCTCAACAGCCTGAAAAGGCTCACACTCACTAATAGTTGAAGCGAAGGGGATGCAAAGCAGGCACTTGCGAAGCACAGACAAAAAAGGCGTGTGACATCGACGGTGGGCGCGAAGTGACTGATACTGTTTCATGTACTGGGGTCGGCTCATAGAAAATGGAGCATGGCTATGAGGAGAGCAGCTAGATTAAATGGGTAACTATAACAATTCTTTCTCTCCTTCGCTTTCTCTTCCTTCCTAGTCGTCTCGGGGTGTGTACAACGTGCCTAGTAGTGAATTGAGGTGCAACTCTAGAGATTATTTGGTTACTTCGCGTGAGTACCGATAAATCGGCCCGCTGTGGTAGCGGCTGAGATCATAAGTCCTACGTTGGAAACGTAGAGACTGCTACTAAATTAAGCTTCATGCTCGCGGGGTTCACCCGCAGTGCTACCATAGACATTGGGGAAAACTCACTATTTATTAGCAATGTAGCACTTTTTTGCCTTTGGCAGCACTGCCGGGACCCGGGCTGTGGGTCTCATTGCACGGTTGGACGTGGGCCCCTCGCGGTCCCGCCCAGTGACACTCAATTTCTACGGCTTTTAAAGCCTGTAAATTGTTGGAACTTGCCAAACGTAGTACTACGTTTCCCGCACCGTATGGGTTAAGGGCCAAGGCATAAAAAAAAACTTTTCAAAACACCCCACTGGCACTCAAAACAAAGCAATATATGATTAGGTAAGATAATTCCCCTCCATACCTCTTATCACTCTTCCACATGTCCCAAGCCCACCCCCTTCCTCAATTGTCTGGTATTTTCCCTATTATTCCCAATATTTATATAGTATTTTTGCATGAGGACGGCTGGGAGAGAGGGGCCCGGAGTCTTTCTCCGACCCTCTAGCCAGTCTGAGACATCTTCTAATCTCTCAGTAGTATACGATACACGAGAGTACAGATGTATGTCTCTCGCCGGTTGGGTCAGAATACGACCACAGGGCTAAAATATAAGTTTTTCACCAGCCAATTGCTCTTACCATTTATTCACATTCCCCAAACCCAACAAAGACCCCACGCTACCCTCCTCGCACCGCCCCATCACACTCCTTTGCTCCCCCTCCAAAGTCATGGAACGCCTAGTATTACAACTAATTACACCTGACCTACCCCTAGCTCCAACACAACATGGCTTTAGGCCACTGCACTCCACAAACACTCTTCTCACAGACCTTACACAAAGAGCTTTCGACGGAATCAACTCAGCTAGACCACCACACAGATCACTATTAGCCACACTCGACATTAGTAAAGCCTTCGATGCCATCCCCCGCCACAACCTAACAAACAAAATCTAAAACACAAACATGCACAACAACACAAAAAGGTGGCTGGCCAACTTCCTAGCAGGCAGATGTGCACACGTATCTTTTGCCGGTCAGTCATCTAAAATCAGAAACTTTCCAAACGGAGTCCCACAAGGATCCGTCCTATCGCCCGCACTCTTCAATCTGTACATGCACGATATAACTACCCCCAATACGCCCCAAATAAACTTAGCCTTCTATGCAGATGACATAACACTCACATGCACACACCATGACCCAAAAAGAGCAACAGATCTCCTTCAACCCTATCTCAACACACTACATGGCTGGTGCACTACAAACAGACTTAATCTAGCCCCAGCTAAATCCACCGCAACCCTGCTCACAAGTTGGACAGAACACGAATACATCCCTCAACTCACCATAAACAACACACCCCTAACACATACACACACACCCAAAATCCTAGGAGTAACATATGATACTCATATGACATTCAAACAGCACACCACAAACAATAAAAAGAAACTGACACCCAGACTTAACGCCCTCAGGTCACTTGCTCACACAAAATTTGGACACAACAAAGAAACTACCACCACAGTATATAAAACAATACATAAGATCAGTGATGGAATACGCCCAGCCTGGGCTTCTAACCTAGCTGAAACACATCATAAGACCTTACAGACTATTCAAAACAAAGCCCTGAAGATCATTACAGGCTGCACAGCTACTGCACCCACAGATCACCTACATCAAGAAACCAAAATCCGCAAAGTCAAGACCATCTGGACATGAGAGGCACTCAATTCCTGGCAGCAGCCACCACGAACCAAGACCACCCACTAAACTACATGGCAACACCACCACAGACACCAAGAAATATCAAAACAACACCCAGCACACGGTATCACACACAATTATTGTCCTCTCTCCCTCCCTGCCCACCCCGAACCAACTTCCAGAAGCACATCCATACTCATATCTCTCACTGATCCATCCACTCACTCACAGACAACACGCAGCTGCATGCACGACCTCCCGAAATCCATCCTTCCGAATCCTCCCTTCCTCGCGAGGACAGAGTCCACCTGGCCAGGCTGAGATGTGGACACCATCCAGCTCTCCTGAGCTATCAGAATAGACTAGATGACTCCGTTGTCGACGCCTACCCGGGATGTAACACAGCATCCCATACCATTAAACACATCATAGAAGACTGCATTTCACACAACCACTTACGCCAACAACACAATCTACACTCAATGAGAGCTCTGTGGGAAAGCCCGATCGTGGCCATGGCCTTTCTCAGGGACTCGGGGCTGTTCGGCCAGGCAGCTTAGGGAACAACAACAACCACTTATTTTATTGCTTTTCAATGTTCATATATGCATATTAACCCTTGTCTAGCGGGGGGTTTTGGGCTTATTTGGGCATATTCAGGCCCTCCTGCATGATAAATCAAGTATCTGCATGAAAAAAACATTATTTAGCAAAAAATTAGGCGCTAAAAGCTTCAAAATGAGACCAGAATGCGCTACGTAGCACTCGTGGTTCTCATACAGTGATACCAGTAACATGGGAGTTAAGCGTATAGCGGCATATTTTTCCCAGCTATGCTCACTACTGGCTACACTGCCGGCCTCTCGAGAACACAGGGAACATGAGTTAATGGGCGGCGGTAAGCCCTGGGAGTCGGCTGTCTGGCCCGCTGCGCTCCAAGCCATTTGCACTCGATTTTAACCCTTTAAAAGCCTTAATAATGCTCCTAACTTTCTGCAAATTGGAACCGGACTGAAGTTCGACCCCGATCTTTAAGGGTTAAAAAGTAAAATAGGTGCATAAGAAGTTAACAATGTTATATATGGTAAATATTACGATTTTCTTCAGAAATGAAGCAAATAGCTTCGCCTGGCGGACACTTTGAAATACCATAGCTTCGCCGTTCTTGGGCTAAAATATAAAATCGCCTAATGATAGCCAGAATAAACTGTCAACATGCGTCACAATCTTCAAAGGGTTACATAAGAAAATGGGAGTCTGCAGAAAGCCGATTGGCCTAAGCAAGGCAGATCCCTGTCCCACACAACCCCAGTTCAATTACAAAGCCCAATTATAGGCTCAACACTCTAATACCCTGAGGATCATCTTACCAAAACGGTTAGAGATTAACGCAGGATTATGGGGTTAAGTTGCAACAGGATATCTTTAGGAAAATAATATTGTTTATGCGCATGTTGTTGTTGTTGCTGTGATGATTTTATGGTTGTGTATTGTAGTTGTTGTTGTGTACTATAGTATTGCTATGATTGTGTGCTGTTGTTGTGGATGTGGAGAGAGGGCTTTCCACAGCAGTGGCTTTCGGGCGATACGACCGAATACTACTGTACATGGGTGGAGGCCCTACCGCCATGGGACTGTTTCTTCGCTGACATTTGCCCTTTAGTGAGGTAATTTCAATAATTTATATAATATATATATACATATATTCAGCAATACAGATGATGCATAAGTCCACCACTGAAGCAGATAGACCATATAGTACTGGGCTAACATTTATTCACCTCATTTTGTATAGTGTTATTGGTGAATATTGAGTTTATCTCTTTGAGAATCATGACACATTATGACAGTTTATTTTGTCTATCATTAGATGATTTTATTCAGCTTAGGGTGAACTTGTGGGAGCTAAAGAGTTAACCTAAGAAGTGCGCATGGGGGTAATTAGAAATGTCCCCGTGCTGACGTATTTGAGCTGTTTCCATCACTAAAATATTAATTTTACCATAAATAGCATTAATACTTATCCATATGCGCCTATTATAGGTTGATTATAAAGGTATTAACCTGAAACAACAATAAAACGAGTGAAAACAGCGTTTGTATGGTCAAAATCGGAGATATAGGCCGCGAGTTATATAATGTATGGGTGAGGCAACCTGCTTTCCCGCCAATTTCTCCCAAGGCCACTGAGACACAGTCGATCGATATTCTCTCTCTCTCTTGCACTCGTTTGCTAACACTGATGACAATGCCCTGCTTGCAACTCGCTAATGTTAGCACGAAAATATACCTCAGAATAAGGGAATAACAGGGAAAATAGGTGATAACTGAAGGAGGGGAGGAAAGTGGGGAAGGAGGGGAGGTAGAGGAATGATATTTTGCATAGCCCAGGGGCCCAAATTTTTTTTTTTTTTTTTTTTTTTTCCCGATGTTTAAAGTTGATTTTTTTTTTCTCTGACTCTTAACCCGGGAGCTGCGGGGAGACTCATAAGAGTTCCCCCGGCGCACTGCGGGGAGACTCTTATGAGTGAGTGAAAAAAAAAAAAAAAAAAAAAAATTATTTTTTTATTTTTGTTTGGCCCCTGGGCCATGCAAAATCTCAGTCCTCTACCTCCCCTCCTCTCCTTCAGTTATCACCTATTTTCCCTGTTATTCCCTTATTCTGAGGTATATTTTCGTGCTAACATTAGCGAGTTGCAAGCAGGGTGTTGTCATCACTGATGGCAAGCGAGTGCAAGAGAGAGAGAGAGAGTATCGATCGACTGTGTCTCAGTGGCCTTGGGGGAAATTGGCGGGAAAGCAGATTGCCTCACCCATACATTATACAACTCGCGGGCTATATCTACGATTTTGACCATCCAAACGCTGTTTTCACTCGTTTTATTGTTGTTTCAGGTTAATACCTTTATAATCAACCGGGGGACGTTTCCAATTACCCCCATGCGCACTTCAGAGGTTAAGAGTCTTCCCGCAGTCCGCCGGGGGAACTCTTAACCTCTGAAGTGCGCATGGGGGTAATTGGAAACGTCCCCCTGTGCTGACGTATTTGAGGTGTTTCCGTCACTAAAATATTCATTGTGCCATTAATAGCATTAATATTTATCCATATGCGCCTATTATGGGTTGATTATAAAGGTATTAACCTGAAACAACAATAAAACGAGTGAAAACAGCGTTTGGATGGTCAAAAAACGGAGATATAGCCCGCGAGTTGAATAATGTATGGGTGAGGCAATCTGCTTTGCCGCCAATTTCCTCCAAGGCCACTGAGACACAGTCGATCGATACTCTCTCTCTCTCTCTTGCACTCGCTTGCTATCAGTGATGACCACACCCTCCAATCGGATTTCTAATGTTAGCACGAAAATATACCTCAGAATAAGGGAATAACAGGGAAATAGGTGATAACTGAAGGAGAGGAGGAAAGTGGGGAAGGAGGGGAGGTAGAGGACTGAGATTTTGCATGGCCCAGGGGCCAAAAAAAAAAATAAAAATAAAAAAAAAAAAATATAAATTTTTTTTTTTTTTCGATGTCAAAAGTTGATTTTTATTTTCTCTGACTCTTAAGAGTCTTCCCGCAGTGCGCCGGGGGAACTCTTAAGAGTCTCCCCGCAGCTCCCGGGTTAAGAGTCTCCCCGCAGTTCCCGGGTTAAGGGGAGATTTCCACTAGAGGGATTTTTGTCTTGACTCCTTTCTCCCTCATGTTTAGCCCCATTGCTTTTCTAGTTTTAAGACGTTCGCCCCATTATTTTGACGATTTTAAGAACTTTCGACCCATTTCTGTCAATTGTAAGACCTTTCGTGCCATTTAGGGATCGATTTTATCCTGGCGAGCGATAGCGAGCCTGTAATTTAAGAGGAAAAAATTTCTACCGAAAAATGTACAAATTTATCTTGAAAGGGGGTCTAGGGGGTGTAATTTTAAGCTTGATGGAGTTCTAGGGAAGAAACTAAATACCTCCCCTTAATAATGGAGATAGTATTCACCCCTTTAATTCCTAGCTATCCTTCCTAAATTGCACAAAATCATCTACTGATAACCAAAATAAAATGGACAAATGCGTCTTAAATCCTCAAGGGGTTAAGAGGATGGTAGTGAAGTATTAAAAAAAAAAAAAAAAAAATGGGGAATGGCCCTGAGTAAATAGATAGATAGATAGTTTAGGAAGGCAATGACAGTTGTTGTTGTTGTTCCCCAAGCTGCCTGGCCGAACAGCCCCAAGGCCCCGAGCAAGGCCAAACCCGAGCGCCCCCACAGAACCCTCCCTGCCGACCACAATAAAGCCTGGGTGACCGAAGCCACTCCAATGACAGTTATAATCATTCATAGTATTTGAGGTAGCTTCAATCCTCTCGATATGATGGCGTTATATTTATTTTCTTCCTAGATAACACAAGACAATTATATTCAGTTTAGGAAGGACCTCAACAAATCAAAAGGGTAAATATATTCTCAATCAAACCTCGTACTCCAACAGGACCAACAGTCCCTTCTCAAGCCAAATAATGCTTAAACTGATGGCCAAGAAGACATAAGGGGTTATCATTATAATGTAAAACTTGTGTTCTTTTATTTAATAATTTTCATTTTAGTAAGCGTTGTTTCCACATAGCGATTTTGATAATTTAATTTGACTTTATATTGTCCTTGTCCCAATTTTGGTTTGTTTAGTTTGCAAGTTTTACATTTTAATTAAAATAAACAAACCAAAACAGGGACGACACAATATATTGGCATAAGAACTAATCAAAATGGCTCTGTGGAAATAGCACTTTAATCACATGAAATTATGAAATAAAATAAAAGAACACAAAACCACCACATAGGGCTATCATACCTAAGAGTTAACTGGGCTAAGTTGTAAGCAATGACCTAACCAGCAGGGTCACACTTAATACTGTATAATGCATGCACAAACACCAGACAAAACTTCTCCCAAAGAGTAGATCACTGGAACAAATTACCAAACAGTGCAACTAATTATAATACAGTAACATCCATGAATTAAAAATAGTAGAATCCTCACAATTATCACATTAAAAATAAACTCAGATTAATAGCAATCTAACTAATTATAACAACAAATAAAAAATAGAAGAATCATCACAACTATCACATTAAAAATATACTCAGCTTAGAAGTTATTATTCCTGGTGAACTGGAAAAAAACCCAGCTGCAAAAGAAAAAAATTAGAAGAGAAGAAAGTAAAGGAGGCGAGGAAAGATGAAAGACACGAGATAATATTGTTCATTTAATAGCCATAGTGAAATTTGGTCGTATAATACAGTATATGGAATTAGTATTACGTGTACCGGGAGCAGGTCTTTCCCGCCCTCAGACCATTCCGACTAGAAGATCCCGCCCGCTTAGCTAGGTCCTTCCCGCCCGAATGTTGTGGGCGGGAAGAGCCAAGCAATCAATCTTTCCTTGGCTGATTCCGCCCTCCAAGATTAGACCGTCCCGCCCATTTGTATGGTTCATACAACCTCAGCTGATCTTGCCTAAATGTGCGATGCAAAAGCCTGTAACCTTGAAATTCGTGATTGCATTATATATTTTGTCTATTATGAGGCAATTTTATTCAGATTAGGAAGGTTATTCGAGACAGTCTTAAGCATTTCAACTATCACAGATCCTTCCTAAGCTGTAGGAGATCGTCTAATGACAGCTGGAATTAATAAAAAGGTGGCATAAACCTCAAGGGGTAATGTCACGTTTTCATGATCACTCCATTATTCGCTACTCTATTTGCAAAGTAACTGATTTCTATAAACATGGGAAATATGCTAATCACCATCGGCTGAAAATGGACAATTGGCAAATTAATTGGTTGTGATTTTTCTTATTAATGGGCGTGTTTTAGTCTGATCGTCATATATATATATACACAAGGTTAGATACAATCACAAATGTCAAGGCTACAGGCTTTTTCATTGCACATTTAGGCAAGCACAGTTTAAGGTATACGCGAACCTTACAAACGGGCAGGACGGTCTAATCTTAGAAGGCGGAATCAGCCAAGGAAGGATTGATGTTTGGCTCTTCCCGCCCACAACATACGGGCGGGAAGGACCTAGCTAAGCGGGCGGGATCTTCTAGTCGGAATGGTCTGAGGGCGGAATAGTCAGTAAGCCACGTGCCCCTTGCCTGCCATGCTCCATATTCTGTATATCTCTAATATATACAGTAGAACTCCGCCCATTCGGTGCTCTCAGATCCGGAAACCCAAGAGATCCGGAGAGGCATTTCGATCCAGATTCATGTTTCAGCCAACCAAACTTGTCTGGATGGCGTATGAAAAATTAAAGTCAATCCGGAAACGAACGAGACGAATACAAGTTACCACACGTATTGTTTACATCCAGCGTTAGATATCCAGACTTGTATGTCAGCCATCCGGATAGCTGAAACCTAAGTCTGGTTGTTTAAGGTAGATAACCGGACTCATGTATCAGCCATCCAGATTTGTCTGGATGGCTGAATATATATCCGGACTTTCGGCAGATCCAGACAAGGTTCTCCCCCAATTAGTCTGGATGGATGAGGTTTTACTGTACTTCATCCTACACTTACCAACGAGGAGGCCTAACTCAAACGCTAGCCGTCTCCAAACAACTACTCGGTGACTTACATTCTTGCAAAAATGGATAAAGGGTAATACAAAAATACAATATAATTATAATATATACAGTACTGTATTGTAGTGTCTTTACATTTGAACATAAGAATATAAGAAAATAGGAGTCTGCAGAAAGCCGATTGGCCCACACAAGGCAGATCCCTCTCACACCCAACCCATTTGGAATGCCCCATTTTAACACATTCAAGCCCACGATTTCATCACTTTATTAATGCTATTACAGGCGACCCCCGATATATGAACGTTCATACAACGAAAATTTAGTTTAACAAAGATCGCAGTTTACTACCATTCGCCTTTCAACACAAACCAAAGAACCTGACAAGTGAGGCAGCTCTTAACAGGGTTGTCTGGAACGCCGCCATTAGGACGTGAGACCGGAACCGCGCTTCGTGTAGAACACTCGGTCATTACATTTGTGTATGTACAATCCCACTCCAATTCTGTTCAGCTCACCAACTCAAGAATCAACACATTTTGTCTTTCTTCTACTCAACAAGTGAACTCTGGAACTCTATCCCTCAATCAATCTTTGCTTCATCTATCTATCTATCTATTGCCTGACGCCGTGATCCCCGAAGGGGTGGCCACGAACGAACTGCCCCTATGACTATGACTTAAACTGCTTTAAACTTTGTGTGTCCAGGCAATTTGTTTCTAACGTACCTTAAATTTGGCTCTTTGTCACTCTTTCAACTTTAAGGAAGACACTTGTTAAAGGCAGCGTTGCCTCGTCTCCTTTACTCACATAAGGTGTAGTGCAAAATTTAATGCAATACATACATAAAATTTTAAGACTGAGTGCTCCATACATACGTGCAGTTTCAGTCTCTTAAGGGGAGGTTTTTAGTTTGTTTCCTAGACCTCTATCAAGCTTAAAATTATACTCCCTAGACCCCCTTTCGAGATAAATTTGTAAATTTTTCGGCAGAAAAATGTCCCGGCCAAAGGCTGGCTCCTCTTAAATTATAGGCTCGCCAGGAAAAAAATTGACACCTAAATGGCACAAAAGGTCTTAAAATTGACAGAAATGGAGCGAAAGTTCTTAAAATCGCCAAACTAATGGGGCGAACATCTTAAAATCTCAAAAGTAATGGGGCTAAACATAAGGGAGAAAGGGGTCCAAAAAAAAATCCCCCAAGTTTTATTTTTCTATGAAAGTGAGGGAGACAAAAAGCAGAACTGCCTGTAGCGAGTGCCTCCCCCAAAAATCTCCCCTTAAAAATCACTCTCCCCACACAGTTTATTATAGCTTTTCATGATCGCCACCCTAAGGCCGTAGATATAGTTCCTCCTCCATATGGCCGAGGTGGGGACGCTGCCCTTGTACACCGTGACGTCCGAGCTGCCGATCTGCTCCTTCCGCCAGAACCCCTGCATGTTGAAGTAGTCAATCTGGGGTTCCAGTTCCGTCAGCCGCTGGAGATGCTCGTTGTAGGCCTCAATTGTCTTGTTCATGATATCCTGTAGTTCTAATGATCCTCCAGTACTCTCAATCAAGGCTGAAAAGAGGACCACGTCGCACTGGCAGTTCAGCGCCAAAACACGGCTCGCCTGCACCAAATCTTCCGCGACGTTCCTGAGGTCTGCTCCGTTGGCGATGTCATTGAACCCGCAGTCGACTAGAATAACCGAGGGCTTGTGGCGCAGGAGAGCCGTCCCGGTGTGTAGATCTTTAACTGTACCGTTGGGGGTCCCCATTAGTAATATTCGGCCTACTTGCTGCTGGACGCGGAGAATGACGGCAATGTTCTCAAGAGTCAGGGATGTATTCTGGCTTTTTGTTTCCCAGATGTGGTTCTTTAGATCTGATACATAACTATGACCCATCACTACAACCGTCTCCAACTGCAAAAAAACAAAACAAAAGACATGCATTATCGTCATCGTTATTTTGAAAGTCCTATCAGCAGGTAATAGATACTCTTTTGTAAATATATCTTGAGAATATACCAGACCTTACTTCTCACAAGTAGTACAGGATAGGACACAATAAGTTTCAAATGAAGCCCCCCCAAAATTAACCCACCTCTTGATCCTGAGAAGAGATTGGTTTATTTCTCTTATTATTTTGAGTTTCCATATATAATCGTCAAACATGCAACATTTCTCACAGGCCTTCCTTAAGCCATTCACGTCCTCCCTCATATACAGTAATAGACAGTACAATACAATGCAACACATGATTATATTATCCATCTTGTTACTGCGAAAGACACTACATTACAACGCAACACATTATTACCCACCTTGTTACTACAACCAGACTTGCTAACCCTTAGTATCCTGGGCTCTCCCCTACCATCGCCCGACGTCTGGCACTTCTCGCAGGCCTAAATTAAGTGTGACACGCACCGCCAAATACCATGGACATTACAAAATACTACTACAGTACTGTACTTACCTCAGTACTTGCTAACCCCTACTATCGCCCGACGTCTGGCACTCATCGCAGGTCTCAATAAAGCATGCCGCCTCATACCATAGACATTACAACTTATTACTACCCATTTTTTTAGTACAGTATTGCGAACAGGCTTGCCGATCCTTACTATCCTGGGTTCCCCCCATACCATCACCAATCGTCTGGCACTCCTCGCACTCCTGGCTCAATGAAGCACGCCACGTATGGGTTCATACCAAAGCCATTAAAAAAACACAATAAAACGCATTACTACCCACCTTCTTAGTACTACGAACAAACTTGTTGAATGCTACTATATTGGGCTCCCCAAACTTCTGACACCCCTTGCAGGCCTTGACAAAGCAGGCCACGTCATCCCTCATACAGGGCCAGAAGAACGATGTGTGCAGGCGGTCCAGGGTCCTCTCACACGTGCGGTGCTCTTCCCTGCGACGTGAATCGCAGTGGGCCCAATCGATGACGCTAGCTCGGTACTTCATCGGGACAACGTACTGATGTCTTCCATTCCCACAATCAATAAATATGCCTTTTTTTCTAGTGACGAATCGGTGGCAAACGTTCATGGTGGCTAACATGGGCTCCTCTTGCTGGATACGAAGAATACTGCGCACCTTGTCTAGCGTCGGGTCCGTTTCCTGCTCTGCGGCCGCCCATATTTTGCCTATGAGGTCGGAGGGATTGTTGAGGGATATGATTACGTCCTTTGGAGTTATTGGAGTATCCTTATCAGCCAAGAGGTCTAATCCGCAACCCTGGGGGAGAAATGTTGATAACAGAAATATAGAGTACTGCCAATCCTTCTTAAAAAAATGAAAACACACAGAAATAGAACACTGGCATTCCTTTTTCAAATGTTTTCCAATCAGCTCAGATAAAGTGAAACATATTATGAAAGGGAAGGTTTGCAGATGCATGCTTCTCTTCAAGTATATTAAGTTCTTTATCCTGGGAATGGCGAGAAAGCTCTTAAGAGGTTTTACTGGGCAACGGTGGCAAAGCTCTTAAGAGGGCAGGCCTAAAAAAAACATTTTAAAAGGCCCCAGTAGCACTTAATTTTTTTTTTTTCCCTCCATACCTTATATCACTTATCCACATGTGTCAATATCCCCTCCTTCCCCCACCCCCTTCAATTATCACATATTTGTCCTCTTATTACCATCTTTATTGGTGTATTTATCATGCCAATATCTCCAAACCCAGTCTAAACCGTGCTCATGTTACCTGAGAGAGTATACGTGCACGAGTATGATAGAGGGGAGATTCAGTGTGGCTGTAGGCTTCAGAGAGGGAGGATGTAGATCGCGGCTGGCTCACAGCTCATGACTGGAGCGGCTGACTATAATTCGCTATTTTGACCATAAAAATTATATTTCCACTTGTTTTATTGTTGTTACAGGTTACTATCTTCATAGTAAAGGTAAAATAGGCGCATATGAATAAGTAATAACGGTATTTATCGTAAAATTATGATTTTAGGCGGGAAAGAGGCCTAATATTGCCGCCCAGAAGTGTGGTGTTCGCTACACCCGGCGCGCGCTTTATAGGTTAACTCTCGCACGGCAGACTTATTATATTTGTTTAGCCTAGCTCCACAGCGGGCATATTTCAGTATTCTATATAGGCCTACACAGTGTATATATACCATATATATATATATTTGTTTTCAACTTTCTTTAACTCTGTGAAAGAAAGGGCTACGGGAAAACAATGTGTGGTATTTTTATATCTACAAATTATTGTACTACAAGCGATTCATTTATTACATGTGACTCATTTATCGATAATAATTAAATCAAAATGTCGATCTCCTCCATGAATTAAAAAAGCATATATATCTACTATCTTGTAATTATGTACTGTACTGTACTGTACATATACAGTATTAGTAAAACAATACAGTAGTGTATTTTGGAACATCACCGAGGAGCTAGCAGATTATTTTGTTCGAATTAGTTTGCTATTCATAAGGTCTATCTAAACAGCTTCTACGTGCTATTCGCTTTTGTTTGCGTTTCTCCGGGTTTGCTTACCACACAAAAAATAAACAAACCATTTTTTTTAGTAGCTCTTCGGTATCATGCCAAAGTGCTCTAACATACTCACCAGGCACTTAGCAGGCTCTGGCTCGGGAAGTGCTGTAAATGACAGGGTGTAGAGATCGGACTCCTGTGGGTAGGTCTGAAAGTTGGAAAGAGGGTTGTTCCTGTGTTAGGCATTTCAATACATATACCGTAGATTGGGGTAAGTGGGCCCAACTTCTAAAAATGTCTTACATTTTTTGTTCTGGTTCCTATGATAACTAGATAAACTAATATTAATAAAGCTAAATTGTTAAGTAATAATAGTAGATATATTGATGATATTCTCGTTTGCAATTTGTTAAATTTTAATCAAGTTGCTAAACTTATTTACCCTAATTCTATTCCCCTCACACAATGTAACGTAAATTATGAAGTTGAACATTTTCTTGATATAAATATAGAGATTGTTAATGAACAGTGCATACTTAACCCGTTGAGACCCAGCGTCGCACGTGTTGCGTCGGCAGTCTTTGATCACCAACTCCCAGCGACGCATCACGTGCGTCCGACATATAAAAAACACTTACGTGGCTCGTAAGGTAGGAAATGGCGGGAGAATAGGAGGGGGAGGTACCGTAGTGTGTGTGGGAGCCGGGCCAGTAGGTGAGAGCGGGCCGAGACAGCCGCGCGGCTGGTGGTGGTGGGCTTAGTGGGGATAGTTTACACCCCTAGTTCACCGCCACTTTGAACCTTCATTACTCCGGTCGTATCGGAGCTAGAGGCTTGAGACTTATGTGAGATACTCCTTAGGATGTATGCCGTACAATGCCATACTCAGTTTTTACCCTAGTGCTCCCGGGCGGGTGGTCATGCGGGGGAGACAAACTATTGAAACCCCCCCCCCCCCCAAATGAGTTTTTTTTTTATTTTTGTGTTCATTTCTCACCATTCTCTTCCATTTTGGCTCAACACATTTTTTTTAGGCCCCCCCCCCCCAAAAAAAAAATGTCAGAGGTGATTTTTTTTGTTTTTTTCCATTTCTCATCCGTGTCTTCCATTTTAGCAAACAAAAAAAAATAAGTGAAAATGGCTTGGGACTGGGGTGAACAAAATATTATAACTAGCCGGGGCTCAACGGGTTAAAGTATATCACAAAGTTGATGATTTTAATTTTAACGTAATAAACTTTCCTTTCCCTAGTAGTAATATCGATAGTAAAATAACTTATAATTGTTTTTATTCCCAGTTAATAAGATTGTGTAAAATCTGCACTAAAGTAGATGACTTTTGGGCTAGAGCTAGGTTACTATACAGACTCTTAGTGGACAGAGGTTTTGAGGCAAGTAAATTGTTCCATAAATTTAATCTTTTTAGGGTAAATTATTGTGACTGTATTCTAAAATTTGACATCAATCATTTTAATCAAGCATTTTTAACTTGAAGTTTCTTGTATAACCTCTGCTTACTTTTGTCTGTATTTATTGTTTATCTTTTTCTATTATTAATATTAATATTGATGATTTTTTAAATTGATTGTTCTTGTTAAAAGAGTACTCTTTGTTTAAATCTGTTGTTACTTCATATTTTGCAATTATTTGTCTTTATATTATATGTATTCATTGTCGATAGTATTAATTGCTTGCTTTTGCGATTTCCTTAGTTTATTTGTGCGATAAATGTAGGTTATTTGTAGGGTAGTTATTGATAGGGGTCAATTGAGGCATGATATGCTTACAGGTACCTACCCGATAGCACTATCGTTAGTGAGTGCTGTACTGTATTATATATATTATTTTGTAATAGTAGATATCTTATAAATATTTGTATTTTGTACTATTGTTAATGTCTTGTCATGTTGCAAATTTGATTTTAAATAATATTTTGACATTTAACATGTAGTTTCTTTATTCATGCAGAGTTTAGTAAAAAAAAAATTTGCCAGAACGTCCCGGACTTCCCAAACTTGACTACTTCCTTTAACGTGACGATAGTGCGTTGTTATATGTGCGATTGGTTTGCTTGGGAAACAGATTAACTTGCTCATGTAGTGATGTACACCCTATGTGGTGGATTGTGTTCTTTTATTTAATAATTTTCATTTTAGTAAGCGTTGTTTCCACATAGCGATTTTGATAATTTAATTTGACTTTATATTGTCCTTGTCCCAATTTTGGTTTGTTTAGTTTGCAAGTTTTACATTTTAATACATACAGCATATGATTTTGTAAATTTAGGATTTTTCGGAGTATGGAAATGTAAGGAGTTGGTAAGGAAAGAAATTATTGACAAAAATGTCAGAATCTATGGATGTTAACTGCATGTCTGACAAATATGACTATGACTTCTTATCAAACTTGCATAGTAAGTACAGAGGGTCTTGCCAGACCTATGAGAGTTCCGTATAGAGCTCAGTGGTCTGGTTAATCTGCTCTACATTAATTAACTAACTACAG
This sequence comes from Paralithodes platypus, assembly GCA_032716605.1. Classification (NCBI taxonomy): domain Eukaryota; kingdom Metazoa; phylum Arthropoda; class Malacostraca; order Decapoda; family Lithodidae; genus Paralithodes; species Paralithodes platypus. The sequence goes on from CM064528.1 coordinate 44,159,241, forward strand.
AGGGTCTTAGACCCTCCTTGGCAAGTGGACCCATTTCAGTACCGTACAAAAACTACTATTTTATCAATGGTTATGCAACTGTCCATAGTACCCATTGTCCCTAAATGGCTGGAAGTGATTAAATGGCCAACACAATACAACTTCATACATAGTTTTATATATTCCCTCCCACACTCATTTCTGTCTTCAAATAACATTGCCTCAGTTTGCCACCCTGCTTGAGTGACCAATACCAACCTCAGTGTGCGATGCTTGAAAGGAGTTGTCCACACCATCGCCAACTCTGCAACATGCAAAATAAATTAGTAACAAAATAAAAACAAATAAAATAAGTAAATAATACAAAAATATAATATGAGGTACTGTATATGCCTGAACAAAACATTTAAAAATATATACCGTGGTACCGTATATACCGGTACAGTATGTGATGTACAGTATATAAATTTGACGTTTCATTAATTAGGTCATTCTTGTTTTCCGAGCGCCAGTGGATTCTACGGAAAAATTGGCTATCTATCTATATACTCAGGCCCAATCCCCACTTTTCCCCTCTTTTTTTGTTGGGACTCATGAGAAATAAGTAACATGCTTATCATTATTATATTAAGATTACCTATACCATACTGTACTGTACTGCAATTGACATTCTGTACCTGTAAAATGAAATTTTGTTGTCGTAATGATATATGTACTGGAAGATGTATGTCTGGATAAAGCAGCCTGATGTTTCTGCCATGGCTATCCTTTAGAGGTGATTTCTCACGAGCAAGGCGTCAAACCGGAGCCATTTTGTTTGAAGACTTGAATGAATACGAGAAGGAATACAAGGAAATTAACATGAGATAGTACTGTTGTGGCCATTTTATCACTTTTAAAGGCATAATTTAAACTATAAACAATAATTTTATCTTTGAATATACAATAATAAAGACTAAAAAGAAGGGACCCGGCTTTCGTTTGACATCCTGCCCACGAGAAAGCAAGGCGTCGGAGATAATGATGAATTGATGATGAATAATTTTATATAACAAAGGAATATACAGTATAACTCACTCCTCTTCCTCACTGTCCAAATCCATGTCCACCTCATCAATCCGATCTGCCTCGATAACCTTATCCGTCACTCCATTTTCTTTCCCCTCTTTCTCCTTGTTATTATTTTGGGCATTGCTATCTCCTAGTTGGGTATTTTCTTCACTTTCTTTCTCAACATCATCCCTTTGGGCACTGTCTCCTCTGCTATCATTGTCTTCATCTCCACTGCTATATTGTAAACAACCTCTCAGTCCCATACTAACATCTAACTCTAATTCTATTCCGCACGGGTCTTTTCTGCGAGTCTTGCCACTGCCTTCCTGATCATCGACTTCACAACTATCATTGCTCTGTTCGTTTGGCAGTGGGGTGGGCGTTGAAGTGAGGGATTCAAGTCTTTCTCTCATCTCTGATTCTTTTAATTTCTTATTTAAACCTTTTACTTTTTTACTTCCTTTATGCCGGTACTGTACATTGGAATACATCCTCTCGTTCTCGCTCTCACTGTTTTCGGAACTTTCTTCGTCAAAAGTTATTCTCTTTTTCGGATTTATAATTCGTCTCTCTTCACATTCTTCCGTTTTTCTCATCTCTAACTTCTCTCTGTCTTGATTGTTACTTCTGCTTTGGGATTTTTCTACATCTAGCTGGACTAGCCCAGTTTGTTTGTGTTCTGAGTTTTCCATTTTTTGCTGCTTTGGTCTCTCTGATTTTTTCGTTTCTTGCTCACTTTTCCTGTTCTCTAATTTGTCTTTTCCTTTGCCTGTTTGTTTCTTTCCCGGCTTTCCTGACTCTTTCATCTTGGCTTTCTTCAATTTCTCGATCTGCTTCCACAGATCCATCTCCCTCCCTTTGAATTTCTCTATCTTTTTCTTCTCCATTTTTTCCTATTCTATTGGTATTTACGATGTGACGTATACAGTATATGATAAAAGATTATTTCTCCCCTTTTTCAAACTACTGTATTCTAAATTCTTTCAAACAGTAGACAGCAATTCTTCTTCTGGTGTTCAAGTCTTATAATTTCAGTTCAGGGCTGTTCTCAAGAAGTATGATGTTTAATAGTTTGATAGCTGGCACACCCTCTCTCGCCTTATCTGCAAAGAAAAGATATCTTAAAAGGGTATCACATCAGAGCTTTAATCATGGCATCAATAACGATGGTACATATAAAATATTTGGTCAACACTTCTATTTTATTCTGAGATCATTTGTGCTGGTTCCAAAACTAGAATGAAGATATATTAATTGTGGTACGGTCGGTGCCATTATTATTTAAAAGTACCGGGTATTGGTAAATATCTTGGATTCTAGGACCTGTCCGATTCAAGTTATTAAAGTTATTCATTTGTTAATTTCATATTTTCTTTGATAGGCTAGGCGATACTGTGCCATGGTCGTATTACGGTATATTACAGTACCGAATACTATTTCTAAGAACTGTCGCATTCAAGTTTTTACCCATTATCCAGCATCTAAATTGCACGCCCCCCACTAGGCTAGTGGGGAGGGATCATATTATGATTGCTGAGGTGTACAGATGTCAGAATGGTAAGTCACACCCTGTGACATATTGAAATCAGCATCTATTTTGCTAGTAGGCCTAGTAGGGGGCCTAGGACCAAATTAGAGTTTTACCCCGCAATTTACTCAGCGGCCGTCGGTGGGGAGATTTAAAGGGAGAGTTTTTGTTTTTCATCGATTTCATTAAAGTAGCCTAGGCCTAATTAGGTTTATTTGTAGGTTAATTGGTGGGTTGGTGAATAAATATGAATTTAGTATTTTATGTAGCCTAGTCACGTGCCCATATACAGTAGGGTCTCACATAAAACGAGTTTATGGTCGATAAACGAGGGCGTTTTATGCGATTTCGTTTTATGTGAACACAGCATTTTGGTGGCGCAATATCGTCAATGTTCACTGTAAGCGAAAATGTTCGTACAAAGCGAACGATATTTCGGCGCTCTATATGAAAACTCCTCGGATTTGCCCCACTTTGGCGGCAGACTCGTTTTATGTGATCACATTCGTTCTGATCGAAAATTAAATATTAATATTTTAGGTCGGTCGTTTTAATCGAGACTCGTTTTATGCGGGACCCTACTGTATGCATTTCCGACGGTAGGCTAATTACGATACATAGGCTAGCCTACTCCTACGCTATAGGCCTACAACAATAAATTAGGCCTATGGGATATGACAAACCTGCAGGTCTATAACCTAGCCTACTGCTGCCTACATAAAAATCAATGGGTCTCGTATCGGGTGGGTCCTAGATTAAAACCAAAGGATTATTGGTAGCCTATTACAGTAGTCAAAGACCAACCTGAATCCCGATACAATAGGCTAGGCTACAAGACCCATTGATTTTAATGATAGGGCCTAGAGTCCTAGACGCTAGTTAAGCTTAAGCTAGCCTATACTCTATAGCCTAGCCTAGGCTACGTTTGTCATAATTTCATAAAGCATAGCCTAGGCTTAGGCTACTTCATTATTCATAATGCCTAGCCTAGGCCTATTTCAATATTCAATCATTCACAGGGAGGTGAAGCCGGAAGGAACACTGTAAATGCAAGTTTTATATTTAATTTTGGTGTTTAGCCTAGCCTTCTTCTTCTTCTTCTTCTTCTTTTTGTGGAGTTGCTGTCCCCTCTCAAAGCCAGCTCACCTATGCACCGGTGACTTCTCCAGAAACAGATAGAGCTAGATTTAAGAATTAGTTTAGAAATTATGTAGTCGTAGAAAGGATAGTTAAAGACAAAGAATTGAAGTATATAGCTTAAGCAGAACTCTCCCCTCCTTATTTTACCCCCTCCTCCACCCCCCCATATCTTGTTCTCTCCTTATCTTAATTTATCTTTTCCCCTCTCTACTATTTAATCTCATTTTTCTTCCTCCCCCGCTCTGGTCCCCTTCTCCCCCCTCATCCTATTTCTATCCTATTCCGTTTTCTCTCTGCCACACCTGCTCCAGGAATCTTTTCACTACCTTCATTCTTTTCCCCATTTCCCCATCTACCCCCTCTTCTGTCTCGAGACCTAACACAAATTTTACACCCTCATCCTCCTCCTCTTTCTGCTCTTTCCATTCCCTCTCCCCTACCACCCGTTACAACTCAATTTCCAACCCCTCTCTCTCCTCTTCATACCCCTGGCACTCTGTCACAATATGTTTCTATTGTCTCCTCCACTCTCCTCCCTCCCACCTCACACTGTAGGCACTCTTTCACTCCCCCCCATTCCACCTCCATGTTCTCCCTATTTGTCTGTAATGCTCCTGCCCTAGCCTTAAACAGTAGTTCAGCTCCCCAACTTCCGTCATAGAACTCCTCTTTTCTCGGTATCCCCTTGCTTCTATATGTTATCAGTGTACTTTTTCTCTCCATATTTCTCTTCCATTCCTGTCCTTCCTACTTCCTTCACTCTCGTTCCTATCTCTTTCTCTAGTCTCCTTCCCTGACCTAATCCTGTATTACTCCCTACATCTCTCCACTCCTCTCCCAGCCTTCTTTGTTTCACTCCTATTTTTTTTCAGTTTTCTTTACACTCTTTTGCCCATCTACTCTTCCCCTCCCCCCATTCATTCACACTCCTTGGCCACCTATGATCCTCCATCTCCTCCAACCTACTCTTGTACCTCAAACTTTGCCTTCGCCACTCTCTCCTCAAACGTACTCCATCCCATCTCCCCTCTCACTGCTTCATTGCTGTCCACCTTCTTGCTCCTAACCCCATTCTTTCCTATTTTATTTTGTCCCGTCTCCAGTCTATTTTTTTCTCCCCCTGTACTCCCTCTCACATCCATCCCGTACATTATTCTCGGCACTTCAAAGTTCCTTGCACACCTCTCTTACTATTTTATATTTATTTACTCTGGTTTTTGTCACATTCCACAGTTTCCCACTACACTGCTCCACCTTCATGATTTTCTCATTCATTGTCCTTTGTCGCCCTTCCCTCCCTATCCATACCCCTAAATACTTCACTTCCTCCCTTGTTTCTATTCTTTCCCCTCCTATCCTCATTTCTACTGCCTCTGGTCCATTTACTACTATCATACTGCTTTTCTCTACACTGAACTTCATTTCTAGGTCTCTGCCAAACCTTTCCGCCTCCTGTAACATTTCCCCCATATCTTCCTCTGTCTCTGCTGTCAGCACAACATCAGAATTGCTAGCCTATACTGCCCTATTTTCACTCCTTGACCCTTACTCTTAATTCTCCTCACCAACTCCTCCATGCACATTGCAAAAATTAATGGTGACAGGTTACATCCCTGCCTTAACCCTTTCCTTCTCCTGATTCCTTTCACTGCAATATTTTTCCACACAATCTCTGTCTCCGCCCCTTCATACATATTCATTATCATGTTCCTTATCTTCCTACTCACTCCTAGTTTCTCCATCACTGCTCTGCAACTCCCCTACTAAATCTTATCATATGCCTTCTCCACATCCAAACACACTATAAACACACATTTCCCTTGCTTTGCCTTTTTCTCTATATCTCATCTAATATAAATTATTGTCTGTTCCTCTTCTCCCCTTCCTAACCCATTTTTTGCTCTTCACTAAGTAGAGCCTTTCTTCTACAGTACTCTCCTACCCTCTCCTTTAGTATCCCATAAAATATCTTTATTTATTATTTTATTACCGTTATTGGTCTATAACTCCCCCATTTCGTGCACATTTTTTTTGCTCCTCCTTTGTAAATCAATGTGACCCTTTCTTCTTTCCATCTTGCTGGTATTTCTATTCCTCCTCCCATATTTTATCAAATAGCCTTCTTCAACATCCTAACCTATCATCTCCCCTCCTTCAATATAGATCCCTGCTGTTATCCCATCCGGTCCTGCCGCTTTGTTTCTCTTCAGCTTCTTCACACTCCTCCTAATCTCCTCCTCACTACCATCTCATTCATATTTTCATCTATTTCTTCCTCATTTAGTTCAATATTCCATTGCCCTACTCTTATTTGGTCATTTACCCCCTCCCACTTCCTCCCAGTATCTTTTATTTTCCTCTCCAATTTTATTACATCCCTAACTTTTTTCCACCACCTACATTCAGCTCCACTACTACCTTTTCCCTCCTTTGTTTCTCTTTTTTAGCCATCTATAACCACTCAGCTTTTCCTTTGTCCCCCTTCTCTTTTTATCCTGTCAATTTCTTTCTGTTCAATGCTTCTCTATTGCTCCTCTTATTAAGTTTTTGTGTTTTTTTCCTTTCCCTCTCGTATTCTTCCCTTGCTATTCGAATTTCCTCCTCACTTATATTTTCCCCTCTCATTTCCCCTTCTCCAAACTCTTTCCTAATCCTATCCTCTCTTTCCTCTTCTTCCTCGCCTCGTAATGTCTGTATTCCACCATCCTTTCATTCCTCTACCTTTCCTCCCTATTTTCTCCTTCTCTAACACTCTCTCTTCTACCTTATTTTATTCCCTCTCTATCCTCTTATCAATTTGTATTGCACTCCCTCCCCCCACTTCATCTATATCCATATTCCCTATTTCCTCCCTAAACCTCCCCCACTCCGCCTCCTTCATTTTCCATCTTTCTGGCTTATTAGCCCTCTCTACACTTCTCTATCTTCTCCTTGTGAGACTTTATGCTGTATCTTAGTTTCAGCAGGTTATGGTCACTGTTTATATTCAAAGTTTCTTTCTTCATCTACTACAGTTTCTATCACTCTCTCTCTCCTGCTTTCCTGTTCACTAATATATAATCAATAGACTCGCTGCCCTTTCTCTTCTCCTCTCCATGTTACTTTCCCCTCCGCCTCTACCATATTCAAATTTTCTAACTGCTCATCCTCACATAGGTCTATCAATAATTTCCCATTCCTATTGATTTGTTTCCCCTAAGATTCCTGTGTGAGCATTCATATCCCCCCATTATTATGATTTCATCTTCGTTTCCTCTCATCACAGCCCTTATTACTTCGTATTTTCTCCGATTGTTCCTCCCTCTCTCTCAGCCCTCCCTCTACCGTCATATAAATATAATCGCATAAAATTAGCTCTTTTCATTTCCCCTTTCCCTTCCACCCTCACTACTAGTATGTCCTCCTGGTCTTCCCCCTTCCCCCAAGTTCACCTGTTCAACTTCCCATTTTCTTTTTCTTCTACCACCACTGCGACTCCTCCACCCTTTTTCTGTGTTTTCTCTCTTCCTTTCCCTATTATTCATACTTCTTCTCCCCCCTCCCCATTCTATCTTCCCCCTTCAATTTTGTTTCTACTATTCCACAATATTCAACCTTCCTTCCTCTGCTTCTCTCTCTATTTCCTCCATCATTCCCGGCCTCCATCCATTAACATTCACACACCCAATTATTATTTCCCCCTATCCTCTCCATGGAATTCTTGTTTCTTTTTCCTCTTCCTCCTACCTTCCTGTCGCCCCCCCTTCCTTTCCTCTTCTACTCCCCCCTGGATCCTTATTTGTTTCCTTTACTTCTCCTCCACTCCCATTTTTTTCCCTATTCTCCTTCTCACTACTGTCTATAATCTCCTTCTTCCAAGACTATCCCCCCCTATCTCCCTCTTTTTTCCTCTAACCCTTTTCCCCCCTGTATAGAATCTTCCTGCTCCTTTCATTTTCCATCCCTTCTCCTCCCCTCTGCCCCTACTTCCTCCTCCTTTCCTCTCCCTTATTCGTTGATAGTCCAATCTACTTTGTTCTTCTCCCCTGCCGACCACCTCTCTTCTCGCCTAACAATCTCCACTTTCCTATCTGCCATTTGTCCTACCTCCTCCCTTTTTAGGTGGCCACCCATCTTCTTCAAAACTCCCAGAATCCACCTCTCTGTCCAAATCTGGGAAACTAAATCCTTTATCCCCCTTTTCCTTTAGCACAGAGTTCATGCACTTTGTAAGCTCCTTAATCTCATCATTTGTCGCAATCCTTACCTTCTCATAACTCCAGCTCTCTTTGGGCCTCCTCAGGATTCCCACCATTACTATGTTCACTCTCTTTTCTTTCTTTCTTATTTCCCTTAATCCTTCTTCAATCTCTGCCATTGTTCCCCTCACTCCTTGCATCTCCAGACCATTTTCCCCTCCCTGTATTACTAAGCTTCCTTCCCCCCCCTCAAAAATTATGTTTCTTGCCTGCTTCATTACCTCCCATATTCCTGCCCTTCTTAGGCTAACTACTTCCCTTTCCGAGTTATCTAAAATCCTTCCCATATTCCTGAAGGTGCTATCTCCACATATCACTGTTTTCTTCAGCCTTCTTGTCCCTCTATTATTCCCTTCCGCTTCCTCCTATTTTATTTGGTCCCCCTCACCGCACTCGTGTTCTACTGTCCTCTCCCATTGTTTCCGCCTCCCTACCTTCCCTTTTTCGGGCTCTACTTGTGTTCTCCCACTGCATCCTCTCTCTCCCCCATCCCCCCTCTTACCCCTGGGTCTTGTGTTTACCTGTACTCTATGTACCTCTTCCCTCCTACTTTTACTTCCCTCCTTTTCTACCGTCCTCTCTCTTTGGTTTATCCCTTCTCCGCTCTCTATGCAGTCTATTTCACTTCCCTCTTCTTCGTCCATAGCTGTCAAGCTCAGCTCTCCCCTCCTCTCTTTCTTTTCCAACTCCATCCCCACCGTTCTGCTCATTTACCCCTTCCTTCTTTTCCCTGTTCTTTAGTGACCTTTGACTCGGTAATTGGCTTCCCCGGACAGCATTCGACCCTTCTTCCCATTCCTCCCCATGTTTTCGCCCCTTTCACTTTCCTGCGTCTCCTTCAACGACCCTTCCCTTTCTCGTCACCTGCCATCTTTGCTGTTTTTTTTCTTTCCTCGCATGCCTCATCTATTCTTTCTTATTTGCTCCCCCCCAATCCTCCCCTCACTTATGTCCTCTCTCTCACTTTCATATATCTCTGTGCTTATTTCCTCTCTCACTCTGGTTCCTACTTCCACATCTTTTGTTACATCTTCTGCTCTCTGACTCTCTGTGGTCTCCTCTCCGTTCCCTCCCCATTTTCAGATCCTTCATTTCCCTGGTGTCTTGATCTGCTTCTATGTTGTTATCCCCTCGGTTCTTATCCTTGCTACTCTCCCACACCTTTAATAACCTCTCTGTTACTACTACCTGATCTCTGAACCTATTCATTACCCCTTCCAGTCTTTCCTTCAAAAACTTCCACTGTAATTAATAGGCACATCCTGCACAGCATTCCCTTTTTCTCAATACTATCCCTTCTTTTTGCCTTCGGCATCCATCTTCGACGCATCCACCCAACATTCACATTTCTCGCATTGTATCATACTATCATCATCTAGCACCTCTGCTTGGTCTTGCTCTTCATCGGTCTCTATCCCATTTCCTTCCTCAGCTTCCTCCCCTCCCTCTTTTCTTCCACCCTTGTTACGATACCAACCGCCTCCTCCTAGACCTACCAGCTTGTGCAGAGTCCCTGCTCACCCCTCTCTTCCCCTTTATCACCTTTTTCACTCCTCCCTGCTTCGTCATCATTCCCAAATCCCACCACCTCCCACTAAAATCACCCACCCCTTACTCACAAACATACAGGCAGTGGAAGGTGGGGTACATCCGAAGAGAAAAATGCTTAGATTAAGGAAGAGCTAAGATTTAGGAAGAGCTCACGCCAGTAGAGAAGAGAAGTGTCACCGTCCACCACCCTCCCTCTAAACAAAAAAAAAAATCAAGAAGACTGTAACTTAAGAAGTTGGAAAACACCTGACACTCCCTAGTGAATGTGATATGAATTTATGAAACCTGCGGGTAGTGGTCACCAACCTTGAACCCTGTCAATTACAAGTCAGGCACCGCGGCAACACCTCCCAACCATTGACCAAGGCCGACCTTTACCGTCCTCCACGTCCAGGTTCAACTTTGCACGGTAGCTTTGTATTTTGTGTTGATTATTAAATGGCGTCAGGTGCAGGGACTTCTTCTTCTTCTTCTGTTTGTGGAGTTGCTGTCCCTTTTCAAAGCCAGCTCACCTCAGTTCAGTTCAGTTGGAATTCGGGAAGTTTAGCCTTAACGTCGGCACTTCCCTAAGAGGTTTTGTTATTTTTCCTTTTGTGACTTTTTGTGACGTGCTCATTTGTCTAAAAATAAATATATCTCATTTTTCTGAAATCTTCTTTGTTCAGTTTTGTTTCTTCTCTCTTCTTCCTTCATTCTTGTTTCTTCTCTCTTCAGTCTTCTTATTTCAGTTCTTTCAATTTTTTCTCTCGTACTCTCCACATTTGATAGACCGTGAAGGTATTGAGGGATAAGCCTTTACAACGGCACCGCTACCCGCCACACATGCAGAACTGAGAACAACAACAATGGCGGAAACACAAACAACTTCCTTTATGATCTCCCTCCTCATCTCCGACATCAGACCCTTGATTGACTTTGCTTCTCCTGTTTGGAATACTGGATTTCAAGGGATCAAGGCGATCTTTTAATCTTCTAGAGTCTGTTCAACGTCGATGGTCGAAACAAGTAACCAACCACTCCAGTCTCACTTATCATGATCGTCTCTCAAATTAAAGGCAGATTGTTGAGGACCGACTTTATTCAGTTACAAAATATTCCATAATCTCTCGCCCATTAAACCCCATGACCTGTTCACTATGTCACCCCACCAAGGAGTAAGAGGTCATAAATACAAGATATTTGTTCCCCACACAGAAACCGAAGCAAGAAAAAGTTTTTTCTCCTGTCGTATAATCCATCAGTGGAACTCCCTACCAGCTGAAATACTTAATTCCCCCTCCCTTGATCAATTCAAATCTAAATTGACCCAACACCTCCACAACTCACTCTTCAACCCATAAAATCCCCCTTCTCATATTTTAGCAACATCTCAACCCCTGATAAACTACCCCATCATATTATTGGTCCGACACACTACCAGTCATCCCATAGTCAAGCATCCCCAGTACATTCAATGTTGCATCTGACTGGCGTGTCATGCTGGGTTGCCTAATCCTTGGCCTGTCATGTGCTAACTTGGTGGCCCTACCAAGTGAAGAGGGGGACCTCATTTTCTTCTTCTTCTTGCTCAAATCAAACCCAAGAATTTGGGAGAGCCGTGGTGGTCGAGTGGTGAGCACGCTCACGTGTGAATCTGCAAGACCCGGGATCGAATCCCTGCCACGGCGGACATTTAGTGGGTGTGGTAGTACGTCCTAGCATGTTTCACATGCTCGCACCCAGTCCGGGAAGATCCTGACGACGTATACAGACTAAACACACATAACAAAGCCACTCCAACAGCTTCCTCTCTCTCCAACACCCCTTCTCCCCTCTCTACACGCTTCAGAAAAATAGGAAAAGTAGAATGTAAATACTGTACTGATCTGCTGGGGCCGACGGCGGCCATCTTGGATGGTCCGATGGTTAAGCTAATAAACCCAATCCAGCTTAAACTAGGTGGTGGGAGGTAGAGAGTCTATAGACATGCTATCCCCCTAGGCCTATATCTTTGGGAGGTGTTTCGTATTGGAGGGAAATTAATAAAAATAGAATACTATAGAATCTCTAGTGAAACAGAGCTAGAGACCCAGGCCTATATATTATACAAGCATGGTCTCTAGTCATGGGAGCTAGTCGAGAAACCCTAGTATAAGTTACATAGGCCTACCTATGATCTCTAGTGGGAGCCACTTAATTCCTTCTTTAGATTATTCATAGAATATTATATGTCTTGCAAATAACAGCAATATAAATGCAGCAACACTCATGCAAGCATTGGGTCATATAGTTGGGCAGGCCAGTAGTCAGCTGTTTTACCAGTGACCATGGCAGTACATATAGAGTTGATCAATTGGTTTGTGCAGTGGCTACTTTCGCAAACTGAGTTGCCTTTGGGCCAATATGGGGAGAAGTGTGATATCTTGCAGCCCGGCCATTTGCTGGGATAGGGATTGCCAGATCTACAGCTGCTGCTCCTACTCCCATTTAGAAATCTAGCTGCACCCACTGGCAAGATGACGTGCACTTCCTCCACCCTTGCCCACCTTAAATTAAAAACTGCAGTGGACAATTTACAAAAATCAAAGACTTGGATCCAGACACAACGCCTTGTGAACCGGTTCAAAGTAGGAGAAACAGTCATGGTTACAAACCTGCCCGTTCAGAACTCTTGGGCATAGTCCCAACAGAGGCAACCTTGCAACTGCATCGTCCCCCACCTCTGCCACGCAACTCACTTCGCCCCCACCCTTCACAAGATCATCTGCAACCAGGGCTATAGCCTATGTCATTGCCCTTCACCTGATACACCTAATTGACCTCACCCCTTTATGCCTTCACCAAATGCTGTATTCTGGACCTTTATACATTCTACGCAACGTAAGTATCCGGCACCTGCAGCAGCCAATACCCCTGCCACCCCAGGCCCAACTTTCCTCATGTCCCTGAAAGTAGAGCCTTCCGTGCTAGTCAAGTCAGCAAGCTTACTTCAATCACTATAGTCACAAAGCCTATTTCACATCGAGACAACGTATAGGCCTACCACAACATGTCCCAGATTGTAGGAAGAGGTTTTTACACCATACCCGAAAGAGGATTTATGGAGCTCCGATCTTACTCTCAACCATCTTAATAATTTTACCAACACACCTAAACTTCGTTAGATGCTGAAATAGCCTCCCGAAAATATACTCCCTGGTCGGGAATTAAACCCGGGACCCTTGGGTTATGAGGCAGGCACTCTGCCAGTTAGACCAATAGAGATATCTCTCTTGGTCTAACTGGTAGAATGACTGCCTCATAACCCATATTAAGGGTCCCAGGTTGAGAGTAAGATCGGAGCTCCATAAATCCTCTTTCGGGTATGGTGTAAAAATCTATATTCCTACAAGATCACAGCAAGATGACAACAAAAACCATGATTGGCCGATGAACAAGACAGAAAGGCAAATAACACGCAATTGGCTCCCGGACTACTATGCAAATATATATCGAGCACGAAGAGGCCCAGGATTTCACAAAGCTCATGAATTGGAGGTGGAATGAGGGCCATATATATAATAATTAAGCTGTGTGAAGAATGTTGGGTTGGAGGAGAAAGAGTATATAGAAGCGTCTGTGGATAATTGGCAAATGAGTTCGAGGGATATATGTGGAAGAAAGAGTCGAAGAATATTATGAGTCAAATGAGATATACGAGAGTATATAGCTGGAAACAGGTTGAAGAGGTTAAGCTAGATGAATAGCATATAGACTATCTGGTGGGGTTAGAGGGGCATGTGAGGGAAAAACGTGAGACACAGAGTAACAGATAGTCAGAAAGTTCTTGAGAGGAGAGTATGGGTGAGGAGAGGAGGCAGGGAGTAGGGAGGCATATCTAGTTTCCTATCTGTATCTGTATTTCAAGCTAACTTCTTTGACTTTTGACCTTATCTGTACTGTGCTTTAAGACAATCTCCTCTCCCCTCTCCTAATATATAGCAGCCATATCAATATCCAAATTTTATCCCACTAAACTTTTCACTAGGCAAAAGCCAGGATCGAGTGGCCTGTAGCGACATTGGCAGAGCGCTTGTTTTCTAACTGGGAGGACCGAGTTCGATTTTCGGCAGGTGGAGATGTTTGGGCAATCTCCTCGCACCCCTTTCCTCTGTTTCGTGCCAGGGTGAAAAGGGGTCTCCGAATCTTCCGGCCCTTCCACATATATATATACTAGAAAAAAAAAAAATTAAAGCTGCGCTCTACCCTTTGGCCGGTACAAAGGCTTAATTGGCATGTCCGTCGCGACTTGCGAGCCACCTCGAACAAGGCGAAGAAGAAGCAGAAGCTACGGGGAGTCTCTGCTGGGTTGCGGTAGCGGTTGGACGTCCGTGGGAGTCGTCTGCCGCGTCGGTCGTTCAGCGAACTCTCCCCCGGCTGGCTTCATCCCCTTCCACCATTCTACCCTGCTCTACCTTCATCATCTTCTGATCATCTGCCTCTACCGACTACACTCTGCACATTCTTGCATATATCCCTGCTGTTTGGTGGTGGCCGTCGCTCCCTGGACCTGTGACACGTGGCTCTACACGGTTGAGGGACGCTGTATCCGTGGTGGCTGGCTCTGGTGTCGGCAAATCCTTGGTTTTCTTCAGGGTTCCCGTGTGTGGGCCCCGCTCCGTCGGTGCCAGGGCCACCTTCAGCTTCTGGGGTTGGTGTTGGCCCTTCCGTCCTCAATTCTTCACTTCTTCACGTGTCTTATTCCTTCCGGGTGCCATATTTCATCACTTCATCTTCCCTTCCATCCTCAAGTCCTGGGAGTTTTCTTGCCCTTCTGCAGCCCCACCTGGGCCCCTGACGTTTGTGCCTCCTTCCTGGGAGGCCGCTGCGGATTTATCTTCCCTGAGATTACTTCCACCTGGGTAGGGTACCATAAGCTACATTGCTTTACTACCCTTCAACATAAAAAAAAAGAAGAAGAATCAGAAGCTACGGGTAGATCCTACAAAACGGAAATCAGAGAGTTTGAACATTTTGTAAATGATGAAGCTACAACAGTTTTAATAAGGTGTAGAAGTAACACATTGAAACTGAAAGACAGAAACCGGTTTGTACAAGAGGACACCTGTTGTGAACTTTGTACAAAACAAGAACCTGAAACTTTGACACATTTCATTATAGAATGTGACGCTTATTCACCAAATAAGGAATCAGCTGGACACTTTCAGTGATAATACACTAACTAAAGAAGAACAAATCGCAAGCATACTTTTATTAAATGACTCATCGGAAGCAGAAAAGAAGAAGAAAACGATTCTTGCAATGTGGAGTAAAAGAAGAGAACTAATGAATGATATTTAGAGAAAAGAGAAGACCAAACTGAAAACAATCAAGTAAGAAGACATAGGGGAGCAAGCACAGAAGTTCCCATGTTAGAAGACCAAACTGTGAAAACATACCAAGAAAGAAAAGTACATAGGGGGCACCGTAATAAAGGTGTTGGCCCCGACTTCATCGTCATCCACAGGACCTCTCGCATCTGTTCTCACAGCTCTTGGCGTCAGCGACTTCTCCCTCCCCGTCTTACTAGCTGGTGTTGGGGTTCCGGAGAATACAAAATCCAAGGTCCTCCTGCTCCTGCTCACGAAGAAGTTCCTGAGGTTGGCGGGGCGTCTACGTCAACTGCGGGGCATGGGTGCCCGCCCCTGACGTCTACGACTCTACTCTACGGTGTCCACATCCTCCCTGTGAATCCTATCCACCCAGAGGTCCCTTCCACCCGGGAAGGGTGACATAAGCTTCACGGATCTAGGCTACTACCCTACATCCTCAAGAAGAAGAAGAAGGCCGACCAAATTACCAATTTTAGCCTTGTAGGCTAGCCTATTGGATAGCTGGTTGGTGACTGGCCTTACATTTAGGTTTGCACTAACTTCCGAGACCTTCACTACTGTAGGCTACATATTGGACAGCCTTAGTGCCTTACTCCTCTACATGAAGTGGTAGCCTAATTGGTACTGTATAAGACTCAAGGCTAGGCTACTCTTCAATGAAGATGAAGAGTAGCCTAGGCTAGGCTAGTCTGCTTCAACAAAAATAAAAAATCTTACCTTAAGATAATTTAGGCCTAGGCAGTAAAATTAAAGGTAAATTTCTATAATTGCACCTAGGCTATAGGCCTACGAGCTAAAAAATATATTATCGTATTTAACAGGAAGGTACGATGAGGTAAGTGATGTGGTATAGGTGGGCCGGTGGCAATATGCGGAAATGGATTATAAGGGCATTCCGCTGCCCCCTCTGACAAAAGTATCAATCTAGGCCTAGATGTGAGTTGTGACACAGATTTTACATTGTTTCAGAGAGACATTAACCTAACCTAACCTAACCTAACAACCTTACCTAACCTAACCTAGCCTAACGTAAGGGGGGGAGGGGCTTATAATCCATTTCCGCATATTGCCACCTATACCACATCACTTACCTCATCATACCTTCCTGTTAAATACAATAATAATTTGTTTAGCTCGTATAGGTGCAATTATAGACCTAGCCTATACCAAATTAAAGACGGCTAGAGGCTGAGCTAGTCTGCTAGAGCCGCCTCATTTACCAAGTTTTCTGTATATTTTTTTCAAGGCTAGGCCTATAGGCCTAGCCTAGTGTTTTATTATTGTTTTTCATGGTTGGAGTGGAGGATTTGCAAATGTAACTTACCCATTATTCATTAATCTGAAGATGCTTACCTATTGAATGATAGTGGGGAATTAAGAAGCAGGCTTCTTGTGTGAACCCCACCTCTAAAGAGTCAAAGACTGGTCAGCCAATGTTAACTAGGTTATGTTATTATGTTTGTCGTATCTGGCTTTAAAAGTGGCAATCGTTGGCGCTGTAACCACACTCTCTGGGAGTGCGTTCCACTCGTCGATGACTCTGATAGAGAACCAATTCCCCTTCAGTGTCGTTCTCCAGTGGTCTGGTTTGGAGAGTTTCAGCGAGTGGCCCCTAGGTGGTTGTTATTTTTCTGGAAAAACCTGGTGTATGGTATGTCCTCAAAGCCGTGTAGAAATTTGTATGTTTCTATCATGTCCCCTTCAATAGTCTGTATGTCCTTGATTAGGTAGGGTGACCAACATTGGACACCAAAATCGAGGATCGGGCGCACCAGTGACACATAGAGTGGTACAAGGATTTCTTTGTCCAATATGGAGAAGTTCTTCTTAATTATGCCCAAACGACTATTTGCTTGTGCAGCGATTTTAGCGACATGTGCTGAGGATTTTAGATCTACCCTAAGGATATAATAATGCCAAAGTCTTTTTCATTTGAAGATTTCTGGAGTGTTGTCCCGCGTAGTTGGTAGTCCTCTTTCGGGTTATTATGCCCAATGTGCATAGTCTTGCATTTGTCTGCGTTAAATGTTAGGAGCCATTTCCTGCTCCACTCGTTCAATCTCTCCATGTCTCTCCGAAGGGTCTCAACGTCTGTGTCTGTCCTGATGGTTTTGTATATCTTTGCGTCGTCTGCAAAAAGACTGGTTGCTGATTCGAGGTTGGTAACAAGGTCATTAATATAAATCAAGAAGAGAATTGGGCCCAGCACTGATCCTTGACGACGTCAAATTGCGTCATTTAGGCCTATTGGGTGAACTGCGCTTTTACAGTAGGTTAAGGCGCGGTTACACATGCCCGAATTTTTGCCACCCAAGCAACTTTTGTCACCGCTACGGGCAACTTTTCTGAGACCCAAAAACAAGTGGTCACACATGCAGGAAGAGAGTTGCTCGTAGCACTATGTCCCGTAGCCTACACTCTTTCGTTTTCACTTCGAAATTAATTGGTCTTAATTCGGCCGTTTTAGCTTACCGTCACGCTATTAATACATCACAATCCCTATGATAAAGCTGAGCATATTATAAAAACCAAGGTATGTATGACTATATTGCTCGCCATTACATAAAACAAGCGACATGAATCCACGTTTGTCGGTAAAAGTGCAATTCAGTTGAAACAGCAGCACGCTCATGATTGGCTATCTTATTATTACCCTGATCATTTATTTATCATCTGTATTGTTCCTTATTTATTCATTAACTAGATATGTTTAAGTAATTTTAATGATTAGGCCTACTTAATAAATTACAGTACTATCCGAATCTAAAGAGCTCTAAAGAACACAGGAAACACAATAATAACGTATAGGCTATATCATAAAGTAAACACAAGCAAGATAAAGATATGATAACCAAAGAAGTAAGCGAAAGAGAAGACTGGCTGGCCCGGGGGCCTTGCTTTACGTATTACACATTTAAAATAGGCAGTGACAGTATTTCTTTCCTTGCTTGTGTTTACTGTATTATATGTACGATTTTATGTGTTCCATGTGGTATTTTATAGCTCTTAAGGTTCGGATACCACCTGTCACATTATCATTAGAAGTATTAAAACTTATTTATATTAATATAGGCCTAGCCTACTGTATATGGATTATATATATATATATATATATATATATATATATATATATATATATATATATATGGGCCTATTTAGGCTATAGGCTACATATGGAATATATGTCCGCGACATAGCCTACTAATTCACGCCAAACACTATTACCGTACATACTGAAACACTCCCCAGCACCCCACACACAAGACATCACACAACAAATTCAAGCACTCAACACCCAAACTAACAACAAAATACAAGAACAACAAAAACTAAATTGGAATAACTTCCTACAAACACTTGATCACAAAACAAACCCCAAAAAACTATACAAAACACTAAACAGCATCACACTTTCCAACAGCAACACAACACAATCACATGCTGCAATCACAACAACAGACTCTACTCCTTCATGTAAACAACAAGCAAACACTCTCATCAATCACTTTTCACATGTCAGCCACCTAAAACCTCACAAAGACGACCGACGTGTCATCCGACGTAAGAGACAATTCCCCACAGACCCTGACTATACACCCTTCACCAATCACCAGACAAAGCATATCATCAACAATCTCAAGCACTCACCCGCCTGTGGCCTAGACAACATAAGCAACATACACCTCAGACACCTGGGACCACAAGGCATACAAGCACTCACTAACATATCAAACTACAGCTATTCACACAACACAATACCAGACATTTGGAAGCATGGTATCATCATCACTTTCCCCAAACCCAACAAAGACCCCACGCTACCCTCCTCGCACCGCCCCATCACACTCCTTTGCTCCCCCTCCAAAGTCATGGAACGCCTAGTATTACAACTAATTACACCTGACCTACCCCTAGCTCCAACACAACATGGCTTTAGGCCACTGCACTCCACAAACACTCTTCTCACAGACCTTACACAAAGAGCTTTCGACGGCATCAATTCAGCTAGACCACCACACAGATCACTATTAGCCACACTCGACATTAGTAAAGCCTTCGATGCCATCCCCCGCCACAACCTAACAAACAAAATCTACAACACAAACATGCACAACAACACAAAACGGTGGCTGGCCAACTTCCTAGCAGGCAGATGTGCACACGTATCTTTTGCCGGTCAGTCATCTAAAATCAGAAACTTTCCAAACGGAGTCCCACAAGGATCCGTCCTATCGCCCGCACTCTTCAATCTGTACATGCACGATATAACTACACCCAATACGCCCCAAATAAACTTAGCCTCCTATGCAGATGACATAACACTCACATGCACACACCATGACCCAAAAAGAGCAACAGATCTCCTTCAACCCTATCTCAACACACTACATGGCTGGTGCACTACAAACAGACTTAATCTAGCCCCAGCCAAATCCACCGCAACCCTGCTCACAAGTTGGACAGGAGAACACGAATACATCCCTCAACTCACCATAAACAACACACCCCTAACACATACACACACACCCAAAATCCTAGGAGTAACATATGATACTCATATGACATTCAAACAGCACACCACAAACATTAAAAAGAAACTGACACCCAGACTTAACGCCCTCAGGTCACTTGCTCACACAAAATTTGGACACAACAAAGAAACTACCACCACAGTATATAAACAATACATAAGATCAGTGATGGAATACGCAAGCCCAGCCTGGGCTTCTAACCTAGCTGAAACACATCATAAGACCTTACAGACTATTCAAAACAAAGCCCTGAAGATCATTACAGGCTGCACAGCTACTGCACCCACAGATCACCTACATCAAGAAACCAAAATCCTCAAAGTCAAAGACCATCTGGACATGAGAGGCACTCAATTCCTGGCAGCAGCCTCCACGAACCAAGACCACCCACTAAACTACATGGCAACACACCCACAGACACCAAGAAATATCAAAACAACACCCAGCACACGGTATCACACACAATTATTGTCCTCTCTCTCCCTCCCTGCCCACCCCGAACCAACATCCAGAAGCACATCCATACTCATATCTCTCACCGATCCATCCACTCACTCACAGACAACACACAGCTGCATGCACGACCTCCCGAAATCCATCCTTCCGAATCCTCCCTTCCTCGCGAGGACAGAGTCCACCTGGCCAGGCTGAGATGCGGACACCATCCAGCTCTCCTGAGCTATCAGAAGAGACTGGATGACTCCGTTGTCGACGCCTGCCCGGGATGTAACACAGCACCCCATACCATTAAACACATCATAGAAGACTGCATTTCACACAACCACTTACGCCAACAACACAATCTACACTCAATGAGAGCTCTGTGGGAAAGCCCGATCGTGGCCATGGCCTTCCTCAGGGACTCGGGGCTGTTCGGCCAGGCAGCTTAGGGAACAACAACAACAACAACAACCGTACATCCCAACCCCTCCCTCACCCCCACCCCCCCCATCACCCCCACCCCCACCCCATCCTCGTGCAGCAGCACCCAACGTACATCGTGCACATAACATTAACATTCTTCAACTGAACATAGATGGCATCAACACAAAGAAACACGAACTCTCACACTTCATCAAACAACACAACATACACATTGCCATCTTACAAGAAACAAAACTCCGCACAACACAAAAAACACCCACATTTCATAATTTCACCACCATCAGACAAGACCGGGCTGTCGGCGGGGGCGGTGGACTCATCACCCTGGTACACAAAGAAATATCATACATAGTAACCAGTGTACAAACCAAATCACTCCTCCCCCCAAATGATAACACAACAGAAATACAGTCAATTAAAATACGCACTGGCAACAACTCCAACATAACCATCATAAACACATACATCCCTCCCCAAACATCCCCTACAGTACCAAATGAATACAGACCACACTTACAACACATCACAAACACCCCACACACCCCACACATCATCCTGGGTGGTGACTTCAACGCCAAGACGTCGGCCTGGTTTGTCGACAACCCCGACACAGACAGAGGGCTGGTACTACAAAACCAAACCGATAACCTCATCATCCTTAACGACATCCATCAACATACCCATATTCCTCACCAAGCCCTCTATAACCCATCATCTCCAGACATCACCTTTTGCTCCCCAGAACTCGCCCCCACAACATCCTGGAGGGTGGTCAGAACCTTAGGCTCTGACCACCTCCCGATCATTATCACCACCAAAACCAGACTCACCCCAGCTAGCCACAAACACACATACACCAATTATAAAAGAGCTAACTGGGAAGCATTCACAAATGAGACAGAACAACACTTCACAACTCTAAACAGTACACCCATCACTAACATCAACAATGCTGTACACATACTCAATAAAACTATCCAAAACGCTGACAAGAAACACATTCCAAGAGGTAACAGAAAAAGACACAACCCCAACTTCACACCAGAAATTCAAAACCTCATCAGACAACGCGACATACTGAAACACTCCCCAGCACCCCACACACAAGACATCACACAACAAATTCAAGCACTCAACACCCAAACTAACAACAAAAACAACAAAAACTAAATTGGAATAACTTCCTACAAACACTTGATCACAAAACAAACCCCAAAAAACTATACAAAACACTAAACAGCATCACACTTTCCAACAGCAACACAACACAATCACATGCTGCAATCACAACAACAGACTCTACTCCTTCATGTAAACAACAAGCAAACACTCTCATCAATCACTTTTCACATGTCAGCCACCTAAAACCTCACAAAGACGACCGACGTGTCATCCGACGTAAGAGACAATTCCCCATAGACCCTGACTATACACCCTTCACCAATCACCAGACAAAGCATATCATCAACAATCTCAAGCACTCACCCGCCTGTGGCCTAGACAACATAAGCAACATACACCTCAGACACCTGGGACCACAAGGCATACAAGCACTCACTAACATATCAAACTACAGCTATTCACACAACACAATACCAGACATTTGGAAGCATGGTATCATCATCACTTTCCCCAAACCCAACAAAGACCCCACGCTACCCTCCTCGCACCGCCCCATCACACTCCTTTGCTCCCCCTCCAAAGTCATGGAACGCCTAGTATTACAACTAATTACACCTGACCTACCCCTAGCTCCAACACAACATGGCTTTAGGCCACTGCACTCCACAAACACTCTTCTCACAGACCTTACACAAAGAGCTTTCGACGGCATCAATTCAGCTAGACCACCACACAGATCACTATTAGCCACACTCGACATTAGTAAAGCCTTCGATGCCATCCCCCGCCACAACCTAACAAACAAAATCTACAACACAAACATGCACAACAACACAAAACGGTGGCTGGCCAACTTCCTAGCAGGCAGATGTGCACACGTATCTTTTGCCGGTCAGTCATCTAAAATCAGAAACTTTCCAAACGGAGTCCCACAAGGATCCGTCCTATCGCCCGCACTCTTCAATCTGTACATGCACGATATAACTACACCCAATACGCCCCAAATAAACTTAGCCTCCTATGCAGATGACATAACACTCACATGCACACACCATGACCCAAAAAGAGCAACAGATCTCCTTCAACCCTATCTCAACACACTACATGGCTGGTGCACTACAAACAGACTTAATCTAGCCCCAGCCAAATCCACCGCAACCCTGCTCACAAGTTGGACAGGAGAACACGAATACATCCCTCAACTCACCATAAACAACACACCCCTAACACATACACACACACCCAAAATCCTAGGAGTAACATATGATACTCATATGACATTCAAACAGCACACCACAAACATTAAAAAGAAACTGACACCCAGACTTAACGCCCTCAGGTCACTTGCTCACACAAAATTTGGACACAACAAAGAAACTACCACCACAGTATATAAACAATACATAAGATCAGTGATGGAATACGCAAGCCCAGCCTGGGCTTCTAACCTAGCTGAAACACATCATAAGACCTTACAGACTATTCAAAACAAAGCCCTGAAGATCATTACAGGCTGCACAGCTACTGCACCCACAGATCACCTACATCAAGAAACCAAAATCCTCAAAGCCAAAGACCATCTGGACATGAGAGGCATTCAATTCCTGGCAGCAGCCTCCACGAACCAAGACCACCCACTAAACTACATGGCAACACACCCACAGACACCAAGAAATATCAAAACAACACCCAGCACACGGTATCACACACAATTATTGTCCTCTCTCCCTCCCTGCCCACCCCGAACCAACATCCAGAAGCACATCCATACTCATATCTCTCACCGATCCATCCACTCACTCACAGACAACACACAGCTGCATGCACGACCTCCCGAAATCCATCCTTCCGAATCCTCCCTTCCTCGCGAGGACAGAGTCCACCTGGCCAGGCTGAGATGCGGACACCATCCAGCTCTCCTGAGCTATCAGAAGAGACTGGATGACTCCGTTGTCGATGCCTGCCCGGGATGTAACACAGCACCCCATACCATTAAACACATCATAGAAGACTGCATTTCACACAACCACTTACGCCAACAACACAATCTACACTCAATGAGAGCTCTGTGGGAAAGCCCGATCGTGGCCATGGCCTTTCTCAGGGACTCGGGGCTGTTCGGCCAGGCAGCTTAGGGAACAACAACAACAACAACCGTATACTGTACATGTAGGCTACTAAGTTATGTAAAGAGTAGCCTACTATTTAGCACGTCGCATTAACCGAACCTATAATGCATAAATACGGTATTTAATCAAGATTACAAAGCATACAGAATACATAATTTGTAATACTGAAGGAAGTATTAGGCTAACCATTGCAGTAACGAAGTTAGTATTCATATTTAGTTATAACAAATCGTTTACTGTTGCAAATTATAATTGTAAGTTGATTATGATAACGGATATATGACACATTTATTCCCTTGATAGAATATTCTTCCCATTCTTGCCTAAAGATATTGTAGGCTATTTGTACAAACTTGAAATTTCGCATTCATACCGTAGCCTACTTCTTGATTAAACCGTTTTCTCATCCCAATCTATTGAATATTATACTGTGATGACATATATATTTAAGGATTGAGCATTATTATAGTATATTAATGCTTGCACATCATATATATAGTTATCACATTACTACTATTGCATGCAACCCATATTTATAGTTGCCGCAACAGGCGATGCGTCCCTTACGTTCGGGACGCAAAAGTTGCCCTATTCGGGTGACAAATGGGTCCCGAAAAAGTTGCTTGGGGCGCAAAAGTTGCTCCACTGAGCAACTTTTGTCACCGATTCGGGCAACTCGGGCATGTGTAACCGCGCATTTAGGAAAATTGTGGGGTAAATTGGATACACGATGGGTTGGGGGGGGGGGGGGGGGGGGGAATGCCCCTCCTCACCCTCCCTTGATTTATTGTCATTCTCATATATGTAGATCTGTAAGGGGATTAAAACAGGTTGCCGGTATTTCGTTTTTGTGAGTAACGCTCACGCCATTTAATGGGTGAATCGCACCCACAATGCCCCCCTTCAACCTATTATTGTATCCCACGGCAGTCAAAATAGTCGGGAACATGATCGCGAGCGTCCGCGTAGTTTAAACAAGATGGTTGGTACACCCGGTAACTACATTCTTGCCATATATGGGAAGGATGTAGTTTCCGGGTGTACGGTTGTCATGTACGCTCGCAGTTACGTTCCCGTCTATTTCGACGCTATATCTTCTGCTATTTGCCCCCTGTCATTACTACATGAATACTAGGTTAGGTTAGGTTAGGTTGTTTGGTTAGGCTAATGTATTTTTATATCCAAAGGCAGTCAAAATAGACGGGAACATGATGGGAAAGGTCCGACGCCACTACGCGTAGTGTAAACAAGGCTGGCGGTACGCCCGCACTGCGGCACTTAACATTCTTGCCAAATATATATAAAGGAGCAGATAAATATGACCCAACCCCCCTTAATTGACCACTTGTGAGTTTTAGGCTATAAGGTAGTTGGAGCTGTAGACATCGATATTTAGCAGAATTACTAGCTAAAATATGGTTGTAATGCATCTATAAACATGTGATATATTCAACCTATATTTTATCCATGAGAATCCTACATTATTATTGAACTTCTGTTTAATACTGCGATGTTTACGGCTTCAACTTCCTTATAGCTCAAAACTCGCAAGTCGTCAATTGAGTGTCTTTTCTATTGCAGACACGGAGACAACTTGACAAGCAACAGGTAGCGACGGAGGCCTAAGATGTTTCAACCGGAAGGGATGTCCAGACTCCAGAGCAAGAGCAAATTATGTGAATGAACCTAGATGCTGATTTGATTATTTATCATGAGCACGACACAACAAAATTAACTAAAGAAATAAGATAGGGAGGCGCCGTTGAAAAGGCATATAGGCTAGCTTCCTGTAGATCAACTGAACTGATAATCACCCATTTGAACCAACGTGGATGAAGATTATTACTACTGTATTGGTTGACCAGGCTCGTTATCATCAATCACCCAATGGGGTTTTATTTTGTGGATGAATGTTGATTTTTCATTTGACTCGTCTCATTAGTGTGAATCGTCAAATCGAACTAATATGGATGAATCTTGACTCTGGTTTACTTAACATTTTATCGTGGATCAACCAATAGTTTTATCTATTGTGGAACAATTTTGACACAACAGTGACTCGGCTGGCAATTGTAAATAGCCTGATAGTAATATATACCCAATCGCCTCAGTGGCCTAGTAATCCAAGATCCTGAGCTGCATGTGATTAAGCTCATGTTTGACGTGGGTTCGAGTTCCCTGGTTGACGTGGGTTCGAGTGCCCTGGTTGACGTGGGTTCGAGTGCCCTGGTTGACGTGGGTTCGAGTGCCCTGGTTGACGTGGGTTCGAGTGCCCTGGTTGACGTGGGTTTGAGTTCCCTGGTTGACGTGGGTTCGAGTTCCCGAGCTTGTGACTGGGTTTGTGGTTTGCTTTGTTACTGGATCTGTGGTTCAGTTTGTGATTGGATCTTTATTTGGATTTGTGACAGAGTTTGTGGTTGGATATGTAGTTAGCTTTGTCATTGGGCTTGTGAAATTGTGAATAGATATATGGTTAGATTCCCCAAGTTTGCGTTTGGACAAATTACTGAAAACGAAAGTGAAGAAAATAATGACAAGGAATGCAAGATGAGAGAAGAAAAGTGAAGAATGGAAGACTAGATCAGCACCGGTGTTTGTATGGTATGGTACAGTACAAGTAAATTATACCCTACCTAGTTAATGAATAACTAGCGATAACCATTTTGAGCATGACAATTAAATACTTATAATACTACTTATACTACTAATAAAGTTTTGTATCAAATTACTACTACTTAAACTAGGCCTACTAATAAAGTTTGTATCAAATTTCTTACGGTAGTGCTATTAGAAAGGTGTTTACGGTAATCTTCACCCTTAATACCGTATACTGAATATTACAATAGGAGAAAATGGAGGGGAGTAATAAGAGAAAGCGACCACTGCAGGGTAGTGAGCCAAAAAGCCAAGGGAAAAGAGAGAGAATTGAAGATACTTTAGAGAAGTTTGACAGATGTAAAAAATATGTTGCGGAGAAATATGAGAGAAGCGGAAAAGCTGTGCAAGAGAAAAGCGGTGAAAGATGTACTGGTAAGCAAGACAAATTTGAAAAAGATGGAGTTATCCGAGAACGAAGTAAGATAACGGTACAAAAAAACAACGCACAAAGTAAAAAGGATATTGGAACGAGAAAACAGAGTGAGGCAGAGAAATTAAGCACTCTGACAAGAGATGTAACAAGTGAAATTGAGAAATGTGGTAGAAATGAACAAGACTTAGAGATGGAGGATATCAGTAGTTCTAATCCATGGTCAAGTAGTGATGAGGCTTTGAGCGATGTAGATGCAATACAGGAAGTCGGCGAGGATTTCGATGAAGGTGGTAAGATATTCATGTCGGATGATGAGTTCGTTGTCATGGATGAAGTGTACAGCGATGATGAGTGTGTGGAGGTGTCAGATGATAGTGACTTGGAGATCATAGGTGTGACTCATGTGAGGGATTCAGGGGATCAGAGTGTTTTAAAGAAACATAATGAACTGGACAATTCAAGAACTGTGGATCGGAACCGTTCAAAGATCCGAAGTGATAGGGATAGCTCAAGGAAATCTGTGGATCAGAACAGATCAAAGAGCCAAAGTGATTGGGAAAACTCAAGGAAATCCGAGGATCGGAACAGATCAAAGATCCAAAGTGATAGGGATAATTCTAGGAAATCCGTGGACCAGAACGATCGGAACAGATCAAAGATCCAAAGTGATAGGGATAATTCTAGGAAATCCGTGGACCAGAACAGTTCAAAGATCCATAGTGAGAGAGATAATACAAGTAAAACCGGGAGCCAGAACACTTCAGAGATCCGTGCGACTCAAAACCGCTCCGAGATCCAAGATGAGGGGGCAAGTTCCAAAGTGGATCAAAACAGGTCAAAGATCCAAGGAGAAACAAACAATTCAACAAACCCAGTGGCTCAGAACAGTTTAAAAATCCAAAGTGAAAAGGATAATTCAAAAAGTGCAGTCGATCCAAACAATTCAAAGAGCGCAGCGGATGCTAACAATTCCAAGAACCCGGTGGATAAGAATTCAAAGATCCAAGGTGAGGAGGACCCTTCAAAAAAACAATTGGATCTATACAAAATAAAGTTCCTAGGTGCCAGGAAGATAGCCAAGAAAAGGAAACGTAAGGGGCGACGTAGGACCTCATCCGACAGCGAGTTTACAGAGAGCGATGATGCAGAGAGCGACGTCTCGGACACCCCAAGAGACGTGTTAAACGAGTAAGTGGTACTTAACCCTTTCAATCAAATGACATAATTTTTGTTTTTATCCTAGTTATCTATAAATTTAATCATTCAACTTAGGAATTACTTTTTATATATACTGTATACAGTACAAATATAAATTTAAAGACTGAGTGCTCCACATAAAATGCGGTTCCGGTCTCACGTCCTTATAGCAGCGTTCCAGGCAACCCTGTTAAGAGCTGCCTCACTAGTCACTTTTCAGGTTCTTTGATTTAAGATCAGACCGCAAAGTCCGATCCCACATCTTTAGTTAGAAGAGAAATTTTGATAGGTTCCGAAAAGTCCTTCCTAAAGCCGGTATCACACGAGCGCTTTTTCACACAACATTTATCCTCAACACTGATCTGGCAGCATATGAGGTCAACATTTTGAATATTTTGGTTACCTAAGTTCATCTAGCAACAGTCTAGTTTCCGATTCCAGTGCAAAATGTTCCAGAAATGTTGTCAGAAAATTTTTGATCATCGAATGTTGACTATAAAAGCTCTCGTGTGATACCGGCATAACTCCAGTAAGATTAGGCTACCTTCTTCTTTAGAACCCGCCCGCAGACCGTGCAGATCCACAGGGCTGACCTTTGAATCGGTACTGGCTCAGAAACGTTAGTAGGAGGGAAAGTTTAGAGTAGAAGGATAGTTTAACCCTCCAGCCCCGGCTATGTATTATATATATATTCCTCGAAACCCGGGTGTTTTGGCCGAAAAACGTCTAGGCTAGGCTACCGTATATTCGTTAATCAGACTGCTTCCCGCATTCCCGCGCATCCCCAAGCGTAGCTGTGTTATTTACCTGTAGAATGGCATTAAGTAGAGCTCTCTAAGTCAACTGGTTGAGCTGTGATGATGATTTCATTGGAGATAACTTTATGGCCAAAACAGCCACTTTACACCACTTTTCGATACTTAACAACAACATACAGGCACACACGAACAAGCGACGCTCTCCTTCTTGTGGCCGGAGATGCGGGGCGACGGTCCAGCCGGCTGTTGTTTACATGCGTCGGACCGACGCCTCGCACACGAAGCTCACAGGCTTTCAACCACTGGGCGTTCAAGAGACCTTCCGGGCACCTGTTATATGCTTTTTTATGGGCGTTCAAGAGCCCTTCCGTGGTGAGAGGGTTAAGGGACATTTTTTGTTTTTATAGACCTACCCCTCACTTCCTCCCCCCTCCCTCTCACCCCCCCCCCCTCCCTCTCACCCCCCCCCCCCCCCTCTCACCCCCCCCCCCCCCCCCGATACCCATTTCTCTTCCTCCACATCTTTTCTAGTATCTTCTTCATCATCTCCATGTCTTGTGTTTCCATCTCTTGTGTTAACCCCAACAGCGCCCGTACCCCTCTATCGTCTCTCTGCTTTACCTCCTCCCACCCCCTCTCCCCAACTCTATTCCTCATGTATCCCTCCAACTCGTCTCTCTCCTCATCATATCTTGTACATTCTGTTATTATATGCTCTACGTCCTCTACTATTGGGTCTCCTCCCATTTCGCATTGATTGCAGTGCGGTCCCATTCCATTCCATCTCCTTGTTCTCTCATTCGTCTCCAGCGATCCTGTCCTTGCTTTAAACAGCAGTTTAGATCCCCATCCTCCATCATAGAAAAGCTCTCTAGCTGGTTTTTCCTTCTCTCTGTAATATGACAGCGTGGCTTTGTTTTCTACCCCTTCCCTCCACTTTCTTCTTCCCTTCTCTATCTCTCTGATACATCCTCTTCCATTTTCCAGTATGACCCACTCCTCTCTCCCATTTCGTTTTCTAAATTCCCCTCCCACACGGTCCTGTCTTATATTTATCCTCCCCAACCTTCTTTTGCACTCTCTGTTCCATTTACTTTCCTCGCTCGCCCATCTGTATACCTTCTTTGGCCACCTACTTTCCTCCATCCTCTCTAGCCTCACTTTGTACTTCCCTTTTGCTTTCCCTATCCTTTCTTCAAACGTACTCCACCCTATCTCCCCTCGGATTGCTTCTTGTGCTACGTATTTATTTGCCCCCAATCCTGTCCTCCCGATTTTATTCTGTACCGTTTCTAATTTCTTTGTTTCTGCCTCTGTCGTTTCTACCGCCTCCATGCCGTACATAATTGCAGGTACTCCTAGTCCTTTCCATAGCCCGCGCACTATTTCATAGCTATTCGCTCTTAACCTTGTCGCGCTCCATAATCTCCCATGCCATTGTTGCATTTGTCCAATCTTTTCGCTTTTCGCCTTCTCAAACCCTTTCTCCGTAATTGTTACCCCCAGGTATTTATACTCTCTTGTTTTCTTCATTCTGTTTCCTTCCAGTGTCCATTCCTCGTCCTCTTGGAGCTGTCCATTCATTTTCATTACTTGGCTCTTTTCTTTACTAAATCTTATTTCTAGTTCCTCTCCGAATCTCGTTGCTTCCTCTAGTAGTCTCTGCAACCCTCCTCCAGTGTGGTGATGGGCTGGTCTATCAGAATGAGAGTTGAGCGTTCTCTGCCATACCCATAGCTTACTCTGACTGTACTTATATATTTTCTAGATCTCAAGTGACGGCGTCTTTTCCGTGGATTGACCTCCCTACTGCCAACCCTGGCAGATTGGGAGCCAAAGCGTCACATTTTTCCTTTGCCCCTCAACTTTCCCTTTATAATTGCTGAGGGGCACAGGGCCTTGGGTGGGGCTTTTGTTTCCCGGGCGTTTCCGCACCCTCCTCAGCTCCCCGCCTTTGAGTGGCTTCGGTCACCTGGGCATTATTAGTGGTAAGCTGGGAGGGTTCTGTGGGGGCGCTCGGTTATGGCCTTGGCCTTGCTCGGGACCTTGGGGCTGCTCGGCCAGACAGCCTGAGGCACAGCAACAACAACAACCCTCCTCCAGTTTCTGCCATCAGAACTACGTCGTCAGCAAACAGGAGTACCCCCAGTCTTTCCTTGTTTATCTGGATCCCCTCCCCCACTCTTTTTATCAGTCATTAGCAGAAGTATTAGACAAGAAGGTGTATTTTAACCCCTTCTGTGCCGTACCGGTAACCGGTGACATCCCTTTCATTATATTCTGGTAACTATTAGATGATTTTATGCAGCTCAGGAAGGATGTCTACCCTTTAAAAGGCTATGTCAGACTATCTTCATTAATCTTTTCAGCTACTGATACTATTTATCCTTCCTAAGCTTCATAAAATTATCTGAATATTGCTGAAAGCAAATGAATAAGACGTCTCCGGTAAAGAAGGGGTTAACACTTTCGGTCAGATGACACCAATTTTTGTTTCATTCCATAGTCTATTCATTGTAACGAGTTTAGCAATCTCTATAGCTGGAAGCAATTAAATAACCAAAACAATGCAGCTTAATGCATACATTTTCCTGTAGGCCTATTCCCTCTCACACTCAAACTCATTCTTGAAACACTATTAGCTTGGTTTGCCACCCTGCTTGGTATACCAGTAAAGGTCTCCCTTGATTTACGATTGGGTTACGTTCCTGAAAACCCGATCTTATAAGGAAAAATCGTATAGCGAACCCTAAAATTAATGGGGTAAATGGGGACGCATTCTCGGACCAGCCAAAACCCAAACACCTAAAAACCTACATTAATACTATCATAAATTCGGGGCATCGGATAGTGAGCGAGACCTGTACCGTACCTGAAATTATATGAATAACCCTTTCTGTACCGATGACGTATGTTTTATTTTATTTCAGCTACATTTAGACTATTTTATGAAGCTTGGAAAAGATATATGGTAGCTAAAAGGATTATTTGAGATAGTCTGTTGCCTTTTTATGGGTAGACGTCCTTCCCAAATTTTATGAAGCTTGGAAAAGATATATGGTAGTTAAAAGGATTATTTGAGATAGTCTGTAGCCTTTTTTTTATGGGTAGACGTCGTTCCTAAGCTCGAACGTCCCTTGATTTTGGCCCGTCACTCTTTCAACTATGGGGGAGACACTCGCTATAGGCAGTAATGCCTTTTGCCTCCCTCAATCACATAGAAAAAAAAAAAAAAAAAATTGTCAGAATATAATGAAAAGTACATCACCGGTACAGAAGGGGTTAAGATACCACTAAGTAATAATTGTATGGTAGGTTTTTAACCCTTTAGACCCGGAAGGGCTCTTAAACACCCATAAAAAACACACCCGAGCAACCCGGAAGGGCTCTGAGGCCCCCAGTGCTTGAAAGCCTGTGAGCTTGGTGTGCGAGGCATCCGTCCGATGCATGTAAACAACAGCCGGCTGGACCGACGCCCCGCATCTCCCGCCACAAGAAGGAGTGCGTCGCTTGTTCGTGTGTGCCTGTATGTTGTTGTTGTTGTTGTTGTTCTTCCCTAAGCTGCCTGGCCGAACAGCCCCGAGTCCCTGAGAAAGGCCATGGCCACGATCGGGCTTTCCCACAGAGCTCTCATTGAGTGTAGATTGTGTTGTTGGCGTAAGTGGTTGTGTGAAATGCAGTCTTCTATGATGTGTTTAATGGTATGGGGTGCTGTGTTACATCCCGGGCAGGCGTCGACAACGGAGTCATCCAGTCTCTTCTGATAGCTCAGGAGAGCTGGATGGTGTCCGCATCTCAGCCTGGCCAGGTGGACTCTGTCCTCGCGACGAAGGGAGGATTCGGAAGGATGGATTTCGGGAGGTCGTGCATGCAGCTGCGTGTTGTCTGTGAGTGAGTGGATGGATCGGTGAGAGATATGAGTATGGATGTGCTTCTGGAAGTTGGTTCGGGGTGGGCAGGGAGGGAGAGAGGACAATAATTGTGTGTGATACCGTGTGTTGGGTGTTGTTTTGATATTTCTTGGTGTCTGTGGGTGTGTTGCCATGTAGTTTAGTGGGTGGTCTTGGTTCGTGGAGGCTGCTGCCAGGAATTGAGTGCCTCTCATGTCCAGATGGTCTTTGACTTTGAGGATTTTGGTTTCTTGATGTAGGTGATCTGTGGGTGAAGTAGCTGTGCAGCCTGTAATGATCTTCAGGGCTTTGTTTTGAATAGTCTGTAAGGTCTTATGATGTGTTTCAGCTAGGTTAGAAGCCCAGGCTGGGCTTGCGTATTCCATCACTGATCTTATGTATTGTTTATATACTGTGGTGGTAGTTTCTTTGTTGTGTCCAAATTTTGTGTGAGCAAGTGACCTGAGGGCGTTAAGTCTGGGTGTCAGTTTCTTTTTAATGTTTGTGGTGTGCTGTTTGAATGTCATATGAGTATCATATGTTACTCCTAGGATTTTGGGTGTGTGTGTATGTGTTAGGGGTGTGTTGTTTATGGTGAGTTGAGGGATGTATTCGTGTTCTCCTGTCCAACTTGTGAGCAGGGTTGCGGTGGATTTGGCTGGGGCTAGATTAAGTCTGTTTGTAGTGCACCAACCATGTAGTGTGTTGAGATAGGGTTGAAGGAGATCTGTTGCTCTTTTTGGGTCATGGTGTGTGCATGTGAGTGTTATGTCATCTGCATAGGAGGCTAAGTTTATTTGGGGCGTATTGGGTGTAGTTATATCGTGCATGTACAGATTGAAGAGTGCGGGCGATAGGACGGATCCTTGTGGGACTCCGTTTGGAAAGTTTCTGATTTTAGATGACTGACCGGCAAAAGATACGTGTGCACATCTGCCTGCTAGGAAGTTGGCCAGCCACCTTTTTGTGTTGTTGTGCATGTTTGTGTTGTAGATTTTGTTTGTTAGATTGTGGCGGGGGATGGCATCGAAGGCTGTTATTGTTAAGTATCGAAAAGTAGTGTAAAGTGGCTGATTTTGCCATAAAGTTATCTCCAATGAAATCATCATCACAACTGAACCAGTTGACTTAGAGAGCTCTACTTAACGCCATTCTACAGGTACGAAACACATCTACGCTTGGGGATGCGCGGGAATGCGGAAGCAAGCCAAATAACAATGATGCGGTAGCCTAGGCGTAGAAGTTTTTCGGCCAAAACCCCTGGGTTTCGGGGAATATATATATAATACATAGCCGGGGCTGGAGGGTTAATGATTAATTATGTTGTATTTTTTATTATCTTTTTTTCAGAATTGGGGATGAAATGTCCCTTGATGTGTTGCCAACTTCAATTGATAGGGTGAGTTTTAAGATTACGTAAGCAGATTCGATAGGGTGAGTACTAAGATTATGCAGATTTATCCGTCAATCATTTGGTATGTTTTGTGTGTTCATTATTATTTTTTCTGTTGTCCCTGTTCGGGCTCTGTCTCGAGTCGGCCACCCCCAGGTAGAAAAAAAAAATAAAAAAATAATAATAATAAATAATAATAAATAATTAAATAAGCAAATAGAAAAAAATGGGGAATGTGAGTAGAAAGATAGATAAATCGTTTGGTATGTATGGTTGATAGCAATTTTTTTTATGTATGACCAGGCTGGGCTTGAACCCGGGACTGTAGCTTAGCAGACAACCACCAAACCGGCCCGGCCAACGAGGAGCCCTGGCAGGTCCCAAAATTACAGGATTCAGTAACACCAAAGTCTGTCATACTTTTAAATTTACAATATACTGCATCCAACAAACGGCTATTATTTTCTATGGGGTCTCAGTGGCCATTGTTATAATTTTTTATTTAATTTGTTTTTAATACAGTAGTTTAACCCTCGGAATCTGGGAGGCCTCATATGAGGCAAAATGCGCCGCTAAAATTGTCATAACACGGCAACCATGCGTCGTATCGATGTCATCTCAGCGGCATTCTACAGACAACAAAAAGTTCTACAATTTGCAAAAAACTTGACTGCTCTAGGTGATCTCAATCAGTAGTTACTGAATTATGAGGTTTGCCTGTGCCAAGAGGGCCCTGGACTCAGCGATCGGGATCATATGAGGCCCCCCGGATTTCGTGGGTTAACCAGACCAGAGCCACATTACGAGACTCATAGGGCTGGCCCCAGCCTGAGTTAAGGGTTAAGCGGGAATAGATATATATCAGTGGGAGTTGGTGCACTAATCAGATTTCATCAATGTTATCGTATCAAAATAACATCTCCATATTGATAAGAAAATTGGGTAAGATCCTGTGTAGCGGGGAGAGCTGTATTTCAGATGCCTATTTACTAAAACACATTGATGATGATGCAGTTTTTACCACCATACACTCTCTGCTGAATAGCAAGGCTAGGGTGGGTGCCCTTATGAATCAGGGACTTAGTGAATAGTTGCCACAGATTGCTAGACCGCACCGTTCACCAACAGCACTGACGTCTGCCAATAACACACTGGCTGGCCCGAGGCTCAAAATGTCAACCTCACGGTTAGCAGGCGAACGCTCTACCAATCGAGCTACGGCCTGTGAATAATATATTTAACCTAACCTAACCTAATCTAGTATATTAGTGGACTATTTATGAATGTAAAATGTAAAAATATATTGTAACATTACCAAATTATTGAGATATAAGTACAGGTCTACCCGCTACACAGGATTATACCGAAAATTGTCTTGTAGATAATACTGGTAATTCATCATCATGATCCCCTTCTGGGAAATGTGCTCTACCGAGTGCCACTCTTGTTTACTTGTGAGAATTGACCCTTGCTAGTTTCAGGCTATAAGGAAGTTGGAGCTGTGAACTTCGATATTAAAGAGAAACGTAATAATAATGTGGGTTTCTGATGGATAAAAAGTATAATCCATTTGGTTTTATGTATTTATATACTGTATAGTACTATGACCGTATTTTAGCTGGTAATTCTGCTAAATATTGTTGGCCACGGCTCCAACTTCCTTATAGACCAAAACTCGCAAGTGGTCAATTGAAGCTCAGACCGTTGGATCACTTGAGTTCTATTGATTAAACAAATATATGTTATTTCTCTTTTCCGGGTGGTCAGGGGAGTGCTGGAGTGACCTTATTGATCCCTGGTCTCTGGGTTTTCTCCAGGGCGACATAGCTATGTGTGAATTTGTAGTTTTGTTTTTGCGTGTTCATTGTTTTTCTGTTGTGTTGTGTTGAACCTGTTCGGGCTCTGTCTCGAGTCCCCCCCCCAAATAAAAATAAATTAAATAGGGAGTGAATAGATAGATAGAATTCTCTTTTAACTACAGTATGCATTATTTTATGTTCATTTACAATCTATATATGAAGACTAACTTCTATATAAATCTTGATTAAATTCATGAAAAAAATTAACATTAAATGTGAAAACTTAACCCTTAACGCACGTGTGGACGCAGGGGTTGCCGATTAGCAATCAGAAATAGAGTTCTCTCAATCTTATACAGTAGGCAAAATGACCTCTTCAAAATTAGTTTTCTGCCCACAGCTTACTCAAAGACAACTGCAGAGGTTGATGTAAATAAACTACAGGTTTCTAAACACCCCTGATGGTCACAAAGGCTTTACAATACAGTAACCCAGAATAGACTCAAATCGCGTCCTGTGCGTGAAAGAGTTAACCCTTTGAGTACCAGCGACGTGTGTTATCTTTTATTCTAGCTATATTTATACAATTTTGAGAAGCTTAGGAAGGATCTTTGGTAGTTAGAATGGTTGGTTGAGATAGTTTGAAGCCTTATTATTGCTAGAGGTCCTTCCTAAGCTGAATTAAATTGTCTAATAGTTGCCAGAATATGATGAAAAGGACGTCCCTGGTACTGAACGGGTTAATGTGGGTCATGTCTATAGGTAGGTTATCTTTTCCTTCCTTCCTTTCCAGATGATTGGTTCGTCTAGTCGTTCTACAAAACCCGCAAATATACTTAAACCCTCAGAAATCACCAAACGCAGTGACATGATCCAGCTGCAAAAAGACGACCCCACACTCAACGGGATCCGCGCGAGCTTCAAGAACAATGAGAAAATTGCCACCTCCAAATACGGAAATGGCTACCGGTTTATC
Source organism: Paralithodes platypus (assembly GCA_032716605.1). Classification (NCBI taxonomy): domain Eukaryota; kingdom Metazoa; phylum Arthropoda; class Malacostraca; order Decapoda; family Lithodidae; genus Paralithodes; species Paralithodes platypus. The sequence continues at coordinate 44,195,793 of CM064528.1, forward strand.
ATGAAGAAAAAGGGGCTATACCGGGAGACCTTCCACGAGCGAAATCCAAGTTTACAGTTCATTCTCCCCCGCCAGTGCCGATTCGACGCTATATTGTGGGGTCACTATCGTTTGGATTACCACCTGGACAAGAAGGCGACTATGCAGCGTCTCCGGCAAGCGTTTTACTGGCCCGGGATGAACTTAGACGTGGCAGAATTCTCGCGGTCGTGTCAGGCCTGCAAGCTGGATAAAAAAGAAAAAGCGTCCAAGAAGAAGCTTAATCCCTCGCAGCCCAACTTTCCCCAGGAGGTGGACTTTAAGGTACTGTACGAGTATTTAGGGGAGATAGGTCGTTTATCTGGTCCCCTTTCTCCCTCGTGTTAAGCCCCGTTAGTTTTCAGATTAAGATGTTCGACCCATTAGTGTGGTGATTTTAAGACCGTTCGCCCCATTTCTTTGTCAATATTAAAAGACCTTGCATGCCCTTTAGGTGTCAATTTTTTTCCTGGCAAGCGAGAGCGAGCCTGCAATTGTGGAGGAACCGGCCTTCGGCCATGACATTATTCTATCAAAAAATTTACAAATTAATCTCGAAGGGGGATCTAATGGATGTTTTTTGGGGGTTAAGTTTGATGGAGGGCTAGGGAGGAAACTAAAAAATAAATGAATATATAAATTACTACTAGACCCCCCAAAAAAAAATCCACTGTCCCATTAATTAGAGGGTTTATAGGATCTTGTAGCCTTTACAGAACATTGAATAAACAATAAAGTAGGTAAGTAAATTGAATGTTTATAGGATCTTGTAGCATTTACTGAACATTGAATAGGAAAGAAGGAGGAGAATAAATTAAAGGGTTAACCCCTTCAGCACGATGACGTACTTTTCGTCTTATGCTGGTTACCAATAGGCGACTTTCTTCAGCTTATAATCTAGCTCTCTAGGATTCAAAGAGATAAATACGATCTCAATAGACCCACTGAATTATTATGTTTTTTCCACCAACCAACTTCACCTCTAAACTCAATTAATGAAATAAAAAAATCCATGTGGCACTCCCAAGGACTCGAACCTAGGATACTCGCATCGAAATTCCGCGCACTTATGCATTACGCTATCAAGACATAGGTCCTTGTTAATCTTCATAAAATAGGCAAATGTTAGCTAGCATAGAAGGTGGAAAAAAATTCATCATGCTGAAAGGGGTTAATTGGATCTTGCACAACAACATTGAATAGACAAGTTAAGACAACACAGTCGTACCTCGTTGAACCTGCGAATTTGGTATCGACTTGCCATGTGCATAGCAAATGCCTGCTCAGTAATTAATGTAACATAGCAATTTTGATTAGTTCTTTTGCATTTATCTTGTGTATTCCCAGTTTTGGTTTGTTTATTTTGCAAGTTTTACATTATAATATCAAATGGTAACAGGTTGGCCAAATCCGACTACAGTACTTTTGTCTCCCCCGAAATCTCAGATTGTGTTCTTTTATTTCATAATTTTATTTTGCTAAAGTGTTATTTCCAAATAGCGATTTGGATTAGTTCTTTTGCCTTTATATTGTCTTTGTCCCAGATTTGGTTTGTGTATTTTGCAAGTTTTGGTAAATTGGTATGTATTCAGCTTCATTATATACTATGCTTTTGTGGAGGTTTTGTAGTGAAATCTGTTGGTAAGCTTGGCACTATTATGAAGCAGACATAAGTAAGTTCTATTGACTATTTACATCATTAGGCCTAGCTTCCTTATTTCTATTCATTTCCTCCAGTTCACTATGAAACCTATCCCTAACTTCCTTGTTCTTCAGCAGCCACACTTGCCTTTTGGGTATGTATTCCTTCTTGCGCTTAGGATCTCTGTATAAGCTCATGTCACACACAAGTAGCTTATGCTGGGGGATACATTCTTCGCTCGGGATGACCTAAAGTACATCTCGAACTAGTTTCCAGTCTTTCCTGTTAACCAAGAAGTAATCTATCTGGCTACTGGAGACCCCAGAGTTATATGTGATCAGGTGGCTCTGTCTTTTCTTGAACTTTGTGTTACACACAACCATGTTGAGTGCAACGCAGGACTCCAATATATATTCGCCTTCCAGATGTCTCCTTCCATAACCATTTCCTTCATGTACCCCCTCGTATCCATCTGCAGATGCTCCCACGTGACCATTGAGGTCCCCCCCCCCCCCCCCCATTGTTATTTCGTTCTTCGAGAGGCCTGAAATGACACTGACGGTGTCATTCCAGAAGTCCTCTTTTATCTCTTTCTGTAGACCAGCCTGTGGGGCATATGCAGATATCACATTCAGAATTCTTTCACCAACTTTCAACTTCAGAACAATCAGCCTTTCGCTAACTCTCGTAATCTGAAGCACACTTTCTGCCAGCTCTTCAGCCACCCACTCCTCCTTTCGCATTATCAGTCTCCACTCCCATCCAGTATATCCTATATCTTTATTTTTTCCGACAATCCACTGTACCCCATGCCTCTTCCAGAGTGTTTCCTGGGTACAGCAGACGTCCACTCATCTCCTCTCACACATCTCAGCCACTTCATTTGCCCGCAGATTCAAACTACCAACATTCACACTAGCAAGTCTGAGATTGTGGGGGGTATTTATCCTTGTCCTGTGCGGTTTTGATTCATCGTACTTACGTTTCTTTTTAGGTTGTATTGTCATAAGTTGGGTATTTTGGCTGGCAAATGAGCATCACCCCCCCCCCAAGAACTCCGGTTCCAGTCTACCCCGGGACCATTCCCAGTACCTACCCCCAAGATTACAAGGGGGTAGGATCCAGTGGCACCTCGGTACGCCCCACCAGAACCAGCCGCAGGGACGCACCCCGTGCGCGTACACGGCACTACGACTGGCCTGGTATTTTTCGCCCAATGACATTAATATGTTTATTAATATACATTTCTCTTGTTTTCAGCTGGAATCGTTCGTGGTTTTGGGAAATGGTTTGGTGTCCAGCTTCAAGAGACAGCTGGAGAAAAAGGTACACAGGAAGGACTTAAACCCAGAGGAAGTCGCTAAGGAGCTCGGCACGAGTCGCTACGTCAAGAAAATCCACCTCCTCGGAGAAGATAGTCGTACGATAGAAGATTTCCTCTCCCTCGATCTCAAATCCTACGAACCGGCGGGAATCATAATGGACTGCGGCGCCCACGAGGTCTTCTCAGGGGTCAACCCAGTCAATGTAGCCAAGACCCTCGTGACGGTGGCCAGGAAGTTAGCGGAGGACCATAACTGCCGGATTGTGGTGCAAACGATGATGCGCAGAGAAAGCCGACCCGCGCGGGATAACGCAGTGAACATCTTCAATAAGACTCTGACCGTTCTGTGTGGAAAGTACCGGACGGAACTATACCTCCACAGCTTCCAGCATGATGGATTCCGCCTTATAAGACAGACTTCCGATTGGATTTGGAACTCAACCGATGGATATTCCAATGACAAGTCGGGGTATAATGTATATTCCAAGAATATAAGCACAACCATACGTTTAGCTTACAATGCCAGGAAATTCAAAGATACAGGTGAAAAATAAGTGACCGCCAGAGAACGAGAAAACGTTACAAATAAGGTTGCTTGTTAAAGATTTTGTCTAAGGAAACTGAGATAACCCAGGGTGTCAAACCGGATCCATTTTGTTTGAAGACTTGAATGAATATGAGAAGGATAGCAAGAAAATTAACCTGAATATAGCATTGTTTTGGCCATTTTATCAATTCTAAAGACATAAATTTAAACTATAAACCATACTTTTTTTTATTTTATTATTTGCCAGACGCCGTTATTCCCGAGAAGGGGTGGCCATGAAGATTATGCGTTTGTCACAAATTGCTAGGTCAAGTTGCCCGAGCTTGACATCTACCAATAACTGGTGATGGGCTGGTCTATCAGAGTGAGAACTGAGCGATCTCTGCCATACCCATAGCTTACTCTGACTGTTCCTTTTACTTACATATTTTCTAGATCTTAAGTGACAGCGTCTCTTCCGTGGATTGACCTCCCAATCTACCAAGATTGGAACCCAAAGTGTCACATTTTTCCTTTGCCCCTCAACTTTCTCTTCATAATTGCTGAGGGGCACAGGGCCTTGGGTGGGGCTTTGGTTTCCCGGGCGTTTCCGCACCCTCCTCAGCTCCCCGCCATGGAGTGGCTTCGGTCACCCAGGCTTTATTGTGGTAGGCAGGGAGGGTTCTGTGGGGGCGCTCAGTTATGGCCTTGCGGCTGTTCGGCCAGGCAGCTTGGGGAACAGGAACAACAACAACAACCAATAACATTTTGACAGTGAGGATACGATCCGCTGACCCTTTGATCAGCAATTGACACTCTACTGACTATGCCATGGCTCGCGACCATAATTTTATCTTTAGCCTACATATACCTGTACAATAATTAAGACTGAAAATAATGGACTTGGCTTTCGTTTAACCCTTTGAGTACCAGCGATGTGTGTTATCTTTTATTCTATCTATATTTAGGCAATATTAGGCAGATTAGGAAGGATCTGTGGTAGTTAAAAGTGTTGGTTGAGATAGTTTGAAGCCTCATTATTGCTCGAGGTCTTTCTTAAGTTGAATATAATCCTCTAATAGTTGCCAGAATATGATGAATAGGACATCCCTGGTACTGAATGGGCTAACACCCTCAGGCAAAGGATTGTAGAAGGGACTCAGAAAAAGATGCAAGAGATTGTAAAAGGGACTCTGAAACGGATGTAAAGGATTGCTAAGGGACTGCTTGTTTTTTTTGGTAGATATATTTATCTTCATTTATTTTTTAGTTTCCTCGCTAGACCTCTATCAAGCTCACGAAAAACACCCCCTAGACACCCTTTCAAGATAAATTTGTAAATTTTTTGATAGAAAAATGTTCCGGCTAAAGGCCGATTCCTTCTAATATTAGAGGCTCGCTATCGCTCGCCAGGATAAAATCGACACCTAAATGGCACGGAAGGTCTTAATATTGACAACAAAATGAGGCGAAAGGTCTCAAAATCGCCAAACTAACGGAACAATGGTCTTAAAACCTCAAATCTAATATGCTTAACATGAGTGAGAAGGGTGTCCAGAAAAAGCGAGTACAGTAGTAGCCCCTGAACCCTAAGATCACGATGAGGAACAGAACTTGTGAGGGCAACTGTGCAAGATTATATGTATGTACAGTATTATCTAAGTGTTAGGCAGGTTAGTGGATGGACTAGCTGAACACCACTGTAGAAAAATAGTGCTAACAAGATACATAGGGGGCCTCGGAGTCGGACGGATCCTAAATTGAGTGGTCAATCCTGTAAGTCCTCAGTAAACTGGTTCGGGTTGTCCCTCTTGCAGGGAATAGGTCTGCTTTAGGGCCTTCTGTGTATGGCCACCCTCATTAAGGGGACTACACACCCCTCCCAGCCCAAAATGTCACCCCCAAATAGGGTGAACATCACTACATGAGCAAGTTAATCTGTTTCACATAACATAAACAAACAAAATAAAACAAATCCGACACATTTACGTTGCTCAGAACCAAAGATCAAGGATCACTAAGGGCCTCCAGCACTCCCCCGATCCCAGACCTCCCGGAGAGGTTCTGGTCTCAGCAGGCAGACACGCAGCGAAAGTGCAAGATTATGGAGATAAATAATGCCAATTCTTTCATTTTTTTTTTTTACTTTATTATGTCTATCAATGTATGATTTTATGCAGCTTAGGAAGGATTTATGGGACCTATTGCATTAACTGAGATAGCCTTGGTGAATATTTTTCCTCTAGGTCTTTTTTAAACTGAATAAAAGTGAAAAGATGTATAACGATGAAATTCTCTACTGTCCGGCTCACTTCTTGTACGTGGTTCTGATGATGTCCAGTAACTTGCTGCCCAACGCTTCATCCTGTGGGTAACGATGATATAGTGTTAAACAAAGCACTAGAATTCTGCAACAAACATTATAGTATACGGTTTAGAAATTTCAAATATGTTAAATGGTGAAGCCTGTGAGGTCTCGTTCCAGTCTAGGGAGTGAGACATGTGAAACACCGAGATACAAATATATTCAGCATATAAGTAAAAATATGACCGCCTGACCTGGTGTGCCCATGACACGAGGATGGTCTTGCCAGGGTCACCGTCGTGGATATTTATACAGACAGAGTCAGCCACGGACAGCTGGTACTCATTCACTGCCTGGACCTGCCAGCCACCAACCTTCCTGAAAAGTATCATTATTGCATTATTATTTGAAGCTACTTTACAATAATATGTACTGTACTGTATATTATTTTTGGTAGGTGGGGTCATCTACTATTAAAGGGCTGGTCCTATCCAGAGTGAGGTTTGGCATCCTCTACCCAACCTTAGCCGTTTCTGTCTGTCTTTTACTGTACTACTTTTTCTCCTAGGTGCTGGTGAGATCGCCGGATTGGGTAGCACTGCAAGGGGGGGGCTGCGGACGGTGGGGGCATTGGCCCAGAGATGCAAGCCCATGTGGCTGATGATCCCCTCGCCTGCTGCTCTCTCAGAGACATACCTCATCGCACCCTGGCCCCTTCGGGCATTCGGGGGCCCGAGCATCTAGATGCCTTCAGTCTACCAGACTCGGGACTGCTCGGCCAGACAGTCTGGGGAACTACAACAATAACAAACTATTAAATATTCTGTGCCCAAAGTACCACTACCATACTCAGCCGGCACCAGCGAACTTGACAGCATCATAACCACTAACTTCTTATAACTCAAATAAGACAAGCATTCAAGCTGATATTTCTACAATGTCGGAATACCCAAACAGTTAATGTGTGTGGAAACTCATAGCCCATTTGCTCTATCCTTGTTTGTGCCAGGTATAGTGTAAATTATTCAATATTGCTCCAATGGTGTATGGTCTGGCCCTGGCCAGAATAGGAAAATTCATTTAGTCAGTCACACACTCTCTTACCTCCCCCACACACACTCTTACCTCCCCCACACACACTCTTACCTCCCCCCCTCACTCTCTTACCTCCCCCCCCCTTTCTCTCTTACCTCCCCCCCCCTTTCTCTCTTACCTCCCCCCCTTTCTCTCTTACCTCCCCCCTCTCTCTCTTACCCCCCTCCTGAGCAAATAAACTGTCTTCTCTCTCTCTTACCCCTCCTTCTCTCTCTCTTACCCCCTCCTTCTCTCTCTCTCTCTCTTACCCCCCTCTTTCTCTCTTACCCCCTCCTCTATCTCAACCCCTTCCTTCTCTCTCTCCTACGTACTGTGCCAGAATAGTGTGTAGGGATGATGTGAGGGATTGTACGGGGCCAAGTTCGTCCACTTCGATCCTCTCGGTGAACCTGAGTTGATGCGGCGACACTCCCAGCTCTCCCCACGCTTCGTTCACCCCGGACCCTCGGAGATTCTGGGGGAGTGAAGGGAAATAATAAATGAAACAATGTAATATAGAGTTTGTTTCATATACCGTACAGCAATATACACCATGAGCAATGGCATGGTCGGTAGCATGTCGGACTGCTGATGAAAGGGTCGGCAGTTTGATCCCAGGTCGTGCCATTGGTAGGCGGCAACATTTTGGGTTGCTCGGTCTAGTGATTCGTGACTAAAGTCCCTGTAACAAGGCCACGCCCTATCCCTGTCAATCAAGGGAGTGAATGGCATTACAAAAATGCTTTATCAATATTCATTATTATCTACTTTGGACATAGATACATATATAAACGGACATAGAGATAAGTAACTAGACCAACCGATATACTGTAGAGATATTCATATTATCACCAACCCACCAATTAACTTACAAATAAACCTAATTAATGATGATGTGAATGTTTTTACTAGCCTTCTGAGCGAACGCCACTTACCTAATTAATTAAATCAATGAAACTAATGCATATATTTGGTACTCCATGGATTCAAACCTATAACTGAAGAATATTACAGTACATGTACTCACATGTTTCTATATTTTATTGAACCCGTCCAGGACTTTCTGTATCTTAACCATCACTATCTTAACCATCACATACATGCATACAAAATTACAGATATACATAAGTTGACAATCCAATATAGCTACTGTACTACATAATAATACAATTAAAAAGACTAATTACTCACATTATTCTTCATAATCAAGACCCCATGCAGGACCTTTTGTTTCTTAACCACCACCCCCTCCTCCCCCCATTTGCCCCCCGGAGACATGGGGCTAACACCAGGAGATGTTGGGGTGGAGGAAGTGGTGGTGATAGTGGTGGCGGAGGAGGGGAGGGGAGGATCTGGTTGGTGCTGGAGGGCGGAGGAGGTGAGGGTGTGTTTGAGGAGAGGCAGGGAGACCTCTACGTCCAGGCTGGAGGGGACGGAGATGGTGCACTGCTCGCCATTCCCGGGTTTGTAGCAGTTGATGTTGAACTCCTGGAAAGATAAAATACACGCAAATATCACCACCAACATCATTATTATATCCTAAGCCTTACTTCCTCCTGAGAAACCCAAAGTAAAGGATGGCCAAGGCTGAAACGCATCTATTAAATTGTAAAACTTTCAAAATAAACAAATCAAAACAAGGACGAGACAATATAAAGGCAAAAGAACTATCAAAATCGCTATGTTGAAATGACGCTTTAGCAAAACACAGTATAAGAACACAATCCACCACATAGGGTGTACATTACTACATGAGCAATTTAATCTGTTGACCAAGCAAACTAATCGCACATAAAACAATGTACTGTACTATCGTCACATTCAAGTAACCCAGAACATACCTGCATGATCTTCTGATTAAGGAACTCCATCTTGGCATTCTCTCCATGGACTAGAAGCACGTTCCGCGGCTCACAGTGCCTCACCAGCTGCATGATCCCTTTAGCGTCGGCGTGGGCACTGAACGACATGTACTGCAATGGTCAGGTGCGGATTAGTGATATACTGAGAGAGAGAGAGAGAGAGAGGAGGGAGGGGGGAGGGCACTGAATGACATGTACTACAATGGTGAGGTGCGAATTAGTGACATATTGATACAGAGAGCGAGAGGGGTAGAGGTAGGGAGTGAGGAGAGGGTCAGAGCGAAAGAGAATATTAAAGATAATTCCAGAAAATAATATGGAAGAAAAAAGTTTATCATCTTAAGCCATTGACTAATTATATAAAGTTCTTTAACTTTCCCTTCATAATTGTTAAGGGACACAGGCCCTGGGGTGTGGCTTTGGTGTCCCGGGCGTTTCTGCACCCTCCTCAGCCCCTCGCCTAGGAGCGGCTTCGGTCACCTAGGCTTTCTTAACCCGGGAGCTGCGGGGAGACTCTTAAGAGTTCCCCCGGCGCACTGCGGGAAGACTCTTAAGAGTCAGAGAAAATAAAAATCAACTTTTGACATCGAAAAAAAAAAAAAATTTTATATTTTTTTTTTTTTTATTTTTTTATTTTTTTTTGGCCCCTGGGCCATGCAAAATCTCAGTCCTCTACCTCCCCTCCTTCCCCCACTTTCCTCCTCTCCTTCAGTTATCACCTATTTTCCCTGTTATTCCCTTATTCTGAGGTATATTTTCGTGCTAACATTAGAAATCCGATTGGAGGGTGTGGTCATCACTGATAGCAAGCGAGTGCAAGAGAGAGAGAGAGAGTATCGATCGACTGTGTCTCAGTGGCCTTGGGGGAAATTGGCGGGAAAGCAGATTGCCTCACCCATACATTATACAACTCGCGGGCTATATCTCCGATTTTGACCATCCAAACGCTGTTTTCACTCGTTTTTATTGTTGTTTCAGGTTAATACCTTTATAATCAACCCATAATAGGCGCATATGGATAAATATTAATGCTATTAATGGCACAATGAATATTTTAGTGACGGAAACACCTCAAATACGTCAGCACAGGGGGACGTTTCCAATTACCCCCATGCGCACTTCAGAGGTTAATGGTAAAGCTGGGAGGGTTCTGTGAGGGCGCTTGGTTTTGGCTTTGGTCTTGCTCGGAACCTTGGAGCTGCTTGGCCAGACAGCCTGGGGAACAACAACAACAACAAAGCTCTTAAAAGGAAACATGATCCCCCAAAATTCCTCCTCCGCTCCGACCTGAAGAGCTTATACGTCACTTCTCACCTGTACAGCCAAGTTAACCTCCACACTGGTCCGGTTCTCAAATTCCACCTTCTTGGCTCCATTGAGTATCTTGTGGCCTACCGTCCCCTGAACGCAGTACCCCGGCATGATCACCTGTAACAGAAGATTTACACCAGTCTTAGAATAAAATATGTATATTATATGTATGTATGTACAGTGGTCCCTCGCGTTTAGCGGATTTCAGCTTGGCGAAACACAGTATTGGCGATAGGTTGGATATGGTACCAGAATCCGAATTTGGTGCTTCAAATGCACTTTTGGCGAGAATGCTGACGTCACGGAATGGCGTCGGCCCAGAATGCGCCGCCCGCAAGCTAGTCTCACTCAAATAATTCATGGTAAATAAAATCTGTTATCTATTATCTATTGTCTTTTCTATTACTGTTAATGTTTCATGTAGGCGCCGTATTGAGAGTTACTCTTAGGCCGAGGCTAGGCTATAGATAGGCTTAGGCCTACTCACAAAACCCAAACTGAGCTGCTTGGATAGCGAGAATATCCCAGGTATATTTCATAAACGTATATTAATAGAGTAATCTTGACCAAACCGATTTGTGAACCTCATATCTCTTGTGTTTTGCTTTGTTTATTGTGCCGAACAGTCTGCGACACACAAACACACACGCGCGCATCAGCTGACTCAGGGGCCCAGATGGCGGCGAGTGTGTCGGCGATCGACGATGCGCATGGCGGGCAGTTTGAAAAGGCCCAAAAGGGTGAACTCGGGCCTCGTCAAAGTCTAATGGATAATTTTCCCATTTAAAGTACTATTCGCGTTTGGCGATGGTTTGGCTAGACTAATGAATTCGCTAAATGAGAGGGACCACTATATGTATGTATATACTCATGTACATAGGATACCCCATCACATGAAGGAAATGGTGGGCTGCAGCTTTAGCCTGGGTATATGGACCTGGGTCTCTGGGTCTTCTCCTGGGTGACCTAGATGTGTGTGTTTTTTTGTCCCGGGTTGGCCACTCCCAGCAGTGGGGTATGTGCCTGAGTATATACATATGTTAGCCATGTGTTCTTCTTGAGCAAGGTGGCCCACAGAAATTCTGCGCACTAACTATTACGCTACCAAGACGGTTAATTATTTGAAATTACAACTATGCTACCTACCATATTGTTAGGATTCGGTGCCCACTTCTTGAAAATGGCCAAGGAGAGTCCCGCGTGCAGCATCCCGGGCGTGGCAAACACAACCATGGGGCCTGGGTTATCCATGTAGGACTTGTCGAACGGCTTGATGTGTTTAAAGTCGAACATGTTGCGGTGGACGAAGGTGCGGCGGATCTTTTGGTTGGTCCACGTGATAAACATGCGATAGTATTTGTTGGCCTGGAAGGGAATGAGATTATATTAATTTGGATAAGCAACAGTATTACAGTACAGTATACTAATATTTTTGATATCTTGGTTCATCCTCATCTTGATGCAAGTATCTCACAAACAGTTTCTAGTATAAATTTCTACCCTGGTAATGATTTGAGAATGCTGGGTGGTAAACTTATAGGTGCAAATAAGGGCATACTGTCTTACACTGGCTTTGAAAATGAAGAGGAACTGTATGAAAATAATAAAAATAATAATGATAATACTGTATAATGATTTACTTTAACACCTTACGAGCGGCCTAGGCGGTAATTTATATGTACCGACCAGCGGGGTGTTTTTACCCTAAATAGGGTTGTTTACGTGATCATTTTCATGCCTAAATAAGACCCAGAGCGTAAAACAAGTATCTATCCCTGAAAGGGCATAAACAGAGCTTTCCAATGACACCCCAACCATCCTTGTACGACTGCTAGTTTTCTTGCAACGATCGCGCAACACGAGTGCAAAAACCATGTAATTAGGTAGTTTCCCTACATAATTCCCTGTGTAGCGAGTGCGTGAGGGTGGGGGAAGGTGGGATTCATGTCAGTAGGTCCGCCGCGGTGGTCTGGAGCAGTCTTGCTACTCTCCTGCCACCACTTATCTCTCTCTCAGCAACATTACGTGGTGAAAATGGCACACGACATAAGTTGTGAACCGCCACTTAGTCCAAATTTCTTTCACACGACATAAGTTGCGCGCCGCCAATAAAGGGTTAATAAACAATGAAGAAACACAACTAGTACTCTCTTCCATTACTCACAGTTTCAGCCAGACCCATAGTGAAGTACATGGGCACTTTGAGATTCATGCGGTCCCAGTAGGTGTCCAGTAAGATGCAGAGTTCCTGGACGCGACCCAGAGCAAAGACCGGGATCAACACCTTCCCCCCTCGTTCCACGCAGTCGTGTACTTTCTTTAGTAAGTCTCGTTCTCTAGCAATCAGAAATATATTAATTACTTTAATTGATTTCAATAATTAGGTTTATTTGTAAATTAATTGGTGAGTTTGAGGAAACAAATATGAATATATCACATGAATAGAAATAGATGAATAGATAAATCAATAAGGAAACAAAACCCACCGATGCTAGAATGTTGCTGCACTCCTTCATTACCAGTACAGTACTACTGTAGATGACTAAATGTACACAAAGAGCCAAGTATCAGACTGTACACTGTATTATACTTCGAAAACAGGGCAAGCGTGACATTAATGTTGGCATTACAGTATATGATTTTGGGATTCCATGGCGCTGACATAGGGGTAATTTTAGTGAAGCTGTTTATTTGTCTATGTCTGCAGTCATATTCACAGTAGTTTTCATTAACATAATCAAAAACTAAATAACCAACTAACCAACCCAACTAACTAACCAGGGTGAGGGCTAACCCTATCCAGAGTGAGGTTTGGCATCCTCTACCCAACCTTTGCCATTTCTGTCTGTATCTTTTCCTGTACTAACTTTCTTTTTAGGTGCTGGCAAGATCGCCAGATTGGGTGGCACTGCAAGCGGGGCTGCGGACGGTGGGGGCATTAGCCCGTGGGCTGATGATCCCCTCCCCCGCTGCCCTCTCAGAGACGGATCTCATCGCACCCTGACCCGTTCGGAGGCGCGAGCATCTGGCGCGGCTTCGGTCTACCGGACTCGGGACTGCTCGGCCAGATAGTCTGGGGAACTACAATAACAACAACAACAACAACAACAACAACAACAACAACAACAACTAATTAACCATCCAAAATACAAACAAACAAAACTATCAATCAACACACCTGCATCGTTTGGAGTCCCTGATGGTGGTGGCGTATGTGGACTCTGATATGAGGAGGTCCGGACGACACTTGTCAATCCACGCCGCGCCAAGGTGACGGTCTGGTGTCATGTTGTAGTCACCCTGTGGCACGTGAAACAAAAAAATAATGACACCCTGGGATAAAATAGCCTATACAGTAGTCTGGACATAAATTCAACAATATTTTACTTTCTTTATCCTACAGTAGTTACCGGTACGGTACCGTAAACCCTATCTCTTTCGGATCCTGTCTTGAGGAAACCTGCGACTTTAGAATTCGGCATCCCGTCTTTAGTATGCTATTTCTTTAACCCGGGAACTGCGGGGAGACTCTTAAGAGTTCCCCCGGCGGACTGCGGTAAGACTCTTAAGAGTAAGGGAAAAAAAAAATATCCATTTAACCCTCCAGCCCCGGCTATGTATTATATATATATATTCCTCAAAACCCGGGTGTTTTGGCCGAAAAACGTCTAGGCTAGGCTACCGTATATTTGTTAATCAGACTGCTTCCCGCATTCCCGCGCATCCCCAAGCGTAGCTGTGTTATTTACCTGTAGAATGGCATTAAGTAGAGCTCTCTAAGTAAACTGGTTGAGCTGTGATGATGATTTCATTGGAGATAACTTTATGGCCAAAACAGCCACTTTACACTACTATTCGATACTTAACAACAACATACAGGCACACACGAACAAGCGACGCTCTCCTTCTTGTGGCCGGAGATGCGGGGCGTCGGTCCAGCCGGCTGTTGTTTACATGCGTCGGACCGACGCCTCGCACACGAAGCTCACAGGCTTTCAACCACTGGGCGTTCAAGAGGCCTTCCGGGTACCTGTTATATGCTTTTTTATGGGCGTTCAAGAGCCCTTCCGTGGTGAGAGGGTTAAAACACCCAAAAAAAAAAATTGTTTTGTTTTTATTTTTTTATTTTTTTATTTTTTTTTGCCCCTGGGCCATGCCAAATATCACTCCTCCACCTCCCCTCCTTCAGTCAATCACCTATTTTCCCTGTTATTCCCTTATTCTGTGGTATATTTTTGTGCTAACATTAGCGAGTTGGTAGCAGGGCGTTGTCATCACTGTTACCAAGCGTGGGAAACAGCGAGAGAGAGACTATTGCGGAACAGTGTCTCTCCAGACAAGGGGAGGGGTGGAGGGCAGGGAGGTTGCTTCAGCCATACATTATGTAACTCCCGGCCTGTATCGCCGATTTTGACCATCCAAACACTGTTTAAACTTGTTTTATTGTTGTAACAGGTTAATACCTTTATATCAACCTATAATAGGCGCATATGGATAAGTATTAATGCTATTTATGGTAATATAACGATGTTAGTGATGGGAACAGCTCAAATACATCAGCACAGGAGTGTGGTGTCTCATACCCCCCATGCGCAGCTGAGAGGTTAATAGAGAGAGTCCAAAAGATTAAAATATGTCTGAATGATCGAGGTACGGTAAACCCCTGAACAACGGTGTTTGATAGAGATATTTATCCTGTACGAGTCTCCCTCGATTTACGATTGGGTTACGTTCCTGAAAACCCGATCTTAAATAGAAAAATCCTATAGCAAACCCTAAAATTAATGGTGTAAATGGGGATGCATTCTCGGACCAGCCAAAACACAAACAAACACCTAAAAACCTATAATAATATCGTAAATCAGGGCATCGGATAGTGAGGGAGTATATGTTTGGACACCCGTTATTTAGCTCGGACTACTACCCTGGTCTTTTGGGTCATAATCTGAAGGATCGAGGTGTTTCAAATCTCCAGACAGGGTCTTCCCCTCATTAACTCCAAAATAGAGGCGTCGTATTGTATTAGCTTAATTTTTTCCAACAGAAAGTGAAATATTGAATTGCTAACTAAGAAAAGTCATGAGTAAGCTAAACAAATTTAATACAGATTTAAAGTTGAAGAATACTTACAGTGTAGACTAGTGATTGTGACCCCACTTTAACATGGAACATGGCCGCCCCCAACACATGGCCAGCATAGTACGCCTTTATCTCCAGCTCCTTGTCCACCTGTTGGTACGGGAAAATAATATACATGGTACATTCTACTTACGGCTTCTCCATTTATATACTATTTTCCGACTTTAGAATCTAATACATGGTACATTCTACTAAAGGGTTCTCCATTTATAAATTATTTTCCAACCATAGAATCAATTTTTTGTCATGAATAGCTAGTTGCCCGGGCTTGACATATACCAATAAAAATGAGGGAAAGCAAGAAGCAAAAGAAGAAAAATTAGAAATAAAAAGATGAAAAAAACATTAAGGCAGAGAAAGAAGCAAATTAAGGAGTGAAAGAAGAAGTATAAAGAAGATTAAGAATTACCTGTACAGTTTCGTGAAGTGAGACGGTGATGACTTTCTTCATGCAGTCCTTGATCATGGAAGATGTGAAGATGTTGGTCTCTCCTTTCCTCTCCACCGCCACCTTACGCATGTCCTCCTGCAGGGATAATGCTAAACAGTCACAGACAATCTTGCAGAGAAACTAGAAAGCACACAGAGGTGGTGCTAACTTATACCAATGTTACTAACTTACCTGTGGAGAAGCCGACAAGGTGAATAGGTGATCCACCAGCTTAGAAAAGGAGGTCTCTCACCCCTTTCAAAGCCATAACTCTCAAGCCTATACACAAGACTGAAATCATAGGTACCGTACAGGTATTATAGATCATTCAGTGTTTAAAGTACCGTATACAGTACCAATATGTATGTATGCAATGGTTCTCCACCAATGCCACACGCGGCACTCATCAAGCATCGTCTGCAGATCCCAAGGTTAAGGCCTTGGGTTAACATTCCACACTAATATTTGGTATTGATAAATACGTTTTAGTAAATGTTGTTTCCACATAGCGATTTTGATAATTTAATTTGACTTTATATTGTCCTTGTCCCAATTTTGGTTTGCTTAGTTTGCAAGTTTTACATTTTAATTTTAATTTGATGATGCAGGTGTTGGCGGTGATGAAAAAGATTCCAACGATAAAGCCAATGATGAGGATGATAACACTAACTACGATTACGATTTAACTAACCAACAAAACCGGGTCATGTATATGATATGGGTCCCGAGTAGCCCACCATCTCTGTCATGAATGGTAACGAATAAAAAGAGAGTACAGTACTTGTAATAATAATAATAATAATAATAGTTCTTAAAGCTAGCGCATGCTAAGCTAGCTAAGGATAGCTCAATAAGGCCGATTAGGCGTATTTCCATTGGGGTCCTGTACTACTACCCCATCCCTTTGCTCATGAGGGATGGTAACGACTCAGTGCTTGTGAAAAATCTTTAATGCGCCGAGCGTGGGCGCGAACCCGGGCCTTCTGGGTGGAAGTCCGAGACGCTAGTCACTACACCAAGCGAGCCGCTTCAACTAACCAACAGAACCGGACAGAGGGCCTTGGTGGGATGGGTCATGTATATGGGTCCCGCGTAGCCCACCATCTCAGTCATGAACGGTAACGCCCCGCAGTGGTCCAGGTGGAAATGGGAGATGATCACACAGTCCAAGTGTTCGGTCAGGGGGCCCTCGTTTATGTAGGTGAAGTCAGGAAACCTCCGCTCATCGTTGTAACTGGAATTAATTAAAAACAAAAGAAATTGAGAAAGCTAATTGGATAATATTCAAGGACAGTAGTGCGACGTTATGAGAAACAATTTATTAGGGAAAATAGGCACCAATAGATTCGTCATATTTTTCTCCATATAGTCCGCATGGAGGATTTTCGTTATCAACAAATTGAAAAATACTCACTTCACAGACAAATACACCAAAAATCTAAGTCAAAGCGGGGGTGTGGGGGCAGTAGCCCCCACCTATAATACTAGGATAGGTTAGGTAAGGTTGTTAGGTTAGGCTAATGTCCTTTCAAAGGAGTATTGGCTAGTAAACACTAGGATAGCCTATACCCGGTCAGAGGTAAGAAGAAGAGTCCTGCAGTAGTCTCCTTGAATGTTACTGCTAATTGTTATAACTGGAATGAATAGAACATAAAGAAATTAAGAAATCATATATAACTGATAAATACACAGAAATACATACAGCCTACAGTAAAATCTGGTAATCTTCACTTTGTCTTAAGGTACGGTAGGCCTATCTGAAAAAGTTAATATCTGTAACAAATAATACCGGTATATACGGTATGTATGACAATAGTCCTTATATATATTTTTTTGTATTTATGTACTCAGGCACATTCCCCATTTTGATAAAAATAAATATTGAATACCCGGTAACTCATACAGAGAAATACAGTACCTTACTGTAAATGTTAATTCGTCATTGGATTGACAGAGTTACTGGTAGCTTAATCCTCTTATTTTAATTATGGTACCGGTACCTGACACCGGTAACAATAGTTTAAAGATGACGAACAGATATACTGTAGGCATTCCATTAAAGCACTGCATTTTAAGTTATTTCATTCTTACACTGTTCATTATATTGTTTGTTTTCTATGTGTAAGAAGGAAACAAAAAGCAGGTTGCTTGTAATGAGTGTGTCTTCCCCAAAGCCAAACTCAAGGAACGTTAAGTTGTGAGGAATTACTGTAGCAGTAAAGTGCTAGCCAATACTGACCCCATGTGCATGCCACAGTCCATCATAATGCTCTTGCCACCGATGTTCACCAAGATGCAGCTCCGACCCACATCCTGACCCGCTCCTGTAATACATAATACAAGTTACATTAATCATTTACAACAGTCAACACTTAATGGTTCATTTGGGCAACTTGCATACTGGCTACTACTAGTATTTTATTTAACCTACTGGTACTTAGAATTTGCTTAGGTTTTTATTCATTCAAAATAGCCTACCCTAGCTGCATAAAAAAAAATACATTGGAAAATCATAGCCTAGGTTTTACCTAATTAGCCTAACTTTTGTTTACATCCACAAGTATCCCCGATAACCTAAGCCATAAAAAAAAAAAAAAAAAGACGTGCTCACTCTTGACGAAAGGCCCAAGTCAAGCCTAAAGAATTACCGACTAATACTTCAGGGAATTATTCGGCAAGGATGTAGTGTTCGGGCGTACCGCTCGCCTTGTTTACACTACACGGAGGCTCGCGATCAGGTTCTCTTCTATTTTGACTGCCGTGGGATACAATAATAGGTTGAGGGGGAGCTTTGCCCCCTCATGACTTATTGTCATCATCATATAAATTGCCAGCAGGGGGATAGCCTAATAACAGAAAAAATAGCCGTCAAAATAGACGGGAGCGTAACCGCGAGCGCACAACCTAGCCTATGTAAACATGACGACCATAGGCTACGCCCGGATACTATCCTAGGCTAGGCTACATCCTTTTAAAAAATTCCTTAAATTTAACCAAGTAGGCCTAGGCCTACAGTGCAGAATATACTTAGCCTAGGACTAGGCTAGGAATTTATCCAGTTTTACACCGGGTCGAAACCATCGATATATTATTTAGACAAATAGGCCCTATGTTAGTTAGGTCATGTACTGTAGGCTACTTCATTACCATATATGTCCACCCCGTCGGAAATTCATTAGGTTAGGCTATAACAAAATCCCTAAATCTCTTAAAAAAATATAGGCTAAACAGGGAAGTTGAGGAACGTGAGCTGGGTTTAGACCGTCGCGCACGCGGCACCCATAATCCATAAACAGGGAGTGTGAGCTGGGTTTAGACCGTCGCAGACAGGTTAGTTTTCGGTTAGGTTAGGCTATTTTTTTTTGCATTTTCAGATGGGGTTCATAAAAAAACACACCTAAAAAAACCCAAAACAAGGAATAGGCCTAGGCTAAAAATAAAAAATAGCCTAGGCCTACCCTAGTCCTACTTGTAAAAATCGTCCCCGGTGTAAAACAGGATATTTACCCTAGGCTAGCCTATGGCACAGTTTAGCGGCTCTGTAGCCTAACTAGGTTAAGCTGACTTGGCCGCCTAGGCTTGGCTAGCCTTGACCTAGGCTAGGCTAGCCTAGGCTATATCAATTTCAAGCAAAGACTAGCTAGGCCTAGCTAAAAATACAATAGCCTATCCCAATAAACATACCAAGTGGAGTGATCTTAATGTCTGGCATGTTGGCGGCTGTCAAACTTGCAAAACGTGAACCAACTCTCGGCTGCTCAAAATCCCAGACCAGAGCGTCGGGTATAGCCTAGGCTAAACTCACTAAAGAGTGGGTTTCTTAAGATTTACACCATTGTCACTACGGCATTTCTGTTCCCTGAAACATAATGACTTTACAATCAAGAAAATATTGCAATTGGCTATATATTATTGCTATTTTCATGGATCAATAGCATTATTTAGCAATTTCCAATGCTGAAGGTGGTGATGATGATGATGTTGAGGGATAGCCTTAAGTATCGGCCCCTCGTTGGTCTTCTTACACCTTCCCCAGTTTTCTTTCTTCACTGTAGATGTATTATTTCTTCATCTTCTTACTGGGGTCCTTATTTTCTATAAATTTACATGTTTTCCAAAATATATTGTCACTTTTTTATTTTTGTTTTTATTTTTTGGTGGTTGCCGACTTGCCGACTGTCATTAATAGTATTCGGTGCGTTATAATTCGACCTTGTTTTGTCAAGAAAGTTTCATTATCCCATAAATATATAATATATATGCATTTATAGCCTAATTTGATTTATTCTATCCAATATATTAAAATACATTAGGCTATATATTCTTATTCTGTACCGCTACCGTAAGTGATAATATGTTATGTTCAAATAGTATAGTTAGCCATACAATATTGAAGATGGGATCGTTTTCTTTCGATAATCTTTACAGAAAACGATAGTTTAAATGGATAAATATATTTTATTAGATATCGAGGTACACTTTCGAGGTACTTTCCGTAGTTATCTATAAAAGGATATTGTTAAAATGTATACCACAAGTACACTTTGACACGCTGAATCGAATGGCGCAAATAAAATTGAAATCGGACAATTAGTTTAGAGGTTGGGTCGGTGGGCTTGCGACCCCCACCCGGAAAAAATATCTAAGCAAAGAAAAACGAACGAACAGCCTCGGATGCGGACGGAACCAACGTTGACGAACCACGACCGACTAAGGACATGCCTTCGGACATTCTGAGAATGGCTACGTGGAATGTTAGTGGCATGAATGATGGAACAAAAGAGAGAGAGGTTCTGGAAGTGTTAGTGAATGCCAGGCTGGATGTATGTGGAATGACAGAGACCAAATGGAAAGGTTCAGATGTGAGAGAATGGGAATGTGGAATGGGTGTGTGTGCTGGAGTGAGTGAAGGAACAGCGAGAGAAGGTGCATGTTTGTTTGTAAGTAGCAAATGGAAGGAATGTGTAAGAGAGTATGGGTCTGTGGGTTCAAGGATTGTGTGGGTGAGAATGAAAGTAGGAATACAAACGTGGGTGATTGTATGCGTGTATGCCCCGACAGAGGATATACTTGAAAGAAAGAAAGAGGAGTTCTGGATGAATGTGGAGGCGTGCCTGGAGAAGTTTGACAAGAACGAAAGAATATTTCTGATTGGGGATATGAATGGTAAGGTGGGTGATAGGAAAGTTGAGGGAGTGGTGGGAGGGTGGGGGGTACCATCAGAGGTGAATGGGAATGGTAGTGCACTTGTGGACGTATGTGTGGGAAGGAGGCTGTGGATAGCCAACACCTTCTTCCGACACAGAATGATCCACAGGTACACGTGGAAACGGATGTTGACGATGAAAGATAAGACAGTGGTGGAACGAAAGTCATTGATTGATTATGTATGTGTGGATGAACGAATGAAGAAATCTGTGATGGATGCTAGGGTGTATAGGGGTATTGGAGGGGGTCTGTCTGATCATTATGTAGTGGTAGCTAAGGTTAGGATACAAAAGAAGTGGGTGAGGAGAGCGGGAGGGAGGCGAGAGGAGGGTGGAATGGTGAGGAGGGTGGAGAGGTTGCAGGAGGAGGAAGTCAGGGAGGAGTACAGGAGAGCAGTGGAAAGACGACTAGGTGGGTTCGACCTGGAAGTTATGGAGGAAGTGGAGGAGATGAGCAAGGTGTTTAAGGATGAGATCTGTGCAGCATGTGAGGAGGTGTGTGGAGTGAGGAGAAGAGGGAGGGGAGTGAAAGGTACAGCATGGTGGACAGAAGAGGTAAGAATAGCTGTGGAAGAAAAGAAGAAAGCATATAGAGTGTGGTTGGGTAGTAGAGGGAATGAAGATTCCGAGAGACAGAAACGAGCGAGGTACGTGGAGAGTAAGAGGGTGGTGAAGAGAGTAGTGAAGGAAAGTAAGAGAAGAGTAGATGAGGAATTTGGAAGGAATCTGAGTGTAAAATGGAGGGAGAGTAAGAAACTGTTCTGGAAAGAAGTCAAGAAAGTTAGGGAAGGTAGCAAGGGAAACAGTAAGGGTGTGAAAGATAAGAATGGGAGAATGCTAGCCGAGAAGCAAGAGAGAGTCGAAAGATGGAGGGAGTACTTCAGTGAGTTGCTAAATGAAAGGAATGAAGAGCCAGCAAACATAGCTGGATATGGTATGGGAGGGAGAAGAAGAGAAGTAGTGGAGGAGGAGGTGGGGATCAGGAGGTCAGAAGTGTGGGAAGCCATGAAAAGAGTGAAGTTGGGGAAAGCACCAGGAACAGATGGAGTGTGTGGGGAAATGTTGAGGTATGGTGGTGAGATAGTGATAGAATGGGTATGGAAAATGTGCAAACTAGCATGGGAGAAGGGGAGTGCACCCGATGACTGGAAGACTGGCATAATAGTCCCCCTATATAAGGGCAAAGGGGAAAGAGGAGTGTGTGGTAACCACCGAGGAATATGTCTTCTAAGCGTAGTAGGGAAGGTATACAGTAGGGTAGTGATTGAGAGAGTGAGAGTGAGAACGGAGAAATGGATAGGCGACGAGCAGGGAGGTTTTAGGAAGGGAAGAGGATGTGTAGATCAGATTTTTACCCTGAATTGTGTTGTGGAGAAGTATCTGGAGAAGAAACAAAAGGTGTATGTTGCCTTTATGGACTTGGAGAAGGCCTATGACAGAGTGGATAGAGAAGGTTTGTGGAAAGTACTTAGAATATACGGAGTAGAGGGCAAGTTGCTGAAAGCAGTGAAGAGCATGTATGAGGGTGCAAAGGCGGCAGTACGTGTGGAGAGTGAGCAGAGCGAGTTCTTTGACCTGAATGTTGGTTTGAAACAGGGGTGTGTGATGTCCCCGTGGTTGTTTACTGTATATATGGATGGAGTCATGAAAGAAATACTATCAAGAGCAGTGAATGTTGGTGTATCGCTGAAAAGGGAGGGAATTGAGTGGAAGCTACCTATACTGCTGTTTGCGGATGATACAGTTCTGATGAGTGATAATGAATGGGAGTTGCAGGGTCTGGTAAATGAGTTTGGAACAGTGTGCGAAAAACGGAATTTGAAGGTAAATACGGGGAAGAGCAAGGTTATGGTCTTCGAAAGGGGTGAAGTCACAGAGTGTGAGGTGAAGCTGAACGGTCAGGCTATGGAGATCGTCAACTCTTTTAAGTATCTGGGCAGTGTGTTGAGTAAAGATGGGACTATGGATGAAGAGGTGCGGGAGAGGGTACAACAGGGGAAGAGGGTTGTAGGAACGCTAAAAGCAGTAACAAGAAATAGGGTGGTCAGTATGGAAGTGAAGAAGTCCTTGCATGACAGTGTGGTAATCCCGACACTGACTTACGGAAGCGAAGCATGGACGTTGGTTGAGAGACTCAGACCAAGAGTGAGAGCAGTGGAAATGAATTACTTAAGGAGTGCGTGCGGAGTTACATGGAGGGATAGACAGACTAATGAGGAAGTAAGAAGGAGGTGTGGTGTGGAGGTAGATGTGCTGGAAAGTGTGAAAAGGAACAACTTGAGATGGTTTGGCCATATGGAACGTATGGAAAGCGAGAGAATGACTAAGAGGGTGTACGAGAGCGAGGTGGAGGGACAGAGGGGGAGAGGTAGACCGAATATGAGGTGGAAGGATGGAGTGAGGAACTACATGAACGAAGGCGGTGCTGGTTGGGGGGAGGGGCGTCGACTGACTGGGGACAGAGGTGCATGGGGGCGGTTCGTTCGTGGCCACCCCTTCGGGGATCACGGCGTCAGGCAATAGATAGATAGATAGATAGTTTAGGATTTAGAATTTGACTTGGCCTCCCAGAACGGCCCAAATTACAGTTTTTGGACTTTAAAAGTCCTCTGTAGCCCAAACTATAAGTCTTAGGGAATTCTACCTGGTGCCATTCGATTTCTCTCGACCGACAGCTTCAATATATGGTCGTAGATTTAATTTTCGACCAGCCATTAGCCCAGAATCGAAAATATCTGTTAACAAATGCCATGAACATTTTTGCACTTGGCGGGTGAGTTTCGATTTTCGAGTTTTTAAGGGTAGCCTATATCTGGATTCGTCATGTTGCAATTCCAACGGTATATGGATTTTTGAATTTTGACAAATTTTTAGGCCCAGTTTAAAAAAACACATAGACGTCGAGTTATCTATGTATGGATATTGTTCAAATTTATACCACAAATACACTTTGACACGCTGAATCGAATGGCGCAAACATAATTTAAATCGGATCATTAGCTTAGGATTTATAATTTGACTCGGCCTTCCAGAACGGCCCAAATGACCCGTTTTTGGACTTTAAAAGTCCTCTGTAGCCCAAACTATAAGTCCTAGGGAATTCTACTTGGTGCCATTCGATTTTTCTCGACGAGCAGCTTCTATACATAGTCGTAGATTGCATTTTCGACCAACCATTCATCCAGAATCGAAAATATGTTTTTCCAAAATCCCTGCGTTTTATTTAAAGCCCAGGAAATGTTTTGCACTTGGCGGGCGACTTTCGAATTTCGAGTGTCATGGGTATATTATATGGTTTCGTCTCGTCATTACAATTCCAACGGTATATGCATTTTTGAATTTTTACCAATTTTTAGGCCCAATAGGCCTATTGTAATGTTTAAACACTCCATAGACGAGTTATCTATGTATGGATATTGTTCAAATTTGAACCATAAGTTCACTTTGACACGCTGAATCGAATGGCGCAAACATAATTGAAATCGGACAATTAGTTTAGGATTTCGTGTATGACTTGGCCTTCCTGGAGGGCCCAGGGCCCCCAGGGGACCGTTTTTTGGACTTTAAAAGTCCTCTGTAGTCCAAACTATAAGTCCTAGGGAATTTTACTTGGTGCCATTCGATTTTTCTCGACGAGCTGCTTCTATACATGGTCGTAGATTGCAATATCGATCAGCAATTCGCCCAGAATCGAAAATATTTTGGTCCAAAATCCCTGCGTTTTAGTTTGCCCAAATTTGTTTAAAATTTGCCCAGGCAAATTTTTGCACTTGGCGGGCGATTTTCGAATTTCGAGTTTTCATGGGTATATATGGATTCGTCTCGTCGTTGCGATTCCAACGGTATATGCATTTTTAAATTTTGACAAATTTTTAGGCCCAATAGGCCTATTTTAAAGTATTAAAACCACTGTCCCCTACATGGTGGCTGTCTAAGTCAGAGAAGAAGCTGTTGGAGTGGCTTTGTTGTGTGTGTTATTATTTAGAGAAGGATATATAATTAAAGCTCTTTCCTGTGTTTTCCTTCCACCCAATCTACCCACTTGTTATAATGGAGCAGCCACGTGGCTACATAGATAAATATGGCGAAGTATTACGGCGCCAAACCATCTTAGGCACATGTTTACATGGCTTTGGAAATCTCAATTTTTTACACACATAACTTAATGCAAAGTTCTATGCAAGAACATACACAAATGTAAAGAATAATCCTATAACTACCTCTAATAAGTGCCGTAGGGAAGTATATGTAAGTGTATAATATTGTAGATACGATATTTTGGTATGTATCTGATATTAAGATAATTTTGTATTTCACCGGGAAATTTGATAATGGTGCCGTTGTAAAGGCTTATCCCTCAATACCTTCACCACTGACCATTGGAGGTGCATACTCATTTTATTTAATTAATCGTTATTTGTATTTGATTGGTGTTCTCATATGTACCTTGCTATTCATTGACAATATTGTGTAACTCAGTTGGTGAGATTGTAGACTCCAATCGAACAGGGCCCCTTCAGCACCATGACGCCTTTCTAACTTATTCTGGCTAAAATTAGATGAGTTTATGCAGCTTCAGACGAACTTATGTTTTAAAAAGGGTTTATTGAGATCGTATTTACCTATTTGAGTCGTAGTGGTAGATTAAAAACTAAAGAAAATCGTCTAATGGTAACCAAAATATGATGACAATTACGTATTAGTGGTGAAGGGGTTAAGGGGGATTTTTTATGGATTACCTTCCCACTCACGTTTCATAATGAGTTTTAATAAGCAATCATAAATAGCTGTATATGACTGTATTTTGGTGAATACAAACAAATGTTTTGTAAGCAAATGCAGTATTATAGTAACCATTAATACTGTCCCCTTGCTATTTGTACTTAAATAATAGAGGCGCTGTGTGTTACATAGTTTCTATTCTTCTATGTGTGGTTTTCGAATCTAGCCCACCGTATTATAGAACCATACATAAATGCTTCCCTAAACCTATATTGAACGAAGACAATACAAATGAGTGCTAATTTGAGATAAAGGGATAATTATCTTTCAGTCTTAGAAAGATCACTATCTGTTTCTGCTTAATTCGTTCATGAAGGTTTGTAAAATACGAGGGTTGAGGTCATCGTAACTTGAAGGCTGGCTTACTGAACCTGGCCCCAGTTGCTCCAGAGAAATGATTGTGTTTAGTCCGTGGTTTAGTTACTTAAGTGAAGTGGAGAAGGTTATGTTGGACAATTCTTATACTGCATGGTTAGTTAGTTAAAATAGGACTTGAAAGGCTATCAACACTTCTGGATTATTAAGCCAGCACACTTAATATTAAGTCCAGCAGAGCATCAGGACCGGAGCCCCTTTTTGAGAACTCCAGTCCCTTGAAGTGCATGGATGATGGATATCGTGGTTATTTTGTTGGAAGAGACTGAAGTTATGTAGGTAAGCACTTTAGGCTACTGTATATTCTAAACCGAGTTATCTTTCCTCTACCTGTCTCTCTGTTTGTCATTCTCTCTCTCTCTCTCTCGCTCTTGTTCTTCTTACAAACATACCTCTCCACACACACACACACACACACACACACACAACAGGTTAAATAATAAGCTCATTCCGGTTTTGTATATTTATTACATATTTTTATTATCAATTTTTTTGTACTATATTTATCATTCTTACACATACTTATAACAAACTAACTTACATTATTTGCCTATTTGAGAATTGAAAGACTTAATTTTACCCAATAAGTGATATTCTCAAATGTTTCATAATACAGATTCTCCAAGATGTATTTCTTAGGCTGAATAGACTCTGCTGTTGTTGGCCTGAATATAAATTAACTTAAGATATAATCAAATAGTAATCAGACTGACATTATTTCTTGAATTGCTTAACCCTTTGGTTCCAAAATATGAATACAACAATTTGGTGGTAATGAAAATAATATGAATAGTCGACCTTGGGATAAAACAGAGGTTGAGCTTCAAGTCAAGGAACATATTTGCATTATAGATTAATTTTAAGGAGATGCAAAGCAGAACTCGTATGTAAAATAGCATGCATAAATAGCTGATACACTAGTATATTATAAACTTGAGACCGTGAACTTTGATTGAATAGAAAACACTGACTTGGCATGTGGGTAAAGGGAATGTTTCAAAATAATAAACCAGCTTGTCAGAATGATTAAATACAAATCATACTGCCTTTCACTGCAGGCGATTTATAGTGCAGCCATACGATCGTGGACATACAGTAGATAGCAATAACTGTATGGTATAAAATATTGTAGAGAGTATAATATTATGCAGGTATACAAAAATAAATCGATGCCATACGTTGATTCAGCAAGACACTCGTGATACACAACATACTGTACATATTCCATTTTTCAACATCCCAGCATATCGTAACTTGGCAGCGCCGAAAAATGAGATACTGTATATTTATTTTTGCAGACAAATAGAGCACGTCACAAAAAGAAGAATAAAAAAAACTCTCAGGGAAGTGCCGACGTTAAGGCTAAACTTCCCGAATTCCAACTGAACTGAACTGAACTGCACCCATCTCCCCAACCCCCCTCCCTCACTCCACCTCCTACCAATAGTGGAAGGTAGGAGGTGGAGTGAGGGAGGAGGGTTGGGGAAGTGGGTGCAGCGCTGCCAAATCACAACTCCAACGGAATAGAATATGTTCCGCAAACTGTACAGTACACTCGATTTTATCTATAGCATGCATTAATCTTAAAAGCGTATGTGTCTTCTCAACCTCACCATATACATGTTGTAGGACCAGCCTATTCATTAAAGGATAACATAAGGTCTGCTTACCACACCACAATGGCTTAATTCGGATTGGCATGAGTGTGTGTAGGGTGAGTCGCGATTGTTGAAAGTTGGCTATATTTGGACGATTTTGTGCAGTTTAAAAAGGATCTGTGGTAGAAAATATGCTTAAGTGAAATAGTTCGAGGCCTGTTTATTGCTGGAGGCACTTTTTAAGCTGAATAAAATCGTCTAATAATAGCCAGAGTAAAGTTCAAAGGACGGCACCGGTACTGAAAGGGTTAAGGGAGCCCCACCTCGCTTTTTTTTTTTATCTTTCTCTCCCTCTCTTTTTGGCTTGTATCCATTCAGCCTCATTCAGCCTACTGTTTTAAGACGTTTACCCCCATCCAGGTGTCAATATTTTCCTGGCAAGCGGTAGCGAGCCAGCATATATATATTTTTGTTTTGACAGCATGCTAAATTTGTAAATTTTTCGATAGAACAATGTCTCTGGCGAAGCCGGATTTTTCCATACAATGCTGGCTCGCTATTGCTCGCCAGGAAGAAATCGACACCTGGATGGGGATAAACGCGTACGCGTCTTAAAATAGTAGACTGAATGGGGCCGAATTGATACAAGCCAGAGAAAAAAAGAAAAGGAGAGAAAGAGAAAAAAAGAAGGTGACCCCCCTTAACCCTTAATTTGAGATAATTTGTTCCCTGGTGAAAATCGTCTGGTGGTAGGTGGTATTTATCCAAGGGAGTTGCATGGAGCGACTTCGGGCCAATCGCAAGAGGTCTCTGCCTGGTGCCACACTAGACCGCTGGGACAGTCGAATCTGGGAAACGGGAATAATAGAAGTTAATAAATTAATGAATACACAAACAAACTAATAAATAAACGAATGAATGAACGAACGAATAAGTGAACGAATGAATAGATGGATAAATAAATAAAGAAGAAATATATATATATATATATATATATATATATATATATATATATATATATATATTTATATAAAAAATCATCCATTAGGAACCCACTGTTGGACATAGGCCTCCCTTAACCTTTTCCATTACTCCTGAGATATTGCCAGCAGTTGCCATGTTACCCCATGTATTTTCTATCTCGCCTCTCCACTTCTTGTCTGGTCTCTTCCTCTCGCGCTTTCCTTTTCTTGGGGTCCAGTCAGTTAGTCTTTTACTCCACCTATTGTCCTCTCTTCTTGCTACATGTCCTGCCCAATGCCACTTCTGATCTTTTATAATTTCTAGAAAATCCTTGAATTTGGTTTGCTATCTTACCCACGATGCTCTTTTCCTATCTCTATAGACTGACCTGTAGCCTATATCGTTAGTACCTTAACTACACATAACACCCATATTCGAGCTGTGAATGGAGTCTAAGTGCTTCACAAATCTCACTCCTTAGGCTGGAACAAGACCACACGGGCTTCACCGTGTTGAGCGGTTGGATGTACAGGCTCTCAGCCTATGCCCGAGAGGGAGTAGTTAGAATATAGAAAACAAAACTATGCTCACCTGTAAGCGATGTCATTAGTACACCTGTAGAAGTGGGTACAGGCGGCTGGATCGGGCGCAAACCCTACATCAACGCAGGTGCTAAACCAGTGAGGCGAGGAGGGCATTTGATGGATGCCCCCTCCTTCAGTGTCCCTGGCAGGAGACACTCGTGGCTTGGTGATGAAGGGTCTGGCAGTGGGGAGGGTATTGGTCTCCGGCTGTTGGGACTGGAAGGTGATCCTCGGGCGGGACACTTGGTTCTTAGTCTGCTCCTCGGGCGTCTGGCTGAACACCGGCCTGCCAGGGAGTCAGAGAAAATATTCTATTGGGGCTCTTCACAGCTTTGGATTGTGTATTCGAGTCACGTGGCACTTAGGCTTGTTGAGCTGATTCAGAAGCATATATTTGCTTAACATCATCATCCAAGATCGACAGGTAAAAACAGTAAGGATTATACAAAAAATATTGATGGTCTCTGGAAAGATTTTTGAATTGTCCTCAATGGCCCATATCTAGCCATCAATTCTAGCCAAACGATTCGGACAGCAACAATTTGAACATACAGTCCTTGTGATCTTTGGATTGATTGATCAGAAGAAGTACTGATATTTCAACATTTAACTTCCTGTGGCTAGAGGTCCAAAGTGGTTAGAGGATGTTCGCAAGGATTCAGTTTTCGTTCAAGCTATTATATAGGTAAGAGATCTACAGTACTGGAAAAGCTTAACAAAATAATGAAGGGTTAGGAAAAAAATACTGCATATCGGCTTTCCCTTACTTAGCCACTAAGTGGGTATGGGACACTGGTAAAGAATCAGCATTGGCTGTGACAGATGAGGTAAAGACACAAATGCAGAGTAGGACACAAGTTTATTCAACGTTTCGCCAGGCACGGCTTCTTCAGGAATAACGTTATTCTTGAAGAAGCCGTGTCTGGCGAAACGTTGAATAAAATTGGGTCCTACTCTGCATTTGTGTCACTCAACCCTCTCTCTCACAGAACCAGAAAACCACACTATAAACTATGTTTTTTTTTACACCTGAGTTAAACTTATTTCAAAATGGTTTCTGTTTTAATTTTTGAAGCCTAATATCTTGGACTTTGAGCAATAATCCTAGTTTCAGTAATCAATATATGGAATGAACATCACTACTCACCACGCTAACCACTCGTAAGACGGGTCTGAATTTGTATTGATGCTGTTTCCGATGTTATTGCTGGATGTTGATGGTTTTCCACTGGTTGATAATGGGGATCTTCTATTGGTCGACGTTGATGGCTTGCTATTGATCGACGTTGAAGGTCTGCTATTGGTTGAAAATGACGTCCCTCCATTGGTTGATACTGAGGTTCTTCTATTGGTCGACGTAAATGGTTTGTTGTTTGTCGATGTTGATGTTTTCCCATTAGTGGATGTTGATAGTCGGTTAGTATTCGATGTCGATGGTCTACTATTGATCGAAGTTGATGGTCTATTATTGGTTGATGTGAAAGGCCTGCTATTGGTTGAAGTTGATGGTCTATTATTGGTTGATGTGAAAGGCCTACTATTGATTGAACTTGATGGTCTAATATTGGTTGATGTAAAAGGCCTGCTATTGGTTGAAGTTGAAGGCCTACTATTGGTTGATGTAAAAGGCCTGCTATTGGTTGAAGTTGATGGTCTATTATTGGTTGATGTGAAAGGCCTACTATTGATTGAACTTGATGGTCTAATATTGGTTGATGTAAAAGGCCTGCTATTGGTTGAAGTTGATGGTCTGTTATTGGTTGATAGTCCTTCGTTCTTCTTGTTCTTTGTCTCACCGGGGGATTTTGGAGACTGGCTGAACACTGGCCTGTCATAGAGATACATAGTATTACCCAAAACAGCTCCTTCCGTAAAATATGTATACAGTATCTGTTCACTTATACTTATAATTCAATTAATAGATAGTGAAAAAACGTCATCATACACAAACCTACCATGCCAGCCACTCGTAGGGCAGTTTAGTTGTAGCGTCGATGTCGTTAGCGGTGTTTCTATTGGTGGTGGTGGTTGTTGTTCTGGGTGTGGTTGTTCTGAATGAAGTGGGCTGTTTTGTGCTGGGTCCTGGAGGTTGGCTGAACACGGGCCTGTTAATTAAGATAATAATTAAGACACCTCAAACACTTCACGCAACAATGGGCAGGTGGGCTAAAGACTCTCCACCACAAAAACAAACTAGAGAAGCACACAAATTGCCTTGAAATATAGGGGTGATACTTTCATGGCCACACCCTTGGATATCAAACCACGTCTGGCAATAGATAAGTAGATAGATCTTTTACTGGTGGCTAAATAATGATAATTCTGAGCATATATGGTCGGTCACTAAAGGTAAACTTAGCATTGTGTCGCTTTCATAACTCCCCTGAGAAGAATTACACTCACCATGCCAGCCACTCATAGGGTAAATCCGCCGTTGAGCTTCCCCCAGACGAAGAAGAAGAAGATGATCCGGTATTCTTTCTAATGTCTCTATCTCCAACCTTCCTCTGTTTAGTTCCCCCGTTCTCCACCAGGTTATTCTCAAAGTCATTGCCAGTTGGAGGACCAGGGAAGGAGGAGGAGGGCTTGGGAGGGGGTCTAGAGGAGGAGGTGTTGTTGTTGGTGGGGTTGAGGACGTTGGCCATGGCGGTAAGGAGAGGGTTGTGGCCGTTGCCACAGAGGTTGCCGAAGTCATCTGAAGGCAGGTCCCATATCATGATACCGGCCAGGTTCTGTTCTAGAGCGTATTCGGCCTGGAAGAAAAAGAAAGCAATATTTTGTATACGTATTCGGCCTGGAAGTAAAAGACTCCTCAGGATGGAGTCGGAAGAGAAGTAACACCAAAGCTCTGTTATGGCATATACCATAATTGTTTCATTGATTCATAAGAGTCCTTCCTAAATTGAACAAAATCGTATATCGGTAGCAACAATCAAAACCAAATATATCCTCTGATTGAAGGAGTTTAGAAATAAGACTACACAATCTAGTAACCAATGAGAGAGAGAGAGAGAGAGAGAGAGAGAGAGAGAGAGAGAGAGAGAGAGAGAGAGAGAGAGAGAGAGAGAGAGAGAGACTGAGACAGACAGGCAGAGAGACAAAGATGATGATATAGGTGTTAGCTACATCAAATACGCCTAATAATGTAAAAATGAAAGATAACACAAGAGACAGATAGAGAGAGAGAGACAGACTAATACTGTATAACAGAGACAGACAGACATAGAGAGAAATATAATAACAAACACTCACAGACCGACAGACAAATACGATAACAGAACCCCCCTTTACCTTGATCGTAACAGCCTCCACGTCATCATACCCCACCCACTGGTCCCCCTTGGTGATGTAGGGGCCGCCGACCCCCGTTACTTTGCTCCAACCATCCTGACAGAAAAACAAAACAAAAACAAATTAATAATACATAACATAAATAATGCAGCTAAACATAAATATATGAATAAATATAACTAAATAAAATAAAATATAATGAATGAAATAAGATAAAACAAAACAATGAAAATCAACAGAGTATAACTAACCTGAAGAAACGCCTGACAACACTCGAAGTAAGCCATGTTTCCCGCAGCGTTGAGGTGGGGCCCTCCTCTCCCGGGGCCCTTAGCTGGGGCCCCGGGCCAACTCTCACTCTCACTCGCTAGGGTCCACGAACGACCATACTGAGGGACACCCATAACTATCTGAAACATATAATAGTGTAGGTTAATAGTATGTGGGTATTTATGTATGTATGTATGTATAATTGTATAATTGCATATACTCAGCATGCAGGCACATACCTGAAATTCGGCGCACTAAGCATTACGCTATCAAGATAGTTACAGGATTAAGCAAAATACCTTGTGTGGCGGAGCACCGAGTTGAATCCAGTAGTTGACAGCAAAGTCCACACAGTACTCTGGGTTCTGGCCTGGCTCGGGGTACAAGGGGGAGTGGTGAGCTACTTGGCTCTCCCAGGAACCGTGGAAATCATAAGTCATTACGAAAATCTGTAAGAAACCCCCGGGCGTTGGAAAATATAGACAGAAGTAGAAGGCAGTTTACAATAACACAACACATGATTATTTAAGCATACTTGACACATTTCAACTCCCTGGAAGTGTGGTAATCTAGTTATATTTGGTATATTTGCATATTTAGTGAAAAACGCAAACAAACTCAGCAGTATAATTACAATAGAACATCTGATGATAATCGGCTTTGTATAACACGTACTCACAAACGCACTCGTAGACACAAACACATGTCATCTACATAGTAATTATATCATGAATAACATGAATATCACAGTGGGATAAACAGCAACCCCCATATCACACACACACACACACACACACACACACACACGCACACACACACACACACACATACACAAACACACACTTTCTCTCATCCTAACGGGGTCTAGCACCTCAACCACATGGAGGATGTCATACCCGAGACACACACACACACACACACACACACACACACACAGCCCGTAGCCTAGTAGGTAGAGCTCTCGTCTCACACACGAGGGGTCGGGGGTTCAATCCCCGGCCGGGCGGAGACAAATTGGGCTTGTCTCCTTTCATGTGTTAGCCTCAGTTCACCTAGCTGTAAATAGGTACCTGGAATAAGTGGACGACGTTGTGACGTCCCATCTGGGGTTGGCAAAAATGGTACAAGGCGAGATGGGTATCATATGGTTCACCTAAGCTGATGGCTACCTAAGCCTTCGGGCGAGACGGTACCGTCTATAGTGAGAATGGTACCATACAGATCCACCCTAAGCCTTCGTTTCCGATGTCGCCAATTGGCTAAAAATACAGACTACGCACACATCCACAGCCATTCCAACGATACATATAACACCTACACATATAGGAGGCGGGAAATAACGAGCATGCTCACTCCCGCAATACAACTAGAGTAAGAACTAGAGTAAGTACACACACACACACACACACACACACACACACACACACACACACACACACACACACAGTCTAGGTCTAGGTCAGCCACCCTGGGGATATCATTGGCTCGATCAATGTTCCACCAACTTGTAGATACACTCTCTCTCATACACGCCCATACACACACACACACACCCACACACAACTTAAAGCACACACATGCACACACACATCTTAAAACACCATCACACACACACACACACACACACATATCTTAAAACACACACACACATCTTAAAACACACACAAATACTGACCAGGTCAAGTAGTTCGGCCACCCTGGGGACTTCATAGGCTCGGTCAATGTTGCGGCGCCCTGCAGACACCGCCGAGGTCAACATAAGTCCTTTGGGGGCCAGAACCTCGTGTAGATCCTCCAACCAAGCCGTGAATGCTGGGGACGATAATTATAAGCATGACTGTACTCTGTTGTATTTCAGCTGATGGTAAATTGAATCCCTTAACAGCTAATTTATGGACAAATATGAAACTACTATATGTCTTTGCATCATATTAAGCCCACATTTATATAATCAGCATCATATTTCACTACAAATTCTTCAAAATAACGAGATATAACCCTATATATTCATCAGTCCTTCTTACCTGGCTTATCCTTGATGCTGGAATCGACCCACTCTCCAAGGCTTAGAAGCACCTATCACTTTCTCTTTTTCTATCTCTTTGTGTATCTATCTACTTATCAATCAAGCTATCTATCTATCTATCTATCCATCAGTTTATCTATCTATATCCCTCTTACCAGGTTTATCCTTGATGCTACTCTCATATCCCGGGTACTCCCAATCCAGATCCAGCCCGTCAAAGCCATACTCCTGCAGGAGCTCCAGGACGTGGTTGGTGAAGGCTCTCCGTTTGGCCGGGTTCGAAGCCAGGCGGGAGTACTTGGGAGAGCGGGAGTCGTTCCAACCACCCAGACCTAGTAATACCTGGGGTTTAAAAAAATAAATAAATAAATGTATTAAAAAAAGAAGAAGTTGGTTTTAGTTCGTCATCATCATCATTATTATCACTATCATTATTATTATCATCTTCCTCCTCCTCATCACTATCACTATCATCATCATCATCATCATCATCGGGAGTATTTTGTGAAGAGGGAATCATTCCAACCCCCCAGACCTAGTAACACGTGGGTCACATAACACCAAGCATACTATAGTTGTTTCAGGGAGGATGGGCGTATTTATTACCTCACACAACTCGACACTCTACTACCAACTCAACACTCTACTACTACCAACTCAACCCTTTATTTTCTAACTTGCACAGAGTGGGGGTACCTCTGTTAGTAAAGCTATAAAACACGTGTGTGTATGTTTATTCCCGCGCATTTATTGGTCAGGCGGAGCTATAAAGTGTGTATTGGTAGGACAAATTCAAGTAGGTATACTATTTATAAACCTGTTTTGCCACCATTATTTATTTTACACTTTCTTAAATTCAAACCCCAGATTTATTAATTCTTAACAACTCAACACTGTAAGATATCTTATTTTGTATGCAAGTACAGTTTCTCTTCTATAAATGAATCATATCTATCTCTTTGTCTCTCTCTCTCTATATATATATATACCGTATATATATATACTGTATATATACTTTAATCCACAACAGTATCCACCTAACTTTTTATATTGGGGTTCACTTTTAGGGGGAAGGGCTTCATAAAATCGTCTAAATGTAGCTGAAATCAAATATAAAAGACGTCGCCGGTACAGAAAGGGTTAATCCACACCCACCTTCATATTCGGGTTCTTCTCCTTAAGCTGGACGAACTTGTGGAAATTCTTGAGGTCAATGTCGAGCCATTTATCGTTCGGCTTGGCGAGGAAGGTTTGGGGGTCCAGAACAGCGAAGGCGTAGATCAGGTGAGTGCACAGGTGAGTCGGTATGTCCTCTACTTTATATTGGGCCGCACCTGGAAAACGTAATGACAGTGAAGACATGACTTATTTGCCCAACTGTACAATATAAATCAATAGCCACTACATTCAGATTCTCACTGAAAGAAGTTGTATCCAGATATAAGGCGTAGAGTCACTTATAAAAATTCGCAGATCTCCTATGTTTGTATTTATGCAATTATATCTATCTGGGTTGTTGTGCAACTTGCTTTTCGATAAATATAATTATATAGTTTTGGAATTGATATATATAGAAAACGATACTAATAAACTCCCTTCCGGAGACATACTTCCATGGCGGGAGGAGTAAGGGGAGGAGGAGGAGGAGGAGGAAGAAGAAAGGGGAAAAGGAAAGTAAATTGAGTAAAACATAAGAGGGGTGGAGGGAAAAGGTGATTGTGGAGGGAGGAATGGGGTAGGATGTGTGTGAGGGGAGGGGGAGGGGAGGGGAGGGGAGTCGTTGAAGGAGAATGAGGTGCCATAAATGTCATGAGTAGGCCTACCTGTGCAATGTGAATCAATTATCACTTCACCCAGACTCCCTCTACACATATCTATCTTCCCCATCATCGCCTCTCTAGCACTCTGTCTATCTATCCTTAAGGGGAGGTTTTTAGTGTGTTTCCTAGACTTCCATCAAGCTTGAAATTACACCCCCATGACTCCCTTTCAAGACATTTTTCGGTAGAAAAATGTCCCGGCCGAAGGCCGGTTCCTCTTAAATTACAGGCTCGCTATCGCTCGCCAGGAAAAAATCGACACCTAAATGGGACGAAAGGTCTTAAAAGTGAAATCAATGGGGTGAAAGTTCTTAAAATCGCCAAACTAATGGGGCGAACGTTTTACAATCTCAAAAGTAATGGGGCTAAACATGAGGGAGAAAGGGGTAAAGAAAAAAATCCCTCAAGTGGAAATCTCCCCTTTATTCATCCTCTCTATCCCTCTATTTATACCCCCATCCTTCATTCAGATTCTCTCTTCACATATCTATCCCCCAATCAACACAATCATCCCCATCATCGCCTCTCCATCCTTGTGTTTACCTGGGAGGCCTTGTCCTTGAATACTAATAAACTGCCGTATCTCACCTGGTGCTAATGGCTATAACCTTTTATCCTGGTCATCGTTGGCTTCTTAGCATTATGTCTTCAAACATCTCTCTTTAACCCTTTCTGTACCGGCGACGACTTGTTATTTGATATCAGCTGCATTTAGACGATTTTACGAAGCTTTGGAAGGATATATGGTAGCAAAAAGGATTAATTGAGATAGTCTGTAGCCTTTAAATGAGTAGAAATCCTTTCTAAGTTGAAGAAAGTCGTCTAGTAGTTGCCAGAAATTTATGAAAAGTACATCACCGGCAAAGAAGGGGCAATTTCGTCTGTTAATGGCGCTGTGAAGAGACTTTTTTTCATATAAGCTTGACCTCCATCAAGCTTAAAATTACACCCCCTTGATCCTCTTTCAAGATAAATTTGTACATTTTTCGGTAGAAAAATGTTCCAGCCGAAGGCCGGTCCCTCTTAAATTACAGGCTCGCTATTGCTGATTAAACGAACCTCCGAATTATTTTCCTATGTGGATGAGGGAGACAAAAGGCAAAATTGCCTGTGACGAGTGTCTCCCCCAGAGTTGAAAGGGTGACGGGACCAAAATCAAGCAATGTTCGCGCCAAAATGTCTGGACACACGGAGTTTGAAGCTTATAATAGCTAAGCAAATAATGAGAAGATTCAATTTAGTTCGGGATAGCTTCGAACACTGTAAACCCCTTCTGTACCGGCGACGTCTTATTAAGTTTATTCTAGCTATATTTAGACGATTTTGTGCAGTTTAAAAAGGATCTGTGGTGGTGAAAGGGTTAAGTGAGATAGTACAACGCCTGTTAGTTACTGTTAGTTATTTAAACTGAACAAAATAGTTGAATATTAGCCAGAATACAGTTAAAAGGACGGCTAAAGTACGGGAGATAGTCTTGTGTTTACTCCTCCAAGGACTGTTTGAAGCCAGTTGCCCGTGACCGCTGTGTTTGGTGACTTGAGTGCCGTGGAGAGATTACGTCGGGAAATCTTTATAATTACAGGGATAGTGTGGTTTCTGCAAGGGACTGGCGTTCTCGAAAAGGGGCTCCAGTCCTCACGTTGAAGTCCTATTTTAACGAACTACCTATAATCCTAGACCACCATCAAGCTTTACAAAAAACACCCCCAAGACCTCTCATTGTGATAGATTTATACATTTTTCGGTAGGTTCCTCCTAATTTTTTTTTTTTTTTTTTTTTTTTTTAAGAGACAATGAACGGAGGAAGGAAAAACACAGATAAAACAAAAAGGTCCATGTGCCTAAAGGCATCCTCCATTCATAAAATGTTTGTAACAACTGGATTTAAACATTTGTTGATTGTAAGTTTGTGGAAAGCAATTCGAGGGAAGGGAATTCCAAAGAGTAGTAGCTCTGGGGATAAATGAATTCTGATAAGCAGAAGTTCTGCATTGTGGAGGAGAAAGTGTAAATTCATGGGCGCTCTCAGCTGCCCTAGTTCTACCGGGAAAGATGTGGAGAGGCGGCACAATTGAAGCAAGTTGGACAATTAGGCCTAAATGGCAAAAACTAAAAACACAGTTTTAAAATTGACAAGTCAATGGATCGAACGTCTTAAAATCGCAAAACTAATGGTGCTAAGCATTAGAGAGAAGGGAGATCCAGAAAACCAAGTCTCCCCTCAAGTGCCGTGGAAAGGTTACGTGGTGAAAGCTTTATATGACAGTGATAGTGATGTGGTTGTTGCTGTATCTGAAGCCATACTGAAGCCGTGGTGGTGAGTAGTTGATCATATTTGACCTCTCTCTCTCTCTCTCTCTCTTGCTCTCGCTCTCTCTCTCTCTATTTTTGTTCTCTCTCTCGCTCTCTCTCTCTCTCTCTGATGGTGAGTAATTTGGTGATATTTGATGGAGAGATTGTTTTGTTTTCTCTGTTTCACTTTCTAACAACCTTCCCCCTTCCCATCCATTAGATCCCCCTTCTAGATTAATTTATACATTTTTCGGCAGAAAAATGTCCCGACCGAAGGCCGGTTCTTCCAAAATTACAGACTCACTATCGTTCGCCAGGAAAAACAAATCGACACCTAAATAGTACGAAAGACCTTAATATTGACAAATAAATTGGACTTAACGTCTCAAAATCGCCAAATGAATAGAGCGAACGTCTTCAAATTAATAGAACGAACGTCTTCAAATTAATAGAACGAACGTCTTCAAATTAATAGAGCGAACGTCTTCAAATTTAAACACTAATAGGGGGTTAAGGGAGGGGTGACCTGTGTTTGTTCTGTCCTTTTCCATCTTTATCTGGCTTGTATCCATTTGGCGCCATTCAGCCTACTGTTTTAAGACGTTTATCCCCATCCAGGTGTCAATTTTTTACTGGTAAGCGGTAGCGCGCCAGCATATTTTTTATTTTTGTTTGACAGCAGGTTAAATTTGTACATTTTTCGATAGAAACATTTCTCCGGCGAAGCCGGATTTCTTCATATAATGCTGGCTCGCTATCGCTCGCCAGGAAGAAATCGACACCTAGATGGGGATAAACGTCTTAAAATAGTTGGCTGAATGGGGCCGAATGGATACAAGCCAGAGAAAGAGAGAAAAGGACAGACATATAAAAAAGCAGGTCACCCCCCTTAAGTATGAGAGAGATGGGGTTAGGACAACAAAACACTGCTCATATAGGCACGCAAGCCATTATGCATATTTTCATTACTTTCACAGTTTGGCAATTCACTTAACGTTTTTGCATTCTCATGAGGTGTCCAGATGTTTTTTGAGTGTGAAGGCCATGAAAGAGAGGAGTTTGTTCTCTCTCTCTCTCTCTCTCTCGATCTATCTATCTATCTATCGATCTATATCTATCTATCTATCTATCTCTCGCTGTTTCTTTTTAGTATCTGCCATTATTTTTCCTCAATCTCTCCTCACCTAAGTTGGATCGTAAGGTCTGTGTGGCCAGTGTATTTGTCAATATACAGTATATGCACCTGTGTTAGTATATCTCTTGCACACACACACACAATCATACACATAGCCTCCTTCCCCCCTCCCTTTCACACACATGCAAGCCTTCCCCACTACTCTCCCTTTCACACACAAGCTCCCTCCCTCATAAACAACCATTTCCTTCCTCTCTTCAATTTCTTGTACACACAGAAAACCACCAACCTAACCCCCCATAGCCCTTCCACATGTGCCCCCTCCCCCCTCACACACAGCCAACCACCAACTACCCCCCCCCAGCCAACCACCACTACCCCCCCCCCCCCCCCCACACACACACATACCCCTCACACATATGCACCCCCACCCCTCACACACATGCACCCTCCCCCCTCACACACAGCCAACCACCAACTACCCCCCCCCACACACACATACCCCTCACACATATGCACCCCCACCCCCCACACCCATGCCCCCACCCCTCACATACACACAGCCATAGCTACCCCCCCCCCCCCCCCTACACACACACACATACCCCTCACACATATGCACCCCCACCCCTCACACACATGCACCCCCCCTCACACACAGCCAACCACCAACTACCCCCCCCACACACACACACATACCCCAAACACATATGCACCCCCACCCCTCACACACATGCACCCACCCCTCACATACACACAGCCATACCTACCCCCCCCCCCCCCACACACACACATACCCCTCACACATATGCACCGCCACCCCCCACTTACACACACAGACACCCCTCACACACATGCACCCCCCCCTCACGTACACACAGCCATACGCCTACCCCCCCCCCCCACACACATACACCCTCACACATATGCCCCCACCCCTCACTTACACACACAGACACCCCTCACGTACACACAGCCATACGCCTACCCCCCCCCCCCACACACACGCACATACCCCTTACACATATGCACCCTCCCCCCTCACATACACACAGCCATACGCCCACCCCCCACCCACACACACACATACCCCTCACACACATACACCCCCCCCCCCCTCACTTACACACAAGATGACCACAGTAGAGTCATAGAGGGAGGAGTGGGGGGTTGTGGGGGATAGTAGCCAGGGGTCAGAGGTCAAGACAGGCTGGCTGGGTGTGGGAAGGGCCGAAGATTGACCTTGGTAGACCTGACTGACTGGGAGCCTAAAAAGATGTCCGGTTTCCCCCCCCCCCCCACCTTCTCCCTCTTAAGTTTTGTTCTCTGTGGGCTGTATTAATGTCTGTCGGATGTTGACTAGGATGTGTATACTGTAGCTAGGGCCATGATTGCATATCTCACTCGAAACGATACATTAATGCTTAGATAGTGCTGATACCAATTATTGATCGAAATATACTTGGTGCCGCGCATCACTTATTTGGGCGACTGTACCGGACCGTCTCTCGATAAAAATTATAGGATCTGTCACGTTATCCTTTTATCGGTGTAAATTTTTTTTTTTTTTGGCTGGGTGGGTGTCTTCTTTGTCAAGTTTCCTAATCTCTCTCTCTCTCTCTCTACAGTATATATATATATATTGGGGGTGTAGGGGCAACTCGACCCTTTTCCAACTCGGCCCATCTAAGATTACCAACCCGTGAATTATACAACTACTTACTGGGTATTAGGAAGCCACACTATCTGGTAGGTAAGGGTTAGTTTTGTATCTCATTTACTGGGCACTGGGAATTGACAATATAATCTGGCTATCGTTTGACAATTTTATACAGTTTAGTAAGGTTCTGTGGGAATGATAAGGGTGAAGACTATCTCAATTAACCCTCTGACTTCCTTATACCCTTCTTAACCCTCTGAGGATGATGATACATTTTGACAGTATATTCTGGTTATCATTAGACGATTTCATACAGCTTAAGAAGGTTCTGTGATAATTATAAAGGTAAAACTATCTCAATTAACCCTCTGACTTCCTTATACCTTTCCTAGTCTGAATATAATCGTCTAATATTAGCCAGAAAGACGTAAAGAAATGCGTAATCGGATCTTGAAAGGCGTTACATCAGATACGCAAAATATATCGAACGAAACAGTCGAATCACCAAATCTCGTGATAATTTTTTTGAGATATTTTCCTATTATTATATGAAGGTCAAGGCCTAACCCCAAGAGAGCTCATATGATCATCTTCGAGTGTGTGTGTGAGTGTGAGTGTGTGTGTGTGTGTGTGTGTGTGTGTGTGTGGAGTAAGTGTTTAATCGGGAAGCAATACAGACAATCAAAAGCTCGTCGAAAAGTTTGATGATAATTTATGTGAAATCTAGAGAGAGGGACCTAAAGTTTGTTTTTACCTATCCAGCTTAAAGAAACACCCTCAATACCTCTGTTCGAGATAAATGTTTACATTTTTCGGTAGAAAAATATTCTTCTTAAATTCACAAACATAGCAAGATGGGGACTTGGGGAGAGAGAGAGAGAGAGAGAGAGAGAGAGAGAGAGAGAGAGAGAGAGAGAGAGAGAGAGAGAGAGAGAGAGAGAGAGAGAGAGAGAGAGAGAGAGAGAGAGAGAGAGAGTTAAAGAGAGAGAATAGGCTATTAAACCCTGATGAAGACATAACCATAGGGAGGTTATTGTTAAGGGAATAATTCACGCCAGGTGTTGCAAAGATTCTATGGATGCATGGCGTATGAAGAAAACATATGCAATACAAAGGAATGTACGGTGGCGCTAATAAGTCATGTCGCAGCTGTCATTACGTTTGGCTTGCTCTGTGCAGTATTAATGTCTGTCAGATTTTGAATAAGGTGGGTAAGTGTAGGAACATGCTTTTATATCTCACTCGAAATGAATAAATCAAGTTTTAGACATTGCTGATACCAATTATTGATCAAAATATACTTGATGCATGACTTATTAGCGCGACTGTACAGGGTTACAAAGCTACCCAACAAAATACAATGGCATATTAGTGAATGAAAATAATACACATATACAATTCTGCCAAGGTATGGATATCATGCAGAGATATATGAAGTAGTTTCAGGGGAGGGGGACATTGTGTTTTATAATAATATACATATACAGTATATACGGTATATATTACAGTATATATATTTTTGTTCTTTTTCATTTTATATATCATTCTAATTTTGTTCCATATACCTCTAATCAAGGTTAAAAAAACAAAAAAAAAAAAAAAGCAACCAAGACACCCCTGCGAAATACGTGTGTACATTTTTCGGCATAAAAATCATTAGAAACAGGTGAAGTCCACGAATATTTATGAGTGGGTTAGAGACTATGGCATCCGAGTGTACCGTAATCTGAGCGATCAAAGCTGGGATATGCAAATCAGGGGTCCATACAACAAAATATAATTATAATCGAGGTTAATCTGCACACGCTGACATTAAGGGGAGGTATTTAGTTTGTTCCCTACTTTTTCATCAAGCTTAAAATTACATCCCCTAGACCCCCTTTCAAGATGAATTTGTACATTTTTCGGTAGAAAAATGTCCAGGCCGGAGGCCGGTTGCTCTTAAATTACAGGCTCGCTATCGCTCGCCTGGAAAAAATCGACACCTTAACGGCACGAAAGGTCTTAAAATTGACAGAAATGGGGCAAAATGTCTTAAAATGTCAAAACTACTAGGGCGAACGTCTTAAAATCTCAAAAGCAATGGGGCTAAACATGAGGGAAAAAGGAGTCAA
This sequence comes from Paralithodes platypus, assembly GCA_032716605.1. NCBI lineage: Eukaryota > Metazoa > Arthropoda > Malacostraca > Decapoda > Lithodidae > Paralithodes > Paralithodes platypus. The sequence goes on from CM064528.1 coordinate 44,239,541, forward strand.
GAAAAAAATCCCTCAAGTGGACATCTCCCCTTAAGCTGTATGTATGGTAACTTTCCTATGCAGGGTGCTGTTTTGGGACCCCCTTCTCCCTCAGGTTTAACCCCATTAGTTATGAGATTTTAAGAAATTCGCCCCATTAGTTCACAAAATCGTCTAAATGTAGCTAGAATGCAATGGCAAAGTCGTCGTCGGTACAACAGTGGTTAACCAATGCCTGGCCATCCCTACAAGGTCGTAATATACGAAGTGGTGAGAGATTTATGACATCATAGGTAATTAATTGCTTATAATTTCATATCTTGCCTGTACCCGGAAAAGCTAGGAAGTACTTAAGTTATTCTAGACAGACTGGTGGCATTAGAGTTATGATGATGGCTTTTGGGATGCGACGCCCTATCTGATTATCCAAGGCCGTATGCGCAAACAATGTCCGATTTAGCATCTATCTACGACCGTCGTATATTGACAGCTGACATTGTAATTCTTGTATAAAAATGTAAAAATGAAAAAAGAAAGAAACCTACCTTTAAACTGAGTATTTTACCTAATTATTCGAGGCATGAAATAGTTATGACATTACAAACAGACAAATAGATAGACAACGATCATATAATCTCTGCAAACTTCTTTTGGCGGAGATAAAAAAATATAAAGCTTAACTAACCTTGCCTATAGTGGGCCCAGGAAGCGTAATAGCAAGCCACCACCTTGGAGTCTGCGGCCGCTCCTTGTAAACTCAGTAGCAGCGAGCCAATAAACCCGGTCAACATCCATAACGATAACCTGACTGGGCCGACCTGGTGGGGGGTGGAGAAGAAAAGTATTTTAGTACAGTCGGCCTAATAAGTCATGTCTCGGCACTAAGTATGTTTTGATCAATAATTGGTATCGGCAATAAATTTACACATGATTTCTTCTTTTTGAGTGATATATACAATCATGTTTCTACACTTACCCACCCTATTCAAAATCTGACAGGCATTAATACAGCACAGAGCGAGCCAAACGTAATGACAGCTGAGACATGACTTATTAGCGCCGCCACCGTACAGTCACGCTAATAAGTCATGTCCCAGCTGTCATTACGTTTGGCTCGCTCTGTGCTGTATTAATGTCTGTCAGATGTTGATTAGGGTGGGTAAGTGTAGGAACATGTTTGTATATTTCACTCGATATAAAGAAATGAAGCTTAGATATTGCTGATACCAATGATTGATCAACACATAATTGGTGCCGAGACATCACTTATTAGCACCACCATACGTCCATTATAGTTAGACCAACAATTTTGACCACTGTCCTCTATTACTCTAAAACGGCTAGAGTAATCGAGCTAATACTTCTACCGTTTGGGAAGGGTCAGCCAGGTAATACGTGTGGTCAATTACAGCCCATTTGCTCAAGCCCTTTTTGAGTTATAGAGATATGGGGTCTAGATTTTTGCCCAACTTATAATAAATAGACTACAGTAATGTAAGGCTAGAACACGAGAAGACATTTAGTTCTTTAGGATTATGACGCATTTTGAAAGATTATTCTGGCTATTAGTAAACGATTTCCTTAGATTAGGAAGGGTATATGGAAGTCATAGGGTAAAATGTGATAGTACTTACCCTTCTGACGACCACAGACCCTTCCTAACTACTTACCCTTCTGACGACCACAGACCCTTCCTAACTACTTACCCTTCTGACGACCACAGATCCTTCCTAAGTACTTACCCTCCTGACGACCACAGACCCTTCCTAAGTCGCATAAAATCGTCTAGTGATAGCCAGAATAAACTGCCAAAATGCATCATAATCCTGAAAGGGTTAAAACCCATAAATAAATAAATAAATATTAAAATTAAATAAAAACATAAATTAAATATATATATATATATATATATATATATATATATATATATATATATATATATATATATATATATATATATATATATATATATATATATATATATATATACTGTATATATAGTATTTAACTATTACTCTCTGCGTGTTAAAGGGTCATGGGTAAAAGTCATTATCATGAATTAAGCGGGATAGATATACTGACTGCTGTTGTTTGAACAAGGCTTATTAGTTATAGTGTTATCTGATAGCGATACAAACACAGGAGTTATAGGCCCATTGTTAAGTTATGAGAGAGAGAGAGAGAGAGAGAGAGAGAGAGAGAGAGAGAGAGAGAGAGAGAGAGAGAGAGAGAGAAATAGAGAGAGAGAGAGAGAGAGAGAGAGAAATAGAGAGAGAGGAGAGAGAAATAGAGAGAGAGAGAGAGAGAGAGAGAGAGAGAGAGAGAGAGAGAGAGATAGAGAGAGATAGAGAGAGAGAAATAGAGAAACAGAAAGAGAGAGAGAGAGAGAGAGAGAGAGAGAGAGAGAGAGAGAGAGAGAGAGAGAGAGAGAGAGAGAGAGAGAGAGAGAGAGAGAGAGAGAGAGAGAGAGAGAGAGAGAGAGATAACTTCAAGGTACGTTAGAGTCAATATTTCTGGACACCTGGAACTTGAAAGAATGATTAAGTCAGAGGATGAGGGAAAGACAGAGATAAATAGATGTATATATGTATGTATGTATATGTATGTGTGTATGTATAATTACGCGTACTGTACATAGGGACTACAAGCGTGTGTATACTGTATGTAGACAAGTATGTGTACACGCATATATTTGTAAGACAGCAACTAGGAAATCAAGGAAATGGTATGAATTAAACAAAGAATGAATACATTATACCCCATATGTTAAGAGGAGGTTTTTAGTTTGTTCTCTAGGCCTCCATCAAACTTAAACTTACACCCCCTTGACCCCCTTTCAAGATAAATTTGTACATTTTTCGGTAGAAAAATGTCCTTAAATTACAGGCTCGCTATCGCTCGCTAGGAAAAAAATGACACCTAAATGGCACAATAAGTCTGAACATTGACAGAAAAGGGGCGAAAGTTGTTCTTAAAATACTAATGGGGCGAAGGTCTTATAATCTCAAAATCAATGGGGCTAAGCGTGAGAGAGAAAAGAGTCCAGAAAAATCCCTCAAGTGGAAATCTCCCCTTAAATAGCATCAGTCTTTGTCTATATAATTGTTTTATAATACTGTAGTGAGAGAGAGAGAGAGAGAGAGAGAGAGAGAGAGAGAGAGAGAGAGAGAGAGAGAGAGAGAGAGAGACACAAGGTTAACAGGTTGCCAGGATTTTGTTTATACTTCTCTCTCTCTCTCTCTCTCTCTCTTTACCATGTCTACAAGAAGTATGTCTTCCTGTACACATAGTAACACTGTCTGCACCCTCCTCCCCCCTCTCCCTCTCTCTCTCTCTCTCTCTCTCTCTCTCTCTCTCTCTCTCTCTCTCGCTCTCTCTCTTTACCATGTCTACAAGAAGTATGTCTTCCAGTACACATAGTAACACTGTCTGCACCCTCCCTCCCCCCCTCTCCCTCTCTCTCTCTCTCTCTCTCTCTCTCTCTCTCTCTCTCTCTCTCTCTCTCTCTCTTTACCATGTCTACAAGAAGTATGTCTTCCTGTACACATAGTAACACTGTCTGTATCCCTCCCTCCCTCCCCCCCTCTATCTCTCGCTCTCTCTCTCTCTCTCTCTCTCTCTCTCTCTCTCTCTACCATGTCTACAAGAAGTATGTCTTCCTGTACACATAGTAACACTGTCTGTATCCCTCCCTACCCCCCCCCCTCTATCTCTCTCTCTCTCTCTCTCTCTCTCTCTCTCTCTCTTCCATATATTATTCATACATATCCCATAACAAACCCTCTTCTGCTGGTCCTAAGGTAGATAAACAAAAATGATAAACAATTGTCCTGTACTTTTGTCATACTAAGGTATTTAACATAATAATAATACAATATAATATATTATAATATTAACAATAATATAACATACACTAATAATATTACCAATTATAGCTACAACAAATGGAGTCAGATACCCACACTAACATATAACACCCAGCTCACCTATGAACTGTCTCTTTCTCTCTCACACGTTCATATACACCCTCATACAGCATACCAACATATCTACCTATCACCTTTATTAATAACTACCACTATTATAAACAACCACAGCTACCAACATAACTAACAACCACCTTCACTGACATCTACCACCATTTCAAACTACTACCACTTCTACCCCAACTACCACCATCCTAAACAACCACCACAACTAACAACATATCTACTAAACACTAACAACAACTACCACCAAACCACCACCATCTTAAACAACCACAACTACCAACATCTTAAACAACCACAACTACCAACATCTTAAACTACCACAACTACCAACATCTTAAACAACCACAACTACCAACATCTTAAACCCCCACAACTACCAACATCCGGTTCGTCTACCTACGAACCTCTATCCATACCCACCATTAACTAACATCTTTACCCTCTTTAAGTGCACAAACACACGAAGGTGTGTGTGTTTTTGTTTCTATTAACTGTTCGGGTTATGTAATGTATTCACTCTCATATTTGGAGTGGTGGTGGGGGGGGGGGGGGGGGGAATTGTCTGGACCCACTTCTCCCTCTTGCTTTAGCCCCATTAGTTTTGATATTTTAAGACATTTGCCCTCATTAGTTTGATGATTTTAAGACCTTTAAGGGGAGGTCTCCACTTGAGGGATTTTTTTTTTTACCCCTTACTCCCTCATGTTTAGCCCCATTGCTTTTGATATTATAAAACGTTTGCCCCATTAGTTTAGCGATTTTAAGAACTTTCACCCCATATTAAGACCTTTCGTGCCATTCAGGTGTCGATTTTATCCTGGCGAGCGATAGCGAGCCGGTAATTTAAGAGGAACCGGCCTTTGGCCGGGACATTTTTCTACCGAAAAATGTACAAATTTATCTTGAAAGGGACTCAAGGGGGTGTAATTTTAAGCTTGATGGAGGTCTAGGGAACAAACTAAATACCTCCCCTTAACCACATATGCCACCCATTGAATAATAGAATTAGAACGTTTAGATATTCCTGAGAATTAAATTAGCATAATTGAAAGCATAGGAGATCAATTAATGACATGGATTATGATGCGGTAATTTATATATGGATTATGATGCGGTAATTTATATATGGATTATGATGCGGTAATTTATATATGGATTATGATGCGGTAATTTATATATGGATTATGATGCGGTAATTTATATATGGATTATGATGCGGTAATTTATATATGGATTATGATGCGGTAATTTATATATGGATTATGATGCGGTAATTTATATATGGATATGATGCGGTAATTTATATAGGATTATGATGCGGTAATTATATATGGATTATGATGCGGTAATTTATATATGGATTATGATGCGGTAATTTATATATGGATTATGATGCGGTAATTTTATATATGGATTATGATGCGGTAATTTATATATGGATTATGATGCGGTAATTTATATATGGATTATGATGCGGTAATTTATATATGGATTATGATGCGGTAATTTTATATATGGATTATGATGCGGTAATTTATATATGGATTATGATGCGGTAATTTATATATGGATTATGATGCGGTAATTTATATATGGATTATGATGCGGTAATTTATATATGGATTATGATGCGGTAATTTATATATGGATTATGATGCGGTAATTTATATATGGATTATGATGCGGTAATTTATATATTCTGGCTATTAAACGATTGTACTCGCTTTAAGGGGAGGTATTTAGTTTGTTCCCTACTTTTTCATCAAGCTTAAAATTACATCCCCTAGACCCCCTTTCAAGATGAATTTGTACATTTTTCGGTAGAAAAGAGGCCGGTTGCTCTTAAATTACAGGCTCGCTATCGCTCGCCTGGAAAAAATCGACACCTTAACGGCACGAAAGGTCTTAAAATTGACAGAAATGGGGCAAAATGTCTTAAAATGTCAAAACTACTAGGGCGAACGTCTTAAAATCTCAAAAGCAATGGGGCTAAACATGAGGGAAAAAGGAGTCAAGAAAAAAATCCCTCAAGTGGACATCTCCCCTTAAGAATAACTTGTGGGAGCTAGAGAACTTAATCTGTTTCCTAAAGATCTTTCCTAACCTGTATACAACCGTCTAATTACAACCAGACTTAAGGGGAGGTATTTAGTTTGTTCCCTAGACCTCCATCAAGCTTAAAATTACACCCCCTTGAGTCCCTTTCAAGATAAATTTGTACATTTTTCGGTAGAAAAATGTCCAGGCCGGTTCCTCTTAAATTACAGGCTCGCTAACGCTCGCCAGGATAAAATCTACACCTGAATGGCACGAAAGGTCTTAATATGGGGTGAACGTTCTTAAAATCGCTAAACTAATGGGGCAAACGTCTTAAAATCTCAAAAGCAATGGGGCTAAACATGAGGGAGAAAGGGGTCCAGAAAAAAATCCCTCAAGTGGAGATCTCCCCTTAAGCCACATACTTCTAATTACTGGAATTCACAAGTTAAGGGGAGGTGGGTCGTTTTTCTGGTCCCCCTTCTCCCTCATGCTTAGCCCCATTAGTTTTCAGGTTTTAAGATGTTCGGCCCATTAGTTTGGCGATGTTAAGACTTTTCGCTCCATTTCTTTGTCATTATTAAGGCTTTTCGTGTCATTTAGGTGTCGATTTTGTCCTGGCAAGTTATAGTGAGCCTGTAATTTAAGAGAAGCCGGCCGACATTTTTCTATAAGAAAATGTACAAATTTATCTTGAAAGAGGGTCTTCGGGGGGGGGGGGGGGGTTAAGCTTGATGGAGGTCTAGGGAGGAACCTAAATGAAATTATATAAAGATACATAAAATAGGAAATAAATACGCCCATCCTCTTTAATGTTAGCCGTTTTGTTTTTTATCATTAGAGAGTGTTCAATATTCTTGACCCCGACTGTACACTCTAGGACAATACTAGTGACCTTAACCCCTTCACACCATGATAAGAATATATTATTTTATGCAGTTTAAGAAGGACCTAAGTTACTATATATAGAGGGTTTATGGAGATCCTATTTACCCCTTTGAGTCGTATAGGTAGATCAAATTATGTGGATTCGTATCTATAGCTACGTTGAAATCTCTATTCTGGTTATGGGGGTGTTTTTCTGGTCCCCCTTCTCCCTAATATTTAGCCCCCTTAGTTTTGAGATTTTAAGACATTCGCCCCAATAGTTTAGCTATTTTCAGACCTTTTGCCTAATTTCTTTGTCAATTTTAAGACCTTTCGTGCTATTTAGGTGTCGATTTTTTCCTGGCAAGCTTGCAGTTTAGGAGGCACCAGCCGGCAGAGCATTTATCTACCGAATAATGCACAAATTTAACTCGAAGGGTAGGTCTTCGGGATAATTTTTTAAGCATGATGGAGTGTAGGGAGTGGTGAAAAAACATAAAACAAAAACGAATGTCTCCCCTTAACATCAGCTGCTTTTTATTAAGATTAGAAATGATGTCTTGTAGAAATGAGGCTTAAAACTCCCTCAATAAGTTATCCAGTATTACATTAAATGTTTTTTTTTTATTTCATATCGGCAACTTTAGATATCCAATTATGATTCTTCGGCACGGTATCAACTTCTCTTTCGGTCTATATGTATGTATAATTTAGTCTCTTCCTTGTGTCCCTTTCCGGTTTGGCTTGTGTTGAAAGTCGCGTGCCAAATACTACTCTTGTTGGCGGAGAGGGAGGAATTAATGTAGTGATGTAATTTTCAAGACCGTTGTTGTTGTTGTTGAGAGAGAGAGAGAGAGAAAGAGAGAGAGAGAGAGAGAGAGAGAGAGAGAGAGAGAGAGAGAGAGAGAGAGAGAGAGAGAGAGAGAGAGAGAGAGAAAGAGAGAGAGAGAGAGAGAGAGAGAAGCGCAACTTTTGGAAGTAGGCAATACGAAAGAAAGAAAAGAGGACAACAAAGACAAATATTATATCTATATATCTATCTATCTAACTATATATATATATATATATATATATATATATATAGGTAGATAGATAGATAGAAAGAGAGAAAGGGATAGATAAATATACAGATACATAGATAGATAGATATGCAGTATTGTTAAGGGATGACTCTTCTCTTGCCTATCGTATTTACAGTTTGGAAAATTTATCTCCTGCCATTGTGTAAGAGTGTCCCTTAACCCTATCTGGTGCCAGGGGGGAGGGGGAGGTATTTTTGGAGCCCCATTGTTTCACTTCATTAGTCTGGAGATCTTAAGACGTTTCACATTATTAGTTAGCGATTATAAGATGCCTCATTCAGGTGTCGATTTTTTGGGGGTGTGAACGATAGCGAGTTTTTTTCTGGCAACAAATTATCACACACACACACACACACACACGCACACACACATGCATATAGTTATTAGCATTCTTATCACTATTACCACAACTACCACTTCTCCTACAACCATTATTTCCATACATCTTATGTTTAAAAGTACCATACATATTATAACTACCACAACCACTATCATCACTACTACCACTACCATCCCTACCACAACCACCACTACCACAACCATCACTACCACAACCATCACTACCACAACCACCACTACCACAACTATCACTACCACTACCACAACCACCACTACCACAACCACCACTACCACAACCATCACTACCACCACTACCAACCCTACCACAACCATCACTACCACAACCATCACTACCACAACCACCACTACCACAACCATCACTACCACTACCACTACCACAACCACCACTACCATCACTACTACCACTACCATCCCTACCACAACCATCACTACCACAACCATCACTACCACAACCATCACTACCACAACCATCACTACTACCATCACCACTACCACAACCATCACTACCACCACCACTACCACATTCACAACCACCACTACCACTACCACAACCCTCACTACCACCACCACTACCATCACTACCACACTATCAACCACTACCACAACCATCACTACCACAACCACCACTACCACAACCACCACTACCACAACCACCACTACCACTACCACAACCACCACCACTACCACAACCACCACTACCACAACCCCCACTACCACAGCCACCACCACTACCACAACCATCACTACTACAACCACCACTACCACAATCATCACTACCCCATCACTACCACCACCACTACCACATTCACAACCACCACTACCACTACCACAACCCTCACTACCACCACCACTACCACAACCATCACTACCACCACCACCACTACCACAACCACCACTACCACAACCATCACTACCACAACCACCACTACCACAACCACCACTACCACAACCACCACTACCACAACCACCACTACCACAACCACCACTACCACAACCACCACTACCACTACCACAACCACCACTACCACAACCACCACTACCACAACCACCACTACCACAACCATCACTACCACAACCATCACTACCATTACCACAACCACCACTACCACAACACAACCATCACTACCACAACCACCACTACCACCACTACCACTACCACAACCACCACTACCACGACCATCACTACCACAACTACCACTACCACAACCACCATAATAAAAGATACACTAAAATGTCATAACCCACTCATAACAATTCGTGGACCCCCTATGTTTTCTCTATGCAATTATCACTTTCTGGATTGATTTTTGGATTGAAATTGCTTTGCATTAAATAGTATATACAGTTTTGCAGTTGATGTATAGAAAATGATAGAACTTGGCTTCCGAAATAGGTGAGGTCCACGGATATTTATGAGTGGATAAATCAAGTATATAATTGTTCTTACCATGATGATGCTGGGGATGAGAGAGACAGTGAACGAGAGATAGAGATAGAGTTAAAGATAGAGAAAGAAGCTGAGAGAGAATACACCCTTCTATCCTTCTCACACACACGCGCACCAGCACCACTGTGAACTCTGTCTCGATACCTCTCCCTCTTATATATATGTGGGTACTCTCTCTCTCTCTCGTGGGTATTGTTTGGTGTGTGTGTGTGTGTGTGTGTACTCTCTCTCTCTCTCTCTCCCTCGTGGGTGTTGTTTGGTGTGTGTGTGTGTGTTTGTGTGCTACCCATTCATTCTTTAATCTATCCATTCATCCATTCATCTCTCTATCCATCCATCTACACCTCCATTTATTCATCCATCCATCCATCCTTTCATCTAATTATCCATCTCTCCATTCATCTATCAATCCATTCATATATTCATCAATCTATCTATCCATCCATCTCTTCATCCATCCATCCCTTCATATATTCATCAACCTATCTATCCATCCAGCCCTTCACCCATCCATCCATTCAAATATATTCATCAATCTATCTATCCATCCAGCCCTTCACCCATCCATCCATTCAAATATATTCATCAATCTATCTATCCATCCATCTCTTCATTCATCCATCCATCCCTTCATATATTCATCAATCTATCTATCCATCCAGCTCTTCACCCATCCATCCATCCACCCATCTCTCCTTCCATCCATCCATCTCCCTGTCCCCTCTTCTATTCATTCATGCAGTCAATGTCAATTCATCCATCCATTCATATATTCATCCATCTATCTATCCATTCATCTCTTCATTCATCCATCTAATCATTCATATATCCATCAATCCATTCCTATATTCATCAATCTATCTATCCATCCAGTCATATATCCATCCACCCATCTCTCCTTGCATCCATCTGCCTGTCCCCTCTTCCATTCCTTTCATTCATTCAATTTCCATCCATACATCCACCCATCCATCCCAATAGTAAACCTGTCTTCTTCGTGTTCCATCTTCTATCATAAATGGGGGTGGTCTGAGATTATACCCGGTAAAAAAAAAAAAAAAAAAAAAAAAAAAAAAAAATAATAATAATAATAGTAATAAAAACAACACTACTACTACTACTACTACTACTACTACTACTACTACTACTACCAGGTCAGAACAGTCATCAAAGCGTCCGACTTGGTAGTCATTCAGCTACTTACTATTCCGGGGTCAGCACTCAGACTCATCATCGTGGATTACTACTACTACATTGGTTTTTATTTAATATTGTTCATACATTTTATTTTACAAGCATCAGATATTACTATTCAACACCATGCAACTTCAATCCAGTCTCCTTCCTATGCGACCCTCTGCCACTGCTGCCTCGTAGTCCACTTCTGCCACCGTCGCTGGTTGTGGTGCAGACAGTCTTGTTCCCCGCAGGCATAGTAGTGCTGATCTGAGCAACGAGAAAGATAGACGGCACCTCATCCAGGCTACAACGTGGCTCCTGGGCTGTTTCTTCTTCTCTGCGATGATCTCCGCAAGCCTTGAATAGAAGCACTGGGCCCTAGGTCCCATCCCTCCAGATGTGGTGAAGACTAGTGGGGTAAAGCTGCCATGTTCGATATTTAAGATCCTTTCCCCATATGCCCTGACCTTCTCTTGTTCATTCCTCTTGTGTGTAGCCTCCAGAGACAGCCCGCTGTAGCTATGGGCCATTGGGTCGAATATTCTTACGTCAAAAAATGCTCGCTGTGCTCTTGTCCAAAAACTTCTTGCACTAACGTCCACTCGTGCTTCGTTGGATGTGTTGGCCGTCCTGTGCTGCAAGATCTCTCCCTCCAAGGGAATAAGTGATGGTTCGCGCACCACATCTCGACACACCTCCCTGAGCATGTTCGCCGTTACATCTCTTACTTCATCGTGCCTGATGCTGATGAATCCTCCCTTCTTACATATCATGCTGTGGTCTGCATCGTTGTTGATTCCACAAACGCATTGATCGGGCAGTCCTTCAATCGGCCAATCATACCTCAGTGCAATAGCATCATTAAATTCTTGTTTGTTTAGATTGAAGCCTTTTGCCTTGATTGGTAGTGTTGTCAGCCAATTTGAAGCACCCGTTTCTTGTGCTATTTGTACTTTTCTTGTTAGTCTCGGGGAAAGTTGTCGCATCAATTGTGCCAGGTCATTTTTCTGTGAGTTTTGCCTCTCTGACGTGATGGTCTTTCTGATATTGTAGATGTCCGCCTGGTCCACTTCGCCGTCAGGATCTTGCGCTACGATGCGTTCAGTGAGAGATTCTGTTATCTTTACTGAGTTCTCGTGTTCCGTTGTCGCCCTCCTCACCGGATTGATGATTCCAAGCCCTCCTAACCTAGGAGGAAGTGCGAGCAACTCCCTCTCTGTAGCATTTGGGGTGTGGGACTTCATCCAAGCTGGGATGAGTTTGTCTCTGATGGCATCTTCTAGCAGTTGAAGTTGTGGACCCACGTTTGGAATGGTACGCATCAAGTAGGTCCAGCGGTGTTTGACCCCATATGTGAATGCCGAATATGCAGCCTGTGGTTCCGTCTTTGCAATTTTGGCTAGTATTTCTATTTCGTTTACCCACTCTCTGACCTTCTCTTCCATGTATTGCTTCTTGAACTCTTCTGTGCCAATCACTGCCCCTAGATGACGCTGTCCGTCCTTTGTTACGACCACTTCACTACCGTTGAAAGCTTCTAAGGCATTTTCGTAATGTTCTGCTTTTACTATCAGTATAGACTTACTAGCATTTGGAAAGTATCCTATTTCTGGTCCCACTTGTGATACTTGCTCCCACCAGCTCTTGAGATCATTGACTTTCCCTGCTCCAGTGAGATCATCTGCATAGGCCGCCTGCTTAACATGTGTCGTCTCATGTCTTGTTAATGATAGCAACACCGAGAGACCTAATGCGTACATCGCCATTGCTACTGGGTCCCCTTGTGTGGTTCCTTCCATTGATTTCAGTGCCGTTCCACGTCGTGAGTTTTGGTTGTTTACTATGAAGAGGTCTGCAGGCTGTTTATAGGTATTCTCTACATAGGTGGCTAAGCTGGGGCATTTTACCTTGATGTTGTGAATTGCTGTCTTTCTGTTGATGGTGTTAAAAGCATTTGATGCATCCACTAACAGCACGGCTTCACATTCTTCTTGCTCATATATTTCTCTTATTGCATGAATTGCTGCCTCTCCCCCTGCTTGGTGGCCAGCACACACTTGGAGATTTCCAGCCGCTGACCGCACATCGTCCTTCACCACCTCCATTATGCATTTTCCGATGATTCTTCTCAACACTTCACCCACCCCTACAGGTCTGCACCCTGGATTCTTGTCCAATGGTATTAGACGACAATCTGTGTAGGCCTCCAAGTGTTGACAATCTTGAGTGGCCATTTTTCTTGCAAGATCTGCCAGCGCCCTGCGTAAGTCGGTCGCTGCAACTCCGAAAAGTGTGCTGCTCAGGATTGTTCTCCAACCGTTTGCATCCATCCCTGAGGGTCCTGCACTGCCTTGTGTCCCTAGAGCCTTTTTCCAAATCTTCTCGCCTGTGATTTGTTCATAGATGACGGGGTTCGGTGGTATATAAGCCCCCTCTAGCTTCTGACTCTCGGATATACTAGGTTGCGGATGTTTCTCTTCCAGCAGCTTGATGGTATCTCTTGTGATAGGCAACAGCCCACTAGCTGCCTCCTTTGTCAGCGATCGTATTGCAGGTGCCACTTTACCTTGTCTCATCTGGTCGCCGAATACTACTACTACTACTACTACTACTACTACTACTACTACTACTACTACTACTAATAATAACAATAACAACAACAGCAATAATAATAATACAAGAAATAATTATAAATGTCTTTTGGCAATATCAAAACTTATTATATTGCTCAGGCGGTCATCTCTTAAGGGGAGGTGGGTCGTTTTGCTGGTCCCCCTTCTCCCTTATATTCAGCCCCATTAACTTTGAGATTTTATGACGTTTGGCCCATTAGTTTGGCGATTTTAAGACTTTTCGCCCCATTTCTTTGTCAATATTAAGACTTTTCGTGTCATTTAGGTGTCGATTTTTTCCTTGCGAGCGATAGCGAGCCTGTAATTTAAGAGGAACCGGCCATCGGGCGGAACTTATCTTGAAAGAGGGTTTTGGGGGGTGTTTTTTTCAAGCTTGAAAGAGGTTTAATTTAAGGAGGAAACTAAAATAAATGGTATATATATATATATATATATATATATATATAGAGATATGAGGGAACAAATACGTCAATCCCCCCTTAACCCTTTCAATATATGATGACGCATTTGAGGGGGATGATATGAGGAAATTGATTGTTATCCCCGTCAAGATCCGATTAAGTATTTCTTTTCTGATGTCTGGGTATTATTAGACGATTTCATTCAGATTAGGAAGGTATATTGAAGCCACATAGTTTTTGAGATAGTCTTTACCTTTTTCATTCCCACAGATGCTTCCTAAGCTGTATGTCTGTCTGTCTACCTGTCTATTAGTTTGTCTAGAAGAGTATGTTTCTGCTTGCGTATGTATGTATTTGTGTGTGTGTGTGTGTGTGTGTGTATGTTTACCTATTTGTACATGTGTGTGTGTGTGTGTGTGTGTGTGTGTGTGTGTAAATTTACCTGTGTGTGTGTTTGTTTACCTGTGTGTGTGTGTTTACCTGTGTGTGTGTTTACCTGTGTGTGTGTTTGTTTACCTGTGTTTGTGTTTATTTACCTGTGTGTGTGTGTGTTTACCTGTGTGTGTGTTTACCTGTGTGTGTGTTTGTTTACCTGTGTTTGCTTACCTGTGTGTGTGTATATATGTATGTATGTTTACCTTTATGTATATATATATATACCGGTATATATATATATATATATATATATATATATATATATATATATATATATATATATATATATATATATATATATATATATATATATCTATCTCTCTCTCTCTCTGTTTCCCTACCCTTAAATCTATCCATCTATCTCCTATCACCCCCCATACCCTCATCAACCAACCCCTATTACACATCTTTCCTCATAAAACCCCGAACCCTCCTTCCTTCCCTTTTTAATGTCCTCTCCGTGTACCTGTTCAACTGTCTATTAATTTGTTTTTTGTGTGTGTGCTTGTAAGAGTATTTTGTGTTTGTTTATCTGTGTGTGTGTGTGTGTGTGTGTGTGTTTACCTGTGTGGGTGGGTTTACCTGTGTGTATGTACGTGCTCTCTACCTTTCTACCTGTCTGTCTATCCACATGTCTCCTATCAGCACCCAATACCCTAATCAACCAACCACTATTACACATCTTTCCTCATAAAAAACCCCAACCCTTCCTTCCCTCCGTTTATCAATATCCGACTACGCAACTCAACACGCATTTTTGATTGCACACCCTCCCTCTCTTGCAACCATAGCTCAGCCGACGGTTTGGGGCTAATAATATATTTTGTGAAATTATTATTGAGAGCTTTGATTGTTATTTTTCAATTTTCGAGAACTTTTCATCCCATTAATTTTGCGATTATACACATTTTCTACCCATTCAAGTGTCGATGTTTTCATGGCAAGCGATAGCACGCTTGCACTTTAAGAGAAATGCGCCTTTGGCCGGAACATATTTCTAATAAGTATGTAGAGTCAAATTGTTTACTTCGCAGTCTCAGAAATTTAAGTTGTGCAACTATATTTATTATCAGATTGCTTCCGGAATCAGTATCGCTAATGTATTTCTTGATTCATAACTTTTCTAATTTATATATTGCAAATATATTGCATACATTATACTTTTTTTTTTTTTTTTTTTTTTTTTCTATATTCCAACTTACTTCCTCTCGGGCATAGGCTGAGAGCCTTAACATTCACCGCTTTACAATGAACAGTGAAGCCCGTGAGGTCTTGTTCCAGTCTAGGGAGTGAGACATGTGAAGCACGTAGAGTACAACGAGCACCTGCCATCTTGCCTTCACATGAGGCACGGTGCTCACTCATGGCCCGAAACGACCCCATCTCGGAAGCCACTTCGTTCCCGTGCTTCACTGTCTCACTCGGACTCTCACACTTACACACACACAACGCCACCTGTTGAGCAGATAACTCACCAGGCATTGCACCCCTATAGCATATTTTGAATATGGGAATATTCAGACAGTGCTAATCAGGGAACAATGAGGGTATTTTATTGACGTTTCGGTGGGCTTGTGGTAATGCACTGATACTAGGTACAGCACAAATTCCATCCCAATAATATCTTCCCATTGATACATCGGGATTTGAACCCGGGACCTTTGGATTACCAGGCCAGTGGCAAGACCACTCCACCACACCTCCCCTAAATTTAAAGCATTTAAACTTGAAGCATCTAATAAGCCTAAATAAGATTTTGAGAGTCTGCCCTGAACGAGTTGATTGTATAAATTAAGCTTTGAAAGGGGGAAGGGAGGGGGGGGGGGTAGGGCGGTGTCTGCGGTACAAGTTATTCTACGTTAAATGGGGATCTGGGAACACTTTTCGTCTTAAGCTTGAAGGAGGTCTAAGGGTTAAAAAAAAAAAAAAAAAAAAAAAAAAAAAAAAAAAAAATCCACATTTGACAGTCACCCTTTCTCGCCACCCTTTGATTCAGCCACCACCACCACCACCACCACCACCAGGGGACTTTATCAATGGGTTAAGGGGAGATGGGTCGTTTGTTTGGTCCCCCTTCTTCCTCATGTTTAGTCCCATTAGTTTTCAGATTTAAAGACGTTCGCCCATTAGTTTGGTAACTTTAAGACCCTTCGCCCCATTTCTTTGTCAATATTTTGTGTCATTTAGGTGTAATTTTTTTCTTGGCAAGCGATAGCGAGGCTGTAATTTAAGAGGAACCGGCCTTCGGGCGGGACGATTTTCTACCGAAAAATGTACAAATTTATCTTGAAGGATGGTCTTGGAGGGTATTCTTTTAAGCTTGATGGAGGTCTAGGGAAGAAACTAAAAGAATAATAAATAAGTAATTAAATAGATCAATAAAGATACCCTTCCCGATAAACTCTCATCCTCTATCTGGGTCTAATCTTATTCCATCCGCTGAAATGTTGCATCTCTATTTCTTCTCTGTAGTCATTATGATAAATTTGACCTTCAGAGCAATCTCGGTGTATGCGTCTCCCCCTTATATGGAGAGAGGATGGGCCCGCCTTTCATCCCGTTTTCTTTATCCCGTGCAACTCTTTTACCCAGGAGTGAACCGGTTTTAACGCCTTCTGTACCGGCGACGTATTTTTATATATGTTTTTAGCTATTATTAGACGATTTTATGCAGTTTAAAAAAGGCCTCCAGTATTTAACAGGCTTCGAACTATCTCACTTAACCCTTTTTACTACCACAGATCCTTCTTTTACTGCACAAAGTCGCTTAAATATAGCTAGAATAAACTTAAAAAGACGTGGCCGGTACAGAAGCGGTTATATAGGAGTAACGGGACATTTGTCTACCGAAAAATGTACATATTTCTATAGAAGGGGGATATTTGGGATGTTCTTTTATGCTTCATGGGTGTCTAGGGAGGAAACTATATAATTAATATGTAAATATATCGACCAATAAATGAACCAATCCCCTTAAATTAATAAACGTGGCGATAGTGCGTTGTTATGTGTGCGATTAGTTTGCTTGGGAAACAGATTAACTTGCTCATGTAGTAATGTACACCCTATGTGGTGGATTGTGTTCTTTTATTTGATAACAAAACATTTATTTTAGTAAGCGTTATTTCCACATAGCGATTTTGATAAGTTATTTTGCCTTTATCTAGTATCGTCCCAGTTTTGCCTTTATCTAGTATCGTCCCAGTTTTGCCTTTATCTAGTATCGTCCCAGTTTTGGTTTGGTTAGTTTGCAAGTTTTACATTTTAATTAAAATAAAGTAAAGTCGAGTTTACCGTATGCCATCAACTCTATCTTCCAGGGCGGGTGCCCAACTCCGAAAGGTGTTGAAATAGGGGAGCTATCCCCCCGCCAAAGGCGGCTTTCTAGGGCCTTTCCTACCTGATGCTGAGAGGATTGGGTTCTAGTCATGTGGTGATGGGCTGGTCTATCAGAGTGAGAACTGAGCGATCTCTGCCATACCCATAGCTTACTCTGACTGTTCCTTTTACTTATATATTTTCTAGATCTCAAGTGACGGCGTCTCTTCCGTGGATCTCCAAATCTCCCAATCTACCAAGATTGGAAGCCAAAGCGTCACATTTTTCCGTTGCCCCTTCACTTTCTCTTCATAATTGCTGAGGGGCACAGGGCCCTGGGTGGGGCTTTGGTTTCCCGGGCGTTTCTGCACCCTCCCCAGCTCCCCGCCATGGAGTGGCTTCGGTCACCCAGGCTTTATTGTGCTCAGCAGGGAGGGTTCTGTGGGGGCGCTCGGTTATGGCCTTGCCCTTGCTCGGGGCCTTGGGGCTGTTCGGCCAGACAGCTTGGGGAACAACAACAACAACTCTATCTTCCCCATCAGGGTGGAAATCTGATAGTACTATTCTCATGTCACAACCAGGTAGGATAAAAAATGTTAATTGTCATGGCCCCCCTGCTAATTTGCATAAACAGGTGTGGTATAGCTTCGCGGCGATGTGTTGGGAGAAAACCATAGTTGTTTTTAGTATTATTTATTATGTTCTATCCAACAACCAACTCTACTCCTAAAATCGATTAACGAAATATTACAAACACATGTGGCAGTCCGTGGATTCGAACCCAGGACGCTCACACCGAATATCAACACCTTATGCATTACACCACGAAGACAGTTTATAGCATGGGCCGTTTTTTGGGTCTATTAATGAATGTATTCCTATTTTTCTTAGTTTCGTCGCTAGACCTCCATCAAGTTTTGAAAACAAATACAAAAACACCCCCTAGACCCCCCCCCCCCTAGACCCCCCCCCCCCCCCCTAGACCCCCCTTGAATATAAATGTGTACATTTTTTCGGTAGACAAATGTCCCTCTTAAAATTTCAGGCTCGCTATCGCTCGCTAGGAAAAAATCGACACCTAAATGGCACGAAAGGTCCTAAAATTGACAACGAAATGGGGCGAAAGGTGTTAAAATCGACAAACTAATGGATCAAACATCTTAAAATCTGAAAACTAATGGGGCTAAGCATGAGGGAGAAGGTGGACCAGAAACACGGCCCATCTCCCCTTAAGGTTAGGGGCCAAACTCTTCCAAAAATTACCTCCTTTCCAGACTCGCTCTCTCTCTCTCTCTCTCTCGCTCACTCTCACTTTAGTACTCTCTCTCTCTCTCATGATTGTAATATATTTGTATGTAATATTAGTCACATTATGTATGTAACCATTGTATTCAGCTAACTATGACCACAATAAGGTAGTTGATGTAATATTAGTCACATTATGTATGTAACCATTGTATTCAGCTAACTATGACCACAATAACCGTTGATGTAATATTAGTCACATTATGTATGTAACCATTGTATTCAGCTAACTATGACCACAATAACCGTTGATGTAATATTAGTCACATTATGTATGTAACCATTGTATTCAGCTAACTATGACCACAATAACCGTTGATGTAATATTAGTCACATTATGTATGTAACCATTGTATTCAGCTAACTATGACCACAATAACCGTTGATGTAAGGAAGAATATAAAGTGTCCCTCATATGATTGTAATATATTTATAGTACTATTATTGCATAATAATTTATGTAGTTGGAATTATTAGCCACATCATGTATGTCATAATTGTATTCAGCTAACTATGACCTCAATAACCATCGATGTAATGAAACATATGAACAGTCTCCTCATAATTATGATTGCACTAGTTTTGTAGTGCTATTATTTACAATCAGTCAATTAGTAATTCAGTCACGAAAAGCTTTATATTTATTTTTATTAATTTATTTTTGTTTTTTGTCCGGCTAATAATCATGAGCTACGTACTGTATATACAGCACATGTGCCAATTAAATGAAGAAACTATAATAACACTTCTGCATAATGCCTACCTGATTTATAAACACCAATATGAATGTAACCAGACGACGATGCTGTTGTTTCAGTGGAATAATGGCTCTTTGAGCAGTATGTATCGCTTTACCAGTGGTTGTCCCCTCACAGGATGGGGGGCGCTGCTCAATAAACTCGCCCCTCGGGGCAAAATCAATCTCTCTCTCTCTCTCTCTCAGACTACGAGGTCAGCCAGCTCATTTAAGTTTTTAAAATACTTAATGGGTTTGACAATGTGGATTATAGCAAAATGTTTAGCCTCAATAGGAATACAACACGCAACCATGTCTGGAAATTAGAATTGAAAAGGTTCAGCACTAGTACTTGTGGACACTTTTTCACATATAGGATCTGTTCTACCTGGAACAAACTTCCCTTTGAAGTTGTAAACAGTTCTTCAGTAGAGCAGTTCAAGAAGAGAGTAGATAGTCTTTTGCACACTGTAATGAGTGTAGTGCACTAAACAGTCTCTCTCCTTCTACCTCGAGTATCTCCTCGGAATGGACCGCAAGGTCTGTGAAATAATAACTATTCCTTGTAACTCTTTTTTTTTCTCTCTTTAATAAAGTACATTTCTTATCAGTAATCTATGTAACATTATTTACACCTTTCTTAGTTATCTCACACACACACACACCCACACACTCTCTCTCTCTTGCGTAAACTCCTCTCTCTCTCTCTGTCTTTCCTTCCTTCCCTAATATTTAATGTTCATCCCTTCTCTAACCTTGAATAACCTTCAGGTTCTGTCTACTACTACTACACACACACACATACATGCATACACACACTCTCTCTCTCTCTTTCTTACACAATACACAAACACACACACACATACTCTCTCTCTTTCTCTCTCACACACACACACACACACGCACACACAGTCTCTCTCTCTCTCTCTCTCTCTCAAACTATCTACATATCTTTCTATTTATCTATCCATCTATGTATCCATTTTCCCACTTTTCTTATAGGGTTCTGCCATTAAATACTGATCATCTTGTTTGGATCGTAAGGTGTCTGTGGTCAGTATCCAAATAAATCAGTGTAAATCCCCCCCCCCCTCTCTCTCTCTCAAACCTTTAAATACTGACCATCTAGTTTGGATCGTAAGGTGTGTTTGGTCAATATCTATGTATATCAGTATAAATCCCCCCCCCCCCTCTCTTTCTCTCTCTCTCTCTCAGCATTTACTTAGAAAGCTTTCAACAAATAGGGTACCCCAAGTAAGCTAATGTCAAAAGTGTTTTCTCTGGACTTGAGGTTGGGGGCAAATAATGGGCGCCTTCACAGATGCCGAGTGTGTGTGATCGGGTCATGTGATAGGGGGCGTGGAATTCAATTAAACTCGATTAAATTCAAAGCAGTTTCTCAGCCTTAATGGGGGATGGACGTATTTATTTGCTCATTTACGTATCTTAATATTAGTATTTTAGTTTCCTCCCTAGACCTCCATCAAGCTAAATCCTTCAAGATAAATTTGTACATTTTTCGATAGGGCCGGTTCCTCTTAAATTACAGTGTGTGTGTGTGTATATTTGTGTGTATGTGTATATGTGTGTATGTGTATATGTGTGTATGTGTATGTGTGTTTGTGTGTGTGTGTATGAGGGGGTATGTGCTGAATATATAATTAAGCAGCTATAGAGGGTTCAGTTTACCTCTTTTGTTGTGTGTCAGTGAACTTTAATAGCAGGCGAGAGAGAGAGAGAGGAGAGAGAGAGTGTGTAAGAGTGTGTGTGAGAGAGAGATCAGAAAGGAAGAAAGCAAGCAAGCACAACAAGAAAGATAAAGAGAACAGGAAAAAAGAAAGGAAGGAACGAACGAAGGAAGGAAGAGAGAGAGAGAGAGAGAGAGAGAGAGAGAGAGAGAGCAACACAACTAACCATCATACACCACTAAACCACTCATTCTCCTTAATTAATGGGTAAACGAATTATATACTTCTCAAGGCCTTAAAATAACACGAGATGGAGGCTTCGTGAAAATCCAGCATTAATTTCCCTCTTCCCACATCCGCCTCCTAGTTTATGAGAAATGACACACACTTGGTAAACATCCTCAACATAATTTGTTATTAACCGAGATGTTTTTTTAGTTTTATTCTAGCTATATTTTGGCGATTTAGTGCAGTTTCAGAAGGATCTATGGTCGTAAAAACGGTTAAGTGAGATAGTTCGGAGCCTGGTAATTGCTGGAGGCCTCTTTTTAAACTGAATGTAATCGTGTAATAGTAGCCAGAACAAAGTCAAAAGTACGACACCGGTACAGAAGGGGTTAACAAACCCCAGTCTGTACTTTTAAGGAGGGGTATTAACTGGTTTTGGCAAATGTTCAGGTCATTTATTTTAGTTTGCCCTTTACACGCCCTTCAAGATAGAAAACGTCTTCTCAAACTCACTTCAAGCTAAGCAAAATTTCCTTCGAGATCCTCCTTCAAGCTAAGTTTGTCCCTTTTTCGGTAGACTAACTGAATACAATCGCTATTAGTAGCCAGCATAAAACGAAAAGGACGTAACCGGAACTGAACGGGTTAAAAGAATATTAAAACGCTAAGACGGATGCTTCGTGAAAATACAGTGTTAATAATTTTCGGTCCATCCGTATCCGCTTCCCAGATTCTTTAATAATGTAGGTAGTACTTGTGTAATAAGCGAGCATGCTTACGCCATCTACTATTAAAACCTTCCTCTCTGTACTAGCGGATGCAATAGAGGATTTTCCCATAAAACTCGTGATTTGTTGGAGTTTCGTCTTTTCTAGATTTTTTTTTTTTTTTGAAGTACATAGAGATTGGACAACTTTATGTAATGGGCACATATGCAATGGACTGGAGTTCTCGCTGAAAGGCTCCAGTTCTGACGTTATTCTTGACTTACAGTGTGCTGGCTTAATAATCCAATAGGGTTGATAGCCTCTGAAGTCCTATTTTAACTAACCATTACGGCACATATAAAATGGACATCAGCCAATCAGTAGCCTATAAAGGATATAAAGACGTTTCACACACCACCACCACCACGCGTCTTTTACCTCACACAATATATACAACACACACACACACACACACACACACACACACACACACACACACACACACACACACACACACACACACACCACTTCGCCTCTTTTACCACACACTGTAATTACGACTATCTGTAGACTCTCACTATCGCCAACGGGAGCTAAGTTGGGGAATAATAGCCCATAGACGATAATAGCTGGCCCTCTGAATACACACACCAGACACACACACACACACACACACATTCTCTCTCTGTATGTATGTATGTATGTATGTATGTATGTATGTATGTATGTATGTATGTATGTATGTGTTCATTTATTCAACTATTATTTATTTATTTATTAATTAATTTATTGTTGTCTCCCATTCTGATATACCACAACAACTCACTCCTAGGTACAGTAACTGCTTCATCCCCATTATATGCCCCTCTCCCATGGTTTTCATTATGTTTTAATTCATTTTATCACGTAATCCTGCTAGGCCTGCATAACACACAAATCACCCCTTAAGGGGAGGTTTTTAGTTTGTTTCCTACTCCTTCAGCAATCTTAAAATTTCACCCCTTTGACCCCCTTTCAAGATAAATTTGTAAATTTTTCGGTTGAAAAATTTCCCAGCCGAAGGCCGGTTACTCTTAAATTACAGGCTCGCTATCGCTCGCCAGGATAAAATCGACACCTAAATGGCATGAAAGGTCTTAAAATTGGCAGAATGGGGCGGAAATTCTTAAAATCACCAAACTAATGGGGCAAACGTCTTAAAATCTCAAAAGCAATGGGGCTAGACATGAAGGAGAAAGGGGTCAAGAAAAATGTCCCTCAAGTGGAAATCTCCCCTTAACCTTAGGAGCTGGACTAGCCACAACAACCTGGTTCATTGTCTCTTCTTTATTTTAATTAGAACTCTGCTTCATTATAATTATAAACTTCTAAACTTCTAAATTGTATATATATGAGAATTATATCAAATGACATATACTGTATACATTACCTTTATTCTAGTCGCCGATTATTCTGAAATTTTTTCTCGAGTAGATTAAAAACATAATAATTTGATGATCACAAGTTTTCTTAAAGAACATTCGTGTACAGTTACCCAATTAAGTTATCTTCTTCTCAGTGATCTTATACATGGAAATATTATGCACACGATTGAATTACGAGTGTAGTTTCCTGTAGAGTGGTTAACTCGTCTGATTAGTCAACTGATAATTATAAGCAACCACACTCGCAATTAATTTATACTGATTCTACTTTCATACCTAAGATCACGACGAGGTACAGAACTTGTGTGGCCAACTGTACATCCTCTTGTAATGGATTTGTAAACATTGATGGTGAGGAGAGAGACAACAGTAGAATATCCATTGCTAAAGTCATTGTTGTTTTGCTGTGTGTGTGTGTGTGTGTGTGAGTGTGTGACAGAGAGAGAGAGAGCGAGAGAGAGAGACACACAGAGGCACAGAGCATAGGCGTGACCTTTTTCCACACAAAAGAAAGGTGAATTTCTTAAGCTCTTCCTTGGCATTTTCGCGAACATTATGCAACAAATATTTTCTCATGATAAATAAAAGGTCTTTGTGCTATAGGTCACATGGGTGTACAAATATGATAATACTCTCCATTTAAATATAATATATAGCCCTGACCGAAAAATGATAAGAGTTTTACAGTTTTCGAAAGTGTTTTCTCCACAAGCATCTTCTGAAATTTGATTCGTAAAATTGAGCAGCTGTGTGTGTTTACGTGTGTGTGTAAACACACAAACACACACAGCTGCTCAATTTTACGTGTGTGTGTCGGCGGGTGCCCAACCCCGAAAGGAGTTGAAATAGGGGAGATATCCCCCCACCAAAGGCGGCTTTCTAGGGGCTGAGAGGATTGGGTTCTAGTCATGTGGTGATGGGCTGGTCTATCAGAGTGAGAGCTGAGCGATCTCTGCCATACCCATAGCTTACTCTGACTGTATATCTTTTAGATCTCAAGTGACGGCGTCTTTTCCGTGGATTGACCTCCCTACTGCCAACCTAGAAGTTGGCAGATTGGGAGCCAAAGCGTCACATTTTTCCCTTGCCACTCAACTTTCCCTTCAAAATTGCTGAGGGGCACAGGGCCTTGGGTGGGGCTTTGGTTTCCCGGGCGTTTCCGCACCCTCCTCAGCTCCCTGCCTTGGAGTGGCTTCGGTCACCCGGGCTTTGTTAGTGGTAAGCAGGGAGGGTTTTGTGGGGGCGCTCATTTATGGATGGCCTTGGCCTTGCTCGAGACCTTGGGGCTGTTCGGCCAGACAGCCTGGGGAACAACAACAACAACAACAACGTGTGTGTGTGTGTGTGTGAGTGTGAGTGTGTGTGTGTGTGTGTGTGTGTGTGTGTGTGTGTGTGTGTGTGTGTGTGTGTGTGTGTCCCGCCCTTGTGTGTATGTCCGTGAGAACCAATCCTCATTTTGAACAAAAAAGGGTACCCGTTTACAAAAAAGAGGGTACCCGCTGTGAAGGTGTGAGAAAGAGAAGGATAGTTTATATTATGCATATGTAATTTGTGTGTGCTTTGTAAATGTGATTGTGTTTTATGTATTTGTGTGTGTGTGTGTAAGTATGAGATTTTGGCCCTGTCACTCTTTCAACTCTGGGGGAGGCACTAGTTACAGGTAGTTTTGCCCTTGGTTTCCCTCATTCTCATTAAAAAAAAAAAAAAAAAAATATATATATATATATATTAAAACGTGCGTACATTTCCATCCTTTTATCCAACAAACCATCGAATAAACTTGGCGTATGTGTAAGATCAGATTTTTCCTCTCTCTCTTTCTCTTTGTTTTAAATGTCCGGGGTTGACCTTTGTTAAGTACCCATGATACGTCAGTGGGTCGTGAGTGGGGCCTTCCTCCCTACAAGGGGCGTAAGGGGGTCGTGAGTGGGGCCTTCCTCCCTACAAGGGGCGTAAGGGGGGATGGCCGTATTTATTTGTTCATTTATGTATATTTTTATTATATTTTTAGTTTCCTCCCTAGACCTCCATCAACCTTAAAATGACACCCCCTAGTCCCCCTTTCAAGATAAATTTGTACATTTTTCGGTAGAAAAATGTCCCGGCCAAAGGCCGGTTCCCCTTAAACTACAGGCTCGCTATCGCTCGCCAGGAAAAAATCGACACCTAAATGTCACGAAAGGTCTAAAAATGGAAAAAATGGGGTGAAGTTCTTAAAAATGCCAAACTAGTGGGGTGAACGTCTTAAAATGTGAAAACTAATGGGGCTAAACATGAGGGAGAAGGGGACTCCGGGTTGACCTTTACACAGTACCCAGGATGCGTCAGTAGGTCGTGAGTGGGGTCTTCCTCCTTACAAGGCTCCGAAGGGTCGTGAAGGTAGACTAGACAAAGGTCGTAGGGGGACTTAAGGGGAGGTTTCTAGTTTGGTCCCTAGATATCCTTCAAGCTTAAGGGGAGGTATTTACTTTGTTCCCTAGACCTCCATCAAGCTTAAAATTACACCCCCTAGACCCCATTTCAAGATGAATTTGTACATTTTTCGGTAGAAAAATGTCCCGGCCGAAGGCCGGTTTCTCTTAAATTACAGGCTCGCTATCGCTCGCCAGGATAAAATCGACACCTAAATGGCACGAAAGGTCTTAAAATTGACAGAAATGGGTTGAAAGTTCTTAAAATCGTCAAAATAATGGGGCAAACGTCTTAAAATTAGAAAAACAATGGGGCTAAACATGAGGGAGAAAGGAGTCCAGAAAAAAATCCCTCAAGTAGATATCTCCCCTTAAGGCACTAGTGTCTACTATTGGTACTGCTGAGAGAGTATCAAGAAAGTATTAGTATCTTAAACACCTTGCGGCACATTTATTTCACAAAGATAATCTGAATTGATTTTTGCTTTGTTTAATACACTGCAATATATATATATTTTTAAAGAGACAATACAAAGAGAGAAAAAAAAAAAGCCATGACAACATAAGAAAAGTCCATATGCCTAAAGGCATCCTCCATTAATAAAATGTTGGTAACAATTGGACTTAAACTGGTGTATGATGTAAATTTGTGAACAACAACTCCAAGGGAGTGAATTCCAGCGTAAAAGTTCTGGGTATAAATTAATTTTGATAAGCAGAAGTTCTACATTGTGGAGGAGAGAGTGTGAGCTCATGGATATTTTCAGCTGCCCTAGCTCTGCGGGGAAAGATGCACAGAGGTGGTACAATTGAATCAAGTTCCTCAGAACATTTGCTGTGAAAATATCTGGAGAGTGATGCAAGAGATGCAACATATCTTTGTATGAATAACAGAGGAAGGTTCTGCGTGATTTCAGGGTTATTGATTAATCTAATTGCTTTATTTTGAATTTTATCCAACTGCCTCAATGCAACCACTGCACATCCATTTCACAAGGGTGAACAGTATTCCACCTGAGAACAAATATGACTTTTATATATAATGGCCAATTGCTCGTCAGTGAGAGAGAGAGAGAGAGAGAGAGAGAGAGAGAGAGAGAGAGAGAGAGAGAGAGAGAGAGAGAGAGAGAGAGAGAGAGAGAGAGAGAGAGAGAGAGGTAATTGCGTATACATTTTAGAGATGGTGGTGCAGTAGCTTAAATTCCCAGCACCACAATTTTTTTTCAACATGCCTTTATCTCCCCTATTGATTGATGGTGTTTTGCTGTGTCACCCTCCCGGAGTTATGCTGTGGGTGGGGTGGGGGGGGGAATAGTTGTTTTGTTGTTGTTGTTGTTGTTTTGTAGTATTGTCATGATTGTGTGTGTGTGTGTTCGAGGGTGTGGGTGTGTGTGTGTGTATGTGTATGTGTTGTAGCTGTTGACGTTGTTGTTGTTGTGTATTATTGATGGGTGTGTGTGTGTGTGTGTGTGTATGTGTGTTTGTGTGTGTGTGTGTGTGTGTTTGTGTGTTGTTGTTATTGTTGTACTTTCCCTAGACTATCTGGACAAACAGTCCCAAGTCCGGTAGACCGAAGCCGTTCCAGATGCTCGGGTCCCCCCAGAGTTCGATGCGCTCGGCTTCTGAGAGGGCAGCGGGGGAGGGGATCGTCATCCCACGGGCTTGCACCCCCGCCCGGGCCAATGCCCCCACCGTCTGCAGCCCCCCTTGCAGTGCCACCCAATCGGCTGATCTGGCCATCACCTAGAAGGAAAAGCAGTACAGGAAAAGAGAGATAGAAATGGCTAGGGTTGGGTAGAGGATGCCAAGCCTCCCTCTGGATAGGACCAGCCCTCACCCATATTGTAGTTTTTGATGTTGGTGGTTGTGGTGTTGTTGTTTTGTTGTTGTCGTAGCTAAGAAAGTGTAAAGTTAAAGGTACAGTCGCGGCCACTAATTATTATATATTTATAAGACCTCCCCAGACTCCCACTTCATAATAACACGCCGCTCTCAGAACCCCTTAAACAAAATATATAATAATAATAATAATAATAATAAAAATAAAAATACACAAAACATAAATAAATAAATAAATTAAAATAAACAAAACAAAATAACTTAGACAAATAAATAAATACAAAAATCACCAACGTCCCCCCCCCCCCCACCCCCCTCCAGGGTCAGGGTCGACCGAGGTGGTGTGATAAAGCACTTCTTTTGGTAGGGATTTTTATTTTTATATTTTCATTGTTCAGTCGCAGTAGAAAAAATTGGCTACTATTCTTGATGATGTTGGTGAGCTGGAAGACAGTCTATTGACATCCTCACCTCAAGTTCTGTCAATTATATGTAATTGTATTGTATGATATTTTTTAAATATTTGTTATTATTTTAGGTTTGGTTAGACAAGGCTTAGTTAGGCAAAACAAGAACAAAACACTTGATCCGTGCGTGTGGGTCTTTAAAGAATCCATTACATGCCTGGTATCCTCAGACATTTTCCTGCAAGCAATTGGATTCTGCAATATATGCCCAACCTTGATACATGAACCCTGGAGTTAAATTGCCCAGGTTTGTTGCCAAAATAAGATTCCATTCGGGAGTGTTTAAGGGGGACTGGCGTATTTTTTGTGCTTATTGATTAATTTTTATATTATTCTTTAGTTTCATCCCTAGACTTCCATCAAACTTAACAAAAACAATCCTAGGGTCCCCCTTCAAGACAATCCTAGGGTCCCCCTTCAAGACAATCCTAGGGTCCCCCTTCAAGATATATTTGTACAATTTTCGGTTGAAAAATTTCCCGGTCGAAGGACAGTTCATCCTAAATTACAGGCTAGCTATCACTCGCCAGGAAATAAATCGACACGTAAATGACACGAAAAGTCTTAATATTGACGAAGAAAAGAGGCGAAAGGTCTTAAAAGCGCTAAACTAATGGGCCGAACGTCTTAAAATCTGAAAACTAATGAGGCTAAGCATGAGGGAGAAGGTTTCCAGAAAAACCGACCATCTCCTCTTAAATTTCCCAGGTTACCATAACAAGATTCCATTCGTGAGTGCTTAATTGTAAGTATTGCAAGTAATGGGTGATTTGGAGAATACATAGGAATATAAAGGACTTACAAACTGCACAAACATAGAGAGAGAGAGAGAGAGAGAGAGAGAGAGAGAGAGAGAGAGAGAGAGAGGGAGAGATAGAGATAGAGATAGAGAGAGAGAGAGAGAGAGCTGAGGCATGGTTAGCACTATATCAACATCAGCCACAATGATGACTTGGTGGGGCAGTGCTGTGGTGGGACTTTATTGTACTACAGTACACTCCAACTACTGAAAGGCAACCTTGTCTGAGCCGTTACAATGCATGTAGTGGAAAATGACGCTAATCCATTGTATGTATGTATGTAGAGAAAGAGAGAGAGATTTTCCATTCGTGAGTGTTTGAGTGTATGTATTGAATTTAATGGGTGATTTGGGCGGACGACGTGTGTAGTTGAAATGTACTGTTTCTTTTATATGCATTATGGCCTCGGGACTCTAATTTTCAGTAGCCATTGGGGGGAGTTTTTGTTTTAGTTTGTTCCCTAGACCTCCATCAAGCTTAAAACTACACCCGTTAGGCCCCGTTTCAAGATAAATTTTACATTTTTGTGAAGTACTTGAAGGATACTGAGTAGCGCTTTTTTTTCCTTATGTATGTTTCATATCCTGGACTAGGATTGTCAGTAGTCTGTACATTATGACAAGTCAATGGAATTATTGAATTAAATTGGAGATTTTGATTACTTATATATTTCCACGGTAGAAAACTGCCGAATATTTATACTTACCAGATATTAAAATGACGTCGCCGGTAGAAAAGAGGTTAATCCATATAAAAGGTGAAATAGTACAAAACGAGATCAACACGAGATCAACACGAGATCAACACGAGATCAACACGAGATAGACAGATATGAATTTATCGACAACGTTTCGTGAGTAGCTTCTTTATTGACCTGAAGAAGCTATCGGTGAAAAATTGTAAATAAAGTGCTCCTCCTCATATGGTTTGTTTATTCATTCTGTTTTGGCGTTCGTGTTAACCCCTTCTGTACCGGCAACGTCTTTTTAGTTTTATTCTGGCAATATTTAGACGAATTTATGCAGTTTTAGAAGGTTCTGAGGCAGTAAAATGGGTTAAGTGAGATAATTCGAAGCCTGTTAATTGTTGGAGGCCTTTTTTAAACCGAATAAACTCGTCTAATAGTAGCCAGAGTAAAGTTCAAAGAACATCACCGGTACAGAAGGGGTTACCATAGAAACATATGCAACAAAGTCGGTGTATATCAAAATCCAATCTTGTGTTCTGTATATGTGTTTTGGGTATGTGGTCGTTTGTAATTTAAGTATTTTTAATAACAGATTTTCCAGAAAAAGAAAGGAAAATATGTGAAAGATACATATATTTGTAGCCCTGGAGCTGACATGCATAAGATAAATATATTTGTAGCCCTGGAGCTGACATGCATAAGATAAATATATTTGTAGCCCTGGAGCTGACATACATAAGATAAATATATTTGTAGCCCTGGAGCTGACATACATAAGATAAATATATTTGTAGCCCTGGAGCTGACATACATAAGATACATATATTTGTAGCCCTGGAGCTGACATACATAAGATACATATATTTGTAGCCCTGGAGCTGACATGCATAAGATAAATATATTTGTAGCCCTGGAGCTGACATACATAAGATAAATATATTTGTAGCCCTGGAGCTGACATACATAAGATAAATATATTTGTAGCCCTGGAGCTGACATACATAAGATACATATATTTGTAGCCCTGGAGCTGACATGCATAAGATAAATATATTTGTAGCCCTGGAGCTGACATACATAAGATAAATATATTTGTAGCCCTGGAGCTAACATACATAAGATAAATATATTTGTAGCCCTGGAGCTGACATACATAAGATAAAGATATTTGTAGCACTGGAGCTGACATACATAAGATAAATATATTTGTAGCCCTGGAACTGACATACATAAGATAAAGATATTTGAAGCCCTGGAGCTGACATACATAAGATAAATATATTTGTAGCCCTGGAGCTGACATACATAAGATAAATATATTTGTAGCCCTGGAGCTGACATACATAAGAAAAATATATTTGTAGCCCTGGAGCTGACATACATAAGATAAAGATATTTGTAGCCCTGGAGCTGACATACATAAGATAAATATATTTGTAGCCCTGGAGCTGACATACATAAGATAAATATATTTGTAGCCCTGGAACTGACATACATAAGATAAAGATATTTGTAGCCCTGGAGCTGACATACATAAGATACATATATTTGTAGCTCTGGAGCTGACATACATAAGATAAATATATTTGTAGCCCTGGAGCTGACATACATAAGACAAATATATTTGTAGCCCTGGAGCTGACATACATAAGATAAAGATATTTGTAGCCCTGGAGCTGACATACATAAGATAAATATATTTGTAGCCCTGGAGCTGACATACATAAGATAAAGATATTTGTAGCCCTGGAGCTGACATACATAAGATAAAGATATTTGTAACCCTGGAGCTGACATACATAAGATGATAAATATATTTGTAGCCCTGGAGCTGACATACATAAGATACAGATATTTGTAGCCCTGGAGCTGACATACATAAGATGATAAAGATATTTGTAGCCCTGGAGCTGACATACATAAGATGATAAAGATATTTGTAGCCCTGGAGCTGACATACATAAGATAAAGATATTTGTAGCCCTGGAGCTAACATACATAAGATGATAAAGATATTTGTAGCCCTGGAGCTGACATACATAAGATAAAGATATTTGTAGCCCTGGAGCTGACATACATAAGATGATAAAGAAATATTTTAGTAGTATGTGTTTTATAGGTATTTCAAGGAGGCATATAGGACTGACCACTTTCAAATTAGTGGCAGATACAGAATACATGCACACATATATATAACCCCTAATTTCAAGGCAGGGTAAGCGAAAGTAAGGTTCCGATCGTGCGTGTTAAAGTTTAAGTTCTGGATTTAGTATGCGTGTGTTTTGGAATGCTACCCCGGGTACTTGAAATCCGTATAAGTGGTCAGTAAGGAAGAATTGGTGTCATGTTCGGATTGGTTTTGAAAGTACGCCTCACCATGATCAGTAAGGGACTGGTGTTGTCGAAAAGGGGCTCCAGTCATGACGCTCTTCTTGACTTGCAGTGTGCTGGCTTAATAATCCATATGAGTTGATAGGCTCTGAAGTCCTATTTTAACTAACTAACTAATGATCAGTAATTAGCCAAGCAGTTCCTATTAATAGTCTTCTTACTAACTATAGTGTATTTTTTATATACTGGCGAATTTGCACTGGATCGATTTGAGCTACAGAACTTAACTTCGAGCTGATTCGTCCTTATAAAATGTTGAAACTCAAACCGGGTGGATGGGACTCGTTAGCCTTAGTCGGCAACCCATTTAGGGGAGACAACCTTATACAAATTATCTCTCTCTCTCTATATATATGTATATATATACACACACACACACACACACACACACAGACGGATCAATTAACATACTCACGCACATTGATCAATCAAAATACACACGATTATACGCACACACTGGTCAATCAACATACACACGCACACAGCCACAAAATAGCATGCAGTTCTTGGACCCGGACCAGGATGACGAGTTGTTAATATCCTATAGTGTGTGTGTGTGTGTGTGTGTGTGTGTGTGTGTGTGTTTGTGTGTGTATATATGTTTTAAAGAATCTAATAATACAAATATAAGACAGCATACACAAAAGCTTATTATCTTACAAATTTGAGCTTTATTCACTTACGATTTTTTCCCTTCCCAGGGCCATGTTCCCAAGCTTAATTTCCATTTTAGCAATATCAGAAAGCCAATCTTCAGCCAATTATTTTCTCGCTTGAGCAGTTTATTGACGGTTTGAAGTATGCTGTATATTCACGAAGACTTAAGTAGAGGCAATTAGTCACTTACGAGTTTCTGGTTATAAGGAAGTTGGAGCTGTGAACATCGATATTAAAACAAAAATGGAATAATAATGTAAGTTTCTGAGGGATAAATAGTATGTTGAATTTGCTTGTATGATTTTATAAGTGTACTACAACCATATTTTAGCTGGGAATTCTGCTAAATATTCGATGTCTACAGCTCCAACTTCCTTATAGAATGAAACTCGCAAATTGCAACTGAGTGTGGAAATTATAATTAACCCCTGCTGTGCCGACGCCGTATTATATGTTTGATTTCAGCTACATTTGCACGATTTCATGAAGCTTAGGAAGGATATAGGGTAGCTAAATGGATCCATTGAGATGGTCTGTAGCCTTTTTATGGGTAGACGTACTTGCTAAGCTGAACAAGTTCGTCTAATAATTGTCACGCTATAATGAAAAGGACATCACCGGTACTGAATGGGTTAAGGGGAGATGAGTAGTTTTTCTGGCCTCCTTTCTTCCTCATGTTTAGCCCCATTATTTTTCAGATTATATGACGTTCGGCCCGTTAGTTTGGCGATTTTAAGACCTTTCGCCCCATTTTTTATTGTCAATATTAAGACTTTTCGTGTCATTTCGGTGTCAATTCTTTCCTGGCGACCGAGAGCGAGCCTGTAAATTTGTACAAATCGATCTTTAAGGAGGATCTTGGTGGGGTGTTTTTTTTATGCTTGATGGAGGTCTAGGGACGAATGTAAACAAATAATACAAATATACATAAATGAAGAAATACATACGCCCATCCCCCCTTAAGGGGAGATTTCCACTTGAGATATTTTTTTCTTGACTCCTTTCTCCCTCATGTTTAGCCCCATTGCTTTTCTAATTTTAAGACGTTCGCCCCCATTATTTTGACGATTTTAAGAACTTTCGACCCATTTCTGTCAAATTTAAGACTTTTCGTGCCATTTAGGTGTCAATTTTATCCTGGCGAGCGATAGCGAGCCTGTAATTTAAGAGGAACCGGCTTTTAGCTGGGAAATTTTTCTACCGAAAAATGTACAAATTTATCTTGAAAGGGGCTCAAGGGGGTGTAATCTTAAGCTTGATGGATATCTAGGGACCAAACTAAAAAAAAAAAACTTAAATGAGAATGGTTATATAATACGTGATTTAGAGGAGCTGTCTTGAATGTTGAGATATGCAAAAATGGACCTCAATGCCAACGTGTTTCGATAATGTAATATATCTTCAGTTGCTATAGTTTAAGAATAACCGGCCTTCGTACAAATTAATCTTGAAGGAGGGTCATAGGGGTATATTTTTGGTTTTAGGCTTGATGGAGGTCTATGGAGGAAAGAAAAAAATACAAAAATATATATAAATGAGCAAAGAAATACGCCCCTCCCCCCCTTAATAAGAACGTAACTCCAATAATTTGTCTTTTAATCGGCCATCCATGTCTCCTCTGTCGTGTGGAGATGATGTCGCACCCTACCAGCTCTCTCATTTCCCCTGGTTAAGTTGTCTGCCAAACTGTATTCATAAATAATGTGGCAACTCTAATGATTTGGCCTCTTAAGGGAGCTCAGACGGTATTGTGCAGCATGATTTACTGGTTCGGCTCGACAATCGTTTAAGGAGGGCGTTTAGTTTGCTCTCTAATGCCCCTTTCACACATACAGGACTCGGGTGCCGCATGCAGCAGAGTAGCTAGTCATGGCGTTTTTTTCCCCGACTTGGTGGAGCTGGCTCGGTAATGCCGCATCCAAAGGACTTCACCAGACTACAGAAGACTACAGCCGCATACAGCCGACGTTGTCGTCTTGACTCCGGAGAAGTCTTGAGACTCGAACCGACAATGGAAATAACGGTCATTTGTACATGCCGACTACACCCGCATCTATAAGACTTCAGACGATCGACTTCAGAGTCGATCCGCATACACTCGCATAAAGCCGACACATACAGGTTCTGTGGCCAACGGAGGTATATGAAGGGCGCTCGACCAGGGGTGGACATCATTACAGTCGACTACGTCCTCGCCGAAAAAAAATCGTAGCAGCGAAACGACTGCACCTATGGCTTTCATATGTTTACCACATGTACCTTACCCTTTTGGCTACCCACCACAAAAATCCCAAATCCCTCCTCCCACCCACTCGCTGACTGTCGGTCCCGTCAGAAGGAAAAAAAAGGAAAATCTGTGGCGGCGAAACGACTGCACCAATCGGTTCCATATTTGTGTGACCAGTCCCTTACCCTTCTGCCTTCCCCCCACCACACCCCCAACTGCCTCCCACCACCCACTTTCAGCGTATCCGTACGAAGAAAAGGAAAAAAAGGAAAATCCGTGGTGGCGAAACTACCTCACCAATCGGCTTCATATGTGTAACACAAGTCAATTACCCTTCTACCTTCCCCCCACCAACCCCAAAACCACTCTCCCACCACCCTCCCACCCATACATTCCGATACCATAAAAGTCTCTGTAGTCTATAGTGTCTTTTCAGCTACTTTCGGGACCATCGGGGACCTGATTTCTGGCGAAAATGGCAAGGGGAGTGTATTTTTTACCATTATCCTCCCTTTCTCTCCCAACTTGATAGATTTAGCCAAAAAAAAAAAAAATCTGGCTCTGGCAGAAGCACACCGTCAAAATTGGCTGGCACTCAGCGGGTTAAATGAGAGGGAAGAGAGTAGGAAGAGAAGAACAGGGGGTAGTAGGGAGGTAGTGAGGGAGGGAAGAGGTGGAGGAGGAGAAGAAGGAGGAAAAGAACGAAGACAGGAGGAGAAAGAGGAAAAGAAGGGAGAGAGGAGGAAAAGAAGGGAGGGAGGAGAATGAGAAGCAGAGAGGAGGAGGAGGAGAAGGGAGGGAGGGAGGAGAATGAGAAGCAGAGAGGAGGAGGAGAAGGGAGGGAGGGAGGGAGGAGAATAAGAAGGAGAAGGGAGGGAGGGATGAGCATGAGAAGCAGAGAGGAGGAGGAGAAGGGAGGGAGGGAGGAGAATGAGAAGAAGAGAGGAGGAGAAGGGAGGGAGGGAGGAGAATGAGAAGCAGAGAGGAGGAGAAGGGAGGGAGGGAGGAGAATGAGAAGCAGAGAGAAGGAAAGAGAAGGCGGAGGAAAGGAAGTAGACCTATGCGGCTGTACTCGTGTCTGTCGGGTGTATTCTGGTGTATGCGGCTGTAGTCTTCATGCTACACATGACACACAATTCGCTACGCTATACTCAAGGACTACAGCCGCATACAGAAGACTAGTGACGACTAGCGCAGACTACTCCCCGCATCCACCAGACAAATGTCAAGTCTGGACGAAATTTTGAAACTCACAAACATTTTGTTCTGGGGCCACGACTTGACACGCATTGCCAGGACTTCACCAGACTACAGACGACTACAGCCGCATGGTCAGGACTAGGTGCCGACTCGGGTGCCGCATGCAGCAGAGTAGCTACTCTGCTGCATGCGGCACCCTAGTCCTGTATGTGTGAAAGGGGCATAAACCACTATCAAGCTCACAAAAACACCCACAAGACCCCCCTTCGATATAAATTTGTACATTTTTTCGGTAGAAAATGTCTCGGCCGAAGGCCGATTCCTCTTCAAATACATGCTCGCTATCGCTCGCCAGGAAAAAATCGACACCTAAATGGCACGAAAGGTCTTAATATTGGCAAAGGAATGGGGCAAAAGGTCTGAAAATCGCGAAATTAATGAGGCGAATGTCTTGAAATCTCATAACTAATAGGACTAAAGATGAGGGAGGAGGACTCGAAAAACCAACTGCTTAATCAACCCCTTAATCTTTTGTTTTGTTGTCATTCGTGTTGAGATAATGTCACAGCCCTTCACTTATCTCTATATAAAAAAATAAATAAAAAATAATATGCCCTTCAGTTTACTTCTTTGCTGAATTTATCTGGTATTAAGCCATTCAGTACCGGCGACGTCCTTTTCATTATAATCTGGCAACTATGAGACGATTTTATCCAGCTTAGGAAAGACGTCTACCCATAAATAGGCTACAGACTATCTCAATGAATTCTTTTACCTACCATGTATCCTTCCCAAGCTTCATAAACTTGTCTAAATGCAGCTGACATCAAATATAAAAAGACGTCACCGGTACATCACAAATACAAGCGACTGGTGTTCTCGAAAGGTGTAACTAACTAATTTTAACTAAATCACAAATAATTCACCCTTCTCTATCATTCAGTCTTTGTTTTCTCCCTCCATACCCGTTTGGAACATGTTTGAATATTATTGTCACGTTTAGAACATGTTTGACTATTATCGTTTACTTTCACCTCACGTTGTTCAGCAGGAATAGAGAGTTTCACCAAATCTCCATATGTCTCTGATTAATTTGTCATTCACACTGCATCCTTAAATGGTTTGTCTCTCATTCTACACCTTTTAAATAATTTCGAATATCTAATGTCTTAACCTTCCTTTTTGCTTCAGTCTCCCCTGTCCCGTCAGTCACGTTCTTTACCAGTTTTGATAATGTCATTCCTTTTCAGTATATTCTGTAAACACAAAAATACTGTGTAGCTATTATATATATATATATATAGCTAATATATACCGGCGACGTCTGTTGTATCTAATTCTAGCTATATTTGAACGATTTTATGCAGCTTAGGAAGGATCTGTGGTAGTTAAAAGGGTTGATTGAGATCGTTTGAAGCCTTATTATTGCTAGAGATCCTTCCTAAACTAAATAGCATCGATTAGTAGTAGCCAGAATATAATGAAAAGACGTCGCCGGTAAGAAGGGGTTAACCTTTGTATCTTATTCTCAACACTTATAAGCGTTTGTCATATTATATTTTACCAACATATTAAATAGCAAAATTAATAGCGTACCTTCTTTTGTTCGTAATTATCTTGTCTTGTATATATTTTTTCCCCTTTTAACCCCTTCTGTACCGACGACATCCTTTTCATTGTATTCTGCCAACTACTAGACGATTTTATTCAGCTTAGGAAGGACGGCTATTAATCATATGGCTACAGACTATCTCGATTAATCCTTTCAGCTACTGTATATTCTTCCTAAGCTTCTTAAAATCGCCTAAATGCAGCTGATATATAAACAATAAGACGTGACCGGTACAGAAGGGGTCAATGTGAAGAGTACCCATTGTCACATTTTCCGGGTCTCTCAATTTCCCCTATCTTTTAAAATCTTGTACCACTAATATTTCCTTGATTGGCATATTTTTTATTTGGTATATCAAGGAGACTTTTGTGAATTTATTCATTTATTTATCTATTTATAAATATACATATATATTTTATTTTAGCTTCATCTCTAGACCTCCATCCAGATTTGAAAAATATCCCCAAGACCCCTTTCGAGATAATTATTTCAATTATTTGGTAGTTAAATCCCCCGTCCGAAGGCTGGGTAAATATCAATACACAATAATTAAATAATATGAAAGTTGAAATATTATTTAACACCTAATTGAAATATATATACCTATATATATATATATATATATATATATATATATATATATATATATATATATATATATATATATATATATATATATATATATATATATATATATATATATATATAAAAATATATATATATATACCTGTATATATATATATATATATATACTGTATATACTGTATATAATAATTATATTCTTTACATTATTCTTCATTAAGTGCTTGTGTTGTTCTCTCTTCCTTAACACTAGGGTCTAAGGTTGTCATTAGCATTCGTCAGGGATCTTGGATGGTTCTTCTAGCCTTTGGTGTACTGTTGTGTCTTGGCAGGGTTGGCTTGGGGGAGTTTTTGTTGTTGTCATTGTTGTTGTTGTTGTTATTGTAGTAGTAGTAGTAGTAGTAGTAGATTTTTAGTTGTATTTGTATAAGTATTTGTAGTATTGGTTGAAGTATTTATTATGTGTGTGTGTGTGTGTGTACTTTATATCATTAGCTTACTGTTGACTTTGTCAGGGTCGGGTTGGTCGTGGCTAGTTGTATGTGTGTGTGTGTGCATATGTGTGTGTGTGTGTGTGTGTGTGTGTGTGTGGCGAGGGCAGGAGGGGAGTCTGAATGAGGACGGGGAGGTAGGAAAAGTTAGCGGGCAGTGGCGAGGGCAGGAGGGGAGTCTGAATGAGGACGGGGAGGTAGGAAAGGTTAGCGGGCAGTGGCGAGGGCAGAAGGAGAGTCTGAATGAGGACGGGGAGGTAGGGAAGGTTAGCGGGCAGTGGCGGGGGCAGAAGGGGAGTCTGAACGAGGACGGGGAGGTAGGAAAGGTTAGCGGGCAGTGGCGAGGGCAGGAGGGGAGTCTGAATGAGGAC
Organism: Paralithodes platypus; assembly: GCA_032716605.1. Taxonomy (NCBI): domain Eukaryota; kingdom Metazoa; phylum Arthropoda; class Malacostraca; order Decapoda; family Lithodidae; genus Paralithodes; species Paralithodes platypus. The sequence continues at coordinate 44,279,095 of CM064528.1, forward strand.
GGGGAGGTAGGAAAGGTTAGCGGGCAGTGGCGAGGGCAGGAGGGGAGTCTGAATGAGGACGGGGAGGTAGGAAAGGTTAGCGGGCAGTGGCGAGGGCAAGAGGGGAGTCTGAATGAGGACGGGGAGGTAGGGTGATGTGATGCGAGTAGTGCAGTAGCATGTTGGTGTAGTGCTGCTTGCTTGCATGCAATTCTCGCTTTCAGCTGCTGCCGCTGGCTAACCCTTGTGGTGAAAAGGGGAGCCGAGTGCGTAAGTCTCCCTCTGCCAGTACATAGCCTCTCCATCACCAAGACTCCTATTGTGCCTCCCCGGGGCCACACGGTAACTGGGTGTCTTCCGACCCCAGGCTAAATCAATAGGAGATCTCGGGGCATGCGGTGGCCCCCAGAGGTATGATGTGCATCCTTGTCATCTACCAACAACCGCACACACCCACTGCCTTGTGGTTTAATCTAGTAAGACAAAGGCTAGGGGAGCACACCCTGAGAGAACAGCAGACGTTGGGGTCACGTCCTGGCGGTTTCCGACAAACTGGAATCCCGGCAGTCTCCTGCAGTATTGAGCAGGAGCTGGTCGTTTTGGGTCACCCCCTTGCCATCAGCAACCCCTGTTCAGTACCAAGATAGTGAAGTTGGAACTGCGCACCTCCCTCGGCACTCTAAACTCTTCTATGCGCAGGTTTTCTCTTCCTGCTTTGCAGGAAGGGAACGTCATCTGACTACGATGGACTACCATAAGCCTAAGGGTGTGTGTGTGTGTGTGTGTGTGTGTGTGTGTGTGTATATATATATATATATATATATATACTTTATATCATTAGCTTACTGTTGACTTTGTCAGGGTCGGGTTGGTCGTGGCTAGTTGTATGTGTGTGCGTGCATATGTGTGTGTGTGTGTACTTTATATCATTAGCTTACTGTTGATTCCTGTCAGGGTCGGGTTGGTGGTGGCTAGTTGTATGTGTGTGTGTACATATGTGTGTGTGTGTGTGTGTGAGTGAGTGAGAGGAGGGGAAGGGGGGTCGTGTGTGCGTGTGTGTGTGTGAGTGAGTGAGAGGAGGGAAAGGGGGGTCGTGTGTGTGTGCGTGTGTGTGCTGACGTAATATGTGTATGTTTCTTATATAATTTGTTTACTGTTGATTCCTGTCAGGGTCGGGATGGTGGTGACGAGATGGGTGTGTGTGTGTGTGGTGTGTGTGTGTATTGTTAGCACTATATTGGTGGTGGTGAGGTGTGTGGGCTATTTGTTTGAACATCTAATATCGTACTGCAACAGACTCATAATTGTATTTAATATTTATTGCAGATTCAACTAAAATGATCTCTTCTTAAGTGTTCTAACAAACTAAGATTTAAACAATTATTAATTGATTTTGTTTTACTATTTATTGATCTCTTCCTAAGTGTCTTAATGCGTAACAGGAAATCTGGCTGAAGTAAGTAAAATCCTTTATTGAATTCGCTTTTGTAATTAATATGGCGTAAGTGTAATTGGAAGTACTCAACGCAAAAATCTGTAAAAATGTGTTTTACTCTCTCTCTATAGGCCGAATTAAGGTTGGTTCCTTCAAAAATTACAGGCTCGCTATTGATCGCCAGTAAAAAATCGACACCTAAATGACACGAAAAGTCTTAATATTGACAAAGAAATGGGGCAAAGCTCTTAAAATCGCCAAACTAAGGGGCCGCTCGAACGTCTTAAAATATCAAAACTAATAGGGCTAAACACGACGGAGAAGGGTGTCCAGAAAATCGACCCATCTCCCCTTAATGTATGCCTGTGGCCGGTTCCTCCTCACCTTGGGTTAGGGAAGGAAAATGTGATGGTGATAGTGATAAAATTAGCCGCTCAGCTTAACATGAGATTTAGTACCGTTAGCAATAGTGATGGGACTTAGGGCTGCTAGCGAGGTTTATGACGCAAATAGCTCATAAATTCTATCTATCTAAATATCAATTTATCTCTCTCTCTCTCTCTCTCTCTCTCTCTCTCTATATATATATATATATATATATATATATATATATATATATATATATATATATATATATATATATATATATATATATATATATATATATATATGAATAATTAAAATAATGCAAATTAAATGCATCGGAAGATAGTTAGCATCATACAAAACAAATTTACTTGTATTTATAAATTCTCCAAACACGAAACCACCATTGTACCTTAAAATTAGTAAATTATCATGCACACTTTATGCATCCATTTCATACCCAGACATACCGCCCAAGGCAAGGCAGTGTTTTAGTGTTAATGTACTGTGGTATGAACCCTACTACAGCCACCTGCAGTTAATATAAGTCTGAGAGTTCATTACCCCTATTGTTGTTGTTGTTGTTGTTGTTCCCCAGGCTGTCTGGCCGAACAGCCCCAAGGTCTCGAGCAAGGCCATGGCCATAAACGAGCGCCCCCACAAAATCCTCACTGCTTACCACTAACAAAGCCCGGGTGACCGAAGCCACTCCAAGGCAGGGAGCCGAGGAAGGTGCGGAAACGCCCGGGAAACCAAAGCCCCACCCAAGGCCCTGTGCCCCTCAGCAATTATGAAGGGAAAGTTGAGGGGTAAGGGAAAAATGTGACGCTTTGGCTCCCAATCTGCCAACTTCTAGGTTGGCAGTAGGGAGGTCAATCCATGGAAAAGACGCCGCCACTTGAGATCTAGAAGATATATAAGTAAAAGGAAGAGTCAGAGTAAGCTATGGGTATGGCAGAGATCGCTCAGTTCTCACTCGGATAGACCAGCCCATCACCACATGACTAGAACCCAATCCTCTCAGCATCAGCTAGGAAAGGCCCTAGAAAGCCGCCTTTGGCGGGGGGATAGCTCCCCTATTTCAACTCCTTTCGGGGTTGGGCACCCGCCCACCCCTATTGTTATTATGTCCACTGGGGAGGGGTAGCTACGTGATCATAGCTCTGAACTTGTACGCCTACTGACCGGGATTCGAGTCTTGGTTTTTTCTAGAGAAGATGTAGATGGGGATCATTTTGTGTTGAACTCAATTTAAGAGAATATAATATTATATTGCTATATTTATTTATCTACTATCTTTTGTTCAGTTTCCTCCCTACACCTCTATCAAGCTCTAAACTGTTTTGTTCAATTTCCTCTCTATGCCTCTATCAAGCTCTAAACAATACTCCCAAGACCCCTTTTGAGATAAGTTTGTGCATTTTTTTGGGTAGAACACAGACAGACAGACAGCCAATGATGGTACACAGACAGACAGACATACCTCCCCACCTTCCTCTCTCTAGGCAGCAGAAGAGACTGACAAATTACCATGTACTCATTATACCTCTCTCTCTCTCTCTTCATCTTTGCCATCCTATCCTTCCACTTTCTCTTAGGGTTGCTATCTGTATACTACGATTAAGTCCCGGCCACCTCGCAGGGATCGTATAATAGATCTTACGTGTGGCCAGTGTATATATGTAAATCTATGTAAATCTCTCTCTCTCTCTCACCGTCTAACACCTACCCCCCCCCCCCCCCCCCAGCTGCCCATTATCCCTGTATATGCTCATCTTCTGGTATCCCGGAGGTGGAAGTGTTGCCAATTTAGCTACTTTCCCGCTAGATCTAGAGGTATTTACTTCCATCTAGACTCTAGAGGCACATTTTTACATCTAGCGATTTGAATTCTAGCGATATTCTGTAGATTGGAGCCATTTTAGAGCGATATTGTAGAGATTGTAGCATTATTCTAGCAATATTCTGTAGATTGGAGCCATTTTAGAGCGATATTGTAGAGATTGTGCCATTATTGTAGCGATTTTTGTCATGTATGTACTATCTAGCGGACTTGATTTGGTAACCCTGGGGGGTGGTGGTGGTGGTGGTGGTGGTGAGGTATTCTTCAAGGTCGACTGCTTTCCCTCACTGTGTCTGTGTGTGAGAGAAAACATGGGTTGGTTAGACGTGTGTGTGTGGAGAGAGAGAGAGAGAGAGAGAGAGAGAGAGAGAGAGAGAGAGAGAGAGAGAGAGAGAGAGAGACATGGATGGGATAGACCAGTGACTATAAATATTATAGTTGTGTGTGTGTGTGTGTGTGTGTGTGATGGATGGGTATTGGGTAAGTTGGTGGGGTGGGAATGGAAGGGTTACTACCTGTGTATGTGTGTGTGTGAGAGAGAGAGAGAGAGAGAGAGAGAGAGAGAGAGAGAGAGAGAGAGAGAGAGAGAGAGAGAGAGAGAGAGAGAGAGAGTACAAAGAAATACAAAGGAAATCAAGGAACAACAGATCTAGTGACCCTCTGGGATGCTTGTCCTGTAAATCACTGCTGCTCCGAGTGTTTAACAGTGGTTTAGAGGGGGTAAGGGACAATTGGAAAGGAAAGTACTGCCCTGCGACTAATGTCCATGGCAGGGTTAGGAGATGTTAGTAGGGGATGTGTTAGTAACATAACACACTACAAGGGATCCTTTGAATATCTGGGGAAAACAAAAGGAACATCTTGGTTACTGATCCGAGAGAGAGAGAGAGAGAGAGAGAGAGAGAGAGAGAGAGAGAGAGAGAGAGAGAGAGAGAGAGAGAGAGAGAGAGAGAGAGAGAGACTGAGACTGTAAGTGATAAATGTCAGGGTTTCTACGCATTTGTAAACAAGTTTTTTTGACCAGTTATACAAAACTAAAACTAAAAATATCGTGGCAAGGAAACTATACTCTGTTTCTTTTCAACTGATGGTAAATTGAATCCCTTAGCAGCTAATATATATATATATATATATATATATATATATATATATATATATATATATATACACAGGGTGTCCGAAAATAGGTGTGCCAAACATCAGGAGCTCTCTCAGTGTATGGCACCTTCCCTACGTGGGGTACGTAGTACCCGTCCTGCAACAAAATCCCATTCCTACTCTGTGCAACTCTCCAACACAAGAGTGACACAATATTCCCAATCTTTCTTCTATTCAACAGCTGAGCTCTGGAGCTCTCTCACTGAATCCATCTTTCCCTCATCCTCTGACTTAAATTGCTTCAAACTCCGCATGTCCAGACATTTTGGCTGGAACATTCCTTGATGTTGGTCCCTGTCTTTCTTTCAACTCTGGGGAGGCACTCGTCACAGGCAGTTTTACCTTTAGTCTGCCTCATCCACATAGATAAAAAACAAAACAAAAACAAAATCAGCTATTTTATTAATCTTAGGAAGTGCCTATAGCAATCAAAGTGTAAACACTCCATGAACTCTTGCCCTCTCATTAACCCTTACTACAACACAGTAAAATCGCATAACCGTAGCAAGAATACGAGGAAGAAAAACGCCATAGAATGCTGAAGGAGTTATAATTAATTGCTTAAGGGGAGATTTCCACTTGAGGGATTTTTTTCTGGACCCCTTTCTCCCTCATGTTTAGCCCCATTGCTTTTTTAGATTTTAAGACCTTCGCCCTAGTAGTTTGGACATTTTAAGACATTTTGCCCCATTTCTGTAAATTTTAAGACCTTTCGTGCCATTAAGGTGTCGATTTTTTCCTGGCGAGCGATAGCGAACCTGTAATTTAAGAGCAACCGGCCTCCGGCCGGGAATTTTTTCTACCGAAAAATGTACAAATTTATCTTGAAAGGGGGCCTAGGGGGTGTAATTTTAAGCTTGATGAAAAAGTAGGGAACAAACTAAATACCTCCCCTTAAATCATAAATCTACCCGTGATCATAATATAGGAAGTTATAAATTATAGCCAATCAAGACGTGTGCTGAATATTAATAGTTTCAGTAGACAATGACTTATTCTTTCAATTATAGCCAATCAAGACGTGTGCTGAATATTAATCGTTTCAGTAGACAATGACGTATTCTTTTAATTATAGCCAATCAAGACGTGTGCTGAATATTAATCGTTTCAGTAGACAATGACGTATTCTTTCAATTATAGCCAATCAAGACGTGTGCTGAATATTAATAGTTTCAGTAGACAATGACGTATTCTTTCAATTATAGCCAATCAAGACGTGTGCTGAATATTAATAGTTTCAGTAGACAATGACGTATTCTTTTGATTATAGCCAATCAAGACGTGTGCTGAATAATAATAGTTTTAGTAGACAATGACGTATTCTTTTATTCTTTTAATGTATTCTGGTATCATATATCGATTTTATTCAGCTTCGGAAAAAGCTATGGGAGTCAGAAGATTAATCGAGAGAGACATACTATACCTTCTTCCGAAGGTAAGGAAAATCGTCTGATGTTAGCCGAAAAAGAGTGGAAAAGTGGCATAGTACTGAAAGAGTTAAGGGGAGATATTTATTGAATTGTTTATAAGACCGTCGCCTAAATGGTACGAAAGATCTTACATTTGCGAAACTGATGGGGTTAATGTCCTAAAATATCTTAACTAATGGGGCTAAGCATGAGGTAGAAGGGGTTGGCTGTAAATATCTGGCGGATCCGGGTTCAGAAGGATAAGACGAGGATTTGTGAGATAGGCAGAGATTATAAGGTATAGGGTCTGTCTCTCTCTGTCTGTCTGTCTCTCTCTCTCTCTCTCTCTCTCTCTCTCTCTCTTTCTCCTCACCGGTTAAACATTTAATACAGAAGTGTCTTTGTGAATTTATTTGGGTTATTTATAGTTATATGTCTAGCATAAACATTTCTGGACTATAACAAATTATTCCAAAGGTGCATAAAATCATCTAATGATAGCCAGAATATGAACAAATACCATATGGTAACAGTACTGGTTAAGGTTATGATAGCTAGTATTTACCTCTAGTATTTTCCTACTCATCCACACAGAGAAAGGGGCTAGGGAACGCGAAAGTGGTCTCTGACCCTGAGAATTGGAACCCTTGAATGTTGTTTCTGTTCGAGCTCTGTCTCGAGTCGGCCACCCCCAGCAATGGGGAATGTGCCTGAGTATATATATATATATATATATATATATATATATATATATATATATATATATATATATATATATATATATATATATATATATATAGATAGATAGATAGCATTTACCTCTATGCATATGTTTGATAAAATAATTTCATTGGCAATTAATTGATGTATCACCTAGACTGGATTGGAGGTGTATGAGAATGTAAATGAAGAGAGAGAGAGAGAGAGAGAGAGAGAGAGAGAGAGAGAGAGAGAGAGAGAGAGTGAGAGAGAGAGAGAGATTTACATATATCTACATATATACACTAGCTACACAGACCTTACGATCCCAGCGAGATGGTCAGGACTTAATTCTAGTAGAGATAGCTAACCCGAGAGTAAGGGACAGTGGAAGGAAAGAATAGCAAAGAAGAAGAAGAAGAAGAGAGAGAGAGAGAGAGAGAGAGAGAGAGAGAGAGAGAGAGAGAGAGAGAGAGAGAGAGAGAGAGAGAGAGAGAGAGATAGCGTGTGATAGGCATAATGTGTTTCCCTAAAATTAGAAGGAATATTTCGCAAATGGGTGGTGAAAATTTATTACAAGATTAAAAATGAGTGAGTGTGCAATATTGGGAGATTAATATGTGTGTGTGTGTGCGTGTGTGTGTGTGTGTGTGTGTGTGTGTGTGTGTGTGTGTGTGTGTGTGTGTGTGTGTGAACGTCTCTTCCTGGTGTGTAGACGTGTGTGTGTGTGCATTATTCTAGGATGCATTTATCAAAAGATTGTGTGAGGCGCATGGGGGGGGGGGGGGGAAATCGTGTGTGTGTGTCTGTGATTACGTATATCCCTGGAGTGTGAACATGTGTATGTATGTGTGAGTGTGAACATGTGTGTGTGTGTGTGTGTGTGTGTGTTATTGTAGGGTATATTTATCTAGGGAGGCGGTGGGGTGTGTGGGGGGGGGGCTGCGTGGGAGGGTGCAGAATCATGTGTTAGATAAGAGAGAGAGAGAGAGAGAGAGAGAGAGAGAGAGAGAGAGAGAGAGAGAGAGAGAGAGAGAGAGAGAGAGAGAGAGAGAGAGAGAGAGAGAGAACAGTTAGTATACCACAGACTCCACGATCAATACCAAGTAGATACACAAGGCAGATATAAAATGTTCGACCACTATAGTCATTTCAGTGTTATAGATAATAATTTATAGGCCTATTCTCTTATCATTTGATACTGATAACAATTTATAAGTATGAAGGTAGTTTGGTTCAGGTATAGCAGATCATATATATGTTACAATTGCCATATTAAGATTTATATAAGATTACAAAAATATCTAGCCTCAGCCTGGATTTCTTGTATTCGCTCTATTATCTATACGGATAGCTGAAGAACATCTCTCTCGGTCCCTCTCTCTCTCTCTCTCTCTCTCTCTCTTATCTAACACACGATTCTGTACCCTACCCAGTACCCCCCCCCCCCCCCCCCGCCTTATCCTTCCTAAGACTCATGTAATTGCTTAATGTCAGCCAGAATGAAAGCAGAATATCACCATGCTTTACTGAAGGGCAAAGGAAAAGCAAAATTAAGACGTGTTTCTCAGAAGTAAACCTTGAAAGCCTAACACTTCCAAATACAATATGATCAATTAGACTAAAAAGGAAAAAAGAAACCACATGACTTCAAGGCTACTATCTTGTCAGTAACCGGTTCTGTTAAGGGGGGAGTGTTTAATAAAATTTAGTAAGGACATTTCGGCTGCCTACCCGTGTGTGACAAGGTACAGACTAGTTAAAATGTCATCTGATACCTCAATAATAATAGTATATTATAGTATAATATAGAAGTATGTGCGGAGTTACATGGAGGGATAGATAGACGAATGGGGAAGTACGAGAGAGATGCATGTAGGTGTGCTGGAAAGTGTGAAAAGGAACACCTTAAGATGGTTCGGCCATGTGGAACTTGGGAAGCGAGAGAATGACTAAGAGAGTGCACGAGAGCGAGGTGGAAGGACACAGAGGGAGAGTTAAACCGAGAGAGAGGTGGAAGGATGGAGTAAAGAAGTATTTGCGTGAAAGCGGTGCTGGATGGGAGGAGGGGCGTCAGCTAACTGAGGACAGAGGTGCATGGGGGCGATTCGTTTATGGTCAGCCCTTCGGGGATCACGGCGTCCGGCAATAGATAGATAGATATTAGTTAGAAGATAAGGTAAAAAGGTGTGATCGTACTGAAGGGGTTAATTAATTGACAGTGTACAGTCTTGGTCAGGAATATTTGTACAATATTTGTATATATATTCGTGAATGCATGTATACACACACACACACACCCAAGCAGAGAGCAAGACTGAAAGAGTCACAGTTAAACAGAGAGTTAGGCAATGTGACAACATCTCTTGGTAAGGCAGGGGAAAGGTGTGAGACCAAAACTAAAGGCAAGGCAGGCAGGTGACAGACAGAGACAGGAAGGGCAGACAAAAGGAAAGACGGGACAAGGGACAGACAGAGAGAAAAGTAACAGACAGGACAGACAGATAGGCCCGAGACAGAGAGAGGAATAACGCGACACGAAGAGACAGAGGTAAACAACATAAACATCTTAAATGTGCCTTAAAGATTCTTAAGTTACGGTGAGAGGCAAAACAAATCGATGGATGTATATATTTTTAATATTTGTATTTATTTATTCAGTATTTTTATTTTTCTCCCAAGACCTCCATCAACCTATAACAAAATACCCCCCAAGACCCCCCTTCGAGACAAATGATTACATTTTTCGGTAGAAAAATGTCTCAGCCTAATGCCGGTTTCTCTTAAATTACATGAGGGAGAAGGGGGGCCAAAAAATCCTTGTCCACAACGTCAGAACTTCCTCATACTTAAGAACACTGTTGTTGTATACATTAATCTTTAGAAGATTATGACGCATTTTGACAGTTTCTCCTGGCTATCATTAGACGATATTATTCAATTTAAGAAGGCTCTGTAGGTATTCTAAGGGTAAAAACTATCTCAATCAACCCTCTTGCTAGCTTTTTATTTCGTCTATCATTATTAACATTAGAGTGTCCCAATTACTTTTTGGGTGTTTCTTCTACCAGAAAAAGGCGTAGCTTGGCGTTGGATGCGTGGAAACCTAAAACAACACTAATAAGTCCGCGGTGGTACCTTTAAAGTGCGCGCTACTAAAGTAAATTCGCATAAAAAAGGGCTCCAGAGAGAGTTGATAATGTTGCGTCATCATAATGCAATCCTGTTTCAGTCACGTTGGGTATTTTTTTTTTCTGTAATTACTATCTCGTGTAAGGCAATTTTTTTGGCTATAGCTTTTAGAACAGGTGGTATTTATGAACTCTTTCTCCCGATAGTATCTCGATTCTTTCCTACGATCATCCCTGTATAAAATGAGATTAAATATTATATATATATATATATATATATATATATGCGAGTACCTTAACAAATGAATGACAGATTTTGAAATAGTACAGAATTGAAAACATTTAAATTAGTTAATGGTTAAGTGATAGTTTTCTTTGAAAGCAATATACAGAAAACGGATATAATAAGGGGGTAACATAAACAAGTTACTTTGCAAAACAAAAATTGCAGTTTTACCATAATAATGTACCAATCCGCATTGCTTTATTTACTTGGATATTCAGTGTTCAGTGGGGGTGTGGGGTTGGCGGCCCCGACTAATTATACTAGTTTAGGTTAGGTTGACCCTTCCCAAATGGTAGAAATAGTAACTCGATTAGCCAGCCTACTGTAGTCGTTTGTGAGTTATAAAGGTTAATGTTTAAGCATTTTGGCCTACTTATTTCGAACAGGGTATAGCACCACAGAAAACTAACACAAACAACCCAAGTACAACACCCAAGTACCACACCTATCTATGGTAAATTTTTAGAAAACTCAAATCACCACCCTTTTTTTTCAGGCCATCATTAGACGATTTCATCCAGCCTTAACCCTCTCTTACACGGCGGGTCTTTTGGGATCCTATATTTTTCAATCGATTCGTTTGGAGATTTTAAAACAGTCCTCCTCATTAGTTTGGCGAGTAATAAGTTTTTTTTAACGATTTTATAGTGCACTCTTTGAGTATTAGCGACGTGTGCTATTTTGTATGCTAGCTATATTTAGACGATATGCAGCTTAGGAAGGATATGTGGTAGTTAAAAGGGTGGGTTGAGATTGTTTGAAGACTTATTATTGCTAGAGGTCGTTCCTAACCAGAAAATTATCGTCTAATAGTTATTGTATTTGTATGGAGAGATAAGAGAGAGAGAGAGAGTGAGAAAGAGAGAGAGAGAGAGAGAGAGAGAGAGAGAGAGAGAGAGAGAGATTATAAAGGACGGTATATTAATCATTTCCTCACTTTTCTCTCAGACGTCTCAGAGAACAGAACCCGTTTAGTATCACCTCTACTCTCTTTGTCTGGGTAAGCTCATCTCATTCTTAACCCTTTGAAGATTAGGACGCATTTGGACAGTTTATTCTGGTTATCACTAGACGATTTTATACAGCTTAGGAAAGATCTGGGAATGAAAAAGGCACGGACTATCTCAATTAACCCTCAGCCGTCCATATGCCCTTCCGAATCAGAATAAAATCGTCTAATAATGGCCAGAAAAAAACCCAAAAACAGAAGAGCGTCATAGTATATTTTAAATTTATATGTTTATCTTATAGTTATTATGAATTACTTGTTCTTATTGCTAACCTATATATCCGTGGTTTTCATACTTCATAGTTTTGATAGATTATACTCACATGACGGGGATAGTTTGTTATTGTAAGGACTTAACAGTTTCGACCCTCGCTGGTGCCTTCTTTCGTGATGTGGGTATCATGTCTCATTGCAATTATTCACTATCTATTGAATTTTGTTTTTCTCATAGATCATATATTCTGTTCCATCTTTATTAAACCCTTTAACACGATGACGTAATTTTCATCATATTCTGGTTAACCGTAGACAATTTGCTTTAGCTTGTAATCTACCTCTAGGACTCAAAGGGGTAAAGATGATCTCAATAAACCCTCTGAATTAAATAGGTCCTTTTTATTCAGCTTTAATAGGGCCTATAGCAAATAACAGGCTTCGAACTATTTCACTTAACCCTTTTACTACCACAGATCCTTCTTAAACTGCACAAAATCCTCTAAATATAGCTAGAATAATATGAAACAGATGTCAACGGTACAGAAGGGGTTAAGGGGGAAGGGTTTATTTTTTGGTCGATTTTGTCTTTGATTTATTATATTTAACTATTAATTATATATATTACCTATTTTTTTAACTATTACTACTATTAATTGACTATTAATATTACTACTACTACTTCTAATGTACTGCTAATGATATTGTTATTATGTACTACTACTACTACTACTTTTTTTTTACTACTACTACATTGATTTTTATTTAATATTTTTCATACATTTCATGTTACTACTACTACCATCACCACCTCCACCATCACCACCACCACTACCATATATTTAATATTGTACACATACTAAATTTCACAAGCATCAGATACTACTATTCTACGCCATGCAACTTCAATCCAGTCTCCTTCCTATGCGACCCTATGCCACTGCTGCCTCGTAGTCTACTTCTGCCACCGTCACTGGTTGTGGTGCAGACCTTCTTGTTCCCCGCAGGCATAGTAGTGCTGATCTGAGCAATGAGAAAGATAGACGGCATCTCATCCAGGCTACGACGTGGCTCCTAGGCTGTTGCTTCTTCTCTGCGATGATCTCTGCTAGCCTTGAATAGAAGCACTGGGCCCTAGGTCCCATCCCTCCAGATGTGGTGAAGACTAGTGGGGTAAAGCTGCCATGTTCGATATTTAAGATCCTTTCCCCATATGCCCTGACCTTCTCTTGTTCATTCCTCTTGTGTGCAGCCTCCAGAGATAGCCCGCTGTAGCTATGGGCCATTGGGTCGAATATTCTTACGTCAAAGAATGCTCGCTGTGCTCTTGTCCAAAAACTTCTTGCACTAACGTCCACTCGTGCTTCGTTGGATGTGTTGGCCGTCTTGTGCTGCAAGATCTCTCCCTCCAAGGGAATGAGTGATGGTTCGCACACCACATCTCGACACACCTCCCTGAGCATGTTCGCCGTTACATCTCTTACTTCATCGTGCCTGATGCTGATGAATCCTCCCTTCTTACATATCATGCTGTGGTCTGCATCGTTGTTGATTCCACAAACGCATCGATCGGGCAGTCCTTCAATCGGCCAATCATACCTCAGTGCAATAGCATCATTAAATTCTTGTTTGTTTAGATTGAAGCCTTTTTTTGCCTTGATTGGTAGTGTTGTCAGCCAATTTGAAGCACCCGTTTCTTGTGCTATTTGTACTTTTCTTGTTAGTCTCGGGGAAAGTTGTCGCATCAATTGTGCCAGGTCATTTTTCTGTGAGTTTTGCCTCTCTGACGTGATGGTCTTTCTGATGTAGATGTCCGCCTGGTCCACTTCGCCGTCAGGATCTTGCGCTACGATGCGTTCAGTGAGAGATTCTGTTATCTTTACTGAGTTCTGGTGTTCCGTTGTCGCCCTCCTCACCGGATTGATGACTCCAAGCCCTCCTAACCTAGGAGGAAGTGCAAGCAACTCCCTCTCTGTAGCATTTGGGGTGTGGGACTTCATCCAAGCTGGGATGAGTTTGTCTCTGATGGCATCTTCTAGCGGTTGAAGTTGTGGACCCACGTTTGGAATGGTACGCATCAAGTAGGTCCAGCGGTGTTTGACCCCATATGTGAATGCCGAATATGCAGCCTGTGGTTCCGTCCTTGCAATTTTGGCTAGTATTTCTATTTCGTTTACCCACTCTCTGACCTTCTCTTCCATGTATTGCTTCTTGAACTCTTCTGTGCCAATCACTGCCCCTAGATGACGCTGTCCGTCCTTTGTTACGACCACTTCACTACCGTTGAAAGCTTCTAAGGCATTTTCGTAATGTTCTGCTTTTACTATCAGTATAGACTTACTAGCATTTGGAAAGTATCCTATTTCTGGTCCCACTTGTGATACTTGCTCCCACCAGCTCTTGAGATCATTGACTTTCCCTGCTCCAGTGAGATCATCTGCATAGGCCGCCTGCTTAACATGTGTCGTCTCATGTCTTGTTAATGATAGCAACACTGAGAGACCTAATGCGTACATCGCCATTGCTACTGGGTCCCCTTGTGTGGTTCCTTCCATTGATTTCAGTGCCGTTCCACGTCGTGAGTTTTGGTTGTTTACTATGAAGAGGTCTGCAGGCTGTTTATAGGTATTCTCTACATAGGTGGCTAAGCTGGGGCATTTTACCTTGATGTTGTGAATTGCTGTCTTTCTGTTACTACTACTACTACTACTAATTTTGTCTTTGATTTTTATTTAATACAGTACATTCACTATATTTTACAAACATCAGATATTACTCTATTTCTACTATATTACTACTCTATATCATGCAACTATTACTACTACTACTACTACTAATACTAATACTACTACTACTACTACTACTACTACTACTACTACTACTACTACTACTACTATCATCTATTTAGGTCACTCTTATCTTCGCGATTACAATGTATGACGTGCCCTCAATACCCAAATAACTGAATTATCTCGAGCTTATCACAACCAAGTGTAATAATTTATGTCATCTTGTATGGGATATATTTGTTTAACCCTTTCATTACCGTGTCGTCCTTTTAACTTTATTCTGCCTACTATTAGACGCTTTTATTCAGCTTAAAAAGGGCATTCAGCAATTAACAGGCTTCGAACTATTCCACTTAACCATATTTACTACCACAGATCCTTCTTAAACTACACAACATCGCCTAAATATAGCTAGAATAAATTTAAAAAGACGTGGGCGGTACAGAAGGGGTTAATATTACTCTGTTTATTTTCAATTGACGGTAAATTACAAAGTTCCCATCGAGATTTCCCAGTTATTTTGAAGATCTTGTAGTGAAATATGCTGTTAATTATAAAACCTTGGTATGTCTATGATGCAAGAATATAGCTATTTCACATATTTCCATTAAGTATCGAGAAATTAGCTACTAAGGGATTCAATTTGCCGCCAAATGAAAAGGAACAGAGTGTAGATAATTTATTTTGTGTTATTGTTGCTGTTATTTTGACCCTACTATAGATCGTAATAGATTTTGCTCTTAAGGGGAGATCTCCACTTGAGGGATTTTTTCTTGACCCCTTTCTCCCTCATGTTTAGCCCCATTGCTTTTGATATTATAAAACGTTTGCCCCATTAGTTTAGCGATTTTAAGAACTTTCACCCCATATTAAGACCTTTCGTGCAATTCAGGTGTCGATTTTATCCTGGCGAGCGATAGCGAGCCTGTAATTTAAGAGGAACCGGCCTTCGGCCGGGAAATGTTTCTACCGAAAAATGTACAAATTTATCTTGAAAGGGATTCAAGGGGGCGTAATTTTAAGCTTGATGGAGGTCTAGGGTACAAACTAAATACCTCTCCTTAAGGGGGTAGTCTCGCTTTTTCTGGACTCCCTTCTCCCGCATGTTTAGCATAATAGTTTTGAGATTTTAAGATGTTCGTTCCGTTAGTTTGGCGATTTGGAGACCTTTCGCCTCATTTCTTTGTCAATTTTAAGACCTTTCGTGTCGATTTATTTCTGGCGAGTGATAGCGATCCTGTAAGGGAGGAAACCAAAACAAAAATGGTAAAACAAATAATAAAAAACAAACATATACGCCCATCTCCCATTAAGCCCGAGTCACACGAGCCGTTTTTCGAGCAATTTTTACGGGCAATTATGGTCTGGCAGCTTCAAAAATGACACTTTATCAGAATTCAACCGTCTAACATACTCTACCTTCAGTCTAGTTACCGATACCAGTGCAAAACAGTCCCGAAATATAACGAGAAAAAACTTGCTCATGGAAAATTGACGGAAACAATAGCTCGTGTGACAACGGCTTTAATAACATAAAATAATAGTTAAATAAATGTAATAAATATATAAAAATAATAGTTAAAAATAATAGTTAAAAATAATAGTTAAAAATAATAGTTAAAAATAATAGTTAAAAATAATAAATACATGAAAACAGTAAACCAGAAAGTAAACCCTTCTCCCTTAACCCCTTCTGTACTGGCGATGGTTCATTTTATTCTAGCTATACTTAGAGGATTTTGTGGAGTTTAAGAAGGATCTGTGGTAGTCAAAAGGGTTAAATGAAGCCTGTTAACCCTTTCAAGCTCCAATACGCATTTCTGTTTTGTTTTCTGGTAATTAATAGAGGATTTTATTCAGATTAGGAAGGGTATATGGAATTCAGAGGGTTGATTGAGAGGGTCTTTCCCCTTTTAATACCCACAAATCCTTCCTAAGCTGCATAAAATCGTCTAATGATAGCCAAAATATACTGCTAAAACGCGTCAGAGCTTCAAGGGGTTAATTGAAACTGAATACAAACGTTTAATAGAAGTCAGCATAAAGTTAAAACATCGTCGCCGGTACAGAAAGGGTTAATTTGATCAGGGAAGATACCGAAGCAGCTGAGATGAGCCAGGCGGTACTGACGAAGGAGGACGTGCGTGTGACCCTGAGGAGGACGGAGGTGGAGGAGGAGGTCAAGGATATCATCGAGGAACAGGTGGGTTAGTTTGTCTGTCGTTACTTGCTTTTAATTTATATTTATAGTAGTCATGGGTGGTGGAGGAGGAGGTCAAGCATATCATCGAGGAACAGATGGGTTACTTGGTCTGTTGTCACTTGCTTTTCCTTTATATTTATAGTAGTCATGGGTGGTGGAGGAGGAGGTCAAGCATATCATCGAGGAACAGGTGGGTTACTTGGTCTGTTGTTACTTGCTTTTCCTTTATATTTATAGTAGTCATGTACTTAACCTTTAACTGTCTTGATGGTGTAATGGTTAGACTGTTTATGATCTGTATGTGGTGTCCCAGGTTCGAATCCCGGTATGAACACATGCTTTCATAATTTCATTGGGCGGTGTTTGGTGTTGGGAGTGAACCAAATGAATAAGATTAATAGAAGTATGTTTATTTTCAAATTATATACCATTTTTTTTTTTTTTTTTTTTAGTTTGCTCCCTATTCTATAAAGCTTGAAAAAAAAACAAAAAAAACAAGACCTCCCATTTGATATAAATTTATACATTTTTCGGTAGAAAATTGTCCCGTTCCTCCTAATTACAGACTCGTTATAGCTCGCTAAGAACATATCAACTTCTAAATGGCACGAAAGTTCTGAATAAAGACAAAGAAATAGGGCAAAAGATCTTGTAATCGCCAAACTAATGGGGCGAAACGTGAGTCTGTTGCTACTTATTTGTCTTTACATAATCAGAGAGTAAATTCAATGGATCTGTTGTGACGATTTTCTATATATTATTGGGGAGTTGGTTAAGGGGGGGGGGGGTTACTGTACTCCCTAGACCTCTGTCAAGATTGTATATGTAAATTATATATACTGTATATATATGTTTCTAATCTCTCAGTGGGGTTCGAACCGCCGACCGTCAGGACGATAGCCGACGGTTTAATCAACTACACCACGGCAGTAAAGCGTCGGCTATCGTCCTGACGGTCGGCGGTTCGAACCCCACTGAGAGATTAGTGGCTCACGTGTATTTGTGATATATACTCAATATACTGTATATATATATATATATATATATATATATATATATACAAGCCGTAGCTCGGTTGGTAGAGCTCTCGCCTGCTGACCGTGAGGTTGACGGTTCGAGCCTCGGGTCAGCCAGTGAGCTATTGGCAGATGTCAGTGCTGTTAGTGGACGGTGCAGTCTAGCAATCTGTGGCTACTCTTCACTGAAGTCCCTGATTCATCAGGGCACCCACCCTAGCCCAGCTACTGAGTTGGGAGTGTATGGTGGTAGAAACTGCATCATCATCATCTCCGCCTACGCTTTCGGAGGTATGTGCTTTCCCGATCACTTCCTATATTGAGACACTTGCTCCTTGCCACATATCATACATGCCTAGCAAATTTCGTGATAATCGGTTAATAACTTTCTGAGCCACCTACACTGGCAGACGTATGCGCTCTACCTATCGTCATCGAAATTGAAAGGGTTAATCTCTCTATATCTATTTTAACAGGCTAATGATTCCCCCTTCTATGTGTTCAACCTGGATGACGTCATAGATAAGGTCAATCTATGGAGGAAACTACTACCTCGGGTCACTATGTACTATGGTAAGTACTTGTTTATTATTATTATTATTATTATTATTATTATTATTATTATTATACGGAGTAGCTGGCAAGTTGTTGAAAGCGGTGAAGAGCATGTATGAAGGTGCAAAGGCGGCAGTGTGTATGGAGAATGAACAGAGCAAGTTCTTTGATCTGAATGTTGGGTTAAGGCAAGGGTGTGTGATGTCCCCATGGTTGTTCAATATATATATAGATGGCATCATGAAATAAATACAAGGAAGAGCAGTGGATGTTGGTGTACCGCTGATAGGGGAAGGAAATGAGTGGAAGTTGCTTGTACTGTTGTTTGCTGATGATAGATTTCTGATGAGTGACAATGAGTGGGAGTTGTGTATATTAATAGGTAGGCCAAGAATCTTTACTACTAACCTAAAATGACTTGAGTAATATAACTAATATTTCTACCATTTAGGAAGGGGCAGTCAGGGAATAGTTATGGGACTTTACAGCTCATTTTCTCTAGCCCTTTTTGAGTTAAATTGGTTTGAGGTCACGATTTCTGGCCTACTTAAATGAATGAAATATACTTATATTCCTTACAGCCCTGAAGTGCAACCACCACCCGACTGTGCTGGCCCTAATGAATCAAATGGGACTCTGCTTCGACTGTGCTTCCAAGGTTAGTCTTTTAGTAATTATATATTTATCTTTATTTATTTGTTTATTTATCACCAAGTAATATATGTGTTACAATCATGCAATTTCTACAAGAGTGTCTCCTAATCTCAATACGTCTAATTAGGAGACATTCTGGTAGAATTTGCATGATTGTTGCACATAATCATGATGATGATGATGAATATATGTGTTACAATTATGCAAATTCTACAAGAGTGTCTCTTAATTTGATGTATTCTAAACCTTTCTCTCTCTCTACGATCAGGGCGAGATGGAGCGTATTATAAGCCTGGGAATCCCACCATCCCGTCTTATCTTCCACCACCCCTGCAAGCTGCCCTCCCACCTCCGCTTCGCCCGGGACTCAGGGGTAGAGACGGTCGTATTTGATAGCGAAGAAGAATTACACAAGATTAAAGAACATTACCCAACAGCGAGGTAATATGCTGCTACTTTTACTATCACTGCTATTATTATTACTACTACTACTACTACTACTACTACCTCAACCAACCCTTTTAACCACTACAGATCTTTCTTAAGCTGCATAATATCGTCTAAATACAGCTAGAATAATACATAACACATGTCGCTGGTACGGAAAGGGTTAAAATCAACCTATCCCCTCTCTTTACAGACTGGTACTGAGAATGCGCTATGATGATCCGACTGCCACCTTCTCCATGGGTGACAAATTCGGGGTGGCACCGGAGGATGCCAGGCCCTTACTATCGCTGGCAGGGTCACTCGAATTGCGTATTGTGGGGACGGCCTTCCACATCGGGTCGGGCGCTAGCAATCCGCGGGTCTTCTACGAGGCGATTGCTGCTGCTAGAAAGGTGAGGAATATGCTTAGCTTATCTATATATCTCTGAAAACTAATGGGGCTAAAGATGAGGAAGAAGGGAGACTAGGAAAACGACCCATCTCCCCTTACTATCCCTAGCAGCAAGACTCAAATTGCATATTGTTGGATTGAGGGATTTGCTTACTTTATCTATATAATCTCTTTTTCTCTCCCTCTCCACTTGCTAAAAGTTTTACAATCTGTATCCTCATTATTTTTTATATACCGGCTTCACCCTTTACATTTCTATTCTTTTCAACATTTACATTAGGTAGGGCCACTCTCTCTCAGATAATGTAATTAATCATAACTTCAATCTATGAGGTAAATATATTACTACAGGTGTTTGACGAAGCGGTAGAGGAAGGATTCGACCCGTACTTACTGAACATCGGTGGAGGCTTCCCTGGAAACGACACAGAGCTCATGGAACAACAGGCCATCTCCATTAATGATGCACTTGAACAGTTTTTCCCAAACGAAGACAAATATAAAGTAAGTGTACTGTATTCTATCTATCTATCTTTTGCCAGACGCCTTGATCCCCGAGGAGGTGGCCACAAATTAATCTCATACATCGAGGTGATTCATCAATTACATTGCTTGTGTTGGGGGAGAGTCACTAGCCCAAGCTCTAATTGTTGTGTATGGTGTGTGAGGTGCATGTGGAATACGATCGTAGGCTACTGTTCTTAAGGGTACTTCACACCTGCACGATCTTGGTCCCAATGGCCCATGATTGGGCAATCATGGCGCAATCCTTAGACTAATCGGGGTCGTCCCGGGGTGGAAAACTTCATGAATTATAGCTAGCCTGCAATCCATTTTCACTCCTGATTTCCTCTTATACAAAACACTTATATGTTTTCATTATAGATTATAGCCAAACCAGGATGAGATATCATATTTCTGATTCACTACAAGTGTTCATTATGTTAGTTAGTTAAAATAGGACTTCAGAGGCTATCAACCCTTCTGGATTATTAAGCCAGCACACTGTAAGTCAAGAATAGCGTCAGGACTGGAGCCTCTTTTAGAGAAATCTGGTCCCTTCTCTGTTCATATTATTTTCTTACTGCTTTTTCCAAGAACTCCAGTATGAACTTTCTTTCTGTTATTTTTTCCCCACAGATCATAGCCGAACCCGGGCGATACTTAGTGAGTTCGGCGTTCACTCTGGCCACCATGATCACGAACTGTAAGGCGGTGCTCGACGAATGCGGCCGCCTCCAGAAGTTCATGTACTATATCAACGACAGCATCCACATGTCCTTTACTCGAAACCTGGTGCAGAGGCCGAGTCCCTTTACTTCTAGTGTTCTCATGGTAAGGATTGGTTTAAACCCTTCAGCATGATGACGTCTGCTTACCCATGAAATTGGCTAACTGTCTTTAGTTAGTTAAAATTGGACTTCAGAGGCTATCAACCCTATTGGATTATTTAACCAGCACACTTTAAGTCAAGAGAAGTTTCAAGACTGGAGCCTCTTTTCGAAAACGCCAGTCCCTTGAACTGTCTTGACAGTGTAATTGTTAGAGCGTGTAAGTTCTGTATGAAATATCCTAGGTTCGAATCCTGGGAGAATCACATGCTTTCATTAATTTAATTTGTGGGTTATTGGTGTTAAGAACGATGTTAAACATAATATTAGACGATTTTATGCAGTTTAAGAAGAACCTCTGCTATTCGGAGGGTCAATTGAGATCGTTCTTATCCCCACAAATCGGTCAAAGACACCTTCAGATCTTGAAGTAACTAAACTATAGGTTTCTAAGCACCCCTGATTTTTAAGTATCCCTGTAACGCAGCAAACACGTTATGGTGCGAGAAAAGGTTAATGAATATGAAGTTCCTTTATCTATCTATATGCAGCAACTAATTATCTATCTATATGCAGCAACTAATATGAAGTTCCTTTATCTATCTATATGCAGCAACTAATTATCTATCTATATGCAGCAACTAATATGAAGTTCCTTTATCTATCTATATGCAGCAACTAATTATCTATCTATATGCAGCAACTAATATGAAGTTCCTTTATCTATCTATATGCAGCAACTAATTATCTATCTATATGCAGCAACTAATATGAAGTTCCTTTATCTATCTATATGCAGCAACTAATTATCTATCTATATGCAGCAACTAATATGAAGTTCCTTTATCTATCTATATGCAGCAACTAATTATCTATCTATATGCAGCAACTAATATGAAGTTCCTTTATCTATCTATATGCAGCAACTAATTATTTATCTACCTAATAATCTATCGGATTGAATATATATCTCTCCACAGCCCAAAACGGGATCCAAACTACACAGAAGTGACATCTGGGGCCAAACGCTGTCCACTGATGATATAATAAGCGTGGGTAGTGAGCTTCCCCGCCTCTCTTGTGGTGACTGGCTGGTGTGGCGGGACATGGGGGCCTACACTATGGCCTTGGCGTCTGGGTTTAACGGGTTCGAATCCCCCCGAGTGCAGTTATTGGCGTCCGAGGAGGCTTGGTAGGTCATTCGTCTGTTGTCTTAATTAGTTAGTTAATATAACTTATTTACTTCACTCCCAACATCAAACAAATTCCAATGCAATTAATGAAAGCATGTGATCCTACCGGGATTCAAACTTTGGTATACCACACACAGATCTTAAACACTCTAACCATTACACCTTCAAGGTAGTAACATAGAACTTCAGAGACTATCAACCCTTCTTGATAATTTAGCCAGTTCACTGTATGTCAAGAATAGCATCAGGACTGGAGCCCCTTTTCGAGAACTCCAGTCTCCTGTTGTCTTAATAATAATAAAGCAAGTTAAATACTACTACTATACTCTGTTCCAAATAGGTAGCATAATCCTAATATAGTCCATTCATTATAGGTAGGACAGATATCTTGAACTCTAACCTCTGTAACCCAATTAGGGCTAGAACAAATGGGCTGTAAATTTCCACACCTATCCTCTGACTGACCCTTTCCAAATGGTAGACACAATAGCTAAATTACTTTAGTCGTTTGTGAGTTATAGAGGTTAATGGTCAAGAGTTTTGGCCTACTTACTTCGAACACAGTATAACTTTACTATACTGTATATTTCAGGTCGACCCTGTTGGACATGTCAAGTCAATCTACCAAAACTTCAGCAGCAAGCAACGAGGTCAAGGATTCCATCATTCTCTACGAAAAGAAAGAGAAGAGGATACACTAGCATCAAAGTCTCTCTCACTCTCTCTCTCTCTCTCTATATATATATATATATATATATTACACTTAATAGGCATTTCAAACATTTATGTCTTTAAAGTATGCATGTCTGGAAGAAATGTATACCTTTTTGTTTTAGCAATAAAGACCTTTCATTATATTACCGTTAAAATTGTATTACCTAAGCGAAACAAATAAAACTATAAATATTGAATTATTTTTCACGGCTGGCTGTATTTCTCATTACGTAATATAATACCTCAAGAAGGTGTAATTATCGCAAGTCCGCTTGTCTTGTATAATTTTTCTAAATAGTTTACAAGTGTCTTTACCCATATAAATTCACTCTTAAAGACGTTCCCTCTTTAATATAACGCCCCCTCATTATGCGGAAGTTTCCTTAACTATGGTAACACTGCAGACAAGCCAGGCGCGCAGATATCAAGGAGTATCTCTATCTATTGCCTGACGCCGTGATCCCCGAAGGGGTGGCCACGAACGAAACGCCCCCATGCACCTCTGTCCCTAGTCAGTCGACGCCCCTCCTCCCATCCAGCACCGCTTTCATCTATATACTTCTTCACTCCATCCTTCCACCTCTCTTTCGGTTTAATCTCCCTCTCTGTCCTTTCACCTCGCACTCCTACACCCTCTTAGTCATTCTCTCGCTTCCCATACGTTCCATATGGGCGAACCATCTCAAGATTACTCCTAATAAGGAGTAATCACTGGGGTCTTTTGCTTATAATAATATGCCCCACGACAGTTGCGCTACCCCTAGGACGCGCGTGGAAATGACCTTGTGACGTCACGCTTTCGCCTCTTTACTTCTATTCACCTTTGTAGCACCACTCGCATGGGGCATACAACCAAAAACCTCGGTTGTTTCTCCTTATTAGATACTCTGTCTGCGTACCTGGCTTGTCTGCAGTGTTACCATAGTTAGGGAAACAGTAATGAGGGGCGTTATCTATATTTTATTAATTTCACCACAACACCAAACACCCCCAATGTAATTAATTAAAGTATATATATGATCCACCGGGATTCGAACCCGGGTTATCACACACATATTTTTGCCACCTTAACCATTACGCCACCAGTGAATCAATATGGCTAAACACTTGTGAATTATTTACAAGTAATAGATAGATAAAAGCGAGAGAGATTTTATGATTGAATGAGAAGTGTAATAGTTAAAATATAATAATAACTATCAGATTTATAGCAAATTTATCTTGCCAGTCCATCACACACTGTTTTCTTCCATACATACAACCATGGTGTGGATACTAACTAATGTGGCCAACCGTACAATGATGAGTCAATTGACCACTTGCGAGTTTTGGTCTATAAGGAAGTTGGAGCCGTAAACATGGATATACAACACAAATATAATAATAATGTAGGTTGTTGATGAATATAAAGTAAGTTGAATTGGGTTTTATGTATTTATATATGCACTACAACTGTGTTTTATGTATTTATATTATGCACTACAACCGTGTTTTATGTATTTATATATGCACTACAACCGTGTTTTATGTATTTATATTATGCACTACAACCGTGTTTTATGGATTTATAAATGAACTACAACCGTGTTTTATGTCTTTATAAATGAACTACAACCGTGTTTTATGTCTTTATAAATGAACTACAACCGTGTTTTATGTCTTTATAAATGAACTACAACCGTGTTTTATGTATTTATATTATGCACTACAACCGTGTTTTATGTATTTATATTATGCACTACAACCGTGTTTTATGTAGCTATGAATTCACTACAACCGTGTTTTATGTAGCTATGAATTCACTACAACCGTGTTTTATGTAGCTATGAATTCACTACAACCGTGTTTTATGTAGCTATGAATTCACTACAACCGTGTTTTATGGATTTATATATGCACTACAACCGTGTTTTATGTAGCTATGAATACACTACAACCGTGTTTTATGTAGCTATGAATTCACTACAACCGTGTTTTATGTATTTATATATGCACTACAACCGTGTTTTATGTATTTATATTATGCACTACAACCGTGTTTTATGTATTTATATATGCACTACAACCGTGTTTTATGTATTTATATATGCACTACAACCGTGTTTTATGTATTTATATTATGCACTACAACCGTGTTTTATGTATTTATATATGCACCACAACCGTGTTTTATGTATTTATATTATGCACTACAACCGTGTTTTATGTATTTATATTATGCACTACAACCGTGTTTTATGTATTTATATTATGCACTACAACCGTGTTTTATGTATTTATATTATGCACTACAACCGTGTTTTATGTATTTATATATGCACTACAACCGTGTTTTATGTATTTATATTATGCACTACAACCGTGTTTTATGTATTTATATATGCACTACAACCGTGTTTTATATTATGCACCACAACCGTGTTTTAGCTGGTAATTCTGCTAAATATCAACGTCTACCCTCCAACTTTCTTAAGGGGAGGTTTCTAGTTTGTTTCCTACTCCTCCAGCAATCTTAAAATTTCACCCCCTTGACCCCCTTTCAAGATAAATTTGTAAATTTTTCGGTAGAAAAATGTTCCGGCCGAAGGCCGATTACTCTTAAATTACAGGCTCGCTATCGCTCGCCAGGAAAAAATCGATACCTAAATGGCACGAATGGTCTTAAAATTGACAGAAATGGGGCGAGGGTTCTTAAAATCGCCAAACTAATGGGGCAAGCGTCTTTAAATCTCACAAACAATGGGGCTAAACATGAGGGAGAAAGAGGTTCAGAAAAAAATCCTCCAGGTGGAAATCTCCCCTTAACCCATTCAGTACCATGGGCGTCTTTTTCATCATATTCTGGGGACTATCAGACGATTTGAGTCAGCTTAGGAAGGACCTCTAACAATAGTGAGGCTTCAAGCTTAGTTAAGGGGAGGTATTTAGTTTGTTCCCTAGACCTCCATCAAGCTTAAAATTACACCCCCTTGAGTCCCTTTCAAGATAAATTTGTACATTTTTCGGTAGAAAAATGTCCCGGCCGAAGGCCGCTTCCTCTTAAATTACAGGCTCGCTATCGCTCGCCAGGATAAAATCGACACCTGAATGGCATGAAAGGTCTTAATATGGGGCGAAAGTTCTTAAAATTGCTAAACTAATGGGGCAAACGTTTTATAGTATCAAAAGCAATGGGGCTAAACATGAGGGAGAAAGGGGTCAAGAAAAAAATCCCTCAAGTGGAGATCTCCCCTTAATATAGGATTTCAGAGGCTATCAACCCTATTGGATTATTAAGCCAGCACACTAAGTCAAAAATAACGTCAGGATTGGAGCCCCTTTTCGATAACTCCAGTCCCTTGCTTCAAACTATCTCAACCAACCCTTTTCGATAACTCCAGTCCCTTGCTTCAAAGTATCTCAACCAACCCTTTTAACGACCACAGATCCTTCCTATTCGTTCGATTCGATTCATGATTGTTTCTTTGAATTAATTTGATAATATCTACAGTTATCTCGGTAAAGGCGTTCGTAACTTGCCTCGAATGCGCTTCGATACTATTGTAAAGCTTTAAGTTGACCTCTTGACTCCAATAGCTATTTTAAAACACTCTCTCACGAGATGTTGTAGCAGGCAGTCGAGAGGTTTTCCATTAATATTTTACACTTGGCATAATATACACAACAAATGTTTATTATATATTTTTGGCTACCCCCAGAAAAAAAGGAAAAATGGGGAATGGGCAGGAGTACATACAAACCTGCATTATATAATATATTTACCCATATAGTACTGGTCACTTCCTGTTCTTTATATCGTGGCAAATATTAGAATTTTGTTTCGGATTAGGAAGGACTTCTAGCAAAAACATGGCTTCAAACTATCTCGAGAACCCTTTTAACTACTGCAAATTATTCCTGTTCTGCATAATTTCGCCTAAATTTATCTAGAATAAAAAATAACACGTTGTTGGTAATTTGGTGGATAGTGCTATTTATTCCGTAGATTATTACGTAACCGAGTAATGCAGGGCTTTTCCCTCTCCCAGCTCTCTAGGCACCATCTGAATCTTAAACGCAAATCCTTCGGGAAAAGCATGGTTACTCTGCTCGCATCTTGTTATTACATCATTCCTCTGTATACACCTTATCACATATTACACTCGCCCCTGCTATCTGTCAGAACTGGTTTGTCTTGTTTGAAGGCACCAATCACCACTTTGCATGCATTTGTTCACCAACCTTCTGAGAGATTATGATCGAGGTGGTGAAGCCTTATGAGTAATCTTCTCTTAACATGTATACTCGCAGTTTCTAATGGCTAGCTCCCCTGGATCGAGCTTCTGGTCAGGGATAGAGATATTGGAAGTCTTTCTGAACGCCAGGTTACGGTAGTTTAAGAGGCATTTCACACCAACACCGTTCATCAGTTTAGAAGAGCCTTCTGTTGAAACGATAAATATATAAGTAAATTAATGTTTGGAAGTTTCTCGCAATTAATGTTAATAATGTCAAGGCATAAATATTTCTACATTCAAACAGGGGGACGGATGATCTCTTTGTTGTTTACATGGCCTACGATTGCGGTAACCCAACAAGAGCTAAAGTGCAAATTTTATCTTTAATCCAATTTAATCAGTGTTACTGTGGTCGTACAACAATCTATGGTTGTAATTGTTCTTCTGTATTGACAATATTTTGATCGCCTAAGCACAGTTATGGCATTATATTATGTTTTTTACACCAACCAACTTTACATCTAAACTTAATTAATGAAATCAAAGTATACATGTGGCACTCAGAGGACTCGAACTCAGGATACTCACATCGAAATTTATAGAGTATTTATGCATTTACGCGAGTTGAAGTATTTAGATTTGTACTACTGTATGTACTGCAACAATCTCTGGAAGTTTACAGGTTTATGTAGCTTCAAATGCGAAATATTAAGACGGCCGAAATCAGGTTTCTTTGTTGCGTAGTATCCTGGTTGCGAAGCCTCTCCAACATTACCCTCTCGCCTCCTTGCTAGCTTGACCACAGAGTTTTGCTGTATCGAGTAGGGCAGCTCAACTAAAACTTAGGTCTTCATATATCCAGCAAATACGAGCTCCAAACCAAGCAGCACCAGGCCCCCTCCAACACCAAACAACAGCATCAAAAATGGTCCTTGTAGGTGATTGAGGCTCAGCACGATCTGGAAATACAATGTACTTAACTTCAATATAGAAGTTCTCCATATTATTATTAAGGCTATTAGGCTGTTATTTAATTTGAGATTAAAATCATCACCGAAGAACCACTTGATATAGAGTGTTCTAATCTTTGACATTCTCAAGACGAAGGCTTTGCTACATTTAGATATATAATTTATTCAGGTTAGACCATTCCATTGTGAAGGTATTTAACTTTAAGGGTTAAGTCTTTTATATTATTTTTAACTAACAGACCATATTATTTTACCACAATCTAGTCCACAATCCGCTCATGGCCGAGTGGTTACGGTGCCCGACTCTCTCAAATATACCTGGAGTGAGTGGGTTCGAATCCTGGTGGGGATAC
Organism: Paralithodes platypus; assembly: GCA_032716605.1. Taxonomy (NCBI): domain Eukaryota; kingdom Metazoa; phylum Arthropoda; class Malacostraca; order Decapoda; family Lithodidae; genus Paralithodes; species Paralithodes platypus. The sequence goes on from CM064528.1 coordinate 44,307,460, forward strand.
CTGTTACCCAATCTAGTCATCCCTATAACGGGCGCCACCCCCAATGTGCCGTACTAAAATTCCACTGGGCACCATCGGCATTCACAGAACACTAGCCGTGCTATGTCCTTGGCTTGTACATTGTGGTACATGAGACCATAATCACCTATGATTTGAAAAAACACTCATTATCACTATCAATTGGTTTAACCCCTTCTGTACCGGCGACGTCTTTTTTATTTTATTCTAGCTACATAAGATGATAATGTGCAGTTTAAGAAGGCTTTGTGGTAGTATATAGGGTTAAGATAGTTCGAAGCCTGTTAATTGTTGTAGGCCCTTTTTAAGCCAAGTAAAATCGTCTAATAGAAGCCACAATAAATCTCAAAGGACAGCACCGGTATGGAAGGGGTTAAGTGAGCAAAAACTAACGGATGTCAACCACTGGCAGAAGCTCGGCTCATGGGAGATATAAGCACATTTTGAATTTCTTATCTCTCAACGCTGTAAGAGTTGAACACCCCAGCGTTATATGGTTTTATTTGTCTAATATTGTCTAATTATCTCTCGATGCTGGAAGAGTTGAACACCCCAGCGTTATATAGATTTATGTCTTAATACTGGCTAATTATCTCTCGATGCTGTAAGAGTTGAACACCCCAGCGTTATATGGATTTAAGTCTTAATACTGGCTAATTATCTCTCGATGCTGTAAGAGTTGAACACCCCAGCGTTATATGGATTTATGTCTTAATACTGGCTAATTATCTCTCGATGCTGTAAGAGTTGAACACCCCAGCGTTATATGGATTTAAGTCTTAATACTGGCTAATTATCTCTCGATGCTGTAAGAGTTGAACACCCCAGCGTTATATGGATTTATGTCTTAATACTGGCTAATTATCTCTCGATGCTGTAAGAGTTGAACACCCCAGCGTTATATGGATTTAAGTCTTAATACTGGCTAATGATCTCTCGATGCTGTAAGAGTTGAACACCCCAGCGTTATATGGATTTATGTCTTAATACTGGCTAATTATCTCTCGATGCTGTAAGAGTTGAACACCCCAGCGTTATATGGATTTAAGTCTTAATACTGGCTAATTATCTCTCGATGCTGTAAGAGTTGAACACCCCAGCGTTATATGGATTTATGTCTTAATACTGGCTAATTATCTCTCGATGCTGTAAGAGTTGAACACCCCAGCGTTATATGGATTTAAGTCTTAATACTGGCTAATTATCTCTCGATGCTGTAAGAGTTGAACACCCCAGCGTTATATGGATTTATGTCTTAATACTGGCTAATTATCTCTCGATGCTGTAAGAGTTGAACACCCCAGCGTTATATGGATTTATGTCTTAATACTGGCTAATTATCTCTCGATGCTGTAAGAGTTGAACACCCCAGCGTTATATGGATTTATGTCTTAATACTGGCTAATTATCTCTCGATGCTGTAAGAGTTGAACACCCCAGCGTTCTATGGATTTATGTCTTAATACTGACTAATTATCTCTCGATGCTGTAAGAGTTGAACACACCAGCGTTATGTGGATTTTTGTCTTAATACTGGCTAATTACATGAATAAGAATGTCATGCTTTAGTTAAAGAATTCTTAGCACTTTACCGCCATTGTGACTTTCTTAGCCACTGTCGCCTGCTCTCCCTGTTCCGAATTTCCCAAATAATGCGAGTTGTCCTTGTCGCCCTGTAGGTAGATGGCGTGGAAGTCTTGCACCCACTTTTCGATGAGGCCTGCACGTAAGCACTGCTGAATCACTCCATTGAAGGTGCGTCGGTATGGGGCGCCCTGGTTGTGAGAGAATGTGTAACCATCTTATATTTCTTGCCAAGTTAAATGTTTTTTGTCGCTAAACTATGAATGTATACAGTCTTCCTATATTGATGCTTTGAACTGCAGAGATGATGAAATTTTAAAGTTGAACTCACAATGCTAGGATTTATAAATGCACGAATATATGCATTAATTTCTACCAACATTGTTTTATAGTTTATGCAATGGATTTGTCAAAAGTTCGTCATTGTAGCAAAAAAACTGATCTAGTCTCTCTGGGAGTTTGGATATTCTCTAGAAACTTATGGTTACTTTACTACAAAGCCGTAACCAGTTTGCGACGCATAAGCAGTTCAGAAGAGAAAGATCGATGCAAATGAGACTTAGTGCTCCTACTTTTCTTTAGAAATCCATTTTAGTATATTCCTTCTATCTTTCACTACTCAAGCAGGTAAAAGGACCATAACATTTAATGAAAATTTTGATCTAAACATGAGGATATATACTATATTTCTTTCTTCCGTCATATGACGGTCGCCGCAAATTAAAACTCAAGGATCTCTGAATAAAAGTGTAGCTACCATAAGTTCTTCCTGAATTGAATATCATCTAATAATAGCCAGAATAAACCGTCAAAATGCGTAATAATCCTCAAGGGGTTAAGAAATTGACAAATAGTATAAGACGGACTAGCAAAATCAGATCACGGTTCTTAAATCTTCTATCAACATGGGATATGGAACTCTCTTTCTACATGTTCAAGAATACATCTAGTATTTGGATGACCAACCCACCATAGGAACCGCCCAACCGTAACCACCGGGGAAGAACTCCTCTGTGGCTACGTGCAGGTCGGTGGTCCTTTTGGGGTCATTGTTGTGAAGTGCCACCAACAGCTCCAGGTGGCTCTTGAAGAACACGTAGGAATAGTCACCCTGAGTCACTCGCTTCATTGTCTCTGTCGTGGTGTAGAACTCCATGCTACCAAACATCTTCTGGTATAGTGGAACGGTCGAGGTGGAGAACAGAGCATACCCGGAACCCTGGAAAGATTACTTTGAAAGTAGACAATTACATGTGATTAAGTATATATTTACATACATAATGCTATGTGAAGTGGCTGCGTAAATTCTTTAATAGCCTTTTTGAAAACACACAATTTAAACAGGTAGTGTCATCATCATCACCCCGTTTGTCCCCTCAGCTTACTTTTACATTGATGTCTAATTTTACTCATGTTATTTTACGATTTTAGTTTTCCGCATACATGTTTGCTTGTTCGGCGCCATATGGCCTTGTTGTTGCGGTGCCAAGTTTTCCATCATTCAATTTATTATGTTTTGAAACATTAGGCTAACTTGTTGCAGTGCTATATAATTTTCCATATCAATTGCTAACCTTTGCAGCCTTCATGCCGTAGGAGAGTCCGGACTGCATAAGTTCCTGAAGGGTGTCTATGGTGGAGGGAGCGTAGGGCACGGCCAGGGTGCTGGTGAGGGAGGTCTTGTAGTATGAGGTGACCAAGAAGGCGTACAGGAACCAGAACCCTAAAAATATCTGTGGAAGTAGGCTATTGTACTCTTAGTCAGGCAAAACATATTTAACATACGAAAGTTTATAGTCTGAAAAACAGGTAGCTTCAATTGCTTAAGGCATTCGTTGATGGAATGAAAGTGTTTATGAATTAAAGGATTAATCATCTACTTATTCTTCATATATAAGGCTTTCTGTTAGCTCTTACTTTTCCAGTTTGCAGTGAAAGGTAGGTGTGTAAAGATTGGCTGAGGAAGGAGGACAAGACTTGCATGAAGGCGTGGGAGGACAGGTGGTTAGAGGAGGAGGTGAGAATGGCCTGGGCGTGGTAGATGACGTGGTAGAGAAGCGACCCACCACCCACGGAGACCAACACACACAACCATACACTTGCTGGAATGGGGGAAGATTGAACTGACGTACTAGTTTTTATGCTTGTGTGTTGATTTAACATTGAGGGATGCTAAAAGTTGCAAATATGAATTTTCAATGTAAGAAGATACTTGGGATTGAGATGTTTTTCGTGTGTGGAGCAGTCAATATTCTGGGGGATATACACATCTGAAAGAAGTATCTACTGTATTTTAAAGGGAGCTGGATTTAGTTTGAACTTGCTTCTGGATAAGGTGGAGTACGTCGCTGAACTAATGAAAGAAGAATTCCCTTTGATAAGCCAATCACACATAAACTGTTGGAGGATTTTGTTATTTTCTATGAAATGAATGAAACTCTTTTAATTGTGGGTTGTGTTAGACTTTGAAAAATCTGAAGGGTTTAGAAGATTCATGCAACTTACTTCTGAAAGGCGTGATCAGCTTACGCCAGGGAGGACTTGGGCGGCTCTTAGCGGTGATGAAGGTCATGGAATCTATGTAGTAGATCCCTGTGAAGTCCACCAGCTGAATTCTCTCTAAGGTCATCGATAGCACCAGGGAGAAGTTGGCTCGTCCGAACTCAACCTCTCCCACTATTCCGACGAAGTGGCCCTGTTCGGAAAAGTGACGATCAGTTCTAAAAGTTTGACTGATACTGAATGGTAATTCATTTAGCTATTTAGCTATTTTAGTATTTGAGTACGCATACTTTACACCTTATTCTGGTTAATAGTGGACAATTTTATGCAATGAGAAAGCAGAAATGCAGCTCGATGTCCGCAATTTTTTTTATATATTTGATGGATAGCTAAATACAGGCCTTAGTAAACGCATTCCAAAAATCTTTACTGTTTCTACTTATTGATCTTTTGATGTCACTCGGAAAATTTAAGCTTTACAAAGACGTCAAGTTTGTTACATTCAAGCCACTTGACCCTTAAATCAAATTAAAGATCTACCAGTGTAAGTTCGCCCATTCTCAATACTAGTTCCCACAAGTTCTTCCTAAACTGAATAATATAGTCATAGAATAACTAGTATAAACTGTTATGATCCTGAAGGGGTTAACTTAATTTGACAAATAGAAAACTTGCTTGGAGATTGTGAAGCTGATCTCTTATTCAATGCTAAGGATGTAATACATAGGATAGTTGTAATTTATAACTAATAGGCAATTTTATTAACATTATCATGCATATATATTTGTACTTGTCACATTGTTTTTATATCTGATATATATATAAACTACGTCAACTTACTTCTTCATTAAGGTAACCCCACTGGCCATCTGGAGGCTTTTCCAAATCATAGGTGAAGTTCAAGTAGTTTGCAATTTCATCTAGAAGGAACACATCTACACATGGTTTGGGTTTCAAGAGCAAGGATCCATCAATTTCCTGGTAGTCGACAAACGGTATGAAGTCCAGCGTGACTCCTTTGAGTTTCATCCCGTAGAAGTTGGCCATTTGCTCGGGGAATATGTTCTCTGTACTGGGGAGTCCTGTGTCTCTGGACCACCTGTTTACAGTGAGGACTTGCGGGGAGCCTGACGGGTGCAAGAGTTGGCGGATTAATATACGCCAGTAGCTCTTGTTTTGAGACTCCTCTTGGACGAGAGCTGCCATGTTCTCCTCCTTCCCCAGGCGTTGGTCTAATAGGAATTGTTCTGCTTCGGTCGAGTTTTGTGTGTGGACCAGGAAGTAACGAGTGAGCCTCTTGCTGGAGGTCGGGTCTGTCAGTACAGGCAGGAGGCGGTAGTCTGGAGGTCCTGGCAATAGGTAACTCACACAGGCATAGGGAGTAACTCGTTCAGTGTTTTTGTTGATATAGTCTATAGCCTCCCTTGCTCGGATCGTGGTTTCAGCTGAGACTATGATCTGCATATATGGTTTAGAACGAGCCTGCTTCTCAAATGGATAAAGAGGCATGTCTCTCGAGTTCTTGCTACTCTCCATAGTGACCGAGGAGTTCATAGCCCCAAATCTACCTTGGCTTGATATTATAACTCTGAGACAGTGAGGTGTGTAGTGCGTATCCAGGAGATCCATCAGTAAAAACAATTCATTATTTTTGCGAGACCTTTCCTCACCATTAGTAAGAAATCCAAGGAACGAGTGATTAATTCCAACTGATGCCTCGATTACAAAGATGAATATGATTGTTTCTGCTGTAGCAAATGGCCAGTTCATATTGAATATATGCAATCTGGAAACAGATATCGAACTGTAAGGAAATAAACCTGCTATTGAATTTATGAAAGAATAGTATTGAAGTATATAATTATATGTAATTGGCCTCTTCCAATTATATACTATGACCTTTCTATTTATCCCTTTAAGGGGGAACGGGCCTATTTATTTGCTTATTGTTTTATCTTTTAAATATTTCTTGTTTTTCAGTTTCCTCCTCAGACTTCCTTTTCATCTGACGGTAATATGAATCCCTCGGCAGCTAATTTCTCGATACTTAATGAACATAATAATTATGAAACCACTGTTCCTGCATTATATTAAGACCGAGTTTATATCATTAGATCCAAGTTTCACTACAACAGCTTCAAAATATCTAAAAAATCTTGATGGGAACTTTGCCATTTACCGTCAGTTGAAAAGAAACTGGGTTAGCATGACAATAGTACATCTGCATTTTTGATGAATTCTTCATGAATTAAGGGTGAGATTTCCACTTGAGGAATTCTTTTCTGAACCCCTTCTCCCTCATGTTCAGCCTTATTTTATTTGAGAGTTTAAGACGTTCGCCCCATTAGTTTGTCGATTTTAAGAACTTTCGCCCATTTGTCACTTTTAAGACCTTTTGTGCCATTAAGGTGTCGTTTGTTTCCTGGCGAAAGATAGCCAGCCTGTAATATAAGATAAACCAAATTTTTCTACCGAAAAATGTACAAATTTGTCTTGAAAGGCGGTCTATGGGGTGTAATTTTAAGCTTGATGGAGTCTAGGGAACAAACTAAAAACTTCCTGGGTGACCTAGATGTCTGTGAATTTGTGTTTTGGTTTTGTGTGTTCATTGTTTTTCTGCTATGTTGTGTTGTCCCTGTTCGGGCTCTGTCTCGAATCGGCCACCCCCAGAAAAAAAGAAAAAAAAGAAAACAAAATTGGGGAATGGAGCTGAGTAAATAGATATAGATAGATAGATAGAACTTTGCCCAACTCCTCCGCTTTCCGCGATATAACTAGTGTGACAGAAGCACATCTGCATTTACGAGGAATTGCTTCATGAATTCATTATCGTTCATTTACGAGGAATTGCTTCATGAATTCATTATCGTTCCTACAATTCTCTAGGCAGGCGAACTCCATACCTTCGTGGTAATGTTAAGTGGGGGACAGACTGGGACTCGTTGGGCAATAAATATTCTAGTCGCATGCACTAAGATAATTCCGTTGCTTTTATGGTTCCAGGACTTGTGTGTTCATTGTTTTCTGTTGTGTAGTCCCTATTCGGGCTCTGTCTTGAGTCGGCCACCCCCCCCCCCAAAAAAAAAGGACAAGTGGAGATCGGGCCTGAGTATATAGATAGATAGGACTTGCAGCACTCTTACCAAATTAATTCCGCAATTTCTAATCTCTTACGGTTGGCCAAATTAGTCTTGTCGCCTCTGTCATTACATTTTGTTCGCTGTGTGCTGTACTAATGTCCGTCAGATGTTGAATAGGGTGTGTAAAGATAGGAACATGTTTGTATATCTCGCTCGAAACGATAAATTAATGCTTAGCTAGTGTGGATACCAATTATTGAGCGAAATATACTTGGTACCGCGACATCACTTATTTGGCCGACTGTACATACCTCTCCTTTAATATTAATCATTTATGGTCTTGAATATCTCATTTGGGGGAAGGGGTCGGGCGCAAGTTGGACTAGATAATATTCCATCAGGCGCCTGGCCCGGGGAGACGATTTATATGAAGGGTGCGCCTGGAAGTATGGTGGGCGGGCTTGTGGCTTCGGCTCCGCTGCATGTCTGCCTGCCGAGATCAGAACCTCTCCGGGGGAGTGCTGGAGGGACCTTGGTGACCCTGATCTCTGGGTCTTCTCCTGGATGACCTATATGTGTGTGAATTTGTATTTTGTGTTTGTTTGTTCATTGTTTTGTGTTGTCCCTAGTATTGCTCTGTCTTGAGTCCCCCCCCCAAAAAAAAAGGAAAAGTGGGGATTGGGCCTGAGTAGCCTATATAGCTAGAAGTATCTTATTGACATTTGAAAATTAAATTGAAATATTTTATTTAGCCATAGAAATACAATACATTTTTGGTTATAATATACATTTGTAAAATGGCTGAACCTTTTGAAAGGAATCTCTCTTAAAGGCTCTTGGCTTGTAACTCGATACAATTATTGTCAGTGCATTTATGGCCAATCATTTAGTCTAATGGTGTACATAAAAACATACATAAATATACGCACAGATACCTGTTCCTATGCATATCCAAAACACATACACATGTATACTTCTATGCACCTACACACAAATATATGCTTAGCAAGTTGCCTCACACTCGTCTACATTAACACTCATAAGCATGAACATGCATACACGTATATATAACTGTACACCCACACGCACAATTATACAAACCTACACATGCACACATTAAACAATATATATATATACAGAATAGCGACCTTGGTGACCCTGGTCTTTGGGTCTTCTCCTGGGTGACCTAGATGTGTGTGAATTAGTGTTTTGTGTGAGTTTGTTCGTTGTTTTATGTTATGTTTTGTGTTTTCTCTGGTCTTGCTCTGTCGTGAGGCGGCCACCCCCCACATAAATAAAAATAATAAAATATAATTAAATAGAAAATAAAAATAAAAATAGGAAAAGTGGGGATTGGGCCTGAGCATATATATATATATATATATATATATATATATATATATATATATATATATATATATATACCTATTACCTACGCATATACTGTACATAGCCTGAATATATTAAACATTCACATGTTTAACTTGATTAAGGTAAAAAGCCACATTATAGAGGGGTTTCGATGGTCTCAAATCACGAACTTCTACTGTTAATTTTGCTGATATTATTTGCAGTGTGAGCAGACCCTGTAAAATTGGAGTATGTAATGTAGAAGTCCGACTGTACGCTTAATAAGATTCTTTTTGCATTAGACTGCGAGAAAGAAAATGGAATGTATGCCTCCATGCCCGAGAGGATTACCTCGGTAATGCGTTCAGCACTCGCCGAGGGTCCCCAGACATGTAAGCAGAAGTCATACCATGGGAAATAAAAAAAATACTGCCGAAGAGCCTCCCAGTCGGCAGCAGTTTATGGACGGAGGAGAGAGAAGATTTACGGTATAAGCAGAAGGGTTAGAGGTTGGAAGTCAAGAATGTTGGGCCGATCTTCGAAGCAATCCGGGATACCGGTGGGTTGTTGGACTAACTGCTCTAGGTCGTTTACGATGGAAAAGATGTAGGCTTGTTCGCCAGGTTGGTCAGTGGAAAGAGAGGAGAGCCATTGACGGTGGTGAACATTGAACTCTCCTAAGATGGAGATTTCTGCGAAAGGAGAGATGGATAGAATGTGTTCCACATTCTATGGATAATCAGAGAGGCAATTATTAAAGTAACCATTTTTCGAATCATGATAAATAGCGATGCATTTCGGACTCGAACTTCCATGGCTATAATGATTATTGATAAAATGAGTGTTATAATTAACTTGCAAATTACAGGGGCGTTGATTCGCAAACTGCTCAGGATTCCACTTGTAATTAGGTTGGCGGTAATATGTTTCAGCAAACCCGCTAGTGGCCCAGGAGGACAGAGGGTAAGGGTTCAAGTCCCCGTTGAGTGTCCGCGGCCCCAGATTACCCTCCCTATTCCAGCGTCTGATCCAGCGGTACACGGTAGAGAGGCTAGCACCGGTCTCGTTGGCGATGTCCATGGCCGTCACCCCGCCCAGCCACAGCCAGATGATTTTACACCGGTCTACTGGCAAGGGTCTCGGCCTCGAAAATCTCTCCTCCATTGGCATCGTAGGCTGTGCAAAATGATATGTTTTTTAAGTGGGGGATGGGCGTATTTTTTTGCTCAATTATATATCCGTTTATAATTTTCTTAGTTTCCTCCCTAGACCTCCATCAAGCTTAAAGATAACCTCCCCCAAAACCCTCCTTCAAGATAACAACCCCCAAAACCCTCCTTCAAGATAATCATGAACATCTTTATTATTTTCAACGCTTCGATTTTTCGGCGATTGGCGATTTTAAGATCTTTCGTTCCACCTAGGTGTAATTTTTTTCCTGGCAAGCGATAGTGAGCCTGCAATTTAGGAAGAACCGGCTGTCGCCCAGCCATTTTTCTGCGGAAAAATGCATAAGTTAAGGGGAGCTTTCCACTTGAGGGACTTTTTTCTTGACCCCTTTCTCCCTCATGTCTAGCCCCATTGCTTTTGAGATTTTAAGACGTTTGCCCCATTAGTTTGGCGATTTTAAGAACTTTCACCCAATTTAGGTCACTTTTAAGACCTTTCGTCCCATTTAGGTGTCGATTTTTTCCTGGCGAGCGATAGCGAGCCTGCAATTTAAGAGGAATCGGCCTTCGGCCGAGACATTTTTCTACCGAAAAATGTACACATTTATCTTGAAAGGGGGTCAAAGGGGTTAAATTTTAAGATTGCTGAAGGAGTAGGAAACAAACTAAAAACCTCCCCTTAATCTGGAAGGGGAGATCTTGGGAGTATTTTTTAAGCTTAGTGGAGGTCTAGGGAGGAGATTAAAAGTAATAATATAAACATATCAATAAACATATCTATAAACATATCAATAAACATATCTATAAACATATCAATAAACATATCAATAAACATATCAATAAACATATCAATAAACATATCAATAAACATATCTATAAACATATCAATAAACACATCAATAAACACATCAATAAACACATCAATAAACACATCAATAAACACATCAATAAACATATCAATAAACATATCGTAAGCTGTATTTATTGCCTAGACTTGTCGAAGCACTTAATTGTAATTTATAATATTTTGTAAATTCCTCCTGTACCGGCGATATTTTTTTAATTTTATTCTAGCGACGATTTTATGCAAAGGATCTGTGACAGTAAAAAGGGTTAAGTGAGATAGTTCGAAGCCTGTTAATTGTTGGAGGACCTTTTGAAACTGAATTACATCTTCTATAAGTTAGCCGGAATAAAGTACAAATTACGGCACCGGTACTCTAAGGGTTAAACATCAAATTACGGCACCGGTACTCTAAGGGTTAAAGTACAAATTACGGCACCGGTACTCTAAGGCACCGGTACTCTTTACGGCACCGATACTCTAAGGGTTAAACATCAAGTAACCTATTCCATACTCTAAATACCGTTTCCCCTCTATATTTATCAGTAATCCTCAATATATTAATAGATTAAACTTGTGATCTGAGAGCCAACTGTTACGACTGGGGTTCAAATATATCAGGGCTCTTATTCATTGGACTAGTAATGGCATAAATGCTACAACGGAAAGCGCTAGATCCAACCTCTGTATATTCCCAGTGAACAAAGAACACAAATACTCTACAGAGTTCTATATGCAATAATAGGCTATCAAACTCTCAATAAATGTGCGTCTACTCTAGGCTTAATGTTATGTGAAAACAGCCTATTACTACCTATAACCGAAGGTGCTTGGTTATGGTATGCAAAGTAAGGTGGTAAGAGAAGTTACAGCTTACGTTACTTTAATCAATAAATGTCAGGCACTCCTGCATGAATGAAAGTGCCGTTAATATATAGGTTAAATATGCAGTCGGGGCCAAGAATATCCTAAACGCTACAACAATAATAATAATCGCCACGACAATGCAGTATTCCTATCAACAAAAAGAGCCTAAGTCGTTTGTGTCTCCATACATCAAACTAGGCTGCGAAATGCTTGTGTAATCATAAATGGGTATGCATAAAAGAGTAATTAGGTTAATATACTTAATGACTACTGTGACTGATAAAGTCTAGCTAGAGTCAATGATACGAGATACTGGTGTGCATGGCATGCCGCATAGCCTAGTGCAAATCTCAAGTCTGTGCGTCAAATATTACGTTATAGGGAAGGGTAGCTCTCTTGAGAAACCTTAATACCGAAGTATTAAGCGTTCTCCTGGCGTACCTCAAAGACAAACAACGAGCTTAGAACAGTGCAGAATGGTATAGGCAAAAAGCCCTCATTCGTGCATGCTCTACTCTCAATGGCACACAGACTAGAATTTACTCAATCAACTCCAGTTCTCAGGTATGTCGTGCAGCTTTTTACTAAAGCCAGCACTCATAGGAAACAATACCTTATAATATCAAACCCCTAGTCTAGCATTATCTAATCCAGCAGAACACTAATAATTATAGGAAGGGGCAATATGAAAGCCAACCAATGCTTCGTGATCAACTTATCTTAACAACTAAACATACATAGGTTATATCAGACCTTAACGCACAATACAACTGGCCAGCATGAAGCTGATTTTGCAGAGTTAACCAGAGGGGGTATAATATTAATAAAAGGTGGTGAAAGATATGAAAAAAGAGAGAGGTAGGCAGAGGAAAAGATTCTCAGGTGCGGAGCAGGGGACAGGTAGCAAGGGATAAAGCAAGATACATAGACTAACAGGTATGTTCACTTTGGCCCATATATTCGTCCCGCGCGCGCCGGATGTCACTAGGTGATTTTTCAGTAGGGTTTACCAGGTGAGGAGCGGTCAGTCCCGTCCCGACCTCTGGCCAGTTCAGGTCAAGGCTTGGGTCCCGGTCCAGTGAACCCAATCCAGCCATTAGACTTAGATCTCCATGCTGCCTCCAGATTTACTGACAACTTTTCAAATAGCTTACTTTGCTTTTATTTCCAATATGCCCTATTGTGCTATTGCTGGATGCAATTCCAATAATAGCAATAAAATTGTCCCGCATCTACAGTTTCACCGCTTCCCCCCCCCCCAATAAAGAAATGCAGAAACAGTGGATTGCTCTTTGCAACCCCAACACAACTATTAATGTCAAGACTGCAAGGGTCTGCAGTTTGCATTTTAACCTTAAGGTGTCTCTTGTATGATGTAACCTATGTATGAATTATTTAATAAACCAGTCCCCAATCGTCTGATTGTATTGATGGATGATATTCGTCTTAAGCTTCATAATATCGTCTAAATTTGGCTACAATAAAATATAGCACACGTTGCTGATACTCAAGGGTTAATATAGCACACGTTGCTGATACTCAAGGGTTAATATAGCACACGTTGCTGATACTCAAGGGTTAATATAGCACACGTTGCTGATACTCAAGGGTTAATATAGCACACGTTCCTGATACTCAAGGGTTAATATAGCACACGTTGCTGATACTCAAGGGTTAATATAGCACACGTTGCTGATACTCAAGGGTTAATATAGCACACGTTGCTGATACTCAAGGGTTAATATAGCACACGTTGCTGATACTCAAGGGTTATATAGCACACGTTGCTGATACTCAAGGGTTAATATAGCACACGTTGCTGATACTCAAGGGTTAATATAGCACACGTTGCTGATACTCAAGGGTTAATATAGCACACGTTGCTGATACTCAAGGGTTAATATAGCACACGTTGCTGATACTCAAGGGTTAATATAGCACACGTTGCTGATACTCAAGGGTTAATATAGCACACGTTGCTGATACTCAAGGGTTAATATAGCACACGTTGCTGATACTCAAGGGTTAATATAGCACACGTTGCTGATACTCAAGGGTTAATATAGCACACGTTGCTGATACTCAAGGGTTAATATAGCACACGTTGCTGATACTCAAGGGTTAATATAGCACACGTTGCTGATACTCAAGGGTTAATTCTACAGTATAGTCAAGCGGTGTGGCAAACAAAGTTAGACTATGGGTAAAACCCCCCCCCATTTCCCATGGACATTCCCCTGGGTATAGGTGCGACATTCCTTGGCTAGTTAAAAGTTCACCGGTACATATAAATGGCGCTGATAAGCCTCCCTCTCACCCAACCCCTCCGGCAGTAGATATTTTTGTTTTTACTTTAACTTAAGTAACTTTATATGTGGGTACTTTTACTTTTAGCTGAGTAACCTTTCAAGTACATACTTTTACTTGAACTTGAGTAAAATGATTCGGTACTTTGTAAAACCCTGATTAATGTGTGTGTGTGTGTGTATATGAGCGACTACAAGATACACTACCGGTACTATTTGTAAAGCAAAATCATGTTCACACAGAGGGTTCTGATGTTGCCAGTCAAAAGACAGGTGTGTGTGTGTGTGTGTGTGTGTGTGTATGAGCGACTACAAGATACACTACCGGTACTATTTGTAAAGCAAAATCATGTTCACACAGAGGGTTCTGATGTTGCCAGTCAAAAGACAGGTGTGTGTGTGTGTGTGTGTGTGTGTGTGTATGAGCGACTACAAGATACACTACCGGTACTATTTGTAAAGCAAAATCATGTTCACACAGAGGGTTCTGATGTTGCCAGTCAAAAGACAGGTGTGTGTGTGTGTGTGTGTGTGTGTGTGTATGAGCGACTACAAGATACACTACCGGTACTATTTGTAAAGCAAAATCATGTTCACACAGAGGGTTCTGATGTTGCCAGTCAAAAGACAGGTGTGTGTGTGTGTGTGTGTGTGTGTATGAGCGACTACAAGATACACTACCGGTACTATTTGTAAAGCAAAATCATGTTCACACAGAGGGTTCTGATTTTGCAAGTCAAAAGACAGGGGTGTGTGTGTGTGTAATAATAATAATAATAATAATAATAATAAACGGTTTATTAAAGAATGGCAGCCTCATGAGCTGAAAATACACATTTTACAATTTAGTGGATGAACATGAGATGTACAGATATGAGGATGGTAAGCTTAGTTTACAAACAAAATAAATAAATACAATAATGATGCATGTGCAGAATACAAATTATCATAAAATAACCATGAGAGTAAGTGATATACAGTACATATACACATTTATTTACTTACTCATATACAGAACATACGTATATACACGTACGTGCGCACATACATATACATACATATATAGGAACATAAGAACATGCAGTAAGTGTGCACATGTCCGTATACACAAACGCTCACGTATGCACACAAACATACATACATATAGAAACTGTTTTGGTAAGGTCAGGTAAAGAGGGTGCAGGTGTGTGTGTGTGTGTGTATGAGCGACTACAAGATACACTACCGGTACTATTTGTAAAGCAAAATCATGTTCACACAGAGGGTTCTGATGTTGCCAGTCAAAAGACAGGGGTGTGTGTGTGTGTGTATGAGCGACTACAAGATACACTACCGGTACTATTTGTAAAGCAAAATCATGCATAAATACACAGTAATAACAAAGAACAAATAATAATAATAATAATAATAATAATACAAATGTTAGCATACAGGATTATTGAATATGATTTTATTTTTGTTTACCTTCTACTCTCCATTTTCTTTCATATCCCCAAGATTTAAGGATATCAGTCTTGGGTATAAATACCCCATATTCCAACTGGAGAACACCTACTGACGTCACTGACCTGCGCACCAGGCGGGAGTGAACATACCTGTTAGTCTATGTATCTTGGGATAAAGATGGATGCGTTCTAGAAACCAGATCTGAGGGAGAGAGTGGCGAGGAACTGTATATATACTCGCACTAGCTGGAGCCGCGTGGGAAAAAAGCGGTTACAAGTCCTCTAGCCACTAGCAAGGGAGCTAGCAGCATGGTAAGGACCCCTCTCAACCAACCCCCACGAGGCAGCCAGCCGTGACGTCATCGAGCGGGGCAAAAACACTGCGCGCCTCCCTCTCACTCTGTTCTACTCTCTCTCTCTCTCTCTCCCAGATCCCATCATTACTAGTTAATGATAAAACATATACTTTACAATTAAATATATAAAGCCTTGACATGGGTGAAAACAAAGAGCCTTTCTGGACTGCCCATGACACGAGCTTTCATATGAAATAAAGCACACTCTAATACATAAACTGTAGCCCCATCCACTGCCCTGGCGATCCTAGCGAGTCACTGTAGGACAAGCCATGCGGTTCTAACGGAGTGGTTAACGTCACACAACGTACTTGACAATAATCTTGATCCCTGACCTCTCTGTAACTCCAAAGGGCCTAGAGCAAACTGGTTATAAATATCCACACCTATTTCCTGGCGGACACTTTAGAAATGTCAGTCCGATTGTTTACATTCATTTCGAGTTATAAGAAGTTAAGGGGAGGTATTTAGGTTGTTCCCTAGACCTCCATCAAGCTTAAAATTACACCCCCTTGAGCCTCTTTCAAGATAAATTTGTACATTTTTCGGTAGAAAAATTGTCCCGGCTGAAAGCCGGTTCCTCTTAAATTACAGGCTCGCTATCGCTCGCCAGGATAAAATCGACACCTGAATTGCACAAAAGGTCTTAATATGGGGTGAAAGTTCTTAAAATCGCTAAACTAATGGGGCAAACTTTTTATAATATCAAAAGCAATGGGGCTAAACATGAGGGAGAAAGGGGTCACGAAAAAAATCCCTCAAGTGGAGATCCCCCCCCTTAAGGGGTCAGGATTATTGTCAAGTTGGCTCGCGCTACCTATACGCTTAGATGAAGGGGCGAGGTAAGGTCTGTACATACCCATAAACCCCTTTACATAGTAGAAGAGTCTATGGTACATACCCACACACTTGCTTTCATTCACTCTTAAACGTTCGGTCTCTCACACTAATTTACATACGCACACACTATCTCGCGTCTCTGCTCATGAATGTACTCACAGGCGAGTAAGACAGTGATGTTCCCGGTGGCGAGGTAAGGTCTGCAGTGCCTCGTATTACTCTTCCCCTGTATATGAACTAGTTTCTGGCACTTCTCCCATATTGATGTCACGAGAAGGTGGTTAATTCTCTTTCTTTCTCTATTACTTACAAGAGCAGCAGGAAGAGATGTTCCCGGTGGCGAGGTAAGGTCTGCAGTGCCACGTATTACTCTTCCCCTGTATATGAACTAGTTTCTGGCACTTCTCCCATAGTGATGTCACGAGAAGGTGGTGAATTCTCTTTCTTTCTCTATTACTTACAAGAGAAGCAGGAAGAGATGTTCCCGGTGGCGAGGTAAGGTCTGCAGTGCCACACATCACTCCTCCCCTGTATATAAACAAGTCTCCGGTACCTCCCCTACCACTCCCGTAGTGATTCATCATTCTAGGCTATCCTTTAGTGGCTAATGATTTGCTCTTTCTCGCTCGGTCTTTCTCCCTCTCTCCCTCTCTAGATGAATATACTAAAACCTCCCAATAAAACGACACCATCTATTATTCTGCAGCTTTTTTTATTACCGTCCCCTTGAAGATTCGTGTACTTTTCTGTAATTTGTAACTCGTAGCCACAGAAAGAGGATAATGGCTATGGAGGATTTTGTTTTTGTTTTTTGTTTTTTCGCCAGACGCCGTATGTCATGAACATAAGGCGTTTGTCACGAATGGCTAAGTCAAGTTGACAGTACGGCCTCAACCCACCGACCCTTTGATCAGCAGCCGACGCTCTACTGACTATGCCACTTAAGTTGTTTACACGGCTATTTTTAACCCCTTCTGTACTGGCGACGACTTTTATATTTTATTCTAGCTATATTTAGACGATTTTGTGCAGTTTAAGAAGGATATGTAGTAGTAAAAAGGATTGAGTGAGATAGTTCGAAACCTGTTAATTGCTGGAGGCCTTTCTTAAACTGATTAAAATCGTCTAGTAGTAGCCGAAAAAAAAGAGCAAATGACAGAGATGAAGTGAGATGAAGTGAGAAATGTTGTTAGAGTGCATGAAGGTCTGTGGACCCTTTTAAATGACAAACCTGGAAGGTCTTTATCCCAGAGGTTGATGTGAAGAAACCGGAAGTACAGTATAATACCATCTGAGGTGAAGCCATTGATTTCGGGGGCTGATGAGTGGTTGGTGCTTCTGAATGCTTGTGTGCTTGCCTTTTGTGGGCGAACTGTTATATGTTCTTCTGTCATCTCATTTTCCTTTCTCGTGTATCTTGCTGATCCTCCTTACCTCTTGTGGGAGTAAGGGCTGGCTACGGACTGACTATCATTGTCTTACTTGAAATTCCGAATCTTACGAAGTTACACACAATTAGACAAGTTTTCAGAAATAAAACACCACATTATTAATAGTATTATTATTTATTATAATATTTATTATTCTTAATTTTATTATTATTATTCATATAACCCTCAAGTTGCAACAGCATGTTCGTATCATTTAATCAATCTACTTTAATTTGAAAGTATAATTGCAGATTTTTGACTAATAAAATAATATCTAATTAATATAATTTTTCATTTAACCATGTAGTTGCAGCGCTAAGTTCTTCTTAACCCCTTCCGTACCGGCTATGTCTTATTATCTTATTCTAGCTATATTTCGACGATTTTTTGGAGTTTAAGAAGGATATAAGGTAGCTAAATGGTAGACGTCCTCCTAAGCTGAATACATATTCTAATAGTTGCCAGAGTATAATGAAAAGGATGTCGCCAATACAGAAAGGGTTAAACCAACTAAGCAATGGATTACTCAACCAATTAATCAACCAATCAAATCAGGTGTTCCATGCCAGTAGCAGTTCCAGCAGTAGCACCACAAGGGCCCCAGCATTACCCAGGAACAGTATGAAGAAGGCGCCCTGGAGGTGGTCTAGACTGAAGGCGATCTGTGGGGGAAAAAAACAATAAAATCATGTAAGTCACGCTAGTAAGTTATGTCTCGGAGGTCATTACGCTTTGCTCGTTGTGTGCTGCATTAATGTCTGTCAGATGTTGAATATGGTGTGTAAAGATGGGAACATGGTTGTCTTTTTCACTGGAAACGATGAATCGATGCTTAGATAGTGCTGAAGGCGATCTGTGTGGGGGAAAAGAAGAAGATAACATAATTATATAGAAG
Source organism: Paralithodes platypus (assembly GCA_032716605.1). NCBI lineage: Eukaryota > Metazoa > Arthropoda > Malacostraca > Decapoda > Lithodidae > Paralithodes > Paralithodes platypus. The sequence continues at coordinate 44,326,146 of CM064528.1, forward strand.
GTACAATTGGCCACATAAGTCCTGTTCCTCTCGGTTAGTTAGTTAAATCAGGACTTCAGAGGTCCTTTTGGATTATTAAACCAGCACATTATAAGTCGAAAACAACGTCATGACTGGAGCCCCTTTTCGAGAACTCCAGTCCCTTGTTCCTCTTGCTGTTCCTCCTCCTTTTCAAAATATTCCATTGGTACTTTAGTAATATCTGTGTGACTCAGTCCGCCTTAGCAAAACAAAGCAACTCCCTTTCTAGCTTTACCAGATATTGTTCGTTATTATTTATTGTTAGTATTATTATTATTATTATTTATAATTAAAATGATTTATTTGTATTATTATTATTATAATTTTTGTATTATTTTATTAGTATTATTATATACTATCATTATTTATTGTTATTATTTATTATCATAATTATGCATTATGTATTATCCCTATTTCCTCACCGTCAGACTATCTTCCTCCTTCATCAGCTCCTCCTCCACTAGTTCCGCCTTTCCTTCCTCCTCCTCCTCCCGGGCCTTCTTCTCCACCTGCCCCTTAACATAGATGGCGTTAGCATCCTCTATCCACTTGTCCACCAGGCCCCCTCGCACACAGCTAGCCATCACCGCGTCTATGGAACTTTTGTATGGTACACCCTGAAAGAAAATAGCATTGTTTATTATCTCTCGCCAGAAGACACTGAAACCCCTTTAGCGCGATTACATAATCCTCATCATATTCTGGTTAACATTAGACGATTTTCTTTAGGTTATAATGTACCTCCAGGACTCGGAGGGGTAAATACAATCTCAATATACATAGGTCCTGCGTAAAGTCGTCGTAACCTTAGCCAGAATCAAAGGTAAAAATGCATCATCATGCTGAATGGGTTCATAAAATAATTTGTGTAGCAACTCTGTACATGCAGCTTAGGTGGAGTATTCGTTACCTTTGGGATGAGCCAGACGTATCCCCCAGTGAAGAACTCCTCTGTGGCAAAGGTTATGTCAGATTTCCTGGTTGGGTCGTGGTTGTGATACGCCACCAAGGGCTCAAGGTGACTCCTGTAGGGCAGATGGTAGTTAACATATAAGTCGAGTTTAACACAAATTTGAGATCCAATATCAGTTCACTACATACAACTATACGTCACTTGTTCGCTGTGCGAGCACCAATGTATCCCTGCACACCCAAGCGTTTGTCCATGCACCCAAAAGTTTGCCTTTGTGGCCAGAAGTTTGCCTGCATACCCAAAAGTATTCCAAATGTATCAAAGATTTCTCTTGTATGCCCAAAAGTTAGCTTCTCCGGCCAATATTTCAATTGTATGGCTACTGCGCCCCAAAAATGCCCATAGTGATCATGTATACCAAAGCTACAAAATACATAATGCATACATAAATTCAGAGACGGAGTGCTCCACACGAAGTGCGGTTTTACATGAAAAATTTAGTATGAAACCTAATCCAGTAATCCTGGCAAACAAATGGCCTATTATGGCGGAAAGAGAGATGGTACGAAGCACCATAAAAATCAATAAGGAGCATCTTGACCATAACCTTAATACACATGTAAAAATTTGCTACAAATAGCAGCCTGATTATGAGATGGGGATTACAAGTCGAATGAAAAACTACCCCTATTTGTTTGGAGAGTTTGAGCGCCTAGAAATTTGGTTAGACTTAAGCTATACAAATCCATATACCTTCATCGATCAAAAACTATATTAAAGTATTTTAAACTATTAAGAAACTAATGGTGGCAGCGATGGGATTAAGGTCTTTGGTTGTGAGTTAGGGGGCTAACTAAAACCTTGAAAATTAGTCTTGTGCAGCAACATGTGACTATTGTATATACAGTATATATACTGTATATGTTAACTGCAAACTTGAGCTTGGTTTTTGTGAAATACCTTTTATAGCGTGTTTTGGGGGATATGACCCGTGGGGCTAGGCCCTAGGGAGTACCCATGACCCTTAAAAAGCGGTAGGGATTAGCTTATTGCACATACTAATTTTTGCAGCATGAATAAGAAAATGTTCAAGCGGACTATAGGTCCGTGTAGCCGTGTTAACTCCGAGGCGAGACATACATGGCGAAATTTTTAAAAGGCCTCCGTTACGGCCTAGAAGATAAATCAGAGTATATGCATGTGATAGATCATTAAATTTGGTTCAGTAATAACCAAGAAATAGCATTTTTTGATAAGCTTCACCCTAACAACAAGAAAAAGTAGAATAATGACACAAGTAAGTCCTAAGGCCAAATAGGGTTAAGAACTCCTTCAGTATTTCACATACCTGTAGGTGATGAAGGAGTAGGTGCCATCCCCCACCATCTCCATGCTCTCCTCTTCGTTGTGGAACTTCATCTTCTCGAACATTTGTTTGTACAGGGAGGCGTTGGACGTGGCGAAGAGCGAGTACTCCGACCCCTGGGAAAGGCCATTACAAGTTGCTATAGTAGGTTTTATTTCGGCTCGAATGGGACAAAGCGTCTTAAAATTGTCAAACTAATGGGCGAACGTCTGAAAATCTCATAATAAATTGGGCTAAGTATGAGAGAAGGGGGTCCATAAAAAACATATACCTCCCCTTAAACAAATTTTCCAAAGTAACGCTGGTGCACTCACCTTCGCCGCCTGCATACCGAATGATAGACCAGACTGCAGCAGCTCCTGGAGGGTGTTTATGGTGGAAGGAGGGAAGGGCACGGCCAGGGTGCTGGTGAGGGAGGTCTTGTAATACGAGGTTACCAGGAAGGCGTACAGGAACCAGAACCCCAGAAAAACCTGTGGAAGTTGTTGAATAAGATCAATCGTCAGTTCAGAAGCTATACAGTAAACATTTTGGCTTGTGGTTGCTACTGTGGTTGAGTTGGCATTTGCTGTCCTCCCATTATGTAGCTGGATATGTAAGGGGAGGACACACCTTGATGACTTATTTCCCTTGAAATCCAAATTTTTGCTTATTACTCATTTGCATCTAAATTCCTGTGGTATATTTTATATTCTGACAAAGTTTGGGGTTATTTGTTCGAAAAATACCAATGGATCTATATTTGTTTTTGTGTTTTACAAAGCAAAAAAAAAAAAACCATATATAAATAATCTCCAAAGTTAATAAGCTTTGGAATAGGGAAACCTAAAATATTTGTCAATACTAAAAGAGAGAATATCCCGTATTTGACTCTTAGAAGTCTGATAAATAAAATAATGATACAAGTTTCGAGAGTCGGGTGTGAAATCTTAACACTAAACAGTTTGCCATACAGACAAATTTTATTATAACTGTATTTGCATCTAAAAATGCGTCATAGATTAACTCTTCTGACCCTTGCTGCCTGGAGTTCAAGGTAGCGATGCAGAGACTGGCTGAGGAAGGAGGCCAAGATGGACATGAAGACGCCAGAGGAGGAGGAGGAGGAGGCGAAGGTGGCTGTCTGGACGTGGTTGAATAGCGTGTACAGCAGTGCCCCGACACCCACGGAGATGATCAGACACACCCATACACTTGCTGGTGGAAAAAAAATAAATAAATAAATAAATAAATAGAAAAACAAAAACAAAAAAACAAAAAAAAACATTTTGGAAATGCTCAGAGGGAGATATGATTATAAATATGTTGAGTGTCCTGCACCAGATATTAAAAACAAATTATACTAACAATAATAAAACATAAACAAAATAGGCTTGATGTTACAATGGTCGCCTTGCAAATGGATTTTAGTGGCTATAGTCTATGTCTTTCCAGCTGATGGTAAATTGACGTGTCCCTATCTTCACGATGATGTGATTTTTGTTGCATTTTGGAAGAGTCGCCAAATCGGCCTAGGGCAAGCACAGGGCAATGGTGAGTCCTAGGGGGGATCAAGCAGCCCTCAGGTTAACTCACTTCTGAAAGGTGTGAGCAGTTTCCGCCACAGAGGGTCCGGACGACTCTTAGCAGCGATGAAGGAGATGGAGTCCACGTGGTAGATTGCGGTAAAGTCCACGTACGGTATCCTCTCAAAGGTGGCCGACATGGAGAGAGAGAAATTTGCTCGTCCGAATTGGACTTCACCGACTATCCCGACAAAGTAACCCTGGAGAAAAAAAGATGGAAATTATTATGTCTTACTAGCTGAGGTACCCGGCACTGCCCGGGACAAATAATTTTTCGCTTAAAACCTATTCTGGCACTCCTTTAGTATGCATGCTAAGTATGGGCTCTCCATCTTGAAAACTGAGGGATTAGTTCGTGAACAAACACTCACAGAAAGTTCCCTGTATATAGTAGATCTCTAAATATACACCAAGCAAGTACACCACACTTCTTTCCAATGACAAAAAAAAAAAAAAAAAAAAAAAAAAAAAATAGGGAGACACTTCTTACAGGCAGCTTTGCTTTTTGACTTCTTCATATGCATGGACAAAATATACAGTAATATGGGGTATCTTTACAGTGTACTCTAGTCAGTTCATTGTGGGTAGGTCAGAAATCGGGTCCCCTAACTTTTGTAACTCAAAAAGGGCTAGATCAATTGGGCTGTGAATGTCCACACCTATTCCCCGGCTGACCCTTCCTAAATGTTAGAAATAGTAGCTTGATTACCGTAATCGTATTTAACTTACAGAGGTTAGTGGTCAAAACTATACTTATTTACTACTTAAAAATATATAACATTATCTCCTATTACTTACATCTTTGTGTAAGTATCCCCATTCCCCATCAGGAGGCAGATTCATTTCGTAGGTGAAGTTCATTTTCTCGGCCACCACATCCAGTAAAAATTTGTCTACGGAAGGCTTTAGTTGAATTTTCCGAGATCCCTTAGTTCGTATGGTCTCTATGAAAGGCACAAAATCTTGGGCCGCTCCGTACATCTTCGCTCCGTAGAAGTTGGCCATCTGTTCTGGAAATATGTTCTCCGTACTGGCGAGTCCTGTGTCTCTGGACCACCTGTTTACAGTGAGGACTTGCGGGGAGCCTGAAGGGTGCAAGAGCTGGCGGATTAATACACGCCAGTAGCTCTTGTTTTGGGCTTCTTCTTGAACGAGGGCCGCTATGTTGACTACGTGTCGCAAGCGTTGATCTAAAAGGAATCTCTCCGCCTCATCAGTGTTTTGCGTTTGGACGAGCATATAGCGAGTGAATTTATGGCTGGAGGAGGTGTCGGTGAGAAATGAGAGGAGCTGGTAGTCTGGAGGCCGTGATAGCATGTAGGTCACACAGGCAAAGGGCAGTACTCTCTCGGTGTTCAAGCCGATGTATTTAAACAAGTATTTGATCTGTCTAAGAGTGTCTGATGTTAATACAAGTTTCATATATGCCTTGGTTTCAGTCATATTATTTCCATCAGTTACTTCCATGGAGTATTTACTGGCTGGTTCAGAAAATAGATTATCAGAGATTGAACGGACTCCCTTTGCACTCGAGGAATTCAAAAGTTTACTCAAATCCGAAGTCGATATGATAATTCTGAGACACTCGGGGGTGTAGTATCTATCCAGGACATCCATCAGCAAAGACAAATTAAAAGCTTGGTCATCTTGGGAGGTTTCCAGGCGATCGGAAACCACCGAAAGTAAAGGCCATGTTCCAGAAACTAGAGGGATCGTGAAGAGAAATGTGGCCAAGGCAGCTCTAGGAAACGTATGCTCTTCCATCGTTCATGTTTTCTTTCTGAAATGCGTAGAAAATATGCTTAAATTCATATTATTTTTCACCAACCCACCAATTAACTTACAAATAAACCTAATTAATCAAATCAATGAAAGTAATGAATGTATGTGGTAGGATACTCACACCGAAATTCCGCACGTTAAGCATTACGCTATCAAGACAGTTAAAGGGTTATATATATATATATATATATATATGTATATATATATATATATATATATATATTATATACAGTATACGATATATTATCCATTCTGTACCAGCGACGTCTTCTTTTGTTTTTTTCTAGCTATAATTAGACGATTTTGTGCAGCTCATGAATGATCTGTGGTAGTAAAATGGTTTAAGTGAGAAAGTTTGAAGCCTTTTAGTTGCTGGAGGCCCTCTTTTATGCTGAATATAATCGTATACTAGTTGCCAGAACACGATGACAAGGATGTAACCGGTACTGAATGGGTTAAATACTTCCGCTATTTTAAATATTTGGGTAGTTTTTATTCTTCAATCAGTGAACACTATTTTATGTAGCAATATTGTTCTGCTTGCTGGAATAATTTGTTGTTGTTGTTGTTGTTCTTGTACGGTTTCCTTGCATCATATATAGGATACATAGCTTATCAATTTTACCATATTGGTTCACTGCAAACGTCCAAGCTACATTGCAAATTCTACACTATTCATATATGAACATGTACAATATATACCTCCTAAGGATGGATAATCATTGGATATATATATATATATTAGTTATGTTAACACCATTGACTTCATGGATTTTCCCGGATTAGGGATACAATAATTATTCCCAACAAACTAGAGATTATAATATACAAAAAAAAGCTCTAGAAATTAGTTCTTTTAACTACTTTTCTAATGATAATATACAGCTTCATTAATTGTTTTATTCGATAAACAAATGTGTATGAATTCTAACCCTTGACATTGTCAGTGGAACTTTGCTTTCAAGTTGCAACTTAGAACAAATGTAGATGATATTCGTGATTGTTAGGATATGTATTACATTGACCTAGTCAATCATTTCTCTATTTTGAAAGTTTGTTGATTACCATATTTGTTAGTTAGTGTAATTTGTCACCCTTATTTGTACTTTGTCTGCATTATCCTAATATTCTAAATGTATTAACTTTTCCCATTTTTGTTGTGTGTTATTGATAGCAATTCGGCTGCTGAAATGAAAGCAAATTCCTTTAAGGAGGAGCGGGTATTTTGAACCCCCTTCTTCCTCTCGTTTAGCCCTGTTAATTTTGATATTCTAAGTCGTCCTCACCATTAGTTTGGCGATGGTAAGACCTTTTTGCACCATTTATTGGTACATTTTAAGACCTTTCGTGCCATTTAGGGGTCTATTAATTCCTGGCAAGCGATTAGCGATCCTGAAATTTAGGAGGAACTGGGCCTAAAAATATACACATTTATCTAGAAGGGGGCTCTTGTTTTTTTCTTTTTGATGGAGGTCTAGGGAGGAAACTAAAAACCTCCCCTTAATATGACCCAAGACGAGCATTGCAAGTAAAGTGACACAGCAAGTACAATACACATATTTATCAGGTTGAAATAAACAAGATTAGGTCATATAAATGGGGGTATTCAATGAAATGCCAATGTTTTTCTATATATTATTATATTAGATTTGTATAGTGCATGAGGTTGATATATGATTTCCTTCTAATGTAAGTATATTGAAATTTTCCATTCCTTTTGTGACGCTTTTACTAGGTACCTTTATCTAATCTTTGAGCAAACTATTATAGCACACATACAGTACATCCCCATGAATTTGCTTTTGTAATTGTTAATAATTCATGTATTAAGGTGGATAATTACAAAATCTATAATATCTATATTTCTAGTGTCCACTAAAGAAACCTTACTCGAAAATGTCAAAATCAATCACCACTCTCAACAGAAATGTAAATAAATGTCATAAGGACCCTTAAGACGTCTCACCAGAAAGTGTTAACAGTGCACCAGTAAGTTTATAAATTTGTACAAAAGTATACGAATAATTTTAAAAACTGTTCTGAAAATCATGATGTTTTATATAGTCAGATGGTAATATATTTTGCCAGTAATGGAAAAGGTTTGGGTTGAAGTTCTTTTGTTCGCGAAGGCCCAGCAAATTCGTTTTATAGGCGAAGCTGAGGTTGTCCACACAGCAAGCTTTCGGAAGGACCGTCGGCCTAGGATGCGGCTGTATGAAGGTGTCGTAGATGGCCCGGTAACCGCCCCAGGACCCCAAGTTGAAGTGCCTCGGGGCCAACGGGCTCTCCATCTGCCAGCGATTGACCCAGCGGTACACGGTGGATAGGCTGAACCCGGTCTCCTGAGCAATGTCCGTGGCTGCGACGCCTTCCAGCCACAGCCATACGATCTTGGCCCGGTCTGCGGTAATGGTCCGGGTCTTGTTGATCCGACCTTCCATCTGCGTTGTTTGTTAATCTAAAATAATGGTTCGAGTGTTTAAGACCTGTATGTGGTAACCCAGGTTCGAATCCCGGGTGAATCATATGCTTTCAGTAATATCATTGGGAGGAGTTTGGTGTTGGGACTGAAATACAAATTAGATTATACAAGGTGGCTTGAAAAGTGAACATACACCCAGACAGCCAAGTTGAGAACTAAGCCACGCTCCCTCAAGACTCGATCTAAGACTCTACCTGAGCCTCCTCCTCAGCGGTTGGCCACAGACACCTACATTCAATAAGGCGTCTCTTACCTGTTGAGACATGAGTGAGTGTGGCTTAGCTATCAAGATGACTGATGGTACGTTTAATGCATGTTTAATATATAGCATATTTCGAAATCTGATAGTATACAAAAGCAGCCTTGTCCCGCAGTTGTTGTTGTTCCCCAGGCTGTCTGGCCGAACAGCCCCAAGGTCTCGAGCAAGGCCAAGGCCATAAACGAGCGCCCCCCAAAAAATCCTCCCTGCTTACCACTAATAAAGTGCGGGTGACCGAAGCCACTCCAAGGCAGGGAGCTGAGGAGGGTGCGGAAACGCCCGGGAAACCAAAGAGGGGCTGAGGGGCACGGGCCTTGGGTGGGGCACCCAAGGCCCGTGCCCCTCAGCAATTATGAAGGGAAAGTTGAGGGGTAAGGGAAAAATGTGACACTTTGGCTCCCAATCTGCCAACTTCTAGGTTGGCAGTAGGGAGGTCAATCCACGGAAAAGACGCCGCCACTTGAGATCTAGAAGATATATAAGTAAAAGGAACAGTCCGAGTAAGCTATGGGTATGGCAGAGATCGCTCAGTTCTCACTCGGATAGACCAGCCCATCACCACATGACTAGAACCCAATCCTCTCAGCATCAGCTAGGAAAGGCCCTAGAAAGCCGCCTTTGGCGGGGGGATAGCTGCCCTATTTCAACTCCTTTCGGGGTTGGGCACCCGCAGTTGCTGTGATAGTCCCGGTCATATTAAATGGGACTTCCACCTTTGCGTTTTGTCAGTTCAAGTGATGTTTTGATAAGAAGTCTATGTACAGATATGTGCTATATACAAATGAAAGGAAATAAGGAAGATATTTCCAGATGTAGTAATGCATTTACAGCTATTTTGCACATCGAGGCTGACTCTAAATCCCTATGGAAAGATAATATTAGCCTTGTAAATTGCCTGTGTCGTTTTTACTCAGATTTTCTATCCTTTCTTATTATTTGATTACATGGTCTACTAATATGCTGCATATTCAATTCATATTATCGGCGGTGGGTGTAGCATTTGCTCAAATTAACCCCTTGAAGCTCTGACGCGTTTTAGCAGTTTATTTTGGCTATCATTAAACGATTTTATGCAGCTTAGGAAGAACCTGCGGGCATTAAAAGGGTAAATACTATCTCAATCAACTCTTTGACTTCCGCATAGTTACTAATCTGAATAAAATCTTCTAATAGTAGCCAGAAAACAGAACAGAAACTCTTATTGGAGCTTGAAAGGGTTAAATTGTCCAATAGTAGCCAGTCTACAATGAACAGGACGTCACTGGCACTGCATGGGTTAACCCTTTCAAGCTCTAATACGCATTTCTTTTCTGTTTTCCGGCTATTAATAGACGATTTTATTCAGACTAGGAAGGGTATATGGAAGTCGGAAGGTTAATGGAGATGGTCTTTACCCTTATAATTCCCACAGATCCTTCTTAAATTATGTAAATTCGTCTAAAGAAAGCCAGAATATACTGTCAAAATGAATCACAATCTTCAATGAGTTAAAACCGTAGAAACAATAATCTTGACCCCTTAACTTTTTATAACTCGAAATTAATGAAAGCAATCGGGCTGACGTTTCTATCATTTGGGAAGAGTCCACCAGGAAAGAGGTGTGGATATTTACAGCCAGTTTGCTCTAGGCCCTTTTGAGTTACAGGGAGGTCAGGGATCAAGATTATTGTCAAGTTCACTGGCGCTACCTACAGTATAGTAATGTTGATGGTGAGTTATGGCTAATGTTATGGTATTATGTTGGAATATTCGTAGCAGTATGCATATTATCAACAGCGCTGTTAAAAAGAAAAAACAAACAAAAAACGCACACACACACATAACCTCTCTAATTCACACCACGCACCAAACAGTAGCTAGGGTAAATAAATAAAAAAAACAAAATACAGAAAATACAAAATAAGACGAAAACGTGATCATATAAATACATAATCGGTATTTTAAACATGCTATAATGGATTTACTGCATATTTGGCCTATAATGTGTAATGTCATATTGATCGTTATTCAATTTTGTTCCAAATAGGTAATCCAAAATCGTGAACCTTAAAATCTAATGGACTATACATTTCCGCACCTATTTCCTGGCTGACCCTTCCCAAATTGGTAGAAATATTAGCTGGATCATTGTAGTCGTCTGTGAGTTATAGAGGTTAATGTTCAAGAGTTTTGGCCTACTTATTTTATTTTATTTTTCTTTTATGTGGGCGAGGGAGACAAAGGCAAAACTGTCTGTGAAGAGTGACCGCGCCAAAATCAAGGAATGTAAAAGGCAAAATGTCTGGACACACAGCGTTTGAAGCAATTTAAGTCATAGGATGAGGGAATGATGGGTTCAGGGAGAGAGTTCCAGTGCTAGGCTGCAAAAAGTCTGGACACACGGCGTTTGAAGCAATTTAAGTCTTAGGATGAGGGAATGATAGGTTCAGGGAGAGAGTTCCAGAGCTCAACTGTTGAATAGAAGAAAGATTGGGAGTATCGTTTCACTCTTTGAACAGGGTATAACTTGAGAAGTAGGACAAAAAGGTGATCCTATAAATACATGATCGGTATTTCAACTCATCCATCACGGATATACACTGTCGAGTCGCCCTATAATTTTTAAGCCATGTTGATCGTTCTTCTATCATGTAGCGGCCTAGCTAGATGTGTGCTAATGTGTGCTTTGTTTTTGTGTTGTTGTGTGTTGTCCCTGTTCGGGCTATGTCTCGAGTCTGCCACCCCCAGCTAAAAAATAATAAATTAAAAACAAACACAAAATTATAATAATAATAATAATGGGGTATGTGCCTGAGTATATATATATATACCGGTATATATATATATAGATAGATAGATAGATAGATACTGTATATAGGTAGCAGCGTTGTATTCTGAATGTTTTTCTAACCTGGCGTCTTTTGATTTTTTTTTGCAATCATTAGATGATTGCATTCGGCTCGGGATGAACTGAGGGGGTGTTTTTTCTGAACCCCCATTATCCTTCATATTTAGCCCCATTAGGTTTGAATTTGTAAAACGTTCGCACCATTAGTGTGGTGATTTTAAGTCCTTTCACCCCTTTTTAAATTTGAAGACCTTTCGTGACATTTAGATGTGGATTTGTTTTCCTGACAAGCAATAGCCAACCTGTAATATAGCTAGAAACGGCCATTGGACGGGAAATTTGTATATACTTATTGATATCAAAGTTGGGACTATGGGGTGTGTGTCTTTATAAGCCTGATGGTGGTCTAGGGAGAAAAACAAAAAATAAAATAAATATGAATAAATCTATCATAAATAAACGAATAACTATAAATATTATGTAGAGTGCAACCCCATTGTTTCCTTGAGGTCTTATATTATACTACAAACTACGCCACGGTTATGGAGTGGTTAACACTAGTTGATCCAACGTTTTGTAGCGTTATTGGGGAGTTCTTTCTAGTTATTAATGTGAGTATTGTATGTGACATTTTATTTGCACACATGCAAATATTAAACTCTATCTCTCTCACACACACGATGTATCTACACTAAGACACTTATTACTTTGGAAACATACACTATTAAAAACTTACGTACTAACTCTTACACACACACACCTTGTGAATGTACTCACAAGAGGGTAAGCTGATGCTGTTCCCGGTGGCGAGGTAAGGTCTGCAGTGCCACACATCACTCCTCCCCTGTATATGGTCTGCAATGCCACACATCACTCCTCTCCTGTATATAAACAAGTCCCCGGTACCTCCCCCGTAGTGACGTTGGTGCAAGAGGGGCTCCGATTGGCTTAAGGGGAGGAAGACCGTTTTTCTGGACCCCCCTTCTCCCTAATGTTTACCCCTCTACTTTTGAGATTATAAGACGTTCGGCCCATTAGTTTGGCGATTTTAACACCTCTCGCCCCATTTCGTTGTCAATTTTAAGACCTTGCGTGCCATTTAGGTGTCGATTATATCCTGGCGAGCGATAGCGAGCCTGCAATTTTAAGAGGAACCGGCCTTCGGCCGGGAAATTTTTCTACCGAAAAATTTACAAATTATTTCGAAGGGGGGTCTAGCTGGTGTTTTTTCTAAGCTTGATGGAGGTCTAGGGAGGAAACTAAAAACATATGTGAATAAATGAATTAATAGACCAACCAAACGGTGAATCAAATTACATATGTACTGAACTAAAGCCAGGTTGCTAATGTACTGTACACTTGGCGGTACAAAGACGGCTCCAACTACACTGTACATTTTAGGTCATGATGGAGTACAGTGTATATTTCCCCACCACATGTGTTATAAAGATACATATCCTCTGTGTCTTTAAATCTAGTATGATAGCACTACTACTACTGATACTACAACTACTACTACTACTTTAATTTTTTTAATTTTAATTTTTTTTATTAAACCACTCAGTCTGTGCATCCCCTATTTGGACCCTAGACCAGGTCAGAATAGTCATCAAAGCGCCTGACTTCGTTGTCATTCAGCTACTTCCTATTCCGGGGTAAGCACTCAGACTCATCATCGTGGATTACTACTACTACATTGATTTTTATTTAATATTTTTCATACATTTCATGTTACTACTACTACCATCACCACCTCCACCATCACCACCACCACTACCATATATTTAATATTGTACACATACTAAATTTCACAAGCATCAGATACTACTATTCTACACCATGCAACTTCAATCCAGTCTCCTTCCTATGCGACCCTCTGCCACTGCTGCCTCGTAGTCTACTTCTGCCACCGTCACTGGTTGTGGTGCAGACCTTCTTGTTCCCCGCAGGCATAGTAGTGCTGATCTGAGCAATGAGAAAGATAGACGGCATCTCATCCAGGCTACGACGTGGCTCCTAGGCTGTTGCTTCTTCTCTGCGATGATCTCTGCTAGCCTTGAATAGAAGCACTGGGCCCTGGGTCCCATCCCTCCTGATGTGGTGAAGACTAGTGGGGTAAAGCTGCCATGTTCGACGTGTAAGATCCTTTCTCCATATGTCCTGACCTTCTCTCGTTCGTTCCTCTTGTGTGCAGCCTCCTGAGACAGCTCGCTGTAGCTGTGGGCCATTGGGTCAAATACTCTTATGTCAAAGAACGCTCGCTGTGCATTTGTCCAAAAGCCTCTTGCACTAACGTCCAATCTTGCTTCAGTGGATGTGTTGGCCGTCCTGTGCTGCATGATCTCTCCATCCAAGGGAATGAGTGATGGTTCGCTCACCACATCTCTACACACCTCCCTGAGCATGTTCGCTGTTACATCTCTTACTTCATCGTGCCTGATGCTGATGAATCCTCCTTTCTTACTACTACTACTACTACTACAACACCTACTACTACTACAACACCTACTACTACTACAACTACTACTACTACTACTACTACTACTACTACTACTACAACACCTACTACTACTACAACTACTACTACTACTACTACTACAACACCTACTACTACTACTACTACAACTACTACTACTAAGACTACTGATAGAAGTGTAAATTTTGTTGTCAATTTTAAGACTTTTCGTGCCTTTTAGGTATCGATTTTTTCCTGGCGAGCGACAGAGAGCCTGAAATTTTAAGAGGAACCGGCATTCGGCCGGCAACTTTTTTTTATTTTTTTTACCGAAACTTGTACAAATTTATCTTGAAGGGGGTGTCTTTTAAAGCTTGATGGAGGTCTAGCGAGGAAACTAAGAAATAAAGGAATACATGAACGAATAGACCAAACATATGAAAATCGATCCATACCCTGAACCATTTAGTGCATTAGTAAGTGCAGGTGCGTGTATCAAGGATAGTGTTTATATAAATGGTAACTAGCTTAATATATATACAGAATAGTGACATGTGCTGTACATTGATCTGGCGCAGTAACGTAATGGATATGTTGCATTAATGTTAAAAGGGGAGGTATAAGCAGTCATTTAGTGGTGTTGTTGGATATATTTGAAAAGTGCCTGTGTGTGTTTGATGGGCGTATATATATATATATATATATATATATATATATATATATATATATATATATATATATATATATATATATATATATACTCAGGCCGGCCAATCCCCACTTTTACATTTTTTTGGGGGGTGGCCGACTCGAGACAGGGCAAGAATAGGGACAACACCCCATTTATATATAGAATAGGGACAACACCCCATTTAAATATAGAATAGGGACAACACACCATTTATATATAGAATAGGGACAACACACCATTTATATATAGAATAGGGACAACACACCATTTATATAAAAAATTGGGACAACACACCATTTATATATAGAATAGGGACAACACACCATTTATATATAGAATAGGGACAACACACCATTTATATATAGAATTGGGACAACACACCATTTATATATAGAATAGGGACAACACACCATTTATATATAGAATAGGGACAACACACCATTTATATATAGAATAGGGACAACACACCATTTATATATAGAATTGGGACAACACACCATTTATATATAGAATAGGGACAACACACCATTTATATATAGAATAGAGAATAGGGACAACACACCATTTATATATAGAATAGGGACAACACACCATTTATATATAGAATAGGGACAACACACCATTTATATATAGAATAGGGACAACACACCATTTATATATAGAATAGGGACAAATATAGAATAGGGACAACACACCATTTATATATAGAATAGGGACAACACACCATTTATATATAGTTTTATCATTTTTAGTTTCCTCCCTAAATCTCCATCAAGCTTAAAAACACACTCCCCCGAGATCTAAGGACCAAGCTAAATTTGTACATTTTTCCTCTTAAATAACAGGGTCTTGGGGGTGTTCTTTCTAAAGTTTGATAGACGTATAGCCATGAAACTATATAATAAGTAAAAACATGAATAAATAGACCATAAAATAAGCGCTACCCCTTTAAAAATGCTTGATAAAAGGCATACAAAATCCGTATGTATATTAATTGTGCTTTACAGTTTAACCATGTATTAGAAGGGTTGATTACCATCACATTGTGCTTTACAGTTTAACCATGTATTAGATGGGTTGATTACCATCACATTGTGCTTTACAGTTTAACCATGTATTAGAAGGGTTGATTACCATCACATTGTGGTTTACAGTTTAACCATGTATTAGAAGGGTTGATTACCATCACATTGTGCTTTACAGTTTAACCATGTATTAGAAGGGTTGATTACCATCACATTGTGCTTTACAGTTTAACCATGTATTAGAGGGGTTGATTACCATCACATTGTGCTTTACAGTTTAACTATGTATTACAGGGGTTGATTACCATCACATTGTGCTTTACAGTTTAACCATGTATTACAGGGGTTGATTACCATCACATTGTGCTTTACAGTTTAACCATGTATTAGAGGGGTTGATTACCATCACATTGTGCTTTACAGTTTAACCATGTATTACAGGGGTTGATTACCATCACATTGTGCTTTACAGTAACCATGTATTACAGGGGTTGATTACCATCACATTGTGCTTTACAGTTTAACTATGTATTACAGGGGTTGATTACCATCACATTGTGCTTTACAGTTTAACCATGTATTAGAGGGGTTGATTACCATCACATTGTGCTTTACAGTTTAACCATGTATTAGATGGGTTGATTACCATCACATTGTGCTTTACAGTTTAACCATGTATTAGAAGGGTTGATTACCATCACATTGTGCTTTACAGTTTAACCATGTATTAGAAGGGTTGATTACCATCACATTGTGCTTTACAGTTTAACCATGTATTAGATGGGTTGATTACCATCACATTGTGCTTTACAGTTTAACCATGTATTAGAGGGGTTGATTACCATCACATTGTGCTTTACAGTTTAACCATGTATTAGAAGGGTTGATTACCATCACATTGTGCTTTACAGTTTAACCATGTATTAGAGGGGTTGATTACCATCACATTGTGCTTACAGTTTAACCATGTATTAGAGGGGTTGATTACCATCACATTGTGCTTTACAGTTTAACCATGTATTAGAGGGGTTGATTACCATCACATTGTGCTTTACAGTTTAACCATGTATTAGAGGGGTTGATACCACACATTGTGCTTTACAGTTTAACCATGTATTAGAGGGGTTGATTACCATCACATTGTGCTTTACAGTTTAACCATGTATTAGAAGGGTTGTACCATCACATTGTGCTTTACAGTTTTAACCATGTATTAGAGGGGTTGATTACCATCACATTGTGCTTTACAGTTTAAACCATGTATTAGAGGGGTTGATTACCATCACATTGTGCTTTACAGTTACCATGTATTAGAAGGGTTGATTACCATCACATTGTGCTTTACAGTTTAACCATGTATTAGAGGGGTTGATTACCATCACATTGTGCTTTACAGTTTAACCATGTATTAGAGGGGTTGATTACCATCACATTGTGCTTTACAGTTTAACCATGTATTAGAGGGGTTGATTACCATCACATTGTGCTTTACAGTTTAACCATGTATTAGAGGGGTTGATACCATCACATTGTGCTTTACAGTTTAACCATGTATTAGAGGGGTTGATTACCATCACATTGTGCTTTACAGTTTAACCATGTATTAGAGGGGTTGATTACCATCACATTGTGCTTTACAGTTTAACCATGTATTACAGGGGTTGATTACCATCACATTGTGCTTTACAGTTTAACCATGTATTAGATGGGTTGATTACCACCACATTGTGCTTTACAGTTTAACCATGTATTAGAAGGGTTGATTACCATCACATTGTGCTTTACAGTTTAACCATGTATTAGAGGGGTTGATTACCATCACATTGTGCTTTACAGTTTAACCATGGGGTTGATTACCATCACATTGTGCTTTACAGTTGAACCATGTATTAGATGGGTTGATTACCATCACAAACCATGTATTATAGAGGGGTTGATTACCATCACATTGTGCTTTACAGTTTAACCATGTATTTGATTACCATCACATTGTGCTTTACAGTTTAACCATGTATTAGAGGGGTTGATTACCATCACATTGTGCTTTACAGTTTAACCATGTATTAGATGGGTTGATTACCATCACATTGTGCTTTACAGTTTAACCATGTATTAGAAGGGTTGATTACCATCACATTGTGCTTTACAGTTTAACCATGTATTAGAGGTTGATTACCATCACATTGTGCTTTACAGTTTAACCATGTATTAGAAGGGTTGATTACCATCACATTGTGCTTGTTTAACCATGTATTAGAAGGGTTGATTACCATCACATGTGCTTTACAGTTTACCATGTGGTTGATTACCATCACATTGTGCTTTACAGTTCCATGTATTAGAGGGTTGATCACATTGTGCTTTACAGTTTAACCATGTATTAGATTGGTTGATTACCATCACATTGTGCTTTACAGTTTAACCATGTATTAGAAGGGTTGATTACCATCACATTGTGCTTTACAGTTTAACCATGTATTAGAAGGGTTGATTACCATCACATTGTGCTTTACAGTTTAACCATGTATTAGAAGGGTTGATTACCATCACATTGTGCTTTACAGTTTAACCATGTATTAGAGGGGTTGATTACCATCACATTGTGCTTTACAGTTTAACCATGTATTAGATGGGTTGATTACCATCACATTGTGCTTTACAGTTTAACCATGTATTAGAAGGGTTGATTACCATCACATTGTGCTTTACAGTTTAACCATGTATTAGAAGGGTTGATTACCATCACATTGTGCTTTACAGTTTAACCATGTATTAGATGGGTTGATTACCATCACATTGTGCTTTACAGTTTAACCATGTATTAGAAGGTTGATTACCATCACATTGTGCTTTACAGTTTAACCATGTATTAGAAGGGTTGATTACCATCACATTGTGCTTTACAGTTTAACCATGTATTAGATGGGTTGATTACCATCACATTGTGCTTTACAGTTTAACCATGTATTAGAAGGGTTGATTACCATCACATTGTGCTTTACAGTTTAACCATGTATTACAGGGGTTGATTACCATCACATTGTGCTTTACAGTTTAACCATGTATTAGAAGGGTTGATTACCATCACATTGTGCTTTACAGTTTAACCATGTATTACAGGGGTTGATTACCATCACATTGTGCTTTACAGTTTAACCATGTATTAGATGGGTTGATTACCATCACATTGTGCTTTACAGTTTAACCATGTATTAGAGGGGTTGATTACCATCACATTGTGCTTTACAGTTAAACCATGTATTAGAGGGGTTGATTACCATCACATTGTGCTTTACAGTTTAACCATGTATTACAGGGGTTGATTACCATCACATTGTGCTTTACAGTTTAACCATGTATTAGAAGGGTTGATTACCATCACATTTAAAGGGTATATTATTATGGACATTGTAATTGTTTTCTCATACCCATTATTTTGGATTATTATTATTATTATTATTATTATTATTATTATTATTATTATTTTTACAGTGTATGCACCCTCGTGTAGTTCAGGCGATGAGACCGTACTTCATTTAAGAATTCATAGACACTCAAAACTCACGAAGCTCGGTGTGTAAAAAGTAAATGTAGTATGCCAGTGTGACGCTAGGACGAATTCACCTTCGTTCGGGATATTTATCTACCGAAAAATGTAGCATTAATATTACTCTTATGAATAGCAAATTTCATATATTCCTTACATAATCGAGAGATCCACTGCTAAAAACGTGATTTGTATTATCCTGTGTAGCGGGTAGACCTGTAGCTATATTTCAATAACTTGGTAATGTTACAATATTTGTTTAACATTTTACATTCATAAATAGTCCATTAATATACTAGGTAAGATTAGGTTATGGAAGTTTATCTCTGGAAACAAAATTAGGAATATAATTTTGTATAACCTACATGCAATACAATTCTATATACAGTACAGGTATATACTATTCTATATACAGTACAGGTATATACTATTCTATATACAGTACAGGTATATACTATTCTATATACAGTACAGGTATATACTATTCTATATACAGTACAGGTATATACTATTCTATATACAGTACAGGTATATACTATTCTATATACAGTACAGGTATATACTATTCTATATACAGTACAGGTATATACTATTCTATATACAGTACAGGTATATACTATTCTATATACAGTACAGGTATATACTATTCTATATACAGTACAGGTATATACTATTCTATATACAGTACAGGTATATACTATTCTATATACAGTACAGGTATATACTATTCTATATACAGTACAGGTATATACTATTCTATATACAGTACAGGTATATACTATTCTATATACAGTACAGGTATATACTATTCTATATACAGTACAGGTATATACTATTCTATATACAGTACAGGTATATACAATTCTATATACAGTACAGGTATATACTATTCTATATACAGTACAGGTATATACTATTCTATATACAGTACAGGTATATACTATTCTATATACAGTACAGGTATATACTATTCTATACAGTACAGGTATATACTATTCTATATACAGTACAGGTATATACTATTCTATATACAGTACAGGTATATACTATTCTATATACAGTACAGGTATATACTATTCTATATACAGTACAGGTATATACTATTCTATATACAGTACAGGTTATACTATTCTATATACAGTACAGGTATATACTATTCTATATACAGTACAGGTATATACTATTCTATATACAGTACAGGTATATACTATTTATTGAAAAGCAAGTTCCTAACATGAATCCAGATAGTTATAAATATAATAGTGGGTCCGATTTAAAAAAAAGTGACGGTACAGTCGCGCTAATAAGTGATTTCTCGGCACTATGTATGTTTTGATCAATAATTGGTATCAGCACTATCTAAGCATGGATTCATCGTTTCAAGTGAGATATACAAACATGTTCCTACACTTACTCACCCTATTCAACATCTGACAGACATTAATACAGCACAGAGCAAGCCAAACGTAATGACAGCTGAAACACGATTTATTAGCGCCACCGTACAGTCACGAGCATAAATGATGCGACATCAACCAGATAACTTCAACTCCTTCATCACGAGAGGTTTATACTAAGCTGAATAATATACTCTGACGGTAGCTAGAATGAAATAAAGAAATCATTGTCAGTTTGAATGAAAAGTTTAGCAATGCCTTTGGAGACGAAGGAGCGAACAATATTTGGTTGGTGTTACAGTATTTATGCTCGTGACTGTATATGTGTAAGTTGATTGCCCCCAGTACCTTATACCATACTCAATCTCAATCTCAAACAAAATTAACCAATCGGGGCCACTCTTACACCAACATCGAGAGAGAGAGAGAGAGAATTATTGAAGAGTGACCCCTATTTACTTTTATGACGTCACTGCTATGGGGAAGGTACCGGGGACTTGTGTGTGGCACTGCAGACCTTACCTCGCCACCGGGAATACCTTGCACCACTGGGCTCTAGGTAAGTCGGTCTTTCTTACATTTTTTGCAGTCTCTCTCTCTAGTCTGAATAGTGCAAAATGATAAACTCACACACATAATTACCAATAACTCCGTAATAACTTCAAAATGTGGGATCAACTATAGTGTATTTGCTGTAAGTAGGCGAGAAATCATGACTTATAACTTCTGTAACTCAAAAACTAATAGATTAATCGAGCTAATATTTCTACCATTTGGGAAGGGTCAGTCAAGGAATAGATGTGGAAATTTACAGATAGCCCTTTTCGAGTTACATAGGATAGAAGTTATGATTTCTCGCCTATTTACAGCGAATAGACTATAGTGTTAGCCCTTCCAAAGCCGTGACGTGGAGCGATCTTAACTTCTATCCTCTGCAACTTAAAAATGGCCAGAACAAATGGGCCGTAAATTCCCACACCTATTCCCTGGCTGACTCTTCGTAAATGGTAGAAATATTAACTCGATTACCCTAGTAGTTTGTGAGTTATGGAGGATCGAAGTTAACCATTTCACGCATTTATGACGCAGAGGTTGCCAGATTAGCAATAAGAAATAGTTCTCTCAACCTTATAATTACCTCTCCAAAATTAGTTTTCTGCCCACAACTAACTCAAAGACAACTGCAGAGGTTGAAGTAACTAAACTAAAGGTTTCTAAATACCTTGATGGTAACAAAGGCTTTAAAGTATCCCCAATAGGCTCAAAATCGCGTCATATGTCAGAGAGGGTTAATATCTCTCGCCTACTTATAATGAATGAACTTTGTTATGTTTATAGTACAGGGGTCAGCAACCTGTGGCTCAGGAACCGCATGTGGCTCCTTCAGGTCACTTCTGTGGCTCCAGAAGCTTCAGAAATAATAACTACTCCTTCAAAACGAAGGCATCCCATAACAAATTCAAGCCAACATTTGACTTTTTGTGTTCAACTTCAAAAAGATCTATTGGCATGAATCGTTACGATTTCTACAAATGCAAGACATATATCTTTCCTAAGCTTTGTGATTACAAGTAAATTGAAAAATATCACTAATAAATTTGGTCCAGAAATGGGGTATATTATCTTATTTCTAAAGTACTGTAGGTTTTGGTTTATGAGACCTAATATTTTGTATTGCGACTCTGACACTACAATATATATATATATATATATATATATATATATATATATATATATATGAACACTCTTCTAGCCAGTTTACAAGAACATTCATAATACAAAGCGTGTATAACCAAGCTAGGCTGATGCAAAATTAAATAACTATCAACATGGCGAGAAAATTATTAAGAAATTGTGTAGTATATCTGTGAAAGAATGTCTGGATTCACGATAATTTATTTATCAACTCACTTTTTTGTCCGAATTATACTCGCACTAGTTTTCGTTTGGTGCGCAGTGGTAGTTTGTTTGGGGGGAAGGGCATATTTATTTCCTTATTTGTTTTCTTTTCATTATTTTTGTTTTTTCTTCAGTTAACTCCCTGAATCAACCTTAAAAGAAACTCCAAAGACCCCCTTCAAGATAAATGTGTAGTTGTGTGTGTGTGTATGTGTGTGTGTGTGTGTGTGTGTGTGTGTGTATGTATGTATGTATGTGTGTGTGTGTGTGTGTGTGTCTTTAGATCATTATATAGAAACCACACTTTACAAAAAGGAAGCCTTCTCCCAAATTATATTAAATATTTAAGACCTATATGAATAATTGGACATTCAAATATATATAATTCAAGGTATGAATACGTATTTGCATAATGAAAACCATACGATTCGATTTTTTAGAAAGGGACTAAATATGATGCCACTGATATTCGACCAGTTCGCTCAATCGAAAGTAACTTAGATTAAAATTCTTACTCTATTCCATTTGTCAAATTGTAGCAAACCTATGATTATACTTGGTTTTATTTCATCTGACGGTAAATTGAATCCCTTAGAAGCTAATTCCTCGATACTTGATGGAAAAATATGAAACCACCATGTATCTGCATCATATCAAGACCAAGTTTATATAATTAGCACCATATTCCACTACAAAAACGTCAAAATAACTGAGAAATCTTGATGGGAACTTTTCAATTTACCTCAGTTGAAAAGAAACGGAGTATAGTGTTTAAAAGAGCATGTCTCCAATATGCGTCAATTCCTTGATATCGGTGTTGAATGACTCCACATCAAAATTGACAAATCAACCTCCTCCGAATCCTCAAACCACTTCCCTAAATAGTATGAATGCATAAAGATACAAGAAAAAACAAGCAACAACAGAACTACAGTTCTTCACCAGTCAAGGAAGGGGATTTGACATCAAGGCTACATAATTATATTTAGGTATCCAAAAAATGAAGTGAAATTATTCAGCAAGGGTTTAACGAAAGGTGGTTGGAATAATTGATATCATGTATAAAACTGCCATATTTATTTCTTTAATTTCAGACAGAGTACATCGACAGTAGAATGGACTGGCAAAAGGTTTCGATATCCACCGTCTTCACTCTCCTGTTCATTCTCAAGCGATCTATGGGAGCTCGTCAGAAACTTACTTGGGAGGTTACTAATGGTGTAGACGCATCACGAGAACTAACCGTACTGATGGATCTACTAGACAGGCACTACACTCCTCAATGTCTCAGAGTGGTCTTGGACATTCATGACACATATAGGAGCTTAAATAACTCGGTTATAATAGAAACCGATCTATCGACCTCTCTGTTTTCCAATCCAGATCAACAAATTGGACAGTATCTAGATGCAAAAACTCAGTCTAAGCCTTACATGATAATGAGTCTAACTTCACAATCTTTCCGAGAAGTTGAATATGTGTTTCGCTACCTCAGCATGAACACAGAAAGAGTGACTCCTTTCTCCTGTGTAACCTATATGTTGTCAGAACCTCCCGACTCCCAACTAATGCCATTATTTACAGACACTTCCGCCAGTCACAAGTTTGCGAGATACTTCCTTGTCCATACCAAAAACATTCCTGAAGCTAAACGTTTCCTCCTCGATCAACGTCTACAAAAAGAGGTGAACGTAGCGGCACTACTTCATGACGAGGCTCCGAACAAGAGCTACTGGCGCGTATTAATCCGCCAGCTCTTGCATCCTTCCGGCTCCCCACAAGTCCTCACCGTAAACAGGTGGTCCATAGACACAGGACTCACCAGTACGGAGAACATATTCCCCGAACAGATGGCCAACTTCTATGGAACCAAACTCCATGGTGTTAGTCTCAGTTTCGTACCATTCGTAGACTTTGAGACAGTTGAGGGATCTCGGGTGGTGAAACTAAATCCCTGCATTGATAAATTCCTTGTTGACGTGATAGCCGAGCGACTGAACTTTACCTACGAAATAATGAAACCTCCAGATGGCTTGCACGGCTACCTGCAGGAGGATGTAAGTATTCACAGCAAACTTGCATATATCTGTAATAACACAGAATCTCCTAATGTAAAATAATTCAATAAATTATATAGCATATGTAAGGATATAGCTTACTCCAAGTAAACCAGTAAAATCACATGCAGTAAGCAACTGTTTAATATGGTACCCACCATTGTAATTATTTATGTGAATTGAATGACTAGATGTCGGTAGTCGAATTATCATGCGCTAGTCTTAGGTCATAACATATTTAATTGTATTATTCTATTGAACAGCATATGACACTTCTTTTATATTATACGTGCTTAATTGCTATAGGGTGTAATGTAGTCTAATTGGATAAGGTGTTTAAGTGAGGGAAAAGTCAGATATTGGTTTTATGGAGGATCAGGACATTTGACAGTTAGATGGAACATACTAACATCTGACCGGTGAGAGTGGAAACGTTTGAGAGGCCTTTGTCCTGCAGTGGACTAACTCAGGCTGAAGATGGTGATGATGATCCAATATCTATCTATCTATTTATTGCAGTGACGCCTTACTCCCATTTATGAGGGTGGCAATACACAAAGTGTCCCAGACAAGAAACTAGGACAAATGACATTATAACCTACAGGGAAAACGTATACAGTATAACAGTATCTATACCAACTTGGGGCCTTGGTATCCCTGGCAGCTAGGAAGTCAATGGTGCCGGCAGATTCTTTGTCAGCAGATGAACTGGTAGCTCCTTCGTCAGTAACCGGGCTTGTGGCCTCAGTTTTCAGGTAGCCAGGCTTGGGGCCTCTGCTCCTTTGTCATCACAAGCAACGGCAGCTCTTTCTGATCCTGGAACGTCACCAATCTCGCAATGTCCCGAGCTTGATCAGGGGAAGACCCAGATATGGGATTGAGCAGCAATCTCGGTAATCCACGCGGCCTTCCCATTGGCTGCTGGACCACGCTCTGAGCTTGGAGACTGATGCCCTAAAATTAGTACACGAGATCCGGGGAAGGCTTGGATTTGGGATCGAGCGGTTATGGGCTGCTCGTTCTCCTTCCTTGCCGTCAATTCCTGTTTCAGAATCGTCTTCGGTGCCTTCTGAGGTTTTTCGAAGTTCTGTCCTTCAGAGATGTTACTTAATATTAATGGTTCTTATAGCTAGCAGAATTCACTGGAAAAAAAAATATACCTTTTCTTTTAACAATATTCTTCCATAGGGATACTATGTGGGAATAGTAGGGGAAGCACAATCCGGCCGAGCCAACTTCAGCCTGGTTATGTCCGTGACCCTCGAACGGATGCCGTACGTGGACTTCACGGCCGTGTACTTCATCGACTCCATGACCTTCCTCACTGACAAGAATCGCCCAGCTCCACTCTGGCAGAAACTGATCACCCCTTTCAGAAGTGAGTAATACTGTCCTAAACAATCATTGGGTGCAGTGTAGGATCCATACCATCAGAGAGGAAGATGCAATGATTTGGAGATGTTATTTAATAGTGATATCCTTGTCAATTAGTATCAATATCACTGTGTACTTATGCACTGAATTTAATACTACAAAAGGAGTCCCCTTAGATGGTATCAGTTCATGACATTTTAAAATTGGCACCTTGTTATACCTATTGGAGAATTTACAAATCTATGTTAAAGACAAAAGTTTAGGGTGAGGGAAATATTACTTACACTCGCTACCCAAGATACGTGAAAGATAGTTTTCACGATTTCCACTTAGAAATGAATCGGTTTCACAAAGATTTATATTTGTATACACTTGATCTATATTTCACATTATGATCTACTGTCTGTTAATCATAATTTCATTCAGATGACTATAGCACTTCATGGACCATTCACATTTGGAACACCTTAACATAATTTTACGTTTTCAGTTCTTACTTAACTCCCACACCCTTGGCTAACATGCAAATATCCCCACCCCCACCCAGGCTAGTTTTTGTGTGTCTGTGCTAATTAGACGTTTTTCGTCTCCTCCCTGTACATAACCAGAAATAGATACCATAATAAGGATAGTAATCACCGCCTATCCTTCCTCTTCATGATGCAAAAGACTAGAAGTCTGCAGGAGTTAGAATGTCGGAGTTAATGGCTGACAATGAGTGGCTATGGGTAGAGCCTCGCCTCTTGCACTAAAATAATAATATATAATAATATAATTAAATATAATCCCCAGCAGAGGTAAGCATGGGAGGCAGTTCTGGTGAAGGAGGAAGGTGCCACAGTGTACGAGCTTATCCAGGCATCGGACACAGGCACTCCGAAAATTGCGCAACAATCCTTCACACTAGCTAGAAAACAAATGAGTGTGTGGTGTGGTAGGACAAGAACAGTTGCCATCAAGCATACGATACCATAATTACTATCTATCCACACATATTTGTGTGCGAAAGCTTGAGCAAGCGTGTTCCCAGGGTTTGTAGAGGAGGTGGGGATCCCATCATCCCAAATTGGATGGGTTCAACACTGCAATCACTTTTGCATCTTTCCTCATAGAACTAGAGCACCTGGGAGTGCTTATGGCTTGACAATCATATCTTCACAGTGCGGAACATCTGTTATTTAATGCATACCCCGAACCACTTTTCTTTGAAATTCACTTACCCAGTACATTTCCTTTGCTTCTGAACCCACAATAGTTTAAACTACTTGTTACAAATGTTTCATGAGTAAAAAATGCCATTAGGTGAATGAACCATGTTTTCATTAGCTACATCTCTATCCATCCTGTTTTTCTATGTTAAAAATATTGTAAATGTACCCTTGTTACCAGGTACAGTATGGTTGTGTGTGTTGGCATCCGGGGGTAGTGGGGCAGTTCTCTACAACTTCATCTACCGCTCACACGCCCTTTCCCACCTCCTGCCCTCTCACGCCTTCATGCACGTCTTGGCCTCCTTCCTCAGTCAGTCGCTCGACAACTGTCGGTCGCTCAACGCCTACCTCTCAATCAAGGCTGGAAGGGTATGGCTATAATTTAAGCTAACTTTTGATATCGGACTTCATCCAAAATTCAATAAAATCGTTGATACTCTATTGAATACAAGAATTTAGTCGTAACCAAAGAAAGGTGTACGAAAAGCCTTGGCAATCCCGCTAGTAATAGTTTGTTTCCTTAAAAGTTGTAAAATGTCATCACATATTTGTCAAGTTATAGGAAAATACAAATATATATATATATACTGATATACAAGTTTAACATTTTAACTTTTTTATGATGAAATAGCTAATGTCGTTTGCTATTGTTTGCCTCCTTCCATCAGGTATTCCTAGGGTTCTGGTTGGTGTACGCCTTCCTGGTCACCTCGTACTACAAGACCTCCCTCACCAGCACCCTGGCCGTGCCCTTCAAGCCATCCACCATAGACACCCTTCAGGATCTGCTGCAGTCTGGGCTCTCATACGGCATCGGAGCGACATATGTTAGTAAGAAGTACACAAAAGATATATATTCATTGATACTTTACAATATGGTGTACTCATTCATCGCTGAATGTACAGGCTCTCAGCCTATGCCTGAAAGGGAGTAATTTGGAATATAGAAGAAAAGAAAAACCAATCAAAGTCTTCTATAACTATCAAGAGATGCATATAAAATAATATTATGCCATTAAATCATGATATGATGATGTTGCATTACTACATATAATTTGTGCAGTTTTAAGTTATTCAAATCAAAATGTTATCGTTGAGGAATAAAACCACGATGTTGTTGTTGTTGTTCCCTAAGCTGCCTGGCCGAACAGCCCCGAGTCCCTGAGGAAGGCCATGGCCACGATCGGGCTTTCCCACAGAGCTCTCATTGAGTGTAGGTTGTGTTGTTGGCGTAAGTGGTTGTGTGAAATGCAGTCTTCTATGATGTGTTTAATGGTATGGGGTGCTGTGTTACATCCCGGGCAGGCGTCGACAACGGAGTCATCCAGTCTCTTCTGATAGCTCAGGAGAGCTGGATGGTGTCCGCATCTCAGCCTGGCCAGGTGGACTCTGTCCTCGCGAGGGAGGGAGGATTCGGAAGGATGGATTTCGGGAGGTCGTGCATGCACGATGTAATCTGTTATTGTTACCAGATGAACGAGGTACAGGTAGAGAGTGAATGGGGATGTAAATGTGTGCATCATGCTCGTAGAGGCAAAATTCTATAAACGGTTGATTTCTCTTAGTGGCAGAGCTTTTCTGATACTGTGTGCACATAATATAAAACTTTGCTCATCCTTCCACAGGGCGCCGAGTACACCCTGTTCTCCACCTCTGAAGTATCCCTGTACCAAGAAATGTTCCGCCGCATGACCTTCTACCCCACAGCTGAAACCATGCGCATGGTGGCTGAGGGGCGCTATGCCTACATCTACTACAAGAGCAACGTGCAGATGCTGGCGGCTGTGCACAACAACAACCCCGGCAGGAGCACCGATATCCACGTGGCCAACGAGGAGTTCTTTACTGGAGGATATGCCATGATTCTGCCCAAAGTAGGAACACGCTAGACGTCAACTGTTGTTTTAAAATTACATAGATTAAATTTACTTTGTGGGAGAAGCTTGTAATACATCAAACACACTAAATTTTACCTTAATGGTCTGTCTGTGGGTTTTCCTGATTAGGGATATTATGTTCTTATCCAGGTATTATTTGATAGATTGATTTAATAAACTATGATACCGCAAAAACAGGTCATATGGCAACGCTTAAACTAAAAACAATACATACAAACTAAAACCCTATCTGTAGGATGAATACCAGAAATAAACAGTAATTTACTCTGTGATAAGCGAGGCCTCCAAAAAAAAATCCGGTCACGTATTCACCGCAGACAACACCCCAAATCACACCCAGGATCAAATTGACCCCATATTCTATAGTAAAGGAGTGGTGGCGAAATGGAATTCTCTTAACACCTGTACCCCTCATGCAGCTGAAAGTGGACACTCCAAAACCCTTAAAATGAGAGAGGAAGTGGATTAAGCGACGACTCCTGATTGGCCAGTCTCAGCCCGGGAAATCGACGGATACCGGACTAGCCATATACGCTGACCATCACCATGGGCCATGATCAAGAAGGAAATGCTGGGCCAAGTCCCAGGAAGTGATTGGCCAGACAAACCATGCCAGAAGGTCCTTTCGATTGGAACTTGGGCTTTAGAAGTCCCGGATTTCACACCAGGAGTATATTTGTTCGCAGACTCGCCGCTGAGTCTCTCTCCCACTGCATCCCACATCCTCATCTTCAGCACCAACCTACCAGCTCGGCAAATGGCAGAGGTAACACAAGGGACCTTTCTGAAAGAGAAAATTATAGACAGGGCTGACAACTCTACCACTTCTGAAAAAAAGATACACATACTCATTAGCCTGCCGCTCTTGCCACTGGAACTGAACCTGCCCCTCGAGTGTCCTGCATTGAGACAACCTAGGACACTAATCTCGCCTGACATACCTGACGACTATTATGACAACCTTATCAGGCAGTGGAAGGAGGAACTGCCCAGAACTCTCCAAGCTTCGTGAGAGGGTGCTCCCATGACCGAGGAAGAGATTTAAGTCTGAAGTCTTGTTCCTGAAGTCATAAAACCTTTTTGCGGTGCCAAGTTTTCTATCAATCAATCATAAATTTATATGACCAGCGCTTTTCAACCTGATTAGCTTTACAAATGTTAGCCAGAAGTGCGAGAGAGTTAGGTTAAGTGTAGTGCTACCGGTTTGTGACAATAAATATTAGATCATTGTAATCGCATACCAATGCTCTATTATTATTCACCAGGCGGTGCCGTACAAGCAAACCTTCGACGCCATAATTACGCAGTGTGTGAGGGCAGGACTGATTGACAAGTGGCTGAGGGACTTCCACGCCATCTATGTCAACAAACCACAGGAGGGGAAGACTGAGGAGGAGACCAGGAGGGAGAGGGAGGAGGAACGGACTAAGAAGAGTTCTCAAGAGGTAAAAGGATTGGTCAAAGTGGATATAATTGCAAAACCTAAAACATAAATGTTGTACTTCGATATCTAGTCGCCAGGGTACATGACTATCTTTTTAGCTTAGGGTTGGGAAGAAGTTTTGTCCACATGTTTAAAATTCAACTACAATATATTTTCTTTCCTTGAAGGTGGTGTTGACTCTGGACCACCTCCAGGGACCATTCTTCGTGCTCTTCTTCGGCAGCGGGGGAGGGGTTCTGCTGTTGATTATGGAGCTGCTTGCTGCCCGAGGCCTTGGCATCAAATTGTAAATGATCTTCTTGCAACTCTACTCAATAAGTATCCCGTATTTTATATATACAGTGTTATATCGGATTACACACTCACAATCCACAATACACCCATTAATTTGTAACCAAGCCAAAGGTGACAATACAATTAACAATACCATGGATTAGAATGCCCAAGTATCTGCAATAAAAATAACACTTTAATTGTTTCCCACATATATTACTTGTAGGCTGTGTCTGATCTATTGTTTTGTTGAACAAAAACAATCTTGTCTATATTCTAATATAGGTTTATATATATTGTTGTTTTTTCAAACTTATTTAATAAATCTTGTAGTCCAAATGCTAGAGGCACCATCAGCACAATATCAGTGTATGCAATTATATGGCAGAACTTAATCCCAAAACTACATCCTACTTTGCTTTCTGCTAAACTATCAATCAGGGTTATTAATGTAAGCAAATGATAACATACCTTTCTGCCTAACTCCATTTCTATGTTGTCACGAACTACTGTATATAACAAAAGCCTCTGCTTTGTATTAACGCTTCATTTTCTTTGTGCTAGTAAATACTGAATTACATGTACAGTAGCCCAACTAAGTTTTGCCTTCACCTGGGATGGGAGTGGCAACTAGATAGGATGCTAGATTATCCATATACCTTTATAGTTTGTTGTAAAACTTAGTTGGGCTACTGTACATACGTATATATTCAATGTATTATATATTTGTTTTTAAAATGTCTATTGAACAAAGAATGGTTGATGAATAAAGAAGCATGTAGTGAGTTGGTGACGAACGAGTGAGAGGCAGTGATACAGTATCGGATGCATGGGTCAGTATGACTGTTTCATTTTGTTTCCACTATATATTCACCTTAACCATTAATTATACAGTAGTTTTGGAGTAGCCCCACGACTTGTACGGAGTTTCAGTATTCTCCCGGCAAGCAAGGAGAGAGCACCACTTGTTATATTTTGATAATACAGGAAGTTTTACACCAGACCTTTGTTTGACTTTGACAAATATCATGTCTATGCATAATAATGTGGACTACCTTTCTTTTAAGATTGCTAATAATATTAAGTTGCTTATCTTTGTCAAACTCTTATTAACATTCACTATGAGGGATAAACACAAATATAATTCCTTGTACAGTACACTCGGATGCTATAGGGGGCAAGTCCCTCCTTACCCCCCCCCCCCCAAGACTTATTGAAATCCTCATATATTTCAACAGTAGGGGGCACAAACCTCAAGGGATTGGGGTTCTCGAAAAGGGGCTCCAGTCCTGAAAACATACTTGACTTACAGTGTGCTGGCTTAATAATCCAGAAGGGCTGATAGTCTCTGAAGTCCTAGTTTCTTCTATTCAACTGCTGAGCTCTGGAACTCTCTCCCAGAATCAGTCTTTCCCTCTTCCTATGACTTAAATTTATTCAAATTCCGTGTGTCCAGGCATTTTAGCTCGAACGTCCCTTGATTTCGGCCTTGTCACTCTTTGAAACCTGGGGGAGGCACTCGCTGCATTCAGTTATGCCTTTTGTCTCCCTCATTTACATAGAAAACAAAAACAAATAAAGTATCAATTTAATTTGTATTTATGACTACAAGTTTACATTCCAATAAAACAACGGTTGCATATGAAGATCTTTTTATTAAGACTCAATGCAAGACAAAGTTATATTGTACAGTCACTTATTAAAATTCGTGGACCTCCCCTATTTCTAATTATGGAAGGATATCTTTGGAAACTAATTTATGAATGTAGTTTTCTTTACATCAACTACAAAACTATATATACTAATTATTGAAAAGCAAGTTCCGCCCAAATATTTATTCAGATGGCTACAATTGCATAGAGAATAACATAGGGGGCCCACAAATTTTTATGAGCGACTGTACATTAGGGGCGACGGGCAGCAAACCACTCCAAAGCTAGCAGTAGAATCCCTCCCCCACAACCAAAGAACAGCAGGAAGAAGGGGCCCTGGAGGTGGTCGAGATTCAGCACCACCTGTAGAGAAAGAAGAAATGCTACTAATACTACTAATACTACTACTAATAATACTACTAATTGCTCTACAATCTAACATTTGTTTAACTGGGTTTGAATAATTCGCCAGTTGATTATATATATATATATATATATATATATATATTATAATTATATACTTTACCTCCCTAGATCTTTTCTTAGCTCGTTTCTCCTGGTCTCCTCAATCTGCTCCTCCTGTAGTTTTTGACGGATATATTTCGATTTCTTTTCCATCATTCAGAATTATCTACTAGGCTTACAACACATAACTAATTATATATATATATATATATATATATATCTATCTATCTATTGCCTGACGCCGTGATCCCCGAAGGGGTGGCCACGAACGAACCGCCCCCATGCACCTCTGTCCCCAGTCAGTCGACGGCCCTCCCCCCAACCAGCACCGCCTTCATTCATGTAGTTCCTCACTCCATCCTTCCACCTCATATTCGGTCTACCTCTCCCCCTCTGTCCCTCCACCTCGCTCTCGTACACCCTCTTAGTCATTCTCTCGCTTTCCATACGTTCCATATGGCCGAACCATCTCAAGTTGTTCCTTTTCACACTTTCCAGCACATCTACCTCCACACCACACCTCCTTCTTACTTCCTCATTAGTCTGTCTATCCCTCCATGTAACTCCGCACGCACTCCTTAAGTAATTCATTTCCACTGCTCTCACTCTTGGTCTGAGTCTCTCAACCAACGTCCATGCTTCGCTTCCGTAAGTCAGTGTCGGGATTACCACACTGTCATGCAAGGACTTCTTCACTTCCATACTGACCACCCTATTTCTTGTTACTGCTTTTAGCGTTCCTACAACCCTCTTCCCCTGTTGTACCCTCTCCCGCACCTCTTCATCCATAGTCCCATCTTTACTCAACACACTGCCCAGATACTTAAAAGAGTTGACGATCTCCATAGCCTGACCGTTCAGCTTCACCTCACACTCTGTGACTTCACCCCTTTCGAATATATATATATATATATATATATATATATATACTGTATATATACCTCTCTAGAGCTCTTCTTAGCCCGTCCCTCGTCCATCTCCCTACTGTGAGTGTAGCCTTGGTACCTTTCTAGTTTTGTTTATATAAATTATATAGTATCTACTAGGCTAACAACATATAACTAATTACATATAATCTGTATATACAGTATATACCTCTCTGGAACTCTTCTTAGCCCGTTCCTCCTCCCTCTCCCTCCTGGCCTCTTCCGCACTCTGGCCCTCCTGTGGTGTGTTGACGTAGAGGGCGGTAAAGTCTCTCTGCCACTTGTCGATCAGTCCCGCTCTCACACAGGCGGTCATCACAGCGTCAAAGTTCCGCTTGTACGGTACCCCCTGGCCATGAAGAGATTATTAACCCCTTTGAGAATCGTGACGCGTTTGTCGGTATATTTTGGCTATCATTAGATTATTTTATACAGCTTACAAACTTATAATTTCTGCCGATATTTTTTTTGCATCAGTTTGGCCAAGCCATTTTAACTCTTTCACGCTTTTATGACGCAGAGGTTGCCAGATTAGCAATAAGAAATAGAGTTCTCTCACTCTTATAATTACCTCTCCAAAATTAGTTTTCTGCTCACAGCTAACTCAAAGACAACTGCAGAGGTTGAAGTAAATAAACTAAAGGTTTCTAAATACCCCTGATGGTAACAAAGGCTTTAATGTATCCCTAATAGGCTCAAAATTGCGTCATAAGCGTGAAAGGGTTAAGCAATAAGTAAATTTTGTCTATACTATTTAAACACGAGTGATATTCGTTTAGCCTATTCCTACTTTAGGTAGAATCCAGGAATAACCTCCGGTGAAAAACTCCTCATTGGCCAAATGTAAGTCGGTACTCCTGCCGGGTTTGTTATTGTGCAGGGCCGTCAGCATGTGCAGGTTACTCTTGTAGTAGATGTAGGCATAGCGCCCCTCGGCCACCATGCGCATACTCTCTGGCGTGCTGTAAAACTGCATGTGGCGGAACATTTCCTTGTACAGTGTTACGTTGGAGGTGGCGAACAGAGTGTACTCTCCACCCTGAGGACAAAAAATAGTTCACTAAATACATACATACATACATAAACTTAAAGACCGAATTCTCCACACGAAGTGCGGTTCCGGTCTCATGTCCTAATAGCGGCACTGTAGGCAGCTCTGTTCAAAGCTGCCTCGCTTGTAAGGTTTTTTAATTCACGATTATGGTCTGATCCTAAATCTAAGTTCTGAAGTCCCAGTTCTAAAATCTCCAGAACCATACCAAAACATAACACAGAACCCTGGTGGACTCTTAACACGAATTCAGCGCTCAATTCTATTTATTAATACTCTCCTTTGGTTACCAGCTGACTTGACCAGTAGACAGTATAATGTTGACTAGCACAGGTACTGGAGTAGGGTGAGATGAATATATGGTTTCCTTCCACCCTATGTCAATGTTTACCCAGCAATACATAGGAACCTGGAGATAAACTGTATGTGATATCTTATCCAGGGAAGTAAACTGTCCCTGATCATATGATGTATCAAAAGCAAAATAGTATTATGTGGAAATATATGCATAGGAATGAAATTTCATAAAACAATACTAAAATGATAGCCACATCTTGACAATAGCTAGCAAAATCTAGAACTCTAACTCCCTCTAACCTTAGCTGATCTGCTGCCATAGGAGAGCCCAGACTGCAGCAGTTCCTGAAGGGTGTCTATGGTGGAGGGGGGGAAGGGTACTGTCAGGGTACTGGTGAGAGAGGTCTTGTAGTACGAGGTGACCAGGAAGGCGTACACCAACCAGAACCCCAAGAATATCTGAGGAAAGGATGCGAAACTTAATGAACTATAATAACCTTTATGTAATTAGTCATTATGTATGGTTATATGAAGAATATTTTACACAGTATATATATTTTCCCTAACAATTAAGTTGGTATCAAAATCGTACAGTGTAAGGAGGTCCCTGTGGAAAGTTATACCTTTTGCGTTTCTCTGTCATTATACACCCTAAGCACCTCATAAATATTACAACATGTATAAGCAAAATCATCAGGCACTGAACATGTGATATATAATCTAAGCTCCTGATGCTGTACGAGTTGAGGACTTTCTTTGTTTTACGATGAATTATATTAGTAATAGAGAGTAACTTTGTAGCCATACCCTGCCAGCTTGGAGTGAGAGGTAGGCATGGATAGACTGGCTGAGGAAGGAGGCCAAGACGTGCATGAAGGCGTGGGAGGACAGGAGGCGGGAGGAGGTGAGAGTGGCCTGGGCGTGGTAGATGACGTGGTAGAGCAGCGACCCACCACCCACGAACACAAACACGCATAACCATACTAAATCTGATACAAATTATGAATATAAGTGCCATATGAGGAGGAGCACTTTATTGACAACGTTTCGCAGATAGTTTCTTCAGGTCATCTGCGAAACGTTGTCAATATAGTGCTCCTCCTCATATGGTACTTATATTCATTCTGACAACTTTTCAAAGTTATTTCAACGGTACAAATGATGATGCATAAGGCAAGGAAAAGTGGCTATTCTAGTTCTGTACTTTCTTAGTCAACTATTACTATATTTTGTTCTTCATGAAACCATACATACCACATTACAGACAGATTTAATTGATGAGCTTCGCCTCTTAGACTATAAAACCCAAATGATATATTATTACACACATTATTGGAGCTGGGTGACTATGGATACAACTTTTTTTACTATGATAAGTTGCTGGAATTCCTGTTTCATTTGTCTGGCTTCCCTCACTGTTTCTATTTGTGCCTCGCTTACACAGAGTAATCCAGCCAACTCTCACAAACACTTCCTCCTATTCATTTCAGTACACTTAACAAGCACACCAAGCTGCTTTCCAACACACCTAAATCACCTCTAACGAACCATGATTTTTACTCTCTATCGCTCTTTCAACCTTTTGTGGTGGACTTGTTACAGACAGATTTGCCCTTCGTCTCCTTTAATTCACATAAGGAAAACAATAACTAACTAAATAAGTAAATAAACATTTGTGTGACTTGGTTCCTGCTGGATTCTCCCCCGACTTCACAACAAATTTAGACCCCTCTGATAGGCCGTTATATATTTGTTTCACAGATTGTCAGTATCCCTTCCATCTACTCCTAACCTAACCCAGAAGTGAAGATAATTCGTGAAGACAAGCTCAATGTTCCATTAGAAGATTTGGGATTCTCGCATGCGTCGACTGAGGAAAGTATGTTGTCCATTATCAAGAACGATTATTGGAGGACATATGGTTTTATGATGTACAGTATGTAAATTCATGGCACTTCTTTTCTTATGTTTTATATAAATCAATCAACCCGTAACTATCAAGGACCATATTTGTTGTGGATTCCTCACTCAAATTAGTTAAAATAGGACTTCAGAGGCTATCAACCCTTTTATGCACATGGCGTGACTTGCGACCTTTATCTGGGATACTTACAAGTCTTTGTGACCATTAGGGGTGTTTAGAAACCTTTAGTTTAGATGCTTCAACCTCTGCAGCTGTCTTTGAGTGAGCTGTGGGCAGAAAACTAATTTTAGAGAGGTAATTATGAGATTGAGAGGACTGTATTTCTGAATGCTAAACGGCAACCCCCGAGTCCGCAGTATAGCGAGAGGGTTAAGCCAGAATAGCGGCAGGACTGGAGCCTCTTTTCGAGAACTCTAGTCCCTTCTTCTCACTCGAATGCTTGCACCTACTCTGGAAAGGTGTGATGAGTTTCTGCCAGAGCGGATCCGGGCGGTTCTTGGCCGTGACGAAGCTGATGGAGTCGATGAAGTACACGGCCGTATAGTCTATGTACGGCATCCGCTCTATGGTCACGGACATGTCCAGGGTAAAGTTGGACCGTCCGAACTGAACCTCCCCTAGCACGCCTACATAGTACCCCTGGGGAAGAGAGGCAACAGCAATTATGTTCGGTAAATAATTAAAAACCGCACCTTAACTTCTTGAAGATGTGACGAGTTCTGCTTTGGTAGTTGGATAGAAGGGATTTTCTTCCTGAATTTTAAATCTAATAAATATTTACTATCATTTAGAATTTATAGATTTAAAGGTCCAATGGTATTGGTAGACAACCTGGTTAGCTAAATTACTTGGATAACGTTATAACCGTTAAATATATATCAATTGACTGCATTCCTTTTACTTTTAGAAGTTTATGGAACATATTAGCATTATATAATTAGTAATGAAACTATTATTAGAGTGCTAAATTTACGAACTTTCCTATGAGCACTTACATCTTCATGAAAGTAGGCCCACTGGTTAGTTGGAGGCTTCACTATCTCGTACGTAAAATTCATTTTTTTAGCCATCTCATCCAGAATGAATTTGTCTATGCAGGGCTTAAGTTTGACCACCCGCGATCCCTCCACTTCCTCGTAGTATATGAATGGTACAAAGCTGAGAGACACACCTTGGAGTTTCATTCCGTAGAAGTTGGCCATCTGTTCGGGGAATATAGTCTTCGTACTGGTGAGCCCTGTGTCTCTGGACCACCTGTTTACAGTGAGGACTTGCGGGGAGCCTGAAGGGTGCAAGAGCTGGCGGATTAATACACGCCAGTAGCTCTTCTTCGGAGACTCTTCTTGAAGTAGTGCCGCAACATTCACCTCTTTCTGTAAATGTTGATCTAGGAGGAAACTTTCAGCTTCAGCAATGTTCTGGGTGTTGACGAGCATGTATCGAGTGAATTTGTGGCTAGTGGAGTTGTCCATTAAGAAGGGCAGAAGGCGGGCATCCGGAGGTTCTGACAGCATGTAGGTGACGCAGGAGAAGGGAGTTACTTTGACAGTGTTCCTACTGAGGTACTGAAAGATATCTGCAACGTCTCGAAAAGATTGCGAAGTTAGACTCATCCTTATAGAAGGCTTTGGCAGAGTTCCACCATCATCTAAGTATTGTCCCGTGTATTGAACTTGATTAGAAAAAAAAGTGCTCGATGGATCAGATTTCCGTATGACAGCAGAGGTAGAAAACAAATTGCTCGAGGGATCAGATTTTCGCATGACATCAGAGGTATAATTTCCGCTATTATATGACTCATGAATTGATATGACAACTCTGAGACATTGAGGAGTGTTGTGCCTGTCCAGAAGATCCATTAGTAAAGATAGTTCTCCAGAAGCATCCAAGTCATCATCCGCAGCTAGTGATTTAAGAGCCTCTCCTGAGCACTTGAGGGTAAACAGGAGAGCGATAATTATGGATGATAGAACCTTTTGCCATTCCATTTTGACATAGCTTTGTCTGAAATTAAAGGAAAGGATATGCTAATTACATAATTTAATAAAATATATAAGATTTCAGCCCATTTTGTAGTTGAAAACACCTGCATTAAGAACTTTAGCTACACATATCAATACTTGCATATACTTCAATAAGCCATTCAGTACAGGCGACGTCTTTGTAAATTTACTCTGGCTACTATTAGACGATTGTATTCAATTTAAAAAGGGCTTCCGACAATTAACAGGCTTCGAACTATCTTGCTTAACCATTTCTACTACCACAGATCCTTATTAAACTGCACATCGTTTAAATATAGCTAGCAAACAAATAAAAAGATGTCGCTGGTACGGAATAGGTTAAGTAATTAACCCGTTCAGTACCGGTGACGTCCTTTTCATTATAATCTGGCAACTGTTAGAAGAGTTTGTTCAATTTAGGAAGGATGTCTACCTATTAAAAGGCTACAGACTATATCAATTAATCGTTTTAGCTACCCTATACCCTTCCTCAGCTTCATATAATTGTTTAAATGCAGGTGAAGGCAAATAAAAAAGATGTCGCCAGTACAAAAGGGGTTAAGGCTTGATTAAGTTGGGCTAAGCTTGCTTGAGCATTATCGGTAGAGCCACATATACAGTTGCTAATGAAACTATACCCAGTTCCAAATAGGTAGGCCAGAAATCGTGAACCCTAACCTCTGTACCTCAAAAAGGGATAGAACAAATGAGCTTTAAATGTCAACACCTATTTCCTGGCTTACCCCTCCCAAATGGTAGAAATATTAGATCGATTCCTCCATTCGTATAAGAGTTATAGAGGTTAATTTTCGAGTTTTGGACTACTTACTTAGAACAGGGGATATATATTAAAGTCGACCTTTTCATAGTAACGTATATAAGTAGTATTAGTTAGTTAAAATAGGACTTCAGAGACTATCAACCCTATTGGATTATTAAGCCAGCACCATGCAAGTCCAAAACAACGTCAGGACTAGAGCCTATCTGCGAGAACCCCAGTCCCTTCTAAGTACTATCGAGTAAGATTGTCAATTAACCCTTTTGCATAATGGTATTCTCCCTTTTCTCTGGATAACCACGTAGAATTTTCGAATGGAGCAGTGAACAGACATTCATGAGAATTGTTCGACATGATGCGACCTGTGTATTCATTTATATTAATCCGTCCTTATTTTTTGTGAGAGGAAAATAAACAGTAATGCTTTTTGAGGTTTATATATTTTATTTAACCATTTTCACTAAGTGTGTTATAATACAAGGGAATTATTTCTACTGAGATATTCAAAGGGATAAATAAACTCGATGGTAACTCCTTGACTAGTATGATGTCTTTATTTATACTAGAGTTAAGTCACTCAGAGGAATGATCACCTTAATCGGTTACAACATTGTAATATGATTTGTTGAGATTCCAGTAATTTTTACTCTTCTAATTGTAAGCGGTTAACTTGATACAAAAAAATTGTAATTTAGTCATTAACTGGAGTTTCTGGACACTCTTTTGTAGTGCAACCATGAGGCACTGGTGAACTAAATGAATAAACCCTATCGCATTAATGACTGTGACTGTCAATAAGTTTATTAAGTTTCCTGTTCCTCCTGGTCCTTCACAAAGAGGTAATAAGGTTTCGCGGTTTGCCAGGGGTGAACGAACTTATGGTTGATACGGTCCTGCCCACAGAGACCCCCGAGGAAGCTGCTGGTATTGTAAGGGAAGCGGAGGTCCTGGTGGTGGCCGCTGTGTGGGACCTCCGGAGTAGTAGTCGCTGCCGTAGGTCTAGTAGTCTGGTGCTGAAGAAACTGCTCCCCGATGACACATTGCCTTCTCCAGGATCCTAGTGCCCCTGGAGTTAGAGCTTTATAATAAGAAAGACAGTATATACTGGTGATTTTAATTATCAAAGCCTCCAGCTATCCACATCAGCTTGCTCAATGTGACATGGGTTGTGACTGAATCTCTTACTTTCATTACCTTTATTTTATGGGTATATGAGTGGTCGCGGCATTACCAAGAATAAATCTAACTAGTGCCAGTGTTTGAATCTAACAGCATACAGTGGTGAGACTGGCTCTGATCTCCTGGACTTTACCTCTTTTTTGTTCTCTCTCTCTCTCTCACACACACACACACACACACACACATATTACCTATTGTGTGATTGGTGAAGTGGGACTGCTGGGAGAGAGGGCCTTCTTTACTCC
This sequence comes from Paralithodes platypus, assembly GCA_032716605.1. Lineage (NCBI taxonomy): Eukaryota > Metazoa > Arthropoda > Malacostraca > Decapoda > Lithodidae > Paralithodes > Paralithodes platypus. The sequence goes on from CM064528.1 coordinate 44,367,152, forward strand.
AGCGTCGAATCCAGCGGTACACGGTGGAGAGGCTGGCTCCGGTCTCCTGGGCTATGTCGGTCGCTGAAACCCCCTCCAGCCACAACCAAATTATTCGGGAGCGATCGATAGTTGTCGCGCCTTGGGTTTTCGTAATGCGTCTGGATTCCATTATATTGTCTGTGTCTGGTAAATCGAGGCTTATAGTTCAATTAGGTTATGCTCTATATTTAGAATAGTGATGTATGCTTTGCATAGATACTTTTCCGTTAACCTTTAAAACGCAAAGCTATGGTATTTGAAACGTCCCGCCAGGCGAAAGTATTATGGTTCACTCCTGACGAAAATCATAATTATACAAATGATATCATAATTATTTATTCATCTGCGCCTATTTTACTTTTAATATGAACATATGAACATTGAAAAGCAATAAAACAAGTGGTAACAGCCATATGCTGGTGAAAATCTTATATTTGAGCCCCGCGGTCATAATCTGACCGAGACTGGTGAAAGAGACACACCCTCCCTCTCTCGTATCTCGCATAATACTAAAAGACAAGGGGAGGTCTGAGACTGGGACACATGTTTAGGAGTGATAGGATGTATGGAGGGGAATTATCTCACTTACTCACATATTGCTTTGTTTTGAGTGCCAGTGGGGTGTTTTGAAAGTCATTTTTTATGTCTACACTCTTAAGAGCCCTGGCGCCTTCGCTCAGTAAAACATTGTAAGAGTCCTGGCGCCTTTCCCGGTTAACATCCGTCAGCGATAGTTGCGTCTCGGCTGTTTGCAATTCCTGTGGATTTCATCGTCTTGCTCTGTGTTGCCAATTCCAGATCACAATAAACAAGACATCATTAATAAAGTTGCCAAGACATGAACCAGAAACAAAGACTTTTAGTCAAGTGTTTCCATTCCTATCGCAAGCCTGCAGTCGCAAGCAAAACTTCAACCTTCACTAAAACCGGTATCACACGAGAGCATAATTTTATATTCGATGATCAACATTTTTCTGTCAACATTTCTGGAATATTTTGCAACGATATCTGAAACTAGACAGATGAATTTAGACAACCAAAATATATTATATGTTGACCACATAAGCTGCAAGACCAGTGTTGAGGATACATGTTGAAGGAAAAAGCGTTTGTGTGATACTGGCTTTACAATGACAAGACCGCTTTAAAACTGGATAGATAGCAAGCTGAAAAATCTTTCCCCACTGATTGAATATATAACTTCATATTTAATATAAGAATTCATAACACAAACCCCTCAAAAACAATGGCAAGTTTTAGTAGATTTCAGAGTCTTAAGGGGGGATGGGCTGGTTTTCTGGTCCCCCTTCTCTCTCATGCTTAGCCCCATTGGTTTTTAGATTTTAAGACGTTAGGCCCATTAGTTTGGCGATTTTAAGACTTTACGCCCCATTTCTTTGTCAATATTAAGACATTTCATGCCATTTAGGTGTCAATTTTTTCCTAGCGAGCAGTGCCTCACATCACTCCTCCCCTGTATATAAATAAGTCCCCGGTACCTCCCTCGTAGTGACGTCATAAGAGGGTGGTAAATTCTCTCTCTCTCTCTCCTATTACTTACAAGGGAAGCGGTAAGAGATGTTCCCGGTGGCGAGGTAAGGTCTGCAGTGCCACACATCACTCCTCCCCTGTATATAAATAAGTCCCCGGTACCTCCCCCCTAGTGACGTGGCTGGAGGTTGGGGATCTGATTAGCTCGTTCGTTTGATTTAATGATTATACGATCGTGTGAATCAAGCCATGCATATACTGTGCTAATACTAGGTTCCCATAGACCAGCTTAAGGGGAGTCGTTTTAAAATTTCTTCCCTAAACCTCGATCAAGGTTTAAGAAATTGTACAGTCGTGGTCAGAAATACTTTATAGTAATAATAATAATAATAATAATATTAATTATAAACGGTTTATTTAAAGTAAGGCAGCCCGATGATGAAAAATACCCATTATATTATACAATCTAGTGGATGAACTTGAGAAAAGAATGATGTACTGTACATTAATATAAATATGGAAATTGTAAACTCAGCTTAAAATGTAGGAATAATTTAATTTATTAATTTCAGTCCCAACACCAAACACCTCCCAATGATCTTAATGAAAACAATGTGGTCCTCCCGGGATTCGAACCTGGGTTACCACATACAGATCTTAAACACTCTAACCATTACACCATCAAGACAGTTAAGGTTAAGTTTATGACTACGATTTTATATCCATTTATCGAATACTGGATATCAATATAATACAAATGAAAACATTAATGCAATGAATACCTTTGAACATTACTGCAATGAATACCTTTGAACATTAATGCAATGAATACCTTTGAACATTACTGCAATGAATACCTTTGTACATTAATGCAATGAATACCTTTGTACATTAATGCAATGAATACCTTTGTACATTAATGCAATGAATACCTTTGTACATTAATGCAATGAATACCTTTGAACATTAATGCAATGAATACCTTTGTACATTAATGCAATGAATACCTTTGAACATTAATGCAATGAATACCTTTGTACATTAATGCAATGAATACCTTTGAACATTAATGCAATGAATACCTTTGAACATTAATGCAATGAATACCTTTGTACATTAATGCAATGAATACCTTTGAACATTAATGCAATGAATACCTTTGAACATTAATGCAATGAATACCTTTGAACATTAATGCAATGAATACCTTTGTACATTAATGCAATGAATACCTTTGTACATTAATGCAATGAATACCTTTGTACATTAATGCAATGAATACCTTTGTACATTAATGCAATGAATACCTTTGAACATTAATGCAATGAATACCTTTGAACATTAATGCAATGAATACCTTTGAACATTAATGCAATGAATACCTTTGTACATTAATGCAATGAATACCTTTGAACATTAATGCAATGAATACCTTTGTACATTAATGCAATGAATACCTTTGTACATTAATGCAATGAATACCTTTGTACATTAATGCAATGAATACCTTTGAACATTAATGCAATGAATACCTTTGAACATTAATGCAATGAATACCTTTGAACATTAATGCAATGAATACCTTTGTACATTAATGCAATGAATACCTTTGAACATTAATGCAATGAATACCTTTGAACATTAATGCAATGAATACCTTTGTACATTAATGCAATGAATACCTTTGAACATTAATGCAATGAATACCTTTGAACATTAATGCAATGAATACCTTTGAACATTAATGCAATGAATACCTTTGAACATTAATGCAATGAATACCTTTGTACATTAATGCAATGAATACCTTTGAACATTAATGCAATGAATACCTTTGAACATTAATGCAATGAATACCTTTGTACATTAATGCAATGAATACCTTTGAACATTAATGCAATGAATACCTTTGAACATTAATGCAATACCTTTGTACATTTATGCAATGAATACCTTTGTACATTAATGCAATGAATACCTTTGTACATTAATGCAATGAATACCTTTGTACATTAATGCAATGAATACCTCTGAACATTAATGCAATGAATACCTTTGAACATTAATGCAATGAATACCTTTGAACATTAATGCAATGAATACCTTTGTACATTAATGCAATGAATACCTTTGAACATTAATGCAATGAATACCTTTGAACATTAATGCAATGAATACCTTTGTACATTAATGCAATGAATACCTTTGAACATTAATGCAATGAATACCTTTGTACATTAATGCAATGAATACCTTTGTACATTAATGCAATGAATACCTTTGTACATTAATGCAATGAATACCTTTGTACATTTATTAATGCAATGAATACCTTTGTACATTAATGCAATGAATACCTTTGTACATTAATGCAATGAATACCTTTGTACATTAATGCAATGAATACCTTTGTACATTAATGCAATGAATACCTTTGTACATTTATTATGATAGTGAACGAAACCGAGAACATCATATGGAGTTTTATATATGTTTTTTCTTTTTCCGGACCGGGGAGGGGCGGGGGTATTCTTTTAAATAAAACGTCTATATACAATAAGGGAAACTTTATTGTGAAGCGTTGCAAAGGATCATTTATGCATTGCTACAAAAGCCTCGAACAGCAAGCAGCTCCATAATCAACAGCAGAACCCCTCCCCCGCTGCCGAAGAAGAGCAGGAAGAATGGTCCCTGGAGGTGGTCCAGGCTCAACACCACCTGTAAGATAAATAAAATTATAATTTAAAGATGAATTTACGACTTTGGGTGCGGTTATAACTAAAGCCAGTATCACACGAGCTTGTTTTAGTCCACATTCGATAATCAACATGTTTCTGGCAACATTTCTGGAATATTTTGTATTGGTATCGGAAACTAGACTGATGATAGCTGAATTTACGTAACCTAAATATTTAATATGTTTGCCTCATATGTTGCCAAACTACTGTAGTGTTGAGCAAAAATGTTGAGGGAAAAAGCTCTCATGTGATACCGGCTTAACAGTGGTGAATTTTATCTGTCTCTGTTTATGATTACTGTTTATGATTACTGTTTATGATTATCTTCGACCGCGACTTAAGTTGCCATAAAGTTTTGCTTCTCATACCTCTCTAGAGCTCTTCTTAGCCTGCTCCTCCCTCTCCCTCCTGGTCTCCTCCTCAGTCTTCCCCTCTTGTGGTTTGTTGATGGAGATATCTTTCAATATATTAAAAACGTTATATCATTATTATCTACTAGGCCTGCAAGATATCCTAACTAATCATATCATTATACTGTACTGTATATACCTCTCTGGAACTCTTCTTAGCCTGATCCTCCCGCTCCCTCCTGGTCTCCTCCTTAGTCTTTCCCTCCTGTGGTTTGTTGACATAGATGGCGTTGGCGTCCCTCACCCACTTCTCAACAAGCCCCGCCCTCACACACTGCGCTATCACGGCGTCGAAGGTTCGCTTGTACGGCACCCCCTAGCGTAGAATACAAACTATTGATACAATCGCTCGTAAAAATACGTGGATCTCACCTATTTCTAATTATGGACACAAATTTATGTCTATAATCTTATATACATCAACTATAAAACTATATATATTATTTATTGAAAAGCAAGTTCCATCCAAAAAATTATCCAGGTAGTTATAATTGCAAACAGGCAAACATAGGGGTCCACAAATGTTTATAAGTGACTGTACCTGGTTAGAAGGAACTAGTACATAATGCTAAACTAATTCTTACACTCATGGACACAATTGTTAATGCACATTTATCCGCTTGGAAACCTGGCGCCTTTTTCAATTTACTTTTGCTAACGTTGAACGAATTTATACAACTTATAAAATTGCTAGAGAGCAACCAAATGGATATGATCTATTTTTACATCTTATGTAGCATCATGACCTTTGCTCTTGAGTCACTTCATCCATGTCTTTCTGCTACTCAACAAGTGAACTCTGGAACTCTCTCTCTCAATCAATCTTTCCTCCATCCTATGACTTAGACTGCTTTCAACTTCGTGTGTCCAGTCATTTTGACTCCAACGTTCCTTGAATTTAGCTCTGTCACTCTTTTGACTTTGAGTGAGACACTCGTTACATACACATAGAAAAAAATAAAAATAAATATAAATATATGTCATATTTGCACATCTAATAATAATTTCCTAGCTTATACCTACCTTGGGTATAATAAAGGCATATCCCCCAGTAAAGAACTCCTCGTTGGCCACGTGGATGTCAGTACTCCTGCTGGGGTTCTTGTTGTGCACGGCCGCCAGCATCTGCAGGTTGGTCTTGAAGTAGATGTAGGCATAGCGTCCCTCGGCCACCATGCGCATGCTCTCTTCCGGGCTGTAGAAGGTCATGTGGCGGAACATCTCTTGGTACACGGAGGCTTTGGAGGTGGAGAACAAGGTGTACTCTGAACCCTGTGCAAGAATGATTAAATGTTAAGGTGGTAGGTGTTAGGGGGGGAGGTGTTAGAGGGTAGGTGTTAGGGGGGAAGTGGAGAACAATATGTACTCTGAACCCTGTGTAAAAATGGCTAAATGTTAAGGGGGGAGGTGTTAGTTATGGCATACAAGTATTTTGTGAACAGTATTTTGATATTAATAGAAGTTTTATTTCATCGTATCAAGTTTCAAAGAACATGAATCTTTCATATAATTCTTACTAACATATGCTGCTCCGATGCCATATGAGAGCCCAGACTGAATCAACTCCTGAAGGGTGTCTATAGTTGATGGAGCGTAAGGCACGGCCAGGGTACTGGTGAGGGAGGTCTTGTAGTACGAGGTGACCAGGAAGGCGTACACCAACCAGAACCCTAGAAAGATCTGAAAAAAAGAAGGCAAAGCGTGACAGACATAGATATCCATTTCACCCTGAAAATATGAAGTTCAATGTTAGTGGTTTTATCAGAAACAATGTATACATACTGTATATATAGTTTATTCAAGTACATTGGGGTTTGTATTTGATATTAATGTTAAAGAACGGGGTGTTACTTGTTTATCATCCCAGTCCTCTTGATATGTTTCAAAAATATGAAGTTAAAGTAGGGATATTGGCAAGTTAGCTATTCGGCTAGAATCCACCCTCTGGTCATTCTGGCATTTGTTTATAGTAAGAGTCAAATTTGACTGTAAAATATACAATCACTTCAGACCATTGGGGGCCACCAGACACTGATTTTGGGCAGAGATGGCATGGGTGTTTGATGACTATGAAAAGAGAAATGTGTCTATTATACAGTATATTGCTTGTGAAGCTTTAATATTTAACACATTCTCTGATTCAATGGCAATCTGGTGATATCCCCAAAAGTTGCCAATTATTTGCTAGTATATGGCAAGTTTTTTGAACACCAATTATTACAAGAGCTTTCCGTATTCCTCTTAGGTTAAAAATTAAATTCTTGTATTCAATAGAGCTTGAACAATTTAATTCCGCTCGAGATAGATTGTTAGAGCAATAAATAAAACATTATAGCCATACCCTTCCAGCCTGGATTGAGAGGTAGGCATGGATAGACTGACAGTTGTAGAGTGACTGGTTAAGGAAGGAGGCCAAGACGTGCATGAAGGCGTGGGAGGACAGGAGGCGGGAGGAGGTGAGAGTCGCCTGGGCTTGGTAGATGACGTGGTAGAGCAGCGCCCCACCACCCACGGAGACCAACACACACAACCACACTGTACCTAGTAATAGATCTGTATTTACAAAGTGCACATGTTGTTACCCTACTCTCGTACTTTTCTCTCTGCCATTAGGATATATATACATTCTCCATAGCATATCATAGCACGTAGTCCATGGACAGGTTTTCGAAATATTATTAATTATTACCATACTAAAAAAACAAACAAAAATCTATAAATCAATATACTTCTGAAAGGGGTGATCAGTTTTTGCCATAGTGGAGCTGGACGATTCTTGGCAGTGAGGAAGGTCATAGCGCCGATGAAGTACTCGGCAGTAAAGTCCACGTACCGCATCCGTTCCAGGGTCACGGACATATCTAGAGTGAAGTTAGCCCGGCCGAACTGTGCCTCTCCTACCACGCCTACATAGTAACCCTGTGGAAGAAGATTAATTAAAAGAAGGTAAATAAGAATATTGTGTTGTTCTTAGCTGTAGCGTCCAATAGTTTTAGATAACTCCTCCAATCCTCTTTTAATACTTCACCCACAGCCCCCACATATCCTGCTGACCGAGAATGGCCCTCGCATCGAAGGTAATAAGAGTTGATGGCCTTGAATTCTTCCATGTAGAACTCCCTGCATTATAAGGGTTAAGCAGCTGTGCACTAATTGTCATTTCACCTGCTAACTTGGATGAAGCTATATTCTTCAATGTGTCTTCTAAAATATTGTAAATTAACCCCTTAAGCACGATGACATAATTTTCCTCATATTCAGGTTACTATTAGATGATTTTCTTTAACTTATAGCCTACCTCTGGGACTCAAAGGGGTGAATACGATCTCAACAAACCCTCTGAATAATATAGGTCCGCATAAAATCGTCTAATTTAGCCAAAATATAATGTAAAAAGGTGTCTTATTGTTGAAGGAGTTAATATGAAATTTTGACTTATTGCAAATACATAATGCAATATGATTAGCAATACTATACGTACATCCTCGTGCAGGTAGCCGAACAATCCATCTGGAGGTGTCGTCATTTCGTATGTGAAGTTCAGCTGCTCGGATATCACATCTATAAGGAATTTATCAACGCTTGGTTTTAGATTTATCACCCGAGATCCCTCCACAGTCTCGTAGTCTACGAATGGTACGAAACTGAGCGTAACACCATGGAGTTTGGTTCCGTAGAAGTTAGCCATCTGTTCTGGGAATATGTTCTCTGTACTGGTGAGTCCTGTGTCTCTGGACCACCTGTTTACAGTGAGGACTTGCGGGGAGCCTGAAGGGTGCAAGAGCTGGCGGATTAATACACGCCAGTAGCTCTTGTTTGGAGACTCGTCCTTAAGTAGTGCTACTACGTTCACCTCTTTCTGTAAACGTTGATCTAGGAGGAAACGTTCAGCATCAGCAATGTTTTGGGTGCGGACGAAAAAGTATCTTGTGAACTTTTGGCTAGAGGAGGTGTCTGTGAAAAAAGGCAAAGTCCGGGAGTCGGGAGGTTCTGACATCATGTAGGTTACACAGGAGAAAGGAGTGACTCTTACTGTGTTCATGCTGAGGTACTTAAAGACATATTCGACCTCTTGTATAGATTGTGAAGTTAGAATAATTCTTATATAAGGCTTGGACTGATTTCTATCATCTAGGTACTGTCCCATGTACTGATATGGATCTGAAAATGGAGTGGTCGATAGATTGGTTGCTATGTCACCTGGGGAACTTAAACTTCTATAGGAGTCGTGAATGTCTAAGACCACTCTGAGGCATTGAGGAGTGTAGTGCTTATCCAGAAGGTCCATCAGTAAGGAGAGTTCTTGTGATATGTCCACACCATCAGTAACATCGCCAGTAAGTGAATGAGGAGCTCCTGTAGATAACTTGATGATGAACAGGAGAATGAAGATGGTGATTGAAGAAACCTTTTGCCAATCCATTCTAGATGTTGTCTTTCTGGAATTAAAGGAAAACGATGCACCAATTTATATAGGCCTACATGAAATAATAATACACATTTCCTATTAACAATTTCCTATTAGATTGCAATAGTTTAAGAATAATTGATCTAGGTTAATTTCGATAGAGCTAACTTAAGTAATATCACTGGGCCATGTTTAGAGACATTTATAAAGATTTAACAATCTCTGTTATTTATCTCTGCATTCTGGGTAGCATCTGTCGTTGGGAGAAATTGTTGTACAAGAATAAAAGGACCTCTGTCGAGAAAGAAGTCCGAAGTCGATAAATTTGTATGTATAGTACGCAAATGTGAGCTCGTATTATGTGACAGACTCGAGTGTGAACTGTAGCAATGAATCACTGGAGTTGGAGATACTATTTCTGCCAGTGGTGGGGTCGAGGCTGCCACTATCACCAGAATTAGGTGTTGGTGGGGAAAGTTCAAAGAACTGCTGCCAATTCTAACCATAAGAAGTTACCTGAAAATTACCTAAATTGACTTTTTCGAACCAAAAAGGATTCCAAATGATGAAAATGTGTTGGACTAAACAAACATACCCAGCTCCCATTTGGTTTGAGCATTATGATAAAGAACATATATTTAGCTGAACCTTATGTAATTTCCTGTGGAAATTCCATATCACTGGACAATGTTAATGCATTTACATTCTAATAAAGACTATCATTCCTAAATAATATTACTGTATTAGTGTGCATGGAGATTAATAAATAATGGAAGGATAAGGATATTCTACCTATTTTCAATGTTTATTATAAAAACGTACGTATTTGTATTAATTATTTCGTATGTTACATAGTTAATTTCTTATCCATACATTCAATTACATAAAACTATTTCTAAAATAATTATTTTCCTACCAACACAAATTTACAAACTTATTGAAGCTTGATGGAGTTCTAGGGAGCAAACTATACACAAATAAATATATAACAATAAAATAATAGTCTTCTCTTAATAAATTCGATCACAGACTAAATAATGATAAAAATCTTGATGGCCCTGACAACATTTTTGAATTGCCATGAAGCACCAATTCTAACGATCTATCACAAAATCTGGAGCAATATTTCGGACAAAGTGAACGTTCGTATTCACTCGGTGACATATCAAATCAATTAATCAACTCTCAAGACATCATAATAAGGATTTGCGGTCTGCCAGGGGTGAACAAAATTGTGGTCGAGATCTTGGGCACATAGACTACTCCCTAGGTAGTTGTAGGCGAAGTTGAATCCCTGGTGGGCGCTGTAGATCTCCTGAGTAGTCGCTGCCGTAGGTCTGGTGGGCTGGTGGTGAAGAAAGGACTCCCCGAGGACACATGGCCTTCTCCAGGATCCTGGCGCCCCTGGTGTTAAGGAGGGTTAAAGACAGTAGAGGTTGGAACTACACATGTTTTATATCTATCTTATTATTTAGAGTAACATTTCAAATATGCAGTTAATAAGATTTTTACGGTTTCATTATTGCTGCTACTTACTTTCATTATTGTATAAGTGTATTATTTCACTGGACCAATAAAAGAACTAGTATTATTAAGCCATTTATGACTCGTAAGGTAGCGAGGAGGAACAGAAACAAATCCTCCCTCTCTCTCCATTACCTAGAGTGAGCTTGGTGTATTATGACCGTGTGAAGAGTAGTCCGTACATTTACCAGCGTCTTATCTAGCGGTAGGCTTGGAAGTTGGAGAGGCACAGTCTATCCCCTAGCCTCCTCTACCCTTTATTTCAATTTCTCTCGCTCCCTTTTACTCTCTCTCATTAACTAGTGAGTGAGTGGCAAAGTGTGTGACCGTTGGAAGAGTGGTTCGTTCATTTGATAGGGTCTTTTGCCACACGAGCGCTTATATAAGAAAATCAGTTACATCAGAAATCAGCCACCTAACATAATCCACCTTCAGGCTAATGTCCGATGCCAATGTGAAAGAGCCTCATAACATACAAGAAAAACTAGCTGATTGAAAATTGCATGAAAAATGCACTTGTGTGACACCGGCTTTATTCAGCGGTACACGGTAGAGAAGCTGGTGTCTGTTTCTTGGGCTATGTTTCATATTGCACACACACCAACTCGCTCTCTCTTTCACTCTCCTTCCCTCTCATTCTCTTTACTTCCGTTACCTAGAGTGTGAGCGGTAGGCAGCGGAAGCAGACGTACGTCCATATGCAAGCGTCTTATCCAGCGGTACACAGTGGAGAGGCTGGTGTCCATCTGCCGGGCTATGTCCACGGCCGCCACCCCCTCCAGCCACAGCTTTCCAATCTGGAGGCGGTCGGCGGTGGTTGTCGGTCGTTTTTTCGTTATGCGTCGGGATTGCATTTTCACTGTCTCTGTGTGGCCAATGTTTGCTGTCTATTAAATTTTAGTTGAGATTTATTGCAACGTACTAGATGATTATCTGTTAAGCATATAGTTTTTTGGGGGAATTTGTTACTAGATATAAGTGCTGTGCGCCATGTTATCTGCTATTCTGTCTATTCTCTATACCGATCACAGCTCTGCTCTTTGCTATGAGTCTGGATGGCATTTTAGCTTAGATTTCAATTTCTATATTTGTGTGTGGTTGATTCTTTTGTTCCTATCCCAGGAACCACTGTAAGCCGTACTTGAGGCAAGGTATTCAAATGGATATAAAAAAACAAAACAAAACAAAAAACAATAATAATAATACTAATATAATAACAAAATAAATATTGTGCCAGTGCTGGGAAACGCCGCCTCAATCGGGTGACACATAGAAAATCACAGCATCTCTCCATACCCCATCCTCTACTCCTACCCCCCTCTGTACCCCATCCCTCCCTCAACTTGACAATTTTGTGCTCAGGCTCCAGCAGTTCATGGGTTAAATAGTGGATGTTATTTTCTTGTAAATTTGGTACCACAATGGGTATAAGTAATGCTTTCATGTTAAACCCAACACAGCATTTTATTTACTAGATTTATATATTGTATGCGTTTCATTGTTTGTTATTCTCCCTTCCCTATAGTGATTGGTGATTGTGACTATGCTCTTGGTGTTCGTCTGGATTACATTTTCGATGCCTGTGACTAATTGTTGTTAATCTTTAATTAATGTCTTAATTTGTAGAATATATCAAAGGCGTTACTATAAGTTTTATCTTGACAAGCATTTTGGCTCCAACATCCCTTGATTTTGGCCCCGTCACTCTTTCAACTCTGGGGGAGGCACTTGCTACAGGCAGTTCTGCCTTTTGTCTCTCTCACTCACATAGAAAACAAAAGATAGTTAACTTTTTAGTCATTGTAGTGGGCTATAACTCTCATATTCTGTCGCCCAATGTCTTATTTAAATGGACGAGTTTATGATTCTGATCAGAAAAGTATGCTCACTGTTTCGGTGTGGATGGGTTGTTTTTCTGGTCCCGCTTCTTCCTCATGTTTAGCTCCATTAGTTTTCATATTTCAAGACTCTCGGCCCATTAGTTTGGCGATTTTAAGACCTTTTGTTCCTATGTTGTGTCAATATTAAGACTTCATATCAATTAGGTGCATTTATACCAATAGATGGAGCTACATATCTATTTGCGCAAAAAAGACATACTAGCTGCCGCTCATTGTAAGCTTTTAATTTGCAGTATTGATTATTATCTAATTATTACTGAAATGTTTATCAGTAAGACAAATTAATATTCTTAGGGTATTTATGAGATTTCACGAGATTATATTGCATACGGGAACGGAAATTGCAGGCGCAAAATATCTTCTATAAATATATTTAAGGCTGTGATGTTAATAATCCATTTCCCGTTTTCAGACTGGCCACGTCATCATGTTAAATTCCCGACTTAAGGATTGCTGATTGGTTAAATCCTGGCGCTAAATTTAAGTGTACGAAAGCTGAAATGGATTTAATGATTTCCAGTGAATAACGCTGTTCGTATGTGATTTTATGCTTCATATAACTATTATACATATTGTAGTTTAACCCTATGTGGCCCTACATGTTCATAGACACTTTATTTACGCATAGGAAGTACTGAGGCATTATGGGAGGTTCACGAACATTCCTTGGTTGGCGCCTGGTTGTCTGGCGATATGATAGTCAGGTAGGATCGAGAATCCCTACCCAATCTGGTCTGTGAAGTTGAAGGGAGAACATGTTTCCCGCTACTTTGAATACATTAATGTAACTATAAATGCCACGAAGAAGAGGCCATGATTGCTTTTAAATAAATAATTTTATCCATAGCTCAGCACGAGCTACCAAGCATATTAAGCCCTAATAATTAACGCAATACAATTTTGTCTTGCATTTTTATACAATTTTGTATAGAGTTTATATGCAAATTAACGTAACAGGTTCGAGGAGCGCTGTCGTGCACTGCTTTGATTTGCTTTTCAGTGCCTAAGCTAATATCTTTTTCCGGGATATATTTATTGCTTTGTTATGCACTTCCTAAGCTAACCTTTCGTCCTTGCATATAATGTGAATGGGCTTTCTGTGATTGTTTAATTAACACTGCATTTCATGTGTATTCATATTTGTATATTATTTTGCATTGAATTTTTGGTGGTTGGATCGTTAATGAGCCCCCAATTAACATTATTTTGCATTAATTAACTTAATTAATATTTCATGCCAGTAACTGTTATTCACTTAGCGTAATTTAAATGCAATTAAGGTACATGACATTTAACGCAATGCAAATCAGAGCTTGTCTTCATTTATTCAGCTTAGGAAGGATCCAGCCCAGTGTTGCCATTCGGCACTGGGTTATCGTGATAGTTGTGGTTCATGGATTCCTTTCACTACGACTAGGGGGTTTCAGTTTCTTAATAACGAAACTTGTGGAGGATAGTATGCACCTTTGGTCCTCAAGAGAGCCTGGGAGAAGGTTCGAATCCCGGTGGATCACATGCTTGCTTTCATTAATTTCTTTGGGAGGTGTTTGGTGTTGGAGTTAAATTAATAAAAATGGATTAGAACTCTGTTGCAGTAGGTGGGTGTAAAGAGTAAGAGGCTACAAAGGTGCTGGTGTAGGATCAATACTCTGGTTTTCAAAGGCCTAGTTACCTCTCCTGCCAATTCGTAACACTAGGATTCGGGAGATTATGTTAGTAAATAAATCATTTGCATGATGGTGTGGTGATCCTGATGTATTCTTGACTTGCTGTGTGCTGGCTTAATAATCCAGAAGGGTTGATAGCCTCTGAAGTCCTATTTTAACTAACCCACGAACAACCTTACCTACAACAGAGGGCAATAACAAGATGTTCCCAGTGGCGAGGTAAGATTTGGAGTACGGCCTCGCAATATTGCTAACCTGTATATAAAAAAAGTCTCCGGTACCTCCCACCCTAGTGACTGTCACGAGAGGGTGGCTAACTCTCTCTCTCTCCTATTACTTACAAGATAAGCAGTAAGAGATGTTCCCGGTGGCGAGGTAAGGTCTGCAGTACGGCCTCTCATCACTCCTCCCCTGTATATAAACAAGTCTCCGGTACCTCCCCCGTAGTGACGTGGCTGGAGGTTGGGCTCCGATTGGCTGGTATGTTTGTGATTTATTGTGGTGCGGGTGGATGGATATACAGTGACACTGTGGTAAAGCTAAGTTCCCAAGGTGCTGTTTAGGAGGCAGGTAGTTGTTTTTTGGGGACCCCTTCTCCCTCATGCTTAGCCCCATAAATTTTGAGATTTTAAAACTTTCAGCCCCTTTGTTTGGTGATGTAAACCCCTTTCTAATCTGAATTAAATCTTCCATTAATAGCCGGAAAACAGAAAAGAAATGCGTATTGGATCTTGAAAGGGTTAATATTTGCGAAGGTTAATGAACTTACGAGGTCCGGAGTGTGTACTGAGCTAAGGGAATGTACTTAGTATATTTGTATTGCGTTCTGACGTGCAATAATTACACAGGCACTTGAACAGGAGCACTTAAGACTGCACAAACAAACTTTAGCAATGAACCCCTTTACGTAATTTTCATTATATTCTGGTTACCATTAGACGTTTTTCTTTAGTTTATAATCTACCTCTATGATTCAAATGTGTAAATACGATCTCAATAAACCCTTAGGATAACATAGGTCCTTCTGAAACTGTATATAATCGTCTACAATTTGCCAGAATGAAAGGTAAAAAGACGTCATGGCGTTGAAGGGGTTAATGGTCTCATAGGAATAGCTAACCCCAAACCATATATTGTTTTTATATATTTGTACGGTCGCTCTAATAAATCATGTCTCAGCTGTCATTACCTTTGACTCACTCTGTGCTGTATTAATGTATGTTAGATGTTGAATAGGGTGGCTATGAGTAGGAACACATTTGCATATCTCGCTCAAATACGAATAAAAACAGTTTTAGATATTGCTGATTCCAATTATTAATCAAAATATACTTGGAGCCGAGACATCACTTGTTTGGCCGATTGTACGTTGTGACTGTTTGTTGCGTAGCATTATGGTGTATATTGTATTTGCTGTTTCTGTTATCTTATTGTATAATAAACTATATCGCATATATTTGGTTCATATTCTACTTCCAGTCAAGCACCCTCGAATACATTCTATCTATTGATCTATATACTCAGGCACACTCCGCATTTTGTTTAGCTGGGGGTGGCCGACTCGAGACAGAGCCCGAACAGGGGAAAACAATAATTAGCACGCAAAAACAAAACACAAATTCACACATCTAGGTCGCTCAGGAGAAGACCCAGGGATCACCAAGGTCACTCCAGCACTCTCCTGGTCCCCGACCTCCCGGAGAAGTTCTGGTCTCAGCAGGCAGACATGCAGCTAAGCCTCGCCAGCACATGGCATAATGTAATTGGCACTTGAATAATAATTAATTGCATTATCAGGTTTGGCTTTGCTACATATTCTAATGGATATATTCTAATTGTGGTTTGTGAGTGTATAAACCAATAAATCATGTATATAAAGTAAGCTATGAGATACTTTATTGAAAAGTTGCAAAAAGATTATTTACAATTTGCTACAAAAGCCTCGGGCAGCAAGCAGCTCCATAATCAATAACAGAACCCCTCCCCCGCTGCCGAAGAAAAGCAGGAAGAATGGTCCCTGGAGGTGGTTCAGGCTCAACACCACCTTCAAGGAAAGACAATATTGTAGTTGGATTTTAGACTTGTGGACAAAACTTCTTCCCAACTCAAATCTACCAAGATATAGTCATGTACCCTGGCGATTAGATATAGTCGTGACCTCTGCAAGTCCTGGGAAGAAGGTGTGGTTCTGAATTATTATTAGAGAAGAGAGGCCGGTATTTTCCGATGGTATTTCAACCTGACCAACATTATCATTATATCAGTGATGTAGTGAACATGATGTCCTAAATGATCATAATATTATCTTCCTGTGTTTATAACTCTTCGGCCACGACTGCATTACCGTCAAGTGTTGCCCTTTTACCTCTCGAGAACTCTTCTTAGTCTGTTCCTCCTCCCTCTCCCTCCTGGTCTCCTCCTCAGTCTTCCCTTCCTGTGGTTTGTTGACATAGATGACGTGGAAGTCCCTCAGCCACTTGTCAATAAGTCCAGCCCTCACACACTGCGTAATTATGGCGTCAAAGGTTCGCTTGTACGGCACCGCCTGGTGAAAAAAAATATAGTTTTTTTATACAGACAGAGAACCAACACAGTTAATGCAACTTTACAATACAATATGCAATCATAATATATATGAATACATAATGTCATCTCATCCACTCGGTAGTTCCGGACAAGTCCATTTAGGCACTAATAGAACCAGGGGGAACTGCAGCTTCAGGTACACTGACTGCAGTAGTGGTCTGAGTCATGGCAACTAGACTTCTGCTACCGGTGATCTGAATTGTGATGATTTTAGCTACTATTGTGAATTGTGAGTTTTTAGCTACTACAGGTACGGTGGCTGCCCCAAGAACAAGAATTCAGGAACTGCAGCATCAGGAACAAGACAGACTCTCAGGATATATGACTGCTACTACAGGGACATGGCTGCTTCATGAACAATGACTGCTGTTAGAGGAACATGGCTGCTTCAGGAAGAAGACTTCATGAACGATGACATGGTTCGTTCAGGAATAAAACTCTTTAGGAACAATAACATGACTGTTTCGGGAACTAGACTTCAGACTTCGATCTCTTCCACAGTCACAGGAGCACTCTCTAGCCAAGCTTGGAGAGTTCTGGGCAGTTCCTCTGTCCACTGTTAAGTTAATAAAAATAGTAATGTTTTTCAGGCGAGATTAATATCCACGATTGTTTCAATTCAAGGGCGGCAGGCTAGTGGGAATGTCTATCTCTTTTCCAAAAGTTCTAGGGTTGTCAGCTCTGTGTCTATCATTTCCTCTTTCAGAAATGTCCCTTCTGCTGCCCTTGACATTTGCCAAGCTGGGGGGTTGGTCCCTCGGTTGGGGGTTGGGGTGGGAGAGGGGCCTAAACTTGTGGAGAGTCTGCGAACATGTGTACTCCTAGTGAGAAACCCGGGACTTCTAAGGCGCTGGCCCAGATCGAGAGGACATTCTGGTGTGGGTTGGCTGGCCAATCACGTCTCGGGACATTTTCCATCATTTCCCTCTTGATCCAGGGCCCTTTGTGATGGTCGTCGGCTATGGTTGGTCCTGAATCCGGGGATTCCCTTGGCCAAGTCTGGTCAATTGGGAGTCATCGCTTAATCAGCTTCCTCTCGCTTTGGGGATTTGGGAGTATCCACCTTCAGCTTTATGTGGGGTACGGGTGCTATCAAAATGTAATTGGTGGTCGTTATCTCTCCTGCATTGCGAGACCATCTCGTTTCCTGGAATATGGGGGACTTAGATGATTGATTTGATCCTAGGTGTGGCCTAGGGTGCCTTCTGCGGGGTCTGTGATTTTTGGCGGCCTCGCATATTAATAATTAAATTGCTGTTCATTTCTGGTAATCCTCCTACAGATAGGGTTTTAGATTGTATGCATTTATTTTAGTTTATGCTGTGCAATATGACCTGTTGTCGGGCACCAAATTTTATGTAATCAATCAATCCATCACATTTAACTGCATACGAAGATAACATTATTAATCATCAGAACACCCAGACAGACCATTAGGAATACATTTAGAGTTTGTTGTATTATAACGTATTCCCACAAAGATAATTTCATCAATGTAATTTTAATACAATACAAATTAATGCCTAGCGTGTTCCTACTTTGGGCAGAATCATGGCATATCCTCCAGTAAAGAACTCCTCCTTGGCCACGTGGATATCGGTACTCCTGCCCGGGTTGTTGTTGTGTAGAGCTGCCAGCATCTGTATGTTGCTCTTGTAGTAGATGTAGGCGTAGCGTCCCTCGGCCACCATGCGCATGGTTTCAGCCGTGGGGTAGAAGGTCATGCGGCGGAACATTTCTTGGTACAGGGACACTTCAGAGTTGGAGAACAGGGTGTACTCGGCGCCCTGCGGAAGGATGGGTAAATCTTTATATTATGTGCATACAGTATCAGAAAAACTCTTCTTTAAACAGAAATCACCTGTTTGTAGAATTTTACCTCTATGAGCAAGAAAGTTCAGTTAGGTTAGATTATATTAAGTTAGGTTAGGTATTTCTTGAGGCAGAGTTCATTTTGCAGAGTTCTCCAAGCGCCTGGCTCCGTATTCGGCTGACATTTCTAGTTTCCGTAACATATCATTTCTATATGATGCACACATTCCCATTCACCTGTACCTCTTTTTCCATCAATCATACCCATCATCCTTATTGTACCCCTATATTATTTATCTGGTAAGGCTATGAACAATAATTTGTTCATCTGGTACAATAAAAATAGATAATTAGTGCATATATTTCTCAATACAAAATTCTGACTTGAATAATTTGAAACCGCACAAATTATTTGCAGTAACCCAACATCATCATAAAATATATTAATGACAATATTTTATGTGTATCATATAAAGTACCAATGTATATATATCATATAAAGTACCAATGTATATATATCATATAAAGTACCAATGTATATATATCATATAAAGTACCAATGTATATATATCTTTTATGTACTTCTTACTAACATATGTCGCTCCGACGCCGTATGAGAGCCCAGACTGTATCAGCTCCTGAAGGGTGTCTATGGTGGAGGGCTTGAAGGGCACGGCCAGGGTGCTGGTGAGGGAGGTCTTGTAGTACGAGGTGACCAGGAAGGCGTACACCAACCAGAACCCCAGAAATACCTGAATAACAATAACAAACGTCAATAGCCATTTCACCATAAAAATAGTTCGAAGTTAATCGGTTTATCACTATATATATATACTGTGTATATATATACAGTATATATATATATATATATATATATATATATATATATATATTATCCTCGCTGCTGATTGGTTCATACGTTTGTCACTACAATTATTATACTAATTTTTCCATCTTCCATCTCTGTCAACGTACATAAACGGTTACAACTTAATGAAATGTGACACCATTAAAGCCAACTAGATAGTTCAAAGTGAGCAATCTCTCATATGACTGTAATGTTGAGTAATATTTCATTATATCATTTACTTAAAATCCTAAAATATCCCCCTGCCTCACGGAAAGAAATTTTAAGATAATACTAAAATGGCGCTGTTTCGAGGCAGACGACTGACTGACCCATATTAAAGAACTATTACACGACTCTATACACTTCCCTGCGTGACAGGGCATTGGTTCCTGATGACTGCAAGGAGAGGGATGCATCTATTATAAATGACGAGGGAGTCTTAAAAGAATTAACATATAATTATTTTCTATTGATAAATATTTTGTAATCTAGTCGTATCCATATAACTTGACAAATGTGTAATTGCATTTGAAAGCTTTTGGGGATACAGATAATATCTAGTGGGATTGCCAAAGCTTTTCGTAGTCATTGCCCATTAAATGTTACGACTAAATTATTGTGTTCAATAGAGTATCAATGAATTTATTGAATTTGGGATGGATTCTTTATCAAAGGTTGCCTAAAACTGTAGCCATACCCTTCCAGCCTGAATTGAGAGGTAGGCGTGGATCGATTGACAGTTGTAGAGTGACTGACTAAGGAAGGAGGCCAAGACGTGCATGAAGGCGTGGGAGGACAGGAGGCGGGAGGAGGCGAGAGTGGCCTGGGCGTGGTAGATGACGTGGTAGAGTAGCGACCCACCACCCACGGAGACCAACACACATAACCATACTGTACCTGGTAACAAAAGTGTAGCACAGCTGTATTTACAATTTTTCTGCAAATTGTAAAACAGGATGGATATATTGTAAATATACTTAATAAATAATTCTTGTCCTATGCTTGCTCAAGCTTTCATTGGGGTTTGTAGTTGATGATAAATGTTAAGAACGGGGTGTTACTTAATTACTTCTGAAAGGGGTGATCAGTTTCTGCCAGAGTGGAGCTGGACGATTCTTGGCAGTGAGGAAGGTCATGGAGTCGATGAAGTACACGGCCGTAAAGTCCACATACGGCATCCGTTCCAGGGTCACTGACATAACCAAGCTGAAGTTGGCTCGGCCGGATTGTGCTTCGCCTACAACTCCCACATAGTATCCCTATGGAAGAATATTGTTAAAAAAAGTAAAATATGTTTAGTTTTCTTCAGTGGCTTCTCTTAGCTATAAGATCTGGTTCCTGTATTGACAAAGAAGCTGCCGGTATCATTATCGACGCCCTTCAAGGGATATCAAGTCTCCAATCCCAGTATAGATATGTTATTTATGTTTCCCCTTGTTTTCCTGTACGTTCTTTACTGTAGTTATGTGTTCTAGTTTCTTGTCTGTATTAATAAACTGTATTCGATGAACATTCCTTGTCTCTTAAACTCCAACCAAGCACTTTATTCTGTAATCCTCTTCAACTACTAACCCTAAATCATGCTGGCCAAGAACGGCCCTCTGAACTGAAGATGATGAGATAAACACAAGACCTTGAAGTTAGATGTTCAAACTGTACAATCGCCTGTAGTAGTGATAAGTGGTATGAAATATATTGAACGATTCTGATGTACAGATGAAATATTATGCAAATTCCCTATCTATCCATGTTTCTGTTGGTATTTTCCCTGAATCCATATTAATTATTAGTAAATATAAAAAGGACTGTCATAATATTATACGCTGTTTAACAGAATAATATAATTAAATATATTATGAACTAAGATTATCACACATTAATGAGAGTTCTGGTATCTAGTCATACGATTCACGTTTAAAATTACAATGTTCGGTACCTTATTAAACAGTTGTTCCCTCTATGTGATTTAGCTTAATTACTTAGATTATGCTATATCCTTTAATATGTCTTTTAAATTATAGAGTCTGAATTCTTATATTCTGAGACATGCAAGTTTACTATGAATACTTACATCTTCGCGCAGGTATCCGTACAAACCATCTTGAGGCATTACTGCTTCATAGGTAAAGTTCAGTCGCTCGGCTATAACGTCAAGAAGGAATTTATCAATGCAGGGTTTTAGATTCACTAGCAGGGATCCCTCCACTGTCTCGAAGTCTACAAATGGTACGAAACTGAGTGTAACCCCAGTAAGTTTGGCTCCGTAGAAGTTGGCCATCTGTTCGGGGAATATGTTCTCCGTACTGGTGAGTCCTGTGTCTCTGGACCACCTGTTTACAGTGAGGACTTGCGGGGAGCCTGAAGGGTGCAAGAGCTGGCGAATTAATACACGCCAGTAGCTCTTGTTAGGAGACTCGTCCTGAAGGAGCGCTACAACGTTCACCTCTTTCTGTAGACGTTGATCTAGGAGGAAACGTTCAGCTTCGGCAATGTTTTTGGTATGGACAAGAAAGTATCTCGCGAACTTGTGACTGGCAGAAGTGTCTGTAAAAATTGGCATTAGCCGAGAGTCCGGAGGTTCTGACAGCATGTAGGTTACACAGGAGAAAGGAGTCACTCTTTCTGTGTTCATGCCGAGGTACTTAAAGACATATTCAACTTCTTCGAAGGATTGTGAAGTTAGACTCAGTATTATATAAGGCTTAGACCGAGTGTTAACATCTATGTACTGTCCAATGTGTTGATCTGGATGAGAAGACGGTGTGGTCGATAGCTCGGTTCCTATTACAGATGAGGAGTTTAAGCTCCTAGATGTGTCATGAAAGTTTAAGACCACTCTGAGACATTGAGGAGTGTAGTGCCTGTCCAGTAGATCCATCAGTAAGGATAGTTCTCGTGATGCGTCTACATCATTAGTAACATCCCAAGTAAGTTTCTGATGAGCTCCCATAGATCGCTTGAGGATGAACAGGAGAGTGAAGACTGTGGATAAGAAAACCTTTTGCCAGTCCATTTTACTGTCGATGTACTCTTTCTGAAATTATAAGAACAAGATGTGACAGTTATACACCTGGGATATTGTCTCCTGCCACCTTTCTTTAAACCCTTATTGAATAAGTTCACTACATTTATTGGATACTTAATTATAATTTTGTAGTTTTAATGTCAAGTTCCCTTCCTCAGCCTTGTGAAGATGCGAAGATCTGGAGTTGCTTGCTTTCACTTATATTATTATTGCAATCCTAATATTTATGGAAGTAGTTTGAGGGTGCTTGGCAAGTCGAGTTGTTAATTTTGTTGTGGAGTCATTCAACTCCGATTTCAAGGATTTCACGCATATTGGACACATATGCTCTTTTGAAAATTTTAGTCATTGATTTGCTAAATTTAGACATAAATGGAAATGCATAAGACTCTTACTCAGTTAACTTGTCTTATCAGTGGCATTGTACTTATTCACTTATAAAAACAATCAGAATGTATGGTTTTCATTATGCAAATGAGCATTCATAAACTGAATGTATTTCTTAAACTTGTATTTTTCGTAACCACTACTATTGTTTTAGTGTATGTGGAGAATAAATAAAATGAAAAGGATAAACATATGCTAACTATTTTTCTATTTTTATTATAAGAACATACATATTTTAATGTTACATAACGCTAGCCACTCAAACAGATATGAAGATATTTTTAAAAGACAATTATTTATTTTATTCTTCGTCAATTATGTTGGTTAAATTTTGATATTTGCTTGGAAAAATTATCAGGTAAAATACAAAGAAGGTAGACAAATGACAGCTATACAATCTTGTTTTATATTACTTTTAAACCCTTCTGTACCGGCGAGTCTTTTAAACTTTATTCTGGCTACTATTAGACAATTTTATTCAGGTTTGAAAGGGTCACCAGAAATTAACAGGTGTCGAACTATCTCGCTTAACCACTTTTGCTACCACATATTCTTCTTAAGTGGCACAAAATCGTCTAAACATAGCTAGAATAAAACATAACAGAGTTTTGATGGCTCTGACTTTGATATTGGAGGGTTGCAATGCTTCAGATGAGCATCCCTATTTATTCGCCGCCATATTAAATACATTATGGTTCCTGAAGACACTATAATCGGGGCTTGCAGCCCGCCTGTGATAAACACAATTCTGGTTGATATCTTGCCCACACAGACCCCTCCCTAGGTAGTTGTAGGTGAAGTTGAATCCCTGGTGGGTGCTGTAGACCTGAGTAGTCGCTGCCGTAGTTCTAGTGGGCTGGTGGTGAAGAAAGGACTCCCCGAGGACACATGGCCTTCTCCAGGATCCTGGCGCCCCTGGTGTTGTGGAGGGTTAGAGTTTGGAACGACGCTTGCTATACAGTATATTTATATCAATATTTAGCGTTTAGTTCAATTATACAGTTAATAAGATCAATACTTTTTCGATATTGCTATAGCGAAATGGCGCTATATAAGTTACCTGAACATTATTATTATTATTGCAATTTTTCCCCCATTACCTAGAGGAGACTTCTTGAAATGTGACCGCGGGAACAGAGATCTGTGTATCTGCCAGCGTCTTGTCCAGCTGTACACTGTGGAGAGGCTGGTGTCCATCTCCCGGGCTATGTCCAGTGCCGCCACCCCCTCCAGCCACAACTGAACAATCTGGAGGCGGTCGGCAAAGGTCGTGGTTCGCTTTTTCGTTATACGTCGGGATTGCATTGTCGCTGTCTCTGTGTGGCCAATTTTTACTTGTCTATTAATTTTTGGACAAGATTTGTTTGTAACATACTAGATATTAGAAATTAACTCATAAAGTGCGAGACATGTTTTTCAAATGTCCTCAAGTGCGGAAGCTTTAAAGTCGATTCAGACAAAACAAATTATATTTACCATTTAAAGCAATATTATTGCATCATATGCATTTATTTTACTTGTATAATGAACATGTGAACATTCAAGAACCAGAAAATAGGAGTAAAGAGTAATTATTAACCTAAGAAGTGCGTAGGTATGGTATTTGAAATGTCCTGCTAGGCGAAGGTAATTTGGTTCATTCCTGACTAAAATTGTCATTTTACCATTAATATCGTTATTACTTATTCATATGCGCCTATTTTACGTTTAATATGAAGATAATAACATGTAACAACAATAAAACAAGTGGGAATAGTGTTTGGCTGGTCAAAATCGCGAATTATTGCCGACCGGTCGTTCATTAAGTGTGGAGCAGAAGCGAGGCACACCCTCCCCTTGCGAGGCCTGAAGCCAGACTCCCTCACACTCTCTGTTACACCACACACTCGCTAGTCACATGACCATGCCTTGGAACCGGTTTGGAGATATTGGCATGATAAATACACCAATAAATATGGGAATAAGAGGACAAATAGGTGATAATTGAAGGGGGGGGGGAAAGGAGGGATTTTGACACATGTGGAGGAGTGATAGGAAGTATGGAGAGGAATTATCTCACTTAAACACATTTCTTTTTTTCTAAGTGCTACTGGGGCCCTTTAAATGTTTATTTTTAGGCCTTGGCTCATATGAGGATGCTCGCCGTCGCCCAGTACAGACTCATATGAGGACGCTCGCCGTCCAAGGGTTAAGTGAAAAACTGTATAATTGTGACAGGAGAGGTGACGAACGCATATGAGGGAGCGCGACATAGATGTGCTCTCTCGGACGTCTCGCGAAAGACTGGTGAGTCTAGCAGTCTTTCATACATTTATGAGGGAGGTAGGGGGAGTGTAGAGGAGGATGACTGGACGTATTTCAGCCGGGAGGGAGGAAGTAAGGCGAGAATTTGGAGCAAAAAAAGTTGAATAAAAGAGGAGGATGGAAGTGGGGGAAATGAAGGGTAGGGGGGGGGGGGGGGGAAGAGAGGGAGGGGTAGAACACATGTAAGGGGAGGAAAGGAGGTGGTGGTTAGGAGACATACCACCTTCTATTTCACCGGCACTGGAGCTTTTTCTTTGATGTATATTTTATGTGTCATCTTCCAGAAGGAACGCTGCATTCGCCCAGTAAAACATTCCGGAAGGAATGTCGCCGTTCTTGGGTTAATGTTTAAAGCATATTAGCCCCTTTGATATGCATAGCAGTTATTTTTTTGTTTTTATAATTTGTTACTGGAATTAAGTGCTGTGTGTTTCGTTGCCTGCTATTCTCTCTCTTCTCTGTATCGATTGTTGATCACAGCTCTGCTCTTTGTCAGAAGTTTGGATTGCATTTTCGCTCATATGTGTGGCCAATTGTTATTACTCGATTTATTTTGTAAAATTGGGCATTGCTACTGATAAATATAGTTACATATTTTAAGCAGAGCATCCTATTGTTTAATCATATTTGCTGCAAGTGGGCAAGGTTTCGTATATTCATATGGTTTTGTTCTTACATTTAATTTTTTTTTTTTTGCTAAATCGTTATTTCTACATAGTGATTTTGATAAGTTTTTTTGCCAATATATTGTGTCGTCCCTGTTTTGGTTTGTGTATTTTGTTTCAAGTTTTATCTTCTAATTCGGTCATGTCGTCTCTTATCTGTAGCAATCGGTATTATGGTTCTGTTTTAATTAGTTGAAATAGGACTTCAGAGGCTATCAACCCCTCTAGATTATTAAAACCGCACACTGCTAGTAAACCACACACTGCTAGTAAACCACACACTGCTAGTAAACCACACACTGCTAGTAAACCACACACTGCTAGTAAACCACACACTGCTAGTAAACCACACACTGCTAGTAAACCACACACTGCTAGTAAACCACACACTGCTAGTAAACCACACACTGCTAGTAAACACACACTGCTAGTAAACCACACACTGCTAGTAAACCACACACTGCTCGAAGTATGCTTCCAGACCATTCGTGGTTCTGTTATTATTGCTGACTGAGTGTGTGCCCGATTGTATTTTACATTTTAAGCCTTCGAGTACCAGCGACGTGTTATATTTAGACGTTATTATGCAGCTAAGGAGGAATCGGTGGTAGTTAAAAGGGTTGACCGAGATAGTTTGAAGCCTAATTAATTGCTAGAGGTCCTTCCCAAGCTGAATAAAATCGTCTAATAGTCGCCAGAATATGATGAAAAGGACGTTCCTGAATGGGTTAATAGTTTGTTACTAACTAGTCTATACCTCCTTTATCATCTTACTAAACTCTCTATAACGATCAGTATTTACAGCTTGCTTCTTATTGATGTCTTTGTGTGGCCAATTACTGTTACTCTGTTATATATAGTATTAGATGTTACACATTTTGTTCTAGATATATGTACTTAATATTCATCAGTTAAGCATATAACTTTTGTTTATAGAATATACTATTTACTTGTTAAAATCACTCTGTACTCATTGTCTGGTACTGTCTTCCTAACCTTTTGTGTACCGGCGACGTCTTATTTATTTGATTTCAGCGACAATTAGGCGATTTTGTGAAGATTCGGAAAATATAATATGGTAGCTAAATGGATTAAATGAGTATATGCATGAGTAAGATCGTTAAATGTGGTTGTGTAATACCGATTTTTAAGAAACTTCATTTTAGTAAGAAATACGTAACGAGTAAGCCCTAGAGGTCCTCGCTTTCCACGGACCTTCCAAATTCTCTGTCACACGAGTGTAATTTCTACTGGTTGAAATTCATAGTTGTTATGAAACACAAGTGTTCACGAGCGAGTGTTTGTGTTCCTTTGGGTGTAGAATATGGTTAGGAGTGTTTTATATCAGTCCTGCACAATATTATGTATACATTGGTACATAAATAGGTAGATAAATAGGTATTTACTGTACTTATGTAGAAGGGTACGAGAGCTACTTACGAACAACCACACGATGAGAGAGAGACAGCTTTACCTACAGCCGAGTGGTTTAAGATGTTCCCGGTGACGAGGTAAGGTCTGCAGTGCCACACATCACTCCTCCCCTGTATATAAACAAGTCCCCGGTACCTCCCCCACTAGTGACGTCAATAGAGGGTGGCAATCTCTTTCTCTCTCTCTCGTTTCTATTACTTACAAGGAGAGAAGTGATGTTCCTCCCCCGTAGTGACGTGGTTGGAGGTTGGAACTCTGATTGGCACGTTTGTTTGTGATTTAATGTGTTACGGGTGGGTGAATCAAGTAATGTACTGTTATGCATGTGCTGTGATAATACTAAGCTGCCTAAGTACAGTTTAAATAATTAGTTCACACAAATTACCCTCAATATTTTCGTCGAAGTCTAAAGAGAGGGACATTACCTTGACACATCTAGTATATGACACAATACTACTCATGATCTATTAGAAACGCGGTAGGATTTTCGAGGGAGAGTTATAGTGACTTTTAATCACACTTTTATGCACAAATATTTCTTCGAATAATGTGTCTGTATTGTACTAACGCTAAGCTTCCAAAGTAGCATTACACTACTCCTTGACTGCAGCATATTTGTCTGATCATTATAACCTGTCTTCAAACTTACATCGCCATAAAATGTTTCTATATATTTATGATAATATTTGTTGCATCTTTATCTTGAAGCATTTGACGCTAGAGGCATGAAAATTCAAGACTGATTATTACTGTTAGAAAGTTGTTTAGCTTGTGTGTGATATTTTACACAGGTTTACCATATGGCTACCGAAAAGCCCTATTAAAAGCAAACAAGTTTCACGAATATACATACCATTGCCATGAAAACTATAAATTATATATATTATACTATGATTATACTAGATAGTAAGTCCGACGGTCGTTATCTATTTCTTTATAATCAAGGAGTGCCTAGGCTAAGTAGTGTAGGGTAGTATAAGGGTAACCTGACCCGGGGAACAACAGGCTGGGTTCCGTCAGTCTGTGAGGCATAGCAGGGCTGCCAGGTATTGCCCACAGAGCAGACTTTTTTTGTTTGATTTTTATTATATTAATATATTTTGCCCAGAGAGCAGAGTTTTTGTTTGATTTTTATTATATTTATTTATTTTGCTCAGAGAGCAGAGCAGAGTTTTGTATTTACATATTTGTTAATCTATTTCTTATGAGTTGTTCAAAGCATCAACTAAATTGAAGGCTAGCAGAACGAGTTAGGTTGGGTGAAACAAAAAGTCGATTTTGAGGCAGCTTGCATTAGCCCATGCCAAAAAGTCTCTAGGAAGGAAGGAGGACCTGGCTGATATGGGGGGATAAGTTGATCCGGGGAGCCTCCGAGGCTATTTAGATCAAAGAGGAATGAGCAAGGGATTTGTGAAGAAGCCCTTGCTATAGTCCATTCACAATAGGTAGGTCAAAAAGCTTTACCACTAACCTCTGTAACTCCTAAACGACTAGAGTTATTAAGCTGATATGTCTAACAATTAGGAAGGATCAGTTAGAGAATAGGTGTGGAAATTTATAGCCCATTTGCTATAGCCTTTTTTAAGTTACACAGACCAGGGGTCACGATTTCTGGCCTACCGATAATGAATAGACTATAGTCGTGTGACAAATGCCGGGCCCAGTCGATCTCAGAGTCCATTTAGAGGTTAGTGAAACAAACCCTTTTGCTTGGGTAGTGATTTAGCAAAGACGAGTGAAACCATATCATAATTTATTGTATTTTCACATTTGACTTCATTACAGATTCAAATGGGTGTATTCTTATTGTGGCTTGTGAGCGTACAATCAAATAAAACATGTATATACAATAGGAAATCTTTACTGAGAAGCGTTGTAAGAGGATAGTTTACACTTTGCTACAAAAGCCTCGGACAGCAAGCAGCTCCATAATGAACAGCAGAACCCCTCCCCCGCTGCCGAAGAAGAGCAGGAAGAATGGTCCCTGGAGGTGGTTCAGGCTCAACACCACCTTCAAGGAAAACACAAAATATTGTAGTTGAATTTTATACTTTTGGACAAATCTCCTTCCCAACTCAAACCTACCAAGATATAGTAATGTGCTCTGGCAACGAGATTTGGTTGTACAACAATTCGTACAAAATAATAATGTTTTTTCCAAATTATTTACTAAACTTTTATGATTCATTGCATGACAAATACGATTTATCTATGACAGTTGCCATAACCTAAACTTGGGCAAGGCAAGCTCTCCACAAGAATATGGAGAGCTGGTTGCATCTACAGACCATAGTGATTAATACATGGCAATATATAGTCTTACCCTCTACACATAACATTATTGCAAAAGGGTAAACACACAAACTTTCTCTCAAACGATAAATATACCTGTTAGAACATAATATACTCCTCTCAATTGTTAACAGTTTCACTTATCCTAGGCTTATATATAAGGAACTGCACCATTAGTAAAATATGGAAGGTTAAATATTTCAATAACGGAGCAACTCTGCGACTTCTACGGTTAGCACTTGGGGTATCTCTGGAGTCGATCGAACAATTTGGTATAGTATGCCATACATGTTTGAACCTGTTTTCATTCAACAAGTTTCCTATAGTTACTTTATGGAACGTAATTATATTTTATACATTATATTTAAACTACATTAGTCATTCTATCCTTATCACATTAGCAATAGGTACATTTTCATGGCTATATTTACGTAATGAAAAACGTATGGAATAACAAACAAATAAAATAATAATTATAGTTGTCTGCAAGATCCTTTCCACACCCAATAATGTTCATTAGTGTTATGTTATTCATCATGCAGAACGGACTAACCGCCCCTAAGCCTGGCAATACTGGTGACAATTCTGTGCAACATGCACCCTGACATCATTACATCCTCCTGTAATATTGTTAGGATGCGCACCCAAATATCAGTGATCTGATGACCTATCTATATGCTCAGGCCTAATCCCCACTTTTCCTATTTTGTTATTTTTTTATTTTCCTCTATTTTATATTTTTTCCCTTGTTTGTATTTTCTTGGGGGTAGCCGACTCAATACAGAGCAAGAACAGGAAAACACACAACACAAGACAAAACAGCGAACAAACAGACAAAACACAAAATTCACACACATCTAGGTCATCCAGGAGAACACCCAGAGACCAGAGTCACCAAGGTCGCTCCAGCACTCCCCCGGCCCCCGACCATGGTATCATAATATCTCCTGTGTTTTACTTTCTTCGGCCATGACTGCATTACCGTCAAGTGTTGCCCTTTTACCTCTCGAGAACTCTTCTTAGTCTGTTCCTCCTTCCTCTCCCTCCTGGTCTCCTCCTCAGTCTTCCCCTCCTGTGGTTTGTTGACATAGATGGCGTGGAAGTCCCTCAGCCACTTGTCAATCAGTCCCGCCCTCACACACTGCGTAATTATGGCGTCGAAGGTACGCTTGTACGGCACCCCCTGGTGAAGAATAATATAATTTTGGCACACGATTTCAATAATCTAATATTTATTGTCACTAGCAGGTAGCACTACACTCAACCTAACTCTCTCACTTTTATAACTAACATTAAAGCTTATGTCGAACAGTGTTAAATTTGTGATTTTACACAACATTTGCTTCTGGAGATTTTTTATATTGCGTTATATATATATATTTTAGCAAGTATAAGTAATAGAAAGGCCTAAACTCGTGGCAATTCTTTGAACCTGTGTTCTAATGGTGTCAAATCCTGGCCTTATAAGGCCCAGGCTCAGGTCGAGAGGATCAAGGGACTAGAGTTCTCGAAAGGGGGTTTCAGTCCTGGTCGCGATTAAGGAAGACGTCTGGGGTTCCCGAGCAGGACAACCTTTGGGTTTATATTCCCAGTATACCTGGGGGTATAAACTTGGGGGTCTCGGGGACTCCGGTCACGTTCTTCCTGACTGTAAGGTGGGCTTAATAATCCTCATGGGTTGATAGCCTCTAAAGTCCTATTTTAACTAACTAATTCGAGAGGATTTTGTGGCCGATATTTCTGGCCAATCATGGTCATGAATCCGGGAATTCCCCGGGCTGAGGCTGGTGAGGGTCTGGGAGGTGATGCTGTCTGGGCTGGCCAATCGGGAATTGTTGTTTAATCCGCATCCTCTTTCGTGGTTGTGGCGTAGGGGTATTCACCATCAGCTGCATGATGAGTACGGGTGCTGGAGAATTCCTTTGGAGGTCGCCCTCTCTCATGTATTACGCCACTGTCTCCTTTACTGTGGGGTATTGGGGGACAAAGAGGGTAGATTTGATCCTGGGTGTTGCCTGGGGTGTCGTCTGTGGTGTCTGGGAAATTTGGAGGTCTTGCTTGCCAATAATTTAATGGGTGTATATTTCTGGTATTCATCATACAGAGAGGGTTTTTGTTTATATGCATTTCATTTTGCTTATGCAGTGCCATTATGACCTGTTGTTGTGGCACCATATTATATGTAATCAATCAGTCACATTTTACTGGATACAGAAATACCATCCCTAACCATGAGAACTCCCCAGTAAGACCATCAGGATTAAAATTTAGTGAGTTTGTTGTATTCTAACTTTCTCCCACAATGTTATTGTTTGCAATGCAATTTTGATACAACAACAATTTACGCAAAGCGTGTTCCTACTTTCGGCAGAATTAAGGCAAATTCTCCAGTAAAGAACTCCTCATTGGCCACGTGGATATCGGTACTCCTGCCAGGGTTGTTGTTGTGCACAGCCGCCAGCATCTGTATGTTGCTTTTGAAGTAGATGTAGGAGTAGTGCCCCTCGGCCACCATGCGAATGCTCTCCGCTGTGGGGTAGAAGGTCATGTGGCGGAACATTTCTTGGTACAGGGATACTTCAGAGGTGGAGAACAGGGTGTACTCGGCGCCCTGTGGAAGAATGGGTAAATCTTTATATTAGATGCATATGGTATCAGATACACAGGCAAGATATACAGACCACACATGCTATATAGCTGTTCCCGTCTGAAATCCTGCTGATCAATATCTCTCTTGGGAAGAGTGAGAAACTAAAGTAGCATAGGGATAGGCTTGCTAGACCAATTCTGAGTCACGCGAATGTGGGCTAAAGTGACAGGAATACTTTCACTGGCCAGATCTGTCCTTCTCATCTTGACATCACAATACTTCGGTGAGATAGCTTCGTCATACCTATTCGTTTGGGGTTGAATTTCTCTATATGGCAGCTTAAACACTATGTACCTGATAGGATAATGAACAACACTTAAATATACTTTTCTTCATCTAGTACAATATAAATTAGATTACATAGTGATTAAATTCATCAATAATAGAGTTCTGACTTAAATAATTTGAAATTGCACAAATTATTCGTAATAATCTGATATCATCATAGCATGAAATAATGGCATAACATATTTAATGTATAATTTGATAATAATAGAAGATTAATTTTACTACAGCATATAAAATAACAATGATTATAAATCGATAATGTACTCTTTACTAACATATGTCGCTCCGGTGCCGTATGAGAGCCCAGACTGTATCAACTCCTGAAGGGTGTCTATGGTGGAGGGAGCGAAGGGCACGGCCAGGGTGCTGGTGAGGGAAGTCTTGTAGTACGAGGTGACCAGGAAGGCGTACACCAACCAGAACCCCAGAAATACCTGAAGGAAGGAGGCAAACTGTAACAAACTACAATTGATCAATTACCTCAATTATTTCATCAAAATGAATATACATATACGAATGTAGTATACTGTATATATAACTTTTCGTCCCATTCCTCTAGATAAGACTAAACACTATGTATGCACACATGAAGTGGCTATCCAGCAAGAATCCATCATCTGATCATTGTGGCATCTACAGTATTTCTAATAGAGCACATTTGACAACTTTTAGGGACACAAATTATAATTAGTAGCGTTGGCAGCTTTTCATACGCCTTTCTTTGATTACAACTAAACTCTTGTAATCAATAGAGTATCAACGATTATATACGATTACGGATGAGTTCTCAGAACAAATGCTAGTTAAAATTGTAGCTATACCCTTCCAGCCTGGATTGAGAGGTAGGCATGGATCGACTGACAGTTGTAGAGCGACTGACTGAGGAAGGAGGCCAAGATGTGCATGAAGGCGTGGGAGGACAGGAGGCGGGAGGAAGCCAGAGTGGCTTGGGCGTGGTAGATGACGTGGTAAAGCAGTGCCCCACCACCCATGGAGACCAACACACACAACCATACTGTATCTGGTAACAACAGTGTAACCAAACTGTATTTATAATTGTTTTAACATAGTAACACAGGAATAATATATATAGGTAATGAAAACATGGTTCGTACATCTAATGGTAGTCACTGTTCATGAACATTTTGTAACAAGTAGTTTAAAACTGTTCGGGATTCAAGACCTGAGGACTGCAACTGAGCAAGTGAATTCCAGAGGGGTATATCAAGCTACATAGCTTACAGGCCAATTTTCGAAATATATGAATCTGTACCATCTAAGAGGACTCATTGTATCTTATACTATTCAGTATATAGCTATACAGTGATATACTTACTCATTGACAAGGATATCACTTCTAAATATTATCTCCACATCCATACAAACACTGTATCGTAATTTGAATTTACTATTATTATCATGGCCTCTTAGATCGTATGGATCTTTCACTACATCTGATGATTGTTCATGACATGGCTATATTTACTTCTGAAAGGGGTGATCAGTTTCTGCCAGAGTGGAGCTGGACGATTCTTGGCAGTGAGGAAGCTGATGGAGTCGATGTAGAACGCGGCCGTAAAGTCCACGTACGACATCCGTTCCAGGGTCACGGATATGTCCAGGGTGAAGTTGGCTCGACCGAATTGTGCTTCGCCCACCACACCGACAAAGTATCCCTGTGGAAGAAAATTGATTAAGAAAATAAACTAAAAAGAGTAAAATATTTGTTTTTATTCATTGGATTCTGTTACCTATTAGATACATTACATCGGTAACATCTTTGAAGGACAGAAGTTTAAAAAAAAACCCAGAAAGCACTGAAGAAGACACCTAAATAGATGGCAGGCAAGGCGAATGAGAAGTCCAGGATCCCTGAGCTTCGCCATCCTGCGCCATCAGGGATTGCTTCGGTGGTTGGAGCCACCACAACTGCTTGATCCTGAATTCCTTTCAGGCACTTGCGATGCTGCAGGTCCTTTTACTTCGGCGTCCATCTGAGCCTCTCAAGAGCTCGGCCCTCCTCTCGAGACTCCCCACAATCTCGATCTCCCTCTCCCGCCGATGGACAGAATGACTCCAGCTACTGAGGTCAAACTAGTGCATGGCAATGACGACAATAGAAGCAAAAGCAAATGTACAAGGGCTACAATGTACAATATATTATGACCTAAGATTGTCACACCATAATTTGAGTTCTGATATCTAGGCATATGATTAGCATTTCTAAAACAGTTGTTCATTCCTGGTGATTTCACTTGCTTACTTGGATAAAGTTTTTTTTTTTTTTTTTCTTTTTTTTTACAATGTGTTTTTGTTAAATTATTGCAATTATGTGTATTATAAGCTTTTGAGTTATTACATATACATAAAAGTTTACTATGAATACTTACATCTTCGTGCAGGTAGCCGTACAGGCCATCTGGAGGCGTCTTGATTTCGTAGGTAAAGTTCAGTCGCTCGGCAATCACGTCAACAAGGAATTTATCAACGCAGGGTTTTAGATTTACCACCCGAGATCCCTCAACTGTTTCGAAGTCTGAGAATGGTACAAAACTGAGACCAACACCATGGAGTTTAGTTCCATAGAAGTTGGCCATCTGTTCGGGGAATATGTTCTCCGTACTGGCGAGTCCTGCATCTTTAGACCACCTGTTTACAGTGAGGACTTGCGGGAAGCCTGAAGGGTGCAAGAGCTGGCGGATTAATACACGCCAGTAGCTCTTGTTCGGAGACTCGTCTTGAAGGAGTGCTGCTATGTTCACCTCTTTTTGTAGACGTTGATCTTGGAGGAAACGTTCAGCTTCAGCAGTGGTTTTGGTATGGACAAGAAAGTATCTCTTGAACTTGTGACTGGCGGAGGTGTCTGTAAAAATTGGCATTAGCCGGGAGTCGGGAGGTTCTGACAGCATGTAGGTTACACAGGAGAATGGAGTCACTCTTACTGTGTTCATGCTGAGGTAATGAAACACATATTCAACTTCTTGGAAAGATTGTGAATTTAAACTCATTATCATGTAAGGCTTAGACTGAGTTCTAACATCTAGGTTTTGTCTAATGTACTGATTTGGATTGGAAAATGGAGTGGTTGATATATTGGTTCCTATTACACCTGAGGAATTTACATTCCTATATGTGTCATGAATGTCCACGACCACTCTGAGACATTGAGGAGTGTATTGCCTGTCCAGTAGATCCATCAGTAAGGATAGTTCTTGTAATGCGTCTATACCATTAGTAGCATCCCTAGTAAGTTTCTGACTAGCTCCCATAGATAGCTTAAGGATGAACAGGAGAGTGAAGACAGTGAATAAGAAAACCTTTTGCCAGTCCATTCTAAGGTAGATTTAATCTTTCTGAAATTGTAAGAAAAAATATGTGGCAATTATATACTGTACATGGAATATTATTTTTCCCATCATCTTTCTTGAAGACCCTATTGAATCATTTCACTACATACATTGGATACCTAAATATAATTCTTTAACCTTTATGTCAAGTTCCCTTCCTTAGCCTTGTAAAGATCTGTATAACTGTTGTTGGATGCTTTTACTTGAAATCTGCTTTGGGCGTCAAGCCGTATTCCGCTCATATTCTGTTCATTTCTCTAACATACTCAAGTTGTATTCCACTTAAGGCGTCAAGCCGTTTTCTGCTTGACAAAGGGAGGCGTATTCTGCTCACTTCTTCAGCATGCTCTCCGAGCCAGTCCGGTGTCTAGGCCCCAGAGGCGAGATGGAAAAAGACGAAGCAGATGCAGTCCATCTACGAAAAGAAACTTACCTTTCTCCACCCCTGCAGTAATACAGACTCCCCTAGTCACCTTGACTATTTCCCTTGGTAAACCCATAAAATATTGAATGTCAGAGATACCCTAATTATTGCTGTTCCCTGTTTCGGGATCCCTCCGAACACAAAAGAAAGCAACTATATTCGGTAGCATTCAAGGAGACTACACCAGGAATTACCTCTGACCGGGTATAGGCTATCCTAGTGTTTAGCGGCTCTCTTGGTGTAGTGACTAGCGTCTCGGACTTCCACCCAGAAGGCCCGGGTTCGCGCCCACGCTCGGCGCATTAAAGATTTTTCACAAGCACTGAGTCGTTACCATCCCTCATGAGCAAAGGGATGGGGTAGTAGTACAGGACCCCAATGGAAATACGCCTAATCGGCCTTATTGAGCTATCCTTAGCTAGATTAGCATGTGCTAGCTTTAAGAACTATTATTATTATTATTATTATTACTATACCCCTTTGAAAGGACATTAGCCTAACCTAACCTATCCTAGTATTATGGGTGGGGGATGCCGACCCCACACCCCCGCTGTTTGACATCTTTGACTTAGATTTTTGGTGCATTTGTCTATGAAGTGGGTATTTTTTCAATTTGTCGGTATCGATAATACTCCATGCGGACTATATGGAGAGAAATATGGCGAATCTATTGGTGCCTATTTTCCCTAATAAATTGTTTCTCTTAACGCTGAAATAGTGTCGTTTAAAATAGCCTAATATTCACGCTATCCCCTTTGCCACTTTTAAAAATATACTTAAACCTTGAGTTACATCGGCAATTCCGCCAACGTAATTATATTTATTACCTTCAAAGCCTCCAACACACCACTCGTCACACAGCTAACACTTCCCTTTACTTCACACGTTCCCCAAACCTACAGTTAGTCAACAGTCACCCGTTTAGGCAAGTCTCAGGGAAATTGCCGACTGGACACAAACAACATCACACTGAAGTCCCTGTACAAATTGCCGACTGGACACAAACAACATCACACTGAAGTCCCTGTACAAATTGCCGACTGGACACAAACAACATCACACTGAAGTCCCTGTACAAATTGCCGACTGGACACAAACAACATCACACTGAAGTCCCTGTACAAATTAATCTAGAAGGGGGATTTAATGGATTTTTTTTTTTTAAAGTTTGATGGAGGTCTAGGGAGGAAACTAGAAAAATAATATATAAATGAAAAAATCGACCAAAAAGTGAACCATCCCCCCTTAATAGATACTGACAAACACAAAATTTATCTAAATTCCCTGTATTTCATATCCTGTGGAAATTCCCGATCAGCGGATGTTGCTGTATTTGCCTATCATCAAACTTGTATTTTACATAACCACTAGTATTCATCTAGTGTATATTCAGAATAAATAGTAATATAATTATAATAATAGGCTTACTTTTGTTTTGGATATTTATTATAAAAACATACATATATGTATAAGTAATTGTTTGTTACATATCTTGAAAATTGTATGCATGGATATAGCTATGTAATGAAATTGTATGCATGGATATAGCTATGTAATGAAATTGTATGCATGGATATAGCTATGTAATGAAATTCCTTCTCCTTCATTCTCTACTATTTTGGATTCATTTGCGAAATGTTCAAACAAATGATATCTGTTACATACATAGAGGTAGATAGATGACGGCTTTACAATACGGCCTCTTATAACTTGTTCTTATTAGTTTTAAGGGGCTAGTGGCTGTTTTTTTAGTCTATTAACTTATGTATTCATATATTTTTTAGTGTCCTCGCTAGACCTCCCTCAAACTTAGGAAAACACCCCCTAGACCACTCTCAAGATAAATTTGTACATCTTTCGGTAGAAAAATGTCCCGGCCAAAGGCCGGCTCCTCTTATAATTTCAGGCTCGCTTTCGCTCGCCAGGAAAAAATAGACACCTAAATGGCATGATAGGTCTTAAAATTGATAACAAAATGGAGCTAAAGGTGTTAAAATTGCCAAACTAATGGGTCACAAATGTTACAGAAGGGGTTAAGTAGAAATGGTAGATTTTTGATGGCCCTGGTGTGGATCCTGGCAAGTCACCATACTCCAAACAAATGTTAATATACATTCGTCGCCATATTAACCCCTCCAACCCCTCCAACCCCAGCATCGAGACGTGTTCGATGGCTATTTCTGTAACGCTCAGCCCCAGCGACGATACTGTATCTACAGCATTCTCGCCCATATTTACCCGTTATGTGATTAAACAGGGATCCCAAGATGACCTCGGTGAGTGTTTTTATCCATATATTCCTTCATTACTGGCCCATATGTCTTTTCAGGAAAAAAAAATCGAAATTTGCCTGGGTTCTGGGTATCAATCAATAATAAATCAGCTGGGGCTCAATGGGTTAAATATATTATGATTCCTTAAGACATTATAATAAGGGTTTGCAGTCTGCCAGGAGTGAGCATAATAATTGTGGTTGAGATCTTGGGCACATAGACTCCTCCCTAGGTAGTTGTAGGCAAAGTTGAATTCCTGATGGGCGCTGTAGACCTCTTGAGTAGTCGCTGCCGCAGGTCTAGTGGACTGGTGGTGAAGAAAAGACTTCCCGAGGACATACGGCCTTCTCCAGGATCCTGGC
Source organism: Paralithodes platypus (assembly GCA_032716605.1). Classification (NCBI taxonomy): domain Eukaryota; kingdom Metazoa; phylum Arthropoda; class Malacostraca; order Decapoda; family Lithodidae; genus Paralithodes; species Paralithodes platypus. The sequence goes on from CM064528.1 coordinate 44,406,011, forward strand.
GCCCCTGGTGTTGTGGAGGGTTAGGTTTATTAATGATTGCATTGCTTTTACGTTAAAGTCTAGTATTAGCCATGATGTTTTTAAGGCTTTAGTTTTTCTGCTTATATGTTAGTTTGTCCGGCGCCATATGACCTTGTAGTTACGGTGCAAATTTAATATATACACCATATGAAGAGGAACACTTTATTGACAACGTTTAGCAGACAGCTTCTTCTGCGAATCATTGTCAATAAAATGCTCCTCCTCATTTGGTGTTTATATTCATAATGTAAATATTTACAAAGTTATTTCAACACGGTGACAATTTTTCTATCAATCAATCCCTCCCTCCCTCAATCCCATTTTCCCTATAACCTACTGTAGAGGTGAACCCATAAATTTCGGGGGCTGATGAGTGATTGATGCTTCTAAATGTTTGTGTGCTTGCTTTTTGAGGGCGAACTGTTAAGCGTTCTTCTCCTTGTTATTTCTTTTTCCTTTCTCGATTCTTTTGCTGATCCTTCCTACCCCTTCTGGGAGTAAGGGCTGGCTACTGACTGACTGTGTTCTGTCTATGTGTTATGTTTATGTCTATGTGTTATGTTGTGTTTGTCTGTGTTATGTTGTATGTGTCTGTGTTATGTTATGTCTATGTGTTATGTTATGTCTATGTGTTATGTTATGTCTATGTGTTATGTTATGTCTATGTGTTATGTTGTGATTATGTCTGTGTTATGACATGTTTTTTTATCCCATTACCTAGAGCGGGAGTAGTGAAGTGCGACCGCGGGAAGAGAGGTCCATCCATCTGCTGCCAGCGTCGGATCCAGCGGTACACGGTAGAGAGGCTGGTGTCCGTCTCCTGCGCTATGTCCCCAGCCGGGACTCCCTCCAGCCAAAGCCGCACGATCTGGAAGCGGTTGGCGGTAGTCGTGGCTCGCTTCCGGGTGATGCGTCGTGATTGTTGCATTGTCGTTCGTTTGTATGGTGGATTTTGGGTTGCCTCCTCGGTGGCCTATTGGTTAAGGTGTAGGAGTGCTGCTCTGCTGGCTGGGCTCGAGCCCTGGCTGGGTCTAATTACAAAAATATATAATTTGGATGAGATTTTGTTGTAAATTTTGTTCATCTGTTATGCATAGCACGGTTATCACCTCCCCCAACTAAGTTGGACGGAGGTCATGCTTTCGCCTCCGTTTGTCTGTCTGTGTGTAAACAAGATATCTCACGAAGTTTTGAACCAACTTTCATGAAATTTGGTGGACAGATAGGATATGCGCCAAGGAAGAAGCGATTCAATTTAGGAGGCGATCTGGATCGTATCCACAGCCAGCCTAGGTGGAGGCATGCACTCTGGATGAGGTTATGTTTTTTCCTCCGTTTGTCTGTCAGAGAGATATATCAAACGTTATCAACCGATTTTCACGAAATTTGGTGAGCAGATCGGATATACGCCAAGGAAGAAGTTATTCAATATAGGTGATCAGTAGAATGCATACCTCCGCCAGCATACGCGGCTTGCAAAGTTATAAACCGATGTCCACAAAAATTGGTGGGCAGCTAGGATATGCGCCAAGGAAGAAGTGATTCCATTTTGGTGGCAATTGGTTGAGCATATACCTCCCAGTGTCGATTTCTTCCTGGCGAGCGATAGCGAGCCAGCATTGCATGGAGAAATCCGGCTTCGCCGGAGAAATTTTTCTATTGAAAAATGTACAAATTTAACAAAAATATATATATGCTGGCTCGCTCCCGCTCGCCAGGGAAATATTGATACCTAGATGGGGAAAACGTCTTAAAACAGTAGGCTGAATGGGGCCGAATGGATAAAAGCCAAAGAGAGGGAGAGAAAGAGAAAACAAGCGAGGTGGGCTCCCTTAACAGATTCGGATGGGCTTGAAGGATATTTTCTGAGAACTGTACATTGCCCGAGTGAAGGGACTGGCGTTCTCGGAAAGGGGCTCCAGTCCAGACGCGATTCTTGTGCTGGCTTAATAATCTAGAAGGGTTGATAGCCTCTAAAGTCTTATCTTAACTACCTAACCTATAGTGCATTGCCAGTAGGGGAGTGGAGTCCTTGAAAACGGGCTCCAGTTGTTACAACGAGCTTTGCTTTGCATTTATACCACTAGATGGAGCTACGTATCTACAGGTATATGCGCAAAACAGACATACTGCCGCTCATTGTAAGCTTTTAATTATAGCTTAAAGTGTTGATTATTATCTAACTATTACTGATATGTTTATCAGTAGGACAAGTGAATATTCTTCGGTTATTTATGGAATTCCATGAGATTATATTGCATACGAGAATGGAAATTGCAGGCGCACAATATCTTGTACACAAATATTTAAGGCTGTGATGTTCACAACACAATATCCTGTAGATTCCCGTTTTCTGGCTGGCACGTCATCATGTTATATTCCCGCCTTGTGGATTGCGTCATCATGTTTGCTGATTGGTTAAACCCTGGCGCTAAATTTAAGTGTACGAAAGCAGAAATTAATTTAAGGATTTCCTGTGAAATAACACCATGAGTATGTGATTTTATGCCTCATATAAATATTCTACATATTGTAGTTTATTCCTATGTGGCCCTACAGTTCATAGACACTTTATTTAAGAATAGGAAGTATTGAGGCCTTATGGGAGGATCTCGAACATTCCTTGATTGGCGCCTGGTTGTCTGGCGATATCATAGTCAGGTGAGATCAAGCATTACTCTTCACTCTGGTCTGTAAAGTGGAAGGGGGAACATGTTTCCCGCTATACTTTGTTTTATTTCATCTGGCGGTGAATTGCCATGATTATTCAGCTATTACCAAGATTTTTTGCCGAAATATGATGTTATGAAAACTTGGCATTATTATGACAGACACAGTAGTAACGTAGTTTAATATTTTTCTATTAGTTATCGAGAAATTATGTGCCAAGGGATTCAATTTACTGTTAGATGAAATTAAACCGAATTTAGTTTGAGCAAATTAACGTAAATTAAAATGTCACGACCAAGGGGCTATGATTGCTTTTAAATATATACATTCATCCCTCATTTTATCTATAGCCCAGCACGAGCTACCAAGCATCTTGAGCACTAATAATTAACGCAATACAATTGGTTTGCTGTTCTACTGTATACAATTTTGTATATAGGTTACGTGCAAATTAATGTGACAGTTTCGAGGAGCGCTATCGTGCACTGCTTTGATTTGCTTTGCAGTGCCTAAGCTATTTTTTTCCGGGATATATTTATTGCTTTGTTATGCACTTGCTAAGCTAAATGTGTTTTTGTTCTTATGTATTGCCTTGTTATGCCTTCCTAAGCTAACTTTTCTTCACTTGCATATATTGTGAATGGGCCTCCTGTGATTGCTTAATTAACACTGCATTTCATGTATTTATATGTATTCTTTTGCATTCAATTGTTGGATCGTTAATGAGCCCCTCAATTATCATTATTTTGCATTCATTAACGTATTATTTTTTAGAGTAATTTATATTAATTTAACGTCATTTAGATGCAATTACGGTACTTGTCATTTAACGTAACATAAATCTAAGCTTGTCTTTATATTTATTCAGTTTAGAAAGGATCCACCCCAGTGTTGCCATTCGGTACTGGGTTATCGTGATAGTTGTGGTTCACTGATTCCTGTAGAGGATAGTATGCTCCATAGACTGTATGCTCCTTTCGTCCTCAGAGAGCCTGCAAGAAGGTTCGAATCCCGGTTGATCACATGCTTGCTTTCATTTATTTCTTTGGGAGGTGTTGGGGTGTTGGAGTTAAATTAATAAAAATGGATTAGAACTCTGTTGCAGTAGATGGGTGTTACGAGTAAGAGGCTACAAGGGAGCTGTTGTAGGATTAATACTCGGGTTTTCTAAGGACTATTACCTCTCCTGCCAATTCGTAACACTAGGATTCGGGAGGAGATCATGTTGGTAAATAAATAATTTGCATGATGGTGTGGTGATCATGATGAATTTTTGACTTAGTGTGCTGGCTTAATAATCCAGAAGGGTTGATAGCCTCTAAAGTCCTATTTTAACAAACACACGAACAAGACTTATCTACAGCGGAGGGGAATACAAAGATGTTCCCGGTGGCGAGGTAAGGTGTGCAGTGCCACACATCACTCCTCCCCTGTATATAAACAAGTCCCCGGTAACCCCCCCCCCCACATAGTGACGTCACGAGAGGGTGCTTAACTCTCTCTCTCTCTCTCCTATTACTTACAAGGGAAGCAGTAAGAGATGTTCCTGGTGGCGAGGTAAGGTCTGCAGTGCCACACATCACTCCTCCCCTGTATATAAACAAGTCTCCGGTACCTCCCCCGTAGTGACGTGGCTGAGGTTTGGGCTCCGATTGGCTGGTGTGTTTGTGATTTATTGTGGTACGGGTGGATGGATATAGATACTGTGGTAAAGCTAGGTTCCCGAAGTGCTGTCTATGGGGCAGGTAGTTCCTTTTTTGGGACCCCTTCTCCCTCATGCTTAGCCCCATACATTTTGAGATTTTAAGACGTTCAGCCCCTTTGTTTGGCGATTTAAACTCCTTTCTAATCTGAATTAAATCTTCCATTAAGAGGTCCGGAGTGCGTGATGTATTGCGTTCTGACGTGCAATAATTACACAGGTACTTGAACAGGAGCACTCAAGACTGCACAAACAAACTTTAACAATTAATGAACCCATAGGAATAGCTAACCCCCAAACCGTATACTGGAACGAAGCCATCCCTTGCTACCCAGATATATTCTACTTGCATATTTGTGTACTTTGCGACTATTCCTTGTGTTGCGTTATGGTGTATATTGTATTTGCTGTGTCTGTTAACTGTGTTGGTGGTGTAATGGTTTAGATGCTTATGTTCTGGATGTGGTGTCCCGAGTTCGAATGCCGGGAGGATCATATGCTTGCATTAGTTTATTATAGTGCATTGGGGTCTGTAATGGAGGATTAATGTTAAGAAAGTTGTGTTCCTTAATCATATTGTATAAACAACTATATTTTGTTCATATACTTACTCCCAGTCAAGCATCTTCAAATAACCGGCATAATATTATTGGCACTTGAATAATTATGAAATTGAATCGTCAGGTTTGGTTTAGATACACATTTTAATGGATGTATTCTTATTGTGGTTTACGAGTGTACAATCCAATGACACTTGTATATAAGATAAGGGATACTTTATTAAGAGTGGCAAGAGGATAGTTTACAATTTGATGCCAAAGCCTCGGACAGCAAGCATCTCCATAATGAACAGCAGGACCCCTCCCCCGCTGCCGAACAAGAGCAGGAAGAATGGTCCCTGGAGGTGGTCCAGGCTCAACACCACCTTCAAGGAAAACAATATTGTAGTTGAAGTTTAGACTTGTGGACTAAACTCCTTCCCAACCCAAACCTAGCAAGATATAGTAATGTGGTTTGGCGACATGGTTTGGTTGTACAACAACTCGTACACAAAATATAACATTTTCCAATTATTTCCACTTGGTCAAATTATTTTCTAAACGTTTATGATTCATTGAGTGACCAATATGATATAAATTATTTATGACAGTTGCCATAACCTAAACTTGGGCAAGGCAGCTCCCCACAAGAATGTGGAGAACTGGTTGTATTGCATCTACATGCCATAACAGATTAATACATGGAAATATATCGCCTTACCCTTTACAAACAATATTATTGCAAAAGGGTAAACACGAACTCTCTCAAACGATACATATACCTGTTGGAACATAAACTCCTCAATTGTTCATAGTTTCACTATCATAGGTTCATATACTAGCAAATGCACCATTAGTTATCCTCATATTTATTTAAAAAACATTGCTTGCTTGCTAAAAAATATGGAAGGTTAAATATTTGAATAACGGAGCATCTCTGCGACTTCTATGGTCAGGAGCCATGGGGAGGAAGTAGGGTGTGGTTCAGAATTATTGTAGAGAGTCGAGATACGAATTTTCGGTTAGTACTTGGTATATCTGGAGTCGGTCGGAAATTTAGTATAGTATGCCATAAAAGTCTGAACCCGTTTTCATTCAGCAAATTTCCCTATAGTTACTTTATGGAACTTAATTACAGTTTATACATATATATTTAAACTACATTAGTCATTTTATCCTAATCATATTAGCAATAGGTAACATTCCATGACTATATTTCTATCTATCTATCTATCTACCTATCTATATGCTCAGGCCCAATCCCCATTTTGGGGGTAGCCGACTCAAGACAGAGCAAGAACAGGGAAAACACAAAAACAACATAAAACAAAAAATAAACACAGACAAAAAGCACAAACTCACACACATCCAGGTCACCCAGGAGAAGACCCAGAGACCAGGGTCACCAAGGTCGCTCCAGCACTCCCCCGGCCCCCGACCACCCGGAGAGGTTCCGGGACTATATATAAATGACTATATTTACATAATGAAAAAACGTATGCAATTTTATAAAAAAAATCAATTATACAGTTGTCTGCAAGATCCTTTCCACACCCAATAATGTTCATCAGTGTTATGTTATTCATCATGCATAATCCTGTGTTTTACTTTCTTCGGCCATGACTTCATTGCCAGTAAGTGTTGCCCTTTTACCTTTCGAGAACTCTTCTTGGCCCGTTCCTCCTCCCTCTCCCTCCTGGTCTCTTCCTCAGTCTTCCCCTCCTGTGGTTTGTTGACATGGATGGCGTGGAAGTCCCTCAGCCACTTGTCAATCAGTCCCGCCCTCACACACTGCGTTATTATGGCGTCAAAGGTTCGCTTGTACGGCACACCCTGTTGAAGAATACAACAAATTTGGTACACGATTTCAATGATCTAATATTTATTGGCACTAGCAGGTAGCACTACACTCAAAATGACTCTCGCACTTCTTGAGAACATTAAAGCTAAAATTTGTAAAGCTTATTAAGTCAGACTGTTACATTTGTGACTTTACAATACATCTGCTTCTGGAGATATCTTGTATCGAGTACAAAAATGCCTGGGACTGCTTTCACAGTGGTCAGGATCAGAGGCGACAGTGGGAAACAAAGGGGGATTGGGGCAGTGGTATGAACCTTGGCAACTAGACTTCTGCTAGGGGTGGAGGTCTGAGTTGTGGCAACCAGACTTCAGCTCTTACAGGTATGGTGGCTGCTTCCAGAACAAGCCTTTATGGTTGCAGCTTCAGGTACACTGGCTGGGCGGTGGTCTAAGTCATGGCGACTAAACTTCTGCTAAGGGTGGTGATCTGATACATAACGATTAGAGTTCAGCTATTACAGATACGGTGGCTGCCTTAGTAACAAGACTTAAAGAACAAAGATTGCTACAATAAGGACATGGTTGCTTCAGGAACAATATTTCAAGAACGATGATTGCTGTTATTGAAACACAGCTGTTTCAAGAACAAGACTCTTAAGGAATGATGGCATGGTTGCTTTAGGAGCAAGACTCTAAAGGAATGAGGACTTGACTGCTTCAGGAACTAGATGTCGGACTGCTGTTGCTTCCCCAATCATGGGAAAATCCTCTTGCCAAGCTTGGAAAGTTCAGGGCAATTCCTCATTCCTTTCACTCTCTGCTAAGTTCGTCAAAATAGGTTTGTCAGGCGAGAATAACATCCTCGGTTGTCTCAACTATAGATCGGCTCCACTTCCATTGGCAAGGGCGGCAGGCTAGTGGGAATGTCCATCTCGTTTTCAGGGTTGTCAGCCCTGTATTTATCAATTTCTCTTTAAGAAATGTCCCTTATGTTGCCTTTGCTATTTGCCGAGCTGGGAGGTTGCTGCTGAAGGTGAGGGTCGGAGTTGAGTGGGAGAGAAAGGCCTAAGCTCGTGGCAAGTCTGCAAACCTGTGTTCCTCTGGTGTGAAATCCTGGCTTTATAAGGCACAGGCTCAGATCGAGAGGACTTTCTGGCATGATGAGTCTGGCCAATCATGGTCATGAATCTGGGAATTCTCTGGGCTGAGGCTGGTGAGGGTCTGGGAGGTTTTGCTGTCTGGGCTGGCCAATCGGGAATTGATGCTTAATCCGGATCCTCTTTCGTTGTTGGGGCGTGGAGTATTCACCTTCAACTGAATGAGGGGTACGGGTACGGGAGAATTCCTTTGGTGGTCGTCCTCTCTCACATATTATACCACCGTCTTCTTTACTGTGGGATACTGGGGGACAAAGTGGGTAGATTTGATCCTGGGGGTTGTATTCTAACTTTCTCCCACAATGTTATTATTAGGTATGTTATTTTAATACAACAATAATTTACGCATAGCATGTTCCTACTTTCGGCAGAATTAAGCCATATCCTCCAGTAAAGAACTCCTCATTGGCCACATGGATGTCGGTACTCCTGCCGGGGTTGTTGTTGTGCACAGCCGCCAGCATCTGTATGTTGCTTTTGAAGTAGATGTAGGAGTAGTGCCCCTCGGCCACCATGCGCATGCTCTCCGCTGTGGGGTAGAAGGTCATGTGGCGGAACATTTCTTGGTACAGGGACACTTCGGAGGTGGAGAACAGAGTGTACTCAGCGCCCTGTGGAAGAATGGGTAAATTTTTATATGTGCATACGGTATCAGATACACGGGCAAGATATACAGACCACACATCCTATAGGTAGCACCAACAAACTTGACAATAATATTGATCCCTGACCTCTCTTTAACTCTAAAAGGGCCTAGAGCAAACTGGCTGTAAATATCGACACCTATTGCTTGAGTCCATACTTCGGTGGGACAGTTTCGTCCTACCTATCCCTTTGGGATTTAACTTCTTTATATTTCAGCTTAAACACTATTTGCCTGATAAGATTATGAACAAGAACTTCACTTCAATATAATGTTCTTCATCTGGTACAATACAAAATATATTACATAGTGATTTCATTCATCAATGATAAAGTTCTGACTTGAATAATTTGAAACTGCAAAAATGATTCGTAATAATCTTGACATCATTATAGCATGAACTAATGGCATAACAATATTTAATGTATATATATTGATAATAATAGAAGCTTAATTTTACTAAATCATATAAAGTAAACATTATTATATATCTTTAATGTACTCTTTACTAACATATGCCGCTCCGATGCCGTATGAGAGCCCAGACTGTATCAGTTCCTCAAGGGTGTCTATAGTTGAAGGAGCGTAGGGCACGGCCAGGGTGCTGGTGAGGGAGGTCTTGTAGTACGAGGTGACCAGGAAGGCGTACACCAACCAGAACCCCAGAAACACCTGAAGGAAGGCGGCAAACAATAACAAACATCAATAAACAATTCGTCAATTAGCTCAATTATTTAATCAAAAGTAATATACATATACATATGTAGTATGTAAATAACTTTTCGTCCCAGTCCTCTCGATAAGTCTAAGCAATATGTATGCACACATGAAGTGGCTATTCAGCCAGAATCCATCATCTGATCATTCTGGCATCTACAGTATTTCTAATAGAGCACATTTGACAACTTTTTGAGACACAAATTATAACTAGTGGCATTGCCAAAGTTTACTACGCCTTTCTTTGGTTAAGACTAAATTCTTGTAATCAATAGAGTATCGACGATTTTATACAATTAGGGATGGATTCTCAGAGCAAAGGCTATTTAAAATTGTAGCTATACCCTTCCAGCTTGGATTGAGAGGTAGGCATGGATCGACTGACTAAGGAAGGAGGCCAAGATGTGCATGAAGGCGTGGGAGGACAGGAGGCGGAAGGAGGTGAGAGTGGCCTGGGCGTGGTAGATGATGTGGTAGAGCAGCGACCCACCACCCACGGAGACCAACACACAGATCCATACTGTACCTGGTAAGAAAAGTGTAGCCAAACTGTATTTACAATTTTGTTAACATAGAAAAACGAATAATATAAATAAAGGTAATGAAAACATGGCTTATACATCTAATGGTATTCACTGTTCATGAAAAATTTGTAACAAGTAGTTTAAAACTGTTCAGGATTCAAAAGCGGAGGACTGCAAATGAGCAAGTGAATTCCCGAGGGGTATATCAAGCTACATTGCTGACGTGGCAATTTTCGAAAAATATGAATCTGTACCATCTAAGGGGACTAATTTTATCTTATACTATACAGTGATCTAGTTACTCATTGACAAGGATAACACTTCTAAATAATATCTCCACATCCATACAAACACTGTATCGTAGTTTGAATTTGCTATTATTATTATAACCTCTTAGATCGTATGGATCTTTCACTACATTCGATAATTGTTCATGACATGGCCCTATTTACTTTTGAAAGGGGTGATCAGTTTCTGCCAGAGTGGAGCTGGACGATTCTTGGCAGTGAGGAAGGTGATGGAGTCAATGAAGTAAGCGGCTGTAAAGTCCACATACGACATCCGTTCCAGGGTCACAGACATGTCCAGGGTGAAGTTGGCTCGGCCGAATTGTGCTTCGCCTACCACACCGACAAAGTATCCCTGTGGAAGAAAATTGATTAAGAAAATAAAATAAAATTAGTAAAATCTTTTGTTTTATTCATTGGATTCTGTTACCTATTAGATACACTAAATCAAGTAACATCTTTGAAGGACAGAACTTTAAAAAAAACACCCAGAAAGCACTGAAGAAGACACCTAAATAGATGGCAGGCAAGGCGAATGAGAAGCCCTGGATCCCTGAGCTTCGCCATCCTGCGCCATCAGGGATTGTTTCGGTGGTTGGAGCCACCACAACTGCTTGATCCTGAATCCCTTTCGGGCACTTGTGATGCTGCAGGTCCTTTTAATTCGGCGTCCATCTGAGACTCTCAAGAGCTCGGCCCTCCTCTCGAGACTTCCCACAATCTCGACCTCTCTCTCCCGCCGAAGGACAGAATGACTCCAACTACTGAGGTCAAACTAGTGAATAGCAGTAAAGACAATAGAAGCAAAGACAAATGTACAAGGGCTACAATGTACAATATTATGACCTAAGATTGTTACACTATAATTTGAGTTCTGATATCTAGCCATATGATTAGCATTTCTAAAACAGTTGTTCATTCCTTGTGATTTCACTTGTCTACTTGGATTAAGCTGTGCTACAATGTGTTTTGTTATATTATTGCAATTATGTGTATTATGAGCTTTTGAGTTATTACATATACATAATAGTTTACTATGAATACTTACATCTTCGTGCAGGTAGCCGTACAGGCCATCTGGAGGCGTCTTGATTTCGTAGGTAAAGTTCAATCGCTCGGCAATCACATCAACAAGGAATTTATCAACGCAGGGTTTTAGATTTACCACCCGAGATCCCTCAACTGTCTCGAAGTCTACGAATGGTACGAAACTGAGACTAACACCATGGAGTTTGGTTCCATAGAAGTTGGCCATCTGTTCGGGGAATATGTTATCCGTACTGTTGAGTCCTGCATCTTTAGACCACCTGTTTACAGTGAGGACTTGCGGGAAGCCTGAAGGGTGCAAGAGCTGGCGGATTAATACACGCCAGTAGCTCTTGTTCGGAGACTCGTCTTGAAGGAGTGCCGCTACATTCACCTCTTTTTGTAGACGTTGATCTTGGAGGAAACGTTCAGCTTCAGCAATGGTTTTGGTATGGACAAGAAAGTATCTCTTGAACTTGTGACTGGCGGAAGTGTCTGTAAAAATTGGCATTAGCCGGGAGTCGGGAGGTTCTGACAACATGTAGGTTACACAGGAGAAAGGAGTCACTCTTACTGTGTTCATGCTAAGGTAATGAAACACAAATTCAACTTCTTGGATAGATTGTGAATTTAAACTCATTATCATATAAGGCTTAGACTGAGTTCTAACATCTAGGTTTTGTCTAATGTACTGATTTGGATTGGAAAATGGAGTGGTTGATATATTGGTTCCTATTACACCTGAGGAATTTACATTCCTATATGTGTCATGAATGTCCAAGACCACTCTGAGACATTGAGGAGTGTATTGCCTGTCCAGTAGATCCATCAGTAAGGATAGTTCTTGTGATGCGTCTACACCATTAGTAACATCCCAAGTAAGTTTCTGTTGAGCTCCCATAGATCGCTTGAGGATGAACAGGAGAGTGAAGACGGTGGATAATGAAATCTTTTGCCAGTTCATCCTAATGTCGATGTACTCTGTCTGAAATTGTAAGAAGAACATGTGGCAATTATATACATGGCATATTATTTTTCTGTCATCTTTCTTGAAGACCATATTGAATAATTTCCCTATATATATTGGATACCTAATTATAATTCTTTAACCTTTATGTAAAGTTCCCTTCCTTAGCCTTGTAAAGATCTGTATAACTGAATTTGGATGCTTTCACTTCAAATCCGCTTGGGGCATCAAGCCGTGTTCCGCTTATTTCTCCAGCATACTCTTAAGTTGTATTCCACTTAAGGCGTCGAGCCGTTTTCCGCTTGACAAAGGGAGGCGTATTTTGCTCACTCCTTCAGCATACTGCCCGAGCCAGCCCGCTGTCAAGGCCCCAGAGGTGAGATGGAAAAAGACGAAGCAGATGCAGTCCATCTACGAAAAGAAACTTACCTTTCTCCACCCCTGCAGTAATACAGACTCTCCTAGTCACCTTAACTAACACCATTGGTAAATCCATACAGTATTGAATGTCAGAGATACCCTAAATATTGCTGTTCCCTGTTTCGGAATCCCTCCGAACATAAAAGAATGCATCATTATTCACGCTATCCCCTTTGCCACTATTTGAAATATACTTCTACCTTGAATTACATCGGCGATTCCCCCAACATTATGATAATTATTACCTCCAACACACCACTCGTCACACAGCAATACTTCCCTTTACTCCACACGTTCCCCAAACCTACAGTTAGTCTGAATCTATGCCTATCGTAGCTTCTGGCCTTGTATATTTATGTAGGCTATATATGTTTTAAGTATTAATTGCCCTGTGCACATACACAATGTTTACCACTTATTTTGTCACCTTTACTCGATAAACTAATGTATACTGTATACTTGTAGCAACGTCCATCGATATGTAATTATACGTGGGGACACGAACACGTTGCCAATGGGTCGACAAATGGTCTATAGGGTCTACAGTCATCCGTTTAGGCAAGTCTCGGGGAAATTGCAGACTGGACACAAGCAACATCACACTGAATTCCCTATACTGGCGGAGGATACGCTCTACCGTTTTTATCACTTCTTCCTTGGCACATATTCTACCACAAAATGTTCAAATTAATCTAGAAGGGGTGATCTAATGGACGTTTTTTAAGTTTGATGGAGGTCTAGGGAGGAAAACTTAGACAAATAATATATAAATGAAAAAAATCGACCAAAAAGTGAACCATCCCCTTAATAGATAACGACAAATAACAAATGTATCTAAATCTCCTGTATTTCATATCCTGTGGAAATTCCCTATGAGTTGCTGTATTTACCATCAAACTTGTAGTTTACATAACCACTAGTATTCATCTAGTGTATATTCAGAATAGTTAGTAATACAATGATAATAATAGGCTTATTTTTGTTTTAGATATTTATTATAAAAACATACATATTTGTATAAGTGATTGTTTATGTTACATATCTTGAAAATTGTATGAATGGGTATAACTATGTTATAAAATTCTTTCGCCTTCATTTTCTCTATTATTTTGGATTAACTTGGGTATTTTTCATAAAATAATATAGGTTACATCCATAGAAGTAGATAGATGGGTGCTTTACAATAAGGCCTCTTATAACTTGTTTTGTTATGAGGCCTTGAGTGCCACAAATGTTACGTATGGGGTTAAGTAGATATGGTAACTTTTGATGGCGCTGACTTGGATTTTGGATAGTCACCATGCTCCAAACGAATGTCCATATTCATATGTCGCCATATTAACCCCTCCAACCCCAACGTCGAGACATGTTCGACGGCTATTTATGTAACGCACAGCCCCAGCGTCGATAGCTTATCGACGGCGTCTCGCTTTTATTTACCTGTTATAGGGATAAACAAGGATCCCCAGATGACCTTAGTGAGTGCTTTTATGCATGTATTCCTTCATTACTAACCCATACCATGTCTTTCCAGGAAAAAAAAAAATCAAAATTTGTCAGTTCTGGGTGTCAATCAGCTGGGGCTCAATGGGTTAAATATATTATGATTCCTCAAAACATTATAATAAGGGTTTTGGGTCTGCCAGGTGTGAGCATAATAATTCTGGTTGAGATCTTGCCCACACAGATTCCTCCCTAGGTAGTTGTAGGCGAAGTTTAATTCCTGGTGGGCGCTGTAGACCTGAGTAGTCGCTGCCGTAGGTCTAGTGGGCTGGTGGTGAAGAAAGGACTCCTCGAGAACACATGGCCTTCTCCAGGATCCTGGCGCCCCTGGTGTTGTGAATAATTAGTTTTGGACAAATTTATTGCATTGCTTTTACGCTAAAGTCTATTATTAGCATTGATGTTCTTATGGTTTTAGTTTTTCTGCTTACATGTCGGTTTGTCCGGTGCCATATGACCTTGTAGTTAGGGTGCCAATTGAATATAAACACCATATGAGGAGGAGTACTTTATTGACAACGTTTCGCAGATAGCTGCTTCTGCGAAACGTTGTCAATAAAATGCTCGTACTCATCTGGTGTTTATATTAATTATGTTAAATTTTTAAAGTTATTTCAACACGGTTCCAATTTTCAATCAATCCCTCCCTCCCTCTATCTCACTTTTTCCCATTAACTAGAGGTGAAGCCATTGATTTTAGGGGCTGATGAGTGAGTGGTGCTTCTGAATGTTTGTGCTTGCTTTTAGTGGGCTAACTGTTATGCGTTCTTCTCCCTTCACATTTTGTCTTCCTTTGAGTCTTTTGCTGATCCTCCCTACCCCTTGTGGGAGTAAGGGCTGGCTACTGACTGATTGACTGCCTGTGTTATGTTTAAGTCTGTGTTATGTTGTATTTATGTCTTGTGTTATGTTGTTTATTTCTATGTCTATGGGTTATGTTGTATAATTATACAGTATGTTTACGTGTTGTGTTATGTTTATGTCTGTGTTGTTCCGTTTGTGTTTTTACCCCATTACCTAGAGCGGGAGTGGTGAAGTGCGACCGCGGGAAGAGAGGTCCATCCATCTGCCAGCGTCTGATCCAGCGGTACACGGTTGAGAGGCTGGTGTCCGTCTCCTGCGCTATGTCACCCGCCGCCACTCCCTCCAACCACAGCCGCACGATCTGGAAGCGGTCGGCGGTGGTCGTGGCTCGTTTCCGGGGGATGCGTCGGGATTGTTGCATTGTCGTTCGTTTGTGTGGTTTGCCTGTTAAATTTGGATGAGGTTTTGTTGTAATTTTCGTGTTGGGATTGCATTGTTGTTCGTTTGTATGGTGGATTTTTGTTTACCTGTTGAATTTGGATGAGGTTATGTTGCAATTTTCGTTTCAGGATTGCATTGTCATTCGTTAGTATGTTTTTTTTTTGGTCGATTAAGCATAGCACGATTATCACCTCCCCCATCGAAGTTGGACGGAGGCTATGTTTTGGCTACGTTTGTTTATCTGTCTGTCTGTTTCTTTGTAAACAAGATATCTCACAAAGTTTTGTACTGAATATCATGAAATTTGGTGGAAAAATAGGATATGCGCCAAGGAAGAAATTATGCAATTTAGGAGGCGGTCTGGTTCCCACCAATCCAAGCCTAGGTGGAGGTATGCGCTCTACCGAGTACCATCTAGTTGTAATTCGTTACTAATATTAAGTACTCTATTCATTTCATTGTCCAGTATTCTATCTCTTCTCTATGAACAGTGTTGGAGGAAGTTATGTTTTTGCCTCAGTTTGTCTGTCAGAGAGATATATCAAACATTATGAACCGATGTCCTGTCCGCAAAATGTGGTGGACAGATAGGATATATGCCAAGGAAGAAGTTATTCAATGAAGGTGATTAGTAGAGTGCATACCTCCGCCAGCATAAGCGTCTCGCAAAGTTATGAACCGATGTCCGCACAAATTGGTGGGTAGCTAGGATATGCGCCAAGGAAGAAGTAATTTCATTTTGGTGGCGATTGGTAGAGGGTATACCTCTGCCAGCGTAGGTGGAGTTATACACTGTCCTAAGTGCCCCACTATAGTCCGTTCATTCTAGGTTGGGCAGAAATCGTATCTTCTAACCTCTGTAACTCAAAAAGGGATAGAACAAATGAGCTGTCAATTTATACATATACAGTATTCCCTAGCCAAGTCTTCCTATTTAGTAGAAATATTATCTCGAATACTCTAGTTCTTGATTGAGCTATGAGAGGTTAGGTGTTACGATTTCTGCCCAACCTAGCATGAACGGAGTATAGTTATGCTTCTGGATTGCATTTTCGCTGTCTGTGCGTGCTCGATTGTTATGTTAGGCATTACACTTTATTTATCTATAAATTGATTTGATTTAGGATTTGGTCCTTAGATATCTTGGGCTCCATTCATTGTTCTTTCCTCTCACTAAAGCATTAGGCTCTCCATAATGCAGTTGGGTCAGAGTACATGATTAGATTGATATCCAGAATTCGAAAATGGATATTAATCGTGATTGTGTACTCAAACCTTTGACTGTATTGGTGGTGTAATGGTTTGGCATTAGATGCCTATGTTCTGGGTGTGGTGTCCCGAGTTTGAATCCCGGGAGGATCATATTCTTTCATTAATCTATTCAAGTACAATTTGTTTTCTATGTATATGAGGGAGACAAAAGGCATAGCTGCCTGTGACAAGTGCCTCTCCCAGAGTTGAAAGAGTGAAACTATTTGTATGGCAGAAAGAAGTGTGGTATGTTTTGTTTAGTGTAGTGAAATAGATAGCAGGATGAGGTGTTTGTGAGAGCTAGTTGTCTGTGTAGGTGAGGCACAAACAGCAACAGTAAGGGAAGCCAGACAAATGAAACCGGAGTCCCAGCAACTCCTTATCAAATGCCTATAGACCTTCTCTGGTTATTGCCTTGTTGATTGGTGCCTGCAATATCCCTATCTGTTATAGTGATCGCCACCTGCAAGTGGTACCGATTAACATGTCGCCCATCGGTAATTTGTGTAGGATTTATTCCCTTAGATGTGTTGCCCACCAAGGCTATCAAGTCCCATCCACCTAGAAACACCCCTTTCAGATACCAGGGAGACTGCAAACACCAGAGAAAACTACAGTCTGGTAGGGGCGAATAAACTACCGAGCCAGAGTCCGGTAGGGACGAATAAACTCAAGAACACCAGAGATAACTCTATCACAGGGGAAGTGCTTAACACCATAGACAGCCCTATCACACTATAGGGGAAGAGTGGTGGAGGGGATTCACCTGAACTCCTCAGGGGAGCTCAGGGACCCTGACCCATACATCTGGGGAAAGAGAGTCTAGGTTGTGCCATTTGGAAAGTTTTTGACAGAAACCTCACCGGCAGGTAGGTATATCTGGGATCGAATCCGCACTTCCTGGGTCAAGCAACTAGAGTATGGTGACTTAGTGCGCTCGGCCACTATGACCGTAAGTACGTACTACAGTCTGTTTTTTACAGCTGATGGTAAAATGCCATTATCCCATTTTGATTATCAGCTATTACGATGATTGTGTCGCAAAATATGTTATTTTGAAAAATTGGCTTAAATATGACACAGAGACTGTGAAGTTACGTAACATTCCAAGTATCGAAAATCAGCTGCTTAGGGCGATGTCGCCCCGCCTTTTTCGGCATTTTTTGTTCAATGAGCAAGTTTTTCTCGGCATATTTCGGGGAACTGTTACATTGGTATCTAAAACTAGACTGAGGGCAGCTTAAGTAGATAAATAGGTAGAGTTGTAGGTGGATAGTTAGGTCGATTAACAAATAAAGTGAGGGCTACATATAAGCAACTTTACCTACTGTGTATAGCAGAGGGATTTAATAAGATGTTCCCGGTGGCGAGGTAAGGTCTGAAGTGCCACACATCACTCCTCCCCTGTATATGAGAGAGAGAGAGAGAGAGAGAGAGAGAGAGAGAGAGCAAAACCGTAAGAGAGAGAGAGAGAGCCTTACCTAGAGCCAAGTAGTGCAAGATGTTCCCGGTGGCGAGGTAAGGTCTGCAATGCCACACATCACTCCTCCTCTGTATATAAACAAGTCCCCGGTACCTCCCCCTTAGTAGTGACGTCATGAAAGGGTGAGTCATTCTCTCACAAACTTTCTCTCTATAAGGGAGAAAGATAGAGAGGGGACTCTCTCTCGTGCTTCGTAGATAGGCCTACTTGAGGTGTCCTTAAAACACACATTATGTCAATTGACCAACATGCGAGATTCAGGCTATAAGGAAGTTGGAGCTGTAGAGATCTATAGTAAATAGAAATGCAATAATTAGGTTTCTGATGGCAAAAGAGTATATTGAAAGGGGTTTTATGTATTTATATTTGTCCTACAACCGTAATTTAGCTGTTAAATCTGCTAAATATCGATGTCTACAACTCCAATGTCCTTATAAAACGAACCTCGCAAGTAGTCAATTTCATGCATACCTTTATACCTATTCATACGCTTACCAATACAGGTATATATACTGTATATATATATATATATATATACATACACCCGGTATATACATAATTGAATTGTACCCTAATTTTAATATATAATAATAATAACAACAACTACTATATAATAAGTATATTTTCACTATATTTACAATACTAATATTAGTTGTTAATAATTCAAATAGAACAATAATTCTAAAATAACCATTGTTCATTTATGTAATACAAATATTAATGACTTCTAATTATAACAATGACACACAAAATAAATTAATGGCAAGGTTAACTAATATAATACTACTAATATCAATACAAATAAATTAATGATTCATAAGTTTTATTGATCAGAATCTTTGCTGGGAATAATATTGTTCATTATTATTGAGATGTGTGTGAAGTGTTTGTGTGTGTGCATTGCTTTCTGGTGTGTTGTCCCTATTCTGGCTCTGTCTTGAGTCGGAAACCCCTCAAGGAAAAAAAGGAAAGGAGGGAAACAAAAGAAAAACAAATAGGAGATTGTAGAATAGTAAATAGAACCGACTTATTGACTTAAATCACTAAACTCAAACCCTGGCATCGTTGACCTTACAATGTCGTACATCACTTCGACAGTCTTGTGTTTACTGTTCAAGTCGTAAATTTAACCCCTTCTGTACCGGCGACGTCTTTTTAATTTATTCTGGCTACATTTAGACGATTTTATGAAGCTTAGGAGTGATATATGGTCGCTAAGAGGACTAATTGAGATAGTCTGTAGCCTTTTAACACCTAACGAGCGGCCTAGGCGGTAAATAATATGTAGCCACCAGCGGGGTGTTTTTACCCAAAATAGGGCTGTTTACGTGATCATTTTCATGCCTAAATAAGACCCAGAGCGTAAAACAAGTATCTATCCCTGAAAGGGCATAAACAGAGCTTTCCAATGACACCCAAGGATCCTTGTATGACCGCTAGTTTTCTTGTAACAATCGCGCAACACGAGTGCAAAAACCATGTAATTCGGTACTTTCCCCACACAATTCACTATGTAGCAGTGTGAGAGGGTGGAGGAGGGTGGGATTCATGTCAGTTGGTCCACCGCGGTGGTCTGGAGCAGTCATACGCTCACTACTCTCCTGCCACCACTTGTCTCTCTCTCTCAGCAACATTATGTGCTGAAAATGCCACACGGCTTATGTTGTGAGCCGCCACATAGTCCAAATTTCTTTCACTCGACATATGATGAGCGCCGCCAAAGAAGGGTTAATGGGTAGACGTCCTTCATAAGCTGTACAAAATCGTCTAATAGTTGCCAGAATATAATGAAAAGTACATCACCGGTACATAAGGGGTTAACGGAATCAATACTCCACATCCATGAGAAGCTATAGTCTATTCGCTGTAAGTAGGCGAGAAATCATGACTTCTATCCTCTGTAACTCAAAAATCATGACCTCTATCCTCTGTAACTCAAAAATCATGACTTCTATCCTCTGTAACTCAAAAATCATGACTTCTATCCTCTGTAACTCAAAAAGGTCTAGAACAAATTGGCTGTACATTTCCACATCTATTCCTTGAGTGACTCTAACCAAATGGTAGAACTATTAGGTCGATTACTCTAGTCATGTTTGTGTTACAGAGGTTAGAGGTCATGATTTCTCGCCTACTTACAGCAAATAAACTATAGCTACTGTGTCCCTTTAAAGTTACCTATCAGTATTTGAAGACTCATTTCTTCCTTTTCTTTTGGCTATTAATATAAAATTGTTTTCTTTCTATATGTATGAAGGAGATAAAAGGCAAAGCTGTCTGTAACAAGTGTCCCCCCTCCCCCCTCCCCAAAGTTGAAATAGTGAAAGGGAGCCACATTCAATGTATGCTAGAGTCAAATGTCTAGACACCCTAAGATTGAAGAAGCTCAAGTCATAGGACGAGGGAAAAACAGATTCAGGTAGAGTTTCAGAGTTTACTTGTTGAGTAGAGGAAAGACTGGGAAAATCAGTACAGCTTGATTGAGGTTTAGGGAGGAAGCTATACAAAATATAAATAAAGGATTAAATCAACCAATATTATAAGCCCTACCCACTTAATAAAATGCTCAATATCCTCATATAAATTCACCTTTGAGCAAACGCAGTGAAGTACGACGGTTTATGATTGTTTACCATGTTATTATGTTCTCTCCACTAACCAACTTTACTCCTAAACTCGATTAATGAAATTAACAAAACATGTGGCAGTCCGGGGGTTCGAACCCAGGACGCTCACACCGAAAATCAACACACTTATGCATTGCACCACGAAGATAGTTAAAGAGTGTTGCACAAGCCTACGATTTATTATGCAGTTTCGAATCCTGAGTACCAATCTTAGCATGTACAATCATTCCAACTGCACTATCGGAGGCAATGCATATGTGAATGGAAATAGTAATTAATGGGGCACTTAACCCTAGGGAAGGCCTCTCAATAAACTACTACTGAACCAGAATTAATTATTCTGTTCTCTCCACTAACCAACTTTACTCCTAAACTCGATTAATGAAATTAACAAACACACCCAGAACATAAGCATCTAAACCATTACACCACCACCACAGTTAAAAGTGACTATCTTAGCCATTTACAAGCAGCGAACAAGGAATAGCTCCCCCAGTAGTGCCGCACATCCTGCACCACTGCCCAGGAACAGCAGGAAGAAGGGCCCCTGGAGGTGGTTCAGGGTGAAGGCGATCTGAGAAGAAGTGTACATTATCCCTTTCACGCACATATGACGCAGAGGTTGCCAGATTAGCAATAAGAAATAGAGTTCTCTCACTCTTATAATTACCTCTCCAAAATTAGTTTTCTGCCCACAGCTAACTCAAAGACAACTGCAGAGGTTGAAGTAACTAAACTAAAGGTTTCTAAATACCCCTGATGGTAACAAAGGCTTTAAAGTATCCCTGATAGGCTCAAATTGCGTCATATGTCGGAGAGGGTTAAGGGGACAGTGGTTATTTTGGGGGTCAATGTATATACAGTATAATTATATTCATTTATCTTTTAGTTTCCTCCCTAGACCTCCATCATGCTACAAAAACACTCCCTATATTAATGGGGCGTATGTCTTAAAACCTCAAAAGCAATGGGGCTAAACATGAGGATATTTACTGATATATAGGCATGACATCATAAATAATATTATGTAAAAATCTAGGCCCTGCCCGATTCGAGTGTTTAAGTTCTATGTATATTTATTTGTTCCTATTTTCTTTGGTATACCATGGTTATATATACGAAGGACCGTGGCTTAATTAGTTTAGTTAACATTATGACTTAAGAGGCTATCAAACCTCCTGGATTATTTAGCCAGCACACTGCAAGTCAAGTAAATTTTCAGGACTGGAGCCCCTTTATGTCTCTGCATCATATTAAGACCAAGTTTATATACGTAGCACCATATTTCAACACAAGATCTTCAAAATCACTGAGAAATCCTGATAGAAACTTTGCAATTTACTGCCAGTTAAAAATAAACGGACTATAGTGACAAGGGATCTAATCATGATTGCCGTGGTTTACAGAATGGTTTGAGGAGGGATCTGCCCGGTAATCTCACCTCTGTAGTGGCCTTTTTATCCACTCTGTCCTCTTGTTCTCCTGCAGTAGTGTCCTGTGAACTCTCCTCTCGTGGCCTCTGCACAAAGTGAGCCAAGGAGTCCCTCAGCCACTTGTTGATCAGCCCAGCATAGAGGCACCGTTTGATTACCAGGTCAAAGGTCCTCTTGTATGGCGAGCCCTGAGTAAGCGAGTAAGGTGACATCTTTTTTAGTTGACTTCAGCTACATTTAGACTATTTTATGAAGTTTAGGATGGATATATGACGGCTAAATGGATTAATGTAGATAGTTCGTAGCATTTTAAGGGGCAGCTGAATAATATTGCTTTACAATTGCCAGAATATAATGAAAAGGACGTCACCGGTATTGTACGGGTTCCTGGACTTACTTTAGGCAGCACCCAGACAAGCCCCACCGGGAAGATCTCCTCCGTGGCCAGGTGTAAGTCGGTCTTCCTCTTGGGGTCGTTGTTGTGCATGGCTACTTGGACAGCCAGGGTGTTGGTGAAGTACATGTAGGCGTAGTTCCCGCCGGCCACCTTCCGTAAGTTCTCCTCCGTGGTGTGGAAAGTCATCCCTTCGAACAGCTTCTTGTAAATTGGAACTTCCGATGTGGCAAAGAGTTGGTACTCGGCTCCCTAAATAGAAAAAGAGGAATATCATCACCAAGGAAAACATTTTTGTTTCAGCTATACTTAATGCTATTTCAAAAAGAACAAATCTAACCAATTGATATATAAAAATGCTGCAATTTATTTTAAACTTACGCAAATCATTGTCATACCTACAAAATATGGGATCCATGTGCATGTCTTGTAGAGCTTTCCATTTGGAATGATTAAAATCTTGTAGTTTTATTGACAATTTTGAGCCATTACAACGTTGGTTCTTAGACATTAGTTTGTGGGACACAAACCTTTTGAGCTTGCATCCCGAAGGAGAGGCCAGACTGCAGCAGCTCCTGAAGGGTGTCTATGGTGGAGGGAGCGAAGGGCACTGCCAGGGTGCTGGTGAGGGAGGTTTTGTAGTATGAAGTGACCAGGAAGGTGTACAACAGCCAGAACCCAAGAAATATCTAAAATATGGTACACTGTATTAGATAATGCTAATATCTCTAGTTCTATGATACTAGGAAAGCCTATATGGACTAGCAACCTCAATTACATTAGCACTTATGATATTAAGGATTTATATTACTGGAAAACCACACACATACTTTAACTTCAGACACTAAAACTACACTGGAATACGGTATGATACTGTCGCTTCACCGAAACTCAAGCCAACATCACTTGATTATTAATCAAAGTATTCATATTTGTTTTGTCTGTCAAAGTTTAGGTGTCATCTCAGTTGAATTGGAAATCTACCACCTTCACCCTTTCCCTCTATCCAGAATTTGGTCAGGGATTGAGTTTGATTTTCTGCTCCTCCTGAGCCAAGATCGTGTAGATATTTTTGTGTTCTTGTGAGGTGTCTGCATAATGTGTCGAAGTGAATTACAAAGTTCCTATACTTAGTGGATGGATCGCCCCCAGCAGTTCTATTGTGGAGTCACCTGAGGCTGTAAGACATATCGGTATATATTATGTTTTGAGGTTGCAATAGGTCCAATTCATCCCTGTGGTAGATTACAGAATTTTCAAGTGAAACGAGATAGGGCGGCTCCTGTATCAAATATGAGCGTCGGAGTTAGATCTTGTGCCTGAATTGTGTTGTATATGGACCAGGTGTTGTCAAATGTCACCCTTGAAATGATGAAACCAAGTGTTTTATTTTCGAAATTCTATTGTGCATAATCTAAGTCTCTCTCTTCATAATAATACCCCTTTGGGAGCTGGTTAGCTGCCATTTCCCCTTCACAAACTAGTTTCCTGTAAATCTTGGGTTTCAACTGAATAACTGTGATAGCCTCCGCTTTTGCCTCGCCCCTTGTAGGTGAGTTGGAGGCCTCATTGTGTGTAACCTATTGTGTATGGAAGTTGTTGTTTCTCAGGGGGTCGTCCTGGTCACAAGATATACAGTGAGGTACAGAGTTGGTGCAGGTATCCCTTGCTTGGGGAATATGGGCCCTGCATTGGAGGTGGCATCAGGGTCTCTCAGGGATGCTTGATATTAAAGATTTGACTAGAGTAATAGTTGTAAATATAGTTTGCAATTGTCTATTGTAAATGAGACGAGAGAGGTGTTCGTTGTTAACGTAACATTGCTAGGTGTAACTGTAACTTCGTTAGTTGTGGACAGGGCTCTCGCAAGCCCTAGTACTCTGGGACTCTGGGTTATTTAAACAACTGACGTCAGGTGAATTGGTGATTTACTGTTCTTTTCCTGGGTAGTCAGAATATTTGGTAGCGAGTTGAGGACAAGAAGGCAGAATGCTAGGATCTTGGTTGTCCACAGTGCAGTGATGGTATATTCAAATATCCTGGAATGGCAATATGTTTTAATTCAACCTGTGATAAATAAAAAAATATGTATGGTAATAAGAACACTCTGCAGATTAGCGCGCTCCAAATAGAGCGCTTTCCTCACCCTGCCAGCCTGGAGTGAGAGGTAGGCATGGATAGACTGACAGGCATAGAGTGACTGACTGAGGAAGGAGGCCAGGACGTGCATGAAGGCGTGGGAGGACCGTAGGTGGGAGGAAGTGAGAGTGGCCTGGGCGTGGTAGATGACGTGGTAGAGCAGTGACCCACCACCCACAGAGACCAACACACACAACCACACACTCGCTGTAAAAGAAGCAAAATCATGATCGAATGCTAGCGAGCTGTCCCTGAGTTGGTGTAAGATTTCTTTCTGTTAATTCTAGTTGTATCATCCAGTAACATACAGTATATCAAGCATGCACACACACACATACTTCTAAAAGGTGTCAGAAGTTTGCGCCAGGCTGGACTCGGACGACTCTTAGCAGTGATGAAGGTGATTGCGTCCACGTAGTAGCTGACCGTGTAGTCCAAGAGTCTGGCCCTATCGTATGTCAGAGAGAGGTCCAGGGAGAAGTTGGCTCGCCCGTACTCCACATCGCCTGACACGCCTCCGAAGTGACCCTGCAGGATGGAGAACAGGATGTCAAACAAAAACCCAAGTCCTTTCTTTATAGTGTATATTCTTGTATATGTAAAAACAAAATTATGGTTTCTGGTTCAAGTTATGTCTTTGGAAGTAATTAAATGGCCAAAACAATGCTATTGCCTGTTAATGTTCTCGTATTCCTTCAAGTTTTCTAACAAAATTACTCCGGTTTGACACCCTGATGTAGAACATATACGGAAATAAATTAGTTGGTTCGAATCATGGTCAGGATACCTCTCTCCCAACCTGTCCGAAATTATAATTGTAAATATATATATCTTCTCCATGGGGTCTTATGATAAAAAACTTAATGGACACTAACCAATAATCTTCTGATAATACTAATTACATTGGACACAAACATTCAGGATATATATGCCTTACAAATGTATTTATGTAATGTTATAAAATTATTAAGTGTACACAATGTACCTTTAATTTATCCGGCAAACTTAGTAATGACATAATTAGGGAATACCTAATGATTTCTGACTTGAATACCAGTACAGTGTATACTCACATACATACGCTTTAAAGAATGTGCAATTTATACTATTTAAATAGTTCAAAGTGCAGCATATTTACTTAAGAACTAAAGATAGTTCTTTTTTGCTTTTAGGCAATTGAAAATATTTGTTTGTCATACATTATTCAAGTATCGGATACAATGTGATGTAATTATCCATCACATCACCCCTAATAATTTTGTGAACAAATTGAAGTATTCTGATGTTAGTAGGCCATTAAGAACAAGACACTGGTAGTTTGTGTGAATACATCCTGGTAAACTCAAACCTAATATTTTGTTTTTATCTTGGAGAAAGCAATACAGTACAATTATAATATACTCACATCTTCCTTAATAAATCCCCATTGCCCATCTGCGGGCATGACTATATCATATGTGAAGTTGAGTTTGTTAGCCATCACGTCCAGAAGGAATTTGTCTACACAAGTTTTAAGTTCTACGAGGAGGGACCCTTCAGTTTTCTTGAAATCGATGAATGGTATAAAATCCAAAGCTACTCCAATAAGTTTCTGTCCATAGAAGTTGGCCATCTGTTCGGGGAATATGTTATCCGTACTGGCGAGTCCTGTGTCTCTGGACCACCTGTTTACGGTGAGGACTTGCGGGGAGCCTGAAGGGTGCAAGAGCTGGCGGATTAATACACGCCAGTAGCTCTTGTTTTGAGACTCCTCTTGGACGAGAGCTGCCACGTTCTCCTCCTTCCTCAGGCGCTGGGCTAAGAGGAACTGTTCTGCTTCGGTGGAGGTTTGTGTGTGGACCAAGAAATAACGGGTGAGTATCTTGCTGTGATAAGAAAGTGAAAGCAGAGGTAGCAGATGTGAATCTGGAGGTCGTGACATTATATAGGTCACACAAGAATATAAATTTACCTTTTCTATTTTCATGATTATTTGTTGGAATGCATTCCTAACCTGGTTGAAGTTTTTCGGTGTGATGACTATGCTTATGTAGGGCTTGGATTCACTTTGCTCATTTGCTTTGTGTTCCAACTTCACAGCTGTATGCAAAACAAATTTCAACTGATGTTCTTCCAATAGAGTTGAGTTGGTTGTCCCATATGATTCCTGCTCGGATACAACAATTCTTAGACAATGGGGAGTGTAAACCTTATCCAAAAGATCCATCAGTAGAGTTAGATCACCGTTTTGGTCGTGTTGGGTTGCCTCCATACCACCAATTGCGAGAGGTATCTCCAGGGTGTGGAGCAATGTGAAGATGGTGGCTGCTAGAGCTAGAGACAGATTCATTCTTGACTGGATTATATGCTGTAAGGATGAGAGAAAAAAATAATAATACAATCATAATAATAATAATAATATTTGTAGTGACATAGGTATGGGCCAATCAGTGGAGAGTGGGGGGCACACACCTTTCAATCCAGCGTCACCCCTATTCTGTCCAACTCTCTAACCCAAGAGTGAACTGATTTTCCCAGTCTTCCTTCTATTCAACAAGTAAGCTCTTAGCGTATCGTGAAGGAAAAGAAATTGTCCTGACGTCTCCTAGTTTTACTGCAGATTCTGTTACATTAACCCTTTCATTGTGGTGGCTTCTATAGAGAAGTAATTGCCCAGGTGGGGCTTTTCTAGCTATTTTTTGTTCACTAAAACATGCCCTAGTGCAAAAAGTGTTATAGCAAACTGAACGAAACTGGTCTCATTGAAGAAGTAGTTTAAAACTCCCTATACTATATAAGTCTGCCATTCATTCATAGTTCCCGTAGGCTTGCTGGATGGGGGTGGGAACCCCTTTGTCTCGAGGTCAATTGCAGACCGGGTGTCGCCCTTCTCCCTTATGTTTAGCCCCATTAGTTTTCAGATTTTAAGACATTCGGCTGATTAGTTTCACAATTTTAAGGGCTTTCCCCTAATTTCTTTGTCAATATTAAGAATTTTATATGTCAATTATTTAGGTGTCAATTTTTCCTGGCGAGCAATAGAGCGCCTGTAATTAAGGAAGAACTTTTTCTTCTGCAAAATGTGCAAATGTATCTAGAAGGGGATCTTGGGGATGTTTTTTTAAGTTTAACTAAACAAAAAACCTAAATAAATAAATTAATCAACCAAAAAATATACCCTTCCCCTTAATAGCTCTTCATCTTAACGAATCTCGCTTCTCTCTCACTCTCTTCTCCATTACTAAATGTAAAGAACAAAAGGCTTGTTCCGTTATGGTGTTTATAAAATATTAAAACTGATGGTCAGCATCTATCAATATGTATCTCTCTTTTTTCCACACTATGCAATGCAAAGTAAATTCATCAAGATTATATTGAAGTGATTTTTTTTAGTCTTGTTTCTTTAAATAAGACAATTTATATACACAGTTCAATAGATTACAAAAAACAGACAGCAGAGTTGTGGTTTTAACAAGTACGAGCTTCTTACGTGTGGCCATTACGGTGTGCGGCTATTTATGATTGTGGCCGTTTCGGATTGTGTGCAAGAAATGAACATTATAATTGGTATTAACAAATTGCAGGCATGCTATTATGTATGCACCAAACATATATTCTTAACAGTATTATTTTTAATGTATGAAGGGAAATTATATTTTGATGTGCAGTATTTGGATATAATTATTAAAATGCCGAGTATATAGCTATTTATTCAGGCTTCTTACAATACTCTTAACAATTTTATGCGGTGCAGTAGATAATTATTTTATTGGGAGAACTAAGATTAGAACAGAATACACGTGTAGGGTTTGTTAAGTGTATTTACATAAGTTACCAAATAAGTTTGGCAAACATTTGGTAAGTGACTTGCATGGAATAGTTAAAAAAAATATATATACAGTATATATATATATACTAACTTTTACATTCTAATACGTTTATGACTTAAAATATATTTAATATATACCCTACAGTTCGAGCTTTCTAATAAGATACTCGGACGTGCTTCTTTAACCCTCCTTTATTTTGTGCATGCAATCAATTTTATATGCATTGTAAAAATAGCACTAATATGTTATTGCATTTACGTCTTAAAGCTTTGTGTAGTGAACCAACCGTTTTCTACACACCTTTAGTGTGGTAACATATATTTGCGCATATTTATAAATATATATATATATATATATATATATGTATACATTTATATCTATACAATAGATAGCTCGACTATTGATAGCCAGAATAAACTGTCAAACTGCGACATAATCTTACATGGGTTAGAGGGGAGGCTGAACCCTCCACTGAGCCCAGAAATCAAATTTGTTGTTGTTCTTGTTCTATAATGCTTCTTTCAACATAGGAGAATAGCATAGGAGGGAACAAAAAAACATATCGCATCCATAACCCCCCGGGCCGGGGGTTTGACCTCGACCCCCGAAAAACTAACAAAAAATCTTTCAGCCACCCAAATTTTTTGTTTGTGTCTGTAGTCTAAAGGGCTTCTGTAAGCAATAGAAATGATCATATGAGGGCATAAACACCCATATGACATCCCTAGGACCCCCTTGCGGAGGTCCCAATATCATGGATTTTGGTAAGAAATTGTCTTATAAATTCTGGCTAGCCTACCCCTGACGAAAATTTTGTTTAGTTGGTCATAAAACTCGATCCTCTATGTGCGCGCTATAGTAGAAAACGGAAGCTAAGGAGGACTAACTATTTTATCTGCCCCAAAATGTTTTTTGACTGATGAAAATCTATGAATTTCAGTGGATTGCGATCATTTTTTGGCACTTACGAGTGCCACTATATTTTTATGTATTGCTCAAATGCATTCCCCTTATAAATACAATACATAGGGGTATATAGGAACGCCTGTCCGTTTAAATAATTGCCGTTTTGCTGAAAATATCCGAGTTTTGACCATTTTGGAGTCAAATCAGCTGTAACCCAAAAATAATTATATAATATATTTTTTTCAGCACCTTCTATTATTCAATAACGGTTAATTTAAATGGCACGTTGTAAGGGATGCTTGTAGGATATGCCATGCAAAAATTGCGGGGAAATTTGAACAATTTTGAGCGACTAGATGATTTTACAATAGTGCAATGAAATTCTGCGCTCGCGCACGCGCACATAGAGAGCTGATTTTTTCAGCGAGTCTTAGTATTTCCATTGGTAATAAGATGGTATAATGCCAGAAACACAATCTCTTATACAGGCTGACTTGGGGGTGTAAGGTTCAGCCTCTTTAACTTAAATTAACATAAAGCATATTTTATTTTACCAATTGTGAGTGGCATTATTGTTATTTAAACCTTGCCCATAGCAGCTAAGGAAGTATTTATTAGAGTTGCCATGGTAATTTCTACTAACCATACTTGCTTCGGGTAAAGAATCGTACTCGTTCCTGATATCCTTGCCATAGAAGGATAGCAGATTGGCATTATAATTCACACAGAAGTTTAGATTGTGAGTATCGGCCGAGTTTTGGGCTGAGTATAGTTGCTGGTGATCGTAGGGGGCGTAGGGATAATAGACACCTCCGCCGCTTTGCCAGGGTATATCGGAACACCTGCGACTCTCGGTGAATGGCTCGCGATTATCGGCGAACAGCTTGCAATTATCGGAGAACAGCCTGCGACTATCTGTGAATGGCCTGTAATCATTGGAGAACAGCTTGCGACTATCAGAGAACGGCCTGCAACTATCGGAGAATGGCTTGTGGGCTAGCGTTCCTTTGGTCTCCCAGCGTCGAACCCAGCGGTAGACGGTGGAAAGGCTGACCCCGATCTCCTGGGCTATGTCCGTGGCAGGGTCGCCCATCAGCCACAGCCACACGATCTTACTACGGTCAGAGTAACGCAGGCGGCTTTTTATCACGCGACCTTCCATGCTGAGTAGCCTTTAGCAGTCGTCTGTTGAAAGTATTAGAATATGCTTTTGATGAAAATGTGGCGGTAAACTTTATCAATCTACTCTCTAGCTTCCGCAAGTTTTTCTTCAATTAAATATAATCGTTTAATGATATCCATGATAAACGTTCAAAACGGATCAAAATTCTCAATGGATTAATTTTGCCCCGGCAAGCACAGAGATTAATTTAATAGCAAGATGCACCAGGAGAGGATTAAGATTAAATTTAATTGGACACGAGTTGCTTCAGATCAGGTGTAGAATCCGAGCAAGTAAGTTTGAACATATTGGTCGTAAATTATGGTATTCTATTTTTATGAATTTAACTCCAACACCAAATACCTCCCAATGAAATTAATGAAAGCATGTGATCTACCAGGATTCGAACCTGGGTTACCATACACACATTTGAAACACTCTAACCATTACACCATCAGGGGAGTTCTAAGTACGGCACATCACTACGAGCAAAGCCATAAAATGTTATGCCCTACAGAATGGATATTTCCCTTGGATAATATTATGATTATAGAGGAGAAGGTTGCCTACGTTTTAGACGATGTTGGCTCAGCTGACATAGACATGAAACATAAATTTGAATGATTTGTGGTTGGAATACCGATATATCCTGTATCTTCAGAAAATGATACCGTAAAGCCTTATCATCACCAACCCACCAATTAATTTACAAATAAACCAAATTAATGAATTTAGGAGAGATGGGCCGTTTTTCTGGTCCCCTTTCTTAGTCATGCTTATCCCCCATTAGTTTTAATATTTTAAGACGTTTGCCCTATTAGTTTGTCACTATTATTACCTTTCGCCCCTTTTCTTTGTCAATTTTAAAACCTTTCGTGCCCTTAAGGTGTATTTTTTTTTCCTGGCGAGAGACAGCGAGCCTGTAATTGTGGAGGAACGGCCTTCGGCTGTGAAATTTTTCTGCCGAAAAATGTACAAATTAATCTCGCAGGGGGATCTAATGTATGTGTTTTTAAGTTTGATGGAGGTCTAAGGAGGAAACTAAAAAATAAATTAATACATACTGTACATAAATAGACTCTCCAAAATAACCACTGTCCCCTTAATGAAACTATGAATACATGTGGTACTCCATGGGTTCGAACCTAGGATACTGGCACCGAAATTCCGCGCACTAAGCATTACGCTATCAAGACAGCCTTATTGACGACTGCACATTTATGATACATCAACACTTGAACCCTCTGTGGGCCTGTGGAGGTCTTATTGGAGCTACACTGTTTCGTTTCACTAGTTTTGCGATAATGACTCGCTTTTATTCAGCTTAGGAAGGACATTTACTAATAAAAAGGCTACAGACTATCCCAATACATCCTTTTAGCTATCAAATATCCTTCCTAATCTTTATAAAATCCTCTAAATGTAGCTGAAGTCAAATACAAAATACGTCCATGGTAATGAATGGGTTAAAATCGCCAAACAAATGAAGCGAACGTCTCAGAATCTCGAAACTAATGGAGCGAACGTCTTAATATCTGGATAGTAATGGTACTCACAACACTATTACCGGCACAACTGGGTGGTGGCGGTAGCAGATGGGTCAACACTTGACTGCTCCGCTGTTTATAAGGGAGTCTCTGGCCCCTCCCTCCTAGTGACGTAACGTATGTGGAACCAATCATCGGTCTTCTAAAGGGTTTATGCATTTGGTCTGTATTTGTGTTGCCTATGTGGTGAGTGAGACAAAAGGCAGAGCTGCTTGTGACAAGTGCCTCCCCCAGAGTTCAATGAATGATATATATATATTTATTTATTTTTGTGGCAGAAAGAAATGTGGTATGCTTGTTTAGTTAAGTAGATAACAGGAGGTGTGTGTGAGAGCTAGCGGGATCATTCTGTGTAGGTGAGGCACAAACAGAAACAGTGAGGGAAGAGAGACACATGAAACAGGAGTTCCAGCAACTCCTTATCAAATGCCTATAGGCCTCCCCTGGGTATTGCCTTGTTCGATTGGTGCCTGCAATCCTTGGTGTTGTGTTAAGCTTGATGGAGGTCAAGGAGGAAGCTAACAAAATAATAATAACAAAACTATATAAATAAGCAAATAAATACACCCATCCCCCTTAAAGGCGGTGTCACACGAGCTATTTTTCCGTCAATTTTTAAGAGCAATTGTCTGACAGCTTCAGAGGACAAGTGGCATCATAAATCAGCCACGTAGCATAATCTACCTTCAGTCTAGTTTCCGATTCCAATGTGAAAAATCCTCAAAACATTACGAGAAAAACTTGCTCATCGAATATTGCCGTAAAAACCGCTCGTGTGACAACGGATTTATGTCAGTTTGTTGACTTGTAACCATATACATAATTATTTTTTATAGTCTAGTTATATTTTCCAGCTGATGACAAATTGTTATGTTGCCATCTTGACAACTCAAATATTTCGAAGATTTTATAGTGAACGGACATAACCCCTTCAGTACCGGAAACGTCTTATTGTTTTGATTTCAGCTATATTTAGACGAATTGATGAAGCTTAGAAAGTTTATATAATATATAGTACCTAAAAGGATTGATTGAGATAGTCAGGTTCCTTTTAATTGGTAGACGTCCTTCTTAAGCTGAATAAAATAGACTAATAGTTGACATAATATGATGAAAAGTATATCACCGGTACTGAATGGGTTAAGTATGAAATATTGCATTGATTTGCTACAAAGATATGTTATACACTCTCACATTAATTGTCTATAAAATATCGAGAAATCAGGTGTAATTTTTCTGGTCTAGCTTCTTCCTCATGCTTTTAGCCCCATTAGTTTTCAGATTTTATGATGTTCGTCCCATTAGTTTGTCGATATTAAGACCATTCGCCCCATTTATTTGTCATTATTAAGACCTTTTGTGCTATGTAAGTGTTGAATTTTTTCCTGGCAAACGATAGTGAGCCTGTAATTTTGGAAGAACCGGTCGAAAATTGTCTTCTAAAAAATGTACAAATTAATCTACAAGGGGAATCTAATGGATGATTTTTTAAAAAGTTTGATGGAGGAAACTAGAAAAATAATGAATAAATGAAGAAATCGACCAAAAAGTTAACCATCCCCCTTAACCCTTTCAGTACCAGCGACGTGTTATATTTTATTCTAGCTATATTTAGACGATAGTATGCAGCTTGGGAAGGAGCTGCGGTAGTTAAAAGGGTTGGTTGAGATAGTTTGATGCCTTATCATTTATAGAGGTCCTTCCTACGCTGAATACAATCTTCTAACCGTTGCCAGAATATGATGAAAAGGACGTCCCTGTTACAGAAGGGGTTAAGAGTCAATTTACCGATTATAGGTGTCACACGCTACGATGAAGGCAACTCTGCATATAACATCAGG
This sequence comes from Paralithodes platypus, assembly GCA_032716605.1. Lineage (NCBI taxonomy): Eukaryota > Metazoa > Arthropoda > Malacostraca > Decapoda > Lithodidae > Paralithodes > Paralithodes platypus. The sequence continues at coordinate 44,439,827 of CM064528.1, forward strand.
GTTTTAGGTGGCCTTATTGATAGCTAGAGTGCTTTGCTTAGATATATAGCATAATTTAGTGATGGCTAACAATAAAGTATAGATGATGGTCTTTCAGTATCATTTAACGTTTTGACGAACACTATACGATTTTTTTTGTGGTGTTGTATCTGTAAGGGCTCTGTCTTGAGTCGGGCACCCCCAGCTTAAGGTGAGATTTCCACTTGAAGGATTTTTTTCTGGACTCCTTTCTCCCTCATGTTTAGCCCCATTGCTTTTGAGATTTTAAGACCTTTGCCCTAGTAGTTTGGATATTTTAAGACATTTTGCCCCATTTCTGTCAATTTTAAGACCTTTCGTGCCGTTAAGGTGTCAATTTTTTTCCTGGCGAGCGATAGCGAGCCTGTAATTTAAGAGCAACCGGCCTCCGGCCGGGAAATTTTTCTACCGAAAAATGTACAAATTTATCTTGAAAGGGGGTCTAGGGGGTGTAATTTTAAGCTTGATGAAAAAGTAGGGAACAAACTAAATACCTCCCCTTAAATAAAATACAAACAACAATAAAATAAATAAATACAAAACAAATACATTAATTGGATATGTTCGAGTAGATAGATAGATAGATAGATAGGAAACAACTCTAGGTATCAAACGGCAAAATAGATTTATAAAATGTGTTAACTCGTTTTGAAAGTCAGACAAAAATCAATAAGGGTGCCATGGTATACCAAAAGAATTGTTGTTGTCATGCTTTTATTGTTGTCCATGTATAATTATGTACAGTTGGCCACATAAGTTGTGCTCATCTCTGTGATCTTATACATGGGAATAAAATACCCATGATTGAAATACGGTTGGAGTTTCTGGTGAAGTGGTCAACTCATATGACTAGGCAACTGATAATTAAAAGAAAACACACTCGCAGCTTTATCATACTAATTTGACTTTCATACATAAGATCACGACGACGAACAGAACTTACTTGGGCAACTGTACGATTATGGTGTTGGGCACAGTCAACTTCCAATATGGGTTTTGTTTTGACTTTGCAATCATAAGAACAACTACTACCGGTATATTATTACTACTTTTTGTTTTGACTTTGCAATCATAAGAACAACTACTACCGGTACATTATTACTACCGTTTGTTTTGTTTTGACTTTGCAATCATAAGAACAACTACTACCGGTATATTATTACTACTTTTTGTTTTGTTTTGACTTTGCAATCATAAGAACAACTACTACCGGTATATTATTACTACCGTTTGTTTTGTTTTGACTTTGCAATCATAAGAACAACTACTACCGGTACATTATTACTACCGTTTGTTTTGTTTTGACTTTGCAATCATAAGAACAACTACTACCGGTATATTATTACTACCGTTTGTTTTGTTTTGACTTTGCAATCATAAGAACAACTACTACCGGTACATTATTACTACCGTTTGTTTTGTTTTGACTTTGCAATCATAAGAACAACTACTACCGGTATATTATTACTACCGTTTGTTTTGTTTTGACTTTGCAATCATAAGAACAACTACTACCGGTATATTATTACTACCGTTTGTTTTGTTTTGACTTTGCAATCATAAGAACAACTACTACCGGTATATTATTACTACCATTTGTTTTGTTTTGACTTTGCAATCATAAGAACAACTACTACCGGTATATTATTGCTACCGTTTGTTTTGTTTTGACTTTGCAATCATAAGAACAACTACTACCGGTATATTATTACTACTTTTTGTTTTGTTTTGACTTTGCAATCATAAGAACAACTACTACCGGTATATTATTACTACCGTTTGTTTTGTTTTGACTTTGCAATCATAAGAACAACTACTACCGGTATATTATTACTACTTTTTGTTTTGTTTTGACTTTGCAATCATAAGAACAACTACTACCGGTATATTATTACTACCGTTTGTTTTGTTTTGACTTTGCAATCATAAGAACAACTACTACCGGTATATTATTACTACCGTTTGTTTTGTTTTGACTTTGCAATCATAAGAACAACTACTACCGGTATATTATTACTACTTTTTGTTTTGACTTTGCAATCATAAGAACAACTACTACCGGTATATTATTACTACCGTTTGTTTTGTTTTGACTTTGCAATCATAAGAACAACTACTACCGGTATATTATTACTACTTTTTGTTTTGTTTTGACTTTGCAATCATAAGAACAACTACTACCGGTATATTATTACTACCGTTTGTTTTGTTTTGACTTTGCAATCATAAGAACAACTACTACCGGTATATTATTACTACCGTTTGTTTTGTTTTGACTTTGCAATCATAAGAACAACTACTACCGGTATATTATTACTACCGTTTGTTTTGTTTTGACTTTGCAATCATAAGAACAACTACTACCGGTATATTATTACTACTTTTTGTTTTGTTTTGACTTTGCAATCATAAGAACAACTACTACCGGTATATTATTACTACCGTTTGTTTTGTTTTGACTTTGCAATCATAAGAACAACTACTACCGGTATATTATTACTACTTTTTGTTTTGTTTTGACTTTGCAATCATAAGAACAACTACTACCGGTATATTATTACTACTTTTTGTTTTGTTTTGACTTTGCAATCATAAGAACAACTACTACCGGTATATTATTACTACCGTTTGTTTTGTTTTGACTTTGCAATCATAAGAACAACTACTACCGGTATATTATTACTACTTTTTGTTTTGTTTTGACTTTGCAATCATAAGAACAACTACTACCGGTATATTATTACTACCGTTTGTTTTGTTTTGACTTTGCAATCATAAGAACAACTACTACCGGTATATTATTACTACCGTTTGTTTTGTTTTGACTTTGCAATCATAAGAACAACTACTACCGGTATATTATTACTACCGTTTGTTTTGTTTTGACTTTGCAATCATAAGAACAACTACTACCGGTATATTATTACTACTTTTTGTTTTGTTTTGACTGCAATCATAAGAACAACTACTACCGGTATATTATTACTACCGTTTGTTTTGTTTTGACTTTGCAATCATAAGAACAACTACTACCGGTATATTACTACTTTTTGTTTTGTTTTGACTTTGCAATCATAAGAACAACTACTACCGGTATATTATTACTACTTTTTGTTTTGTTTTGACTTTGCAATCATAAGAACAACTACTACCGGTATATTATTACTACTTTTTGTTTTGTTTTGACTTTGCAATCATAAGAACAACTACTACCGGTATATTATTACTACCGTTTGTTTTGTTTTGACTTTGCAATCATAAGAACAACTACTACCGGTATATTATTACTACCGTTTGTTTTGTTTTGACTTTGCAATCATAAGAACACTACTACCGGTATATTATTACTACTTTTTGTTTTGTTTTGACTTTGCAATCATAAGAACAACTACTACCGGTATATTATTACTACCGTTTGTTTTGTTTTGACTTTGCAATCATAAGAACAACTACTACCGGTATATTATTACTACTTTTTGTTTTGTTTTGACTTTGCAATCATAAGAACAACTACTACCGGTATATTATTACTACCGTTTGTTTTGTTTTGACTTTGCAATCATAAGAACAACTACTACCGGTATATTATTACTACCGTTTGTTTTGTTTGACTTTGCAATCATAAGAACAACTACTACCGGTATATTATTACTACCGTTTGTTTTGTTTTGACTTTGCAATCATAAGAACAACTACTACCGGTATATTATTACTACTTTTTGTTTTGTTTTGACTTTGCAATCATAAGAACAACTACTACCGGTATATTATTACTACCGTTTGTTTTGTTTTGACTTTGCAATCATAAGAACAACTACTACCGGTATATTATTACTACTTTTTGTTTTGTTTTGACTTTGCAATCATAAGAACAACTACTACCGGTATATTATTACTACTTTTTGTTTTGTTTTGACTTTGCAATCATAAGAACAACTACTACCGGTATATTATTACTACCGTTTGTTTTGTTTTGACTTTGCAATCATAAGAACAACTACTACCGGTATATTATTACTACTTTTTGTTTTGTTTTGACTTTGCAATCATAAGAACAACTACTACCGGTATATTATTACTACCGTTTGTTTTGTTTTGACTTTGCAATCATAAGAACAACTACTACCGGTATATTATTACTACCGTTTGTTTTGTTTTGACTTTGCAATCATAAGAACAACTACTACCGGTATATTATTACTACCATTTGTTTTGTTTTGACTTTGCAATCATAAGAACAACTACTACCGGTATATTATTACTACCGTTTGTTTTGTTTTGACTTTGCAATCATAAGAACAACTACTACCGGTATATTATTACTACTTTTTGTTTTGTTTTGACTTTGCAATCATAAGAACAACTACTACCGGTATATTATTACTACCGTTTGTTTTGTTTTGACTTTGCAATCATAAGAACAACTACTACCGGTATATTATTACTACTTTTTGTTTTGTTTTGACTTTGCAATCCTAAGAACAACTACTACCGGTATATTATTACTACCGTTTGTTTTGACTTTGCAATCATAAGAACAACTACTACCGGTATATTATTACTACTTTTTGTTTTGTTTTGACTTTGCAATCATAAGAACAACTACTACCGGTATATTATTACTACCGTTTGTTTTGTTTTGACTTTGCAATCATAAGAACAACTACTACCGGTATATTATTACTACCGTTTGTTTTGTTTTGACTTTGCAATCATAAGAACAACTACTACCGGTATATTATTACTACTTTTTTATTTTTGCTCATGTAGAAGAGAGAACAAAACTTATACATTTATTGTAAGTAATTATATCCAGGTTACTTCAAAAAGGGCTGGTCCTGTCCAGAGTGAGGTTTGGCATCCTCTACCCAACCTTAGCCGTTTCTGTCTGTCTCTTTTCCTGTACTACTAATCCTACTTCGGGGGCGGGAGGGCTAGGAATCTCCCTCCCTTTCTAAAATTCACCAACTAGACGAGACAGAAACAGGGGTGAGAGAACGCGAAAGTGGTCAAGAATTGGAACTTTAAATGTAGTTTCTGTTCGGACTCGATCTCGAGTAGGCCACCCCCAGCTATGTGTTGTTGTGCCTGGGTATACTCCTACACTTTTTTCGGTCCATAATGATGTTGGAGCTGTGGCCATCAATATTTAGCAGAATTATCAGCTATAATACGGTCATAATACATAAATACATAACACCAAATTGCTCTTACTTTTAATCCATCAGAAATTCACATTATCATTAAATTTCTCTTTAATACCGATGTTCACGGCTCCAACTTCCTTATAGCCTGAAACTCGTATGTGGTCAATTGCTTGTGCTTCAATCAGTCCTCATATATTGCTGATGAAACCCCGAGCGAGGACTTGAGGGATTTTTTTCTTGACTCCTTTCTCCCTCATGTTTAGCCACATTGCTTTTTAGATTTTAAGACGTTTGCTCCATTAATTTGGCGATTTTAGGAACCTTCGCCCCAGTTCTGTCAATTTAAGACCTTTCGTGCCATTTAGGCTACCGAAAAATGTACAATTTTATCTTGAAATGGGGTCTAGGGGGTGTAATTTTAAGTTTGATGGAGGTCTAGGAGATAAACTAAAAACTTCCCCTTAAGTGAGAAGAAAGAACATTTTATATAACCTAATAATTGCCTGTCGTTCTTCAATCCGTCCTCATATATTGGTGATGAAGCCCCGAGCGAGGACCAGTTCCCCCAGCATCACCGCACACCCCGCAGCATAGCCCAGGAACAGCAGGAAGAAGGGCCCCTGCAGGTGGCTCAGGGTGAAGACGATCTGGAAATTAAGGTGTATTAAAGGGAGATGGAGTTTATTTTCCCTTCACTCTCATGTTTAGCCTAATTAGATTTTAGATACTACCCAGGAACAGCAGGAAGGAGGGGCCCTGCAGGTGGCTCAGGGTGAAGACGATCTGGAAATTGGTGTATTAAAGGGAGATAGAGTTTATTTTCCCTTCACTCTCATGTTTAGCCTCATTAGATTTTAGATACTACCCAGGAACAGCAGGAAGGAGGGGCCCTGCAGGTGGCTCAGGGTGAAGACGATCTGGAAATTGGTGTATTAAAGGGAGATAGAGTTTATTTTCCCTTCACCCTCATGTTTAGCCTCATTAGATTTTAGATACTACCCAGGAACAGCAGGAAGAAGGGCCCCTGCAGGTGGTTCAGGGTGAAGACGATCTGGAAATTAAGGTGTATTAAAGGGATATAGAGTTTATTTTCCCTTCACCCTAATGTTTAGCCTCATTAGATTTTAGATACTACCCAGGAACAGCAGGAAGGAGGGGCCCCTGCAGGTGGCTCAGGGTGAAGACGATCTGGAAATTAAGGTGTATTAAAGGGAGATGGAGTTTATTTTCCCTTCACTCTCATGTTTAGCCTCATTAGATTTTAGATACTACCCAGGAACAGCAGGAAGGAGGGGCCCTGCAGGTGGCTCAGGGTGAAGACGATCTGGAAATTAAGGTGTATTAAAGGGAGATGGAGCTTATTTTCCCTTCACTCTCATGTTTAGCCTCATTAGATTTTAGATACTACCCAGGAACAGCAGGAAGGAGGGGCCCTGCAGGTGGCTCAGGGTGAAGACGATCTGGAAATTAAGGTGTATTAAAGGGAGATGGAGTTTATTTTCCCTTCACTCTCATGTTTAGCCTCATTAGATTTTAGATACTACCCAGGAACAGCAGGAAGGAGGGGCCCTGCAGGTGGCTCAGGGTGAAGACGATCTGGAAATTAAGGTGTATTAAAGGGATATAGAGTTTATTTTCCCTTCACTCTCATGTTTAGCCTCATTAGATTTTAGTTACTACCCAGGAACAGAAGGCAGGTGGTTCAGGGTAAACGCGATCTGCAAAGTTATGGAGTGTACATTAAGGGGACCTGCCACTTTTTACTCGTGAGGGTGTCAGTGAAATTCGTCTGAGTTCAATAATATTTGAGACACTTATAGGGGACCTAAAAAGAGAGAGATTCCTGTAATCTTAATTCTCTAGGGCAATTAGTGTTTTAGTTTAAAGGGAGATACGCTGAAGATGAAGATGATGATGCTGAATTGGCTTTTTTGTTTAACCTTTTCTCCCTCATGTTCAGTCCCATTAGTAATGAGATTATCAGACGTTTGCCCCATTATTGTGTCGATTTTAAGACCTTTCGCCCAATTTCTTTGTCAATATTAAGACCTTTCGTGTCATTTAGGTGTCGATGAATTTCCTTGCGAACAATAGCGACCCTGTAATTTGTCTCAAAGTTAGAAGAGGAACCATAAAAACGACCCACCTCCCCTTAAATGTAAGAATGTCCCATCTTTCATAATTGTATATTAACCCCTTCTGTCCCGGTGCTGTTCATTATATTCTGGCAACTATTAGAAGATTTTGTGCCGCTTAGGAAAGACGTCTACTCATTAAGGGGGGATGGGCCGGTTTTCTGGACCACTTTCTCCCTCATGTTTAGCCCCACTAGTTTTCAGATGTTAAGATGTTTGCCCCATTAGTTAGTCGAATGTAAGACCTTTTGCCCCATTTCTTCGTCAATATTTAGACCTTTGGTGATATATAGGTGTCGATTTTTTCCCTGGCGAACGATAGTGAGCTTGTAATGTTGGAAGAACCGGCCTCCGGCCGGGAAATTTTTCTACCGAAAAATGTACAAATTAATCTAGAAGGGGGATCTAATGGATTTTTTTTTTAATTTGATGAAGGTCTAGGGAGGAAACTAGAAAAATAACGAATACATGCAAAAATCGCCCAAAAAGTGAACCATCTCCCCTTAAAAGGCTACAGACTATCTCAATTAATCCTTTTAGCTACCTTATATCCTTCCTAAGCTTCACAAAATCGCTTAAATGTAGCTGAAATAAAATACAAAAGACGTTGGTGGTGCAGAAGGGGTTGTATAGCGTTCGCTGAATTCTGAAGCCTGAAAATAAATGTGAAAACTAATGGGGCTAAACATGAGGAAGAAGGGGAACCAGAAAAACGACCCATCTCCCCTTAAATGTAAGACGGTCCCACCTTTCACAATTTTATATTAACCCTTTCACGCTTGTATGGACGCCAGGGTTGCCGATTAGCAATCATAAATAGAGTTCTCTCAATCATGTAATTACCTCTCCAAAATTAGTGTTCTGCCCACAGCAAGCTCAAAGACAACTGCAGACGTTGAAGTAAATAAACTAAAGATTTCTAAGCACCCCTAATGGTCACAAAGGCTTTAAAGTATCCCAGAATAGGCTCAAGTGGCGTCCTGTGCGTGAAAGGGTTAATGTATAGCGTTTGCTGAATTCTGAAGCCTGAAGATAGATATATATTCTTTTATACTTCTACTTTTATCTGCAAGCTCACCTCCGCTGTACTCTTCCCGGCCACTCCTTCCTCCTCTTTGTCTCCTTCAGTAGTGTCCCGCGAGTTCTCCTCCTCCTTCGCTCTCCTGACGAAGATGGCATGGGAGTCCTTCACCCACTTCCCGACAAGTCCTCCGTAAAGGCACCTCTTGATCACCAGGTCGAAGGTCTTCTTGTACGGCGCACCCTGAGTTGAGAGCCGATTGTTAACCCTCTATGTAATTAACTTGCTCATGTAGTGATGTACACCCTATGTGGTGGATTGTGTTCTTTTATTTCAATTTTTGTTTATTTTAGTGAGCGTTGTTTCCACATAGCGATTTTGATAATTAATTTGACTATATATTGTCTTTGTCCCAGTTTTGGTTTGCTTTGTTTGTAAGTTTTACATTTTAATTGAGTATTAATATTAATTCAGTATTCGATAAATGGATATAAAATCGTAGTTATGTACTGTGGTGCTAATAAGTCGTGCCTCAACTGCCATTATGTTTGGTTCGTTCAGTGCTGTTTTAATGTATGTCAGATGTTGAATAGGGTGGGTAAGTGTAGGAACATGTTTGAATATCTCACTCGAAACGAAAAAAATCTAATTTTTGATATTGCTGATACCATTTATTGTTCATAATATAATTGGTGCCGAGACATCACTTATTAGGCCGACTGTACTTAACCTTTGACTGCCTTGATGGTGTAATGATTTGAGTGTTCTGTATGTGGTAACCCAGGTTCGAATCCCGGGTGGATCATATGTTTTCATTAATTTAATTGGGAGGTGTTTGGTGTTGGAAGTGAGATTAATACATTAGATTATTAATTTTATCCTGGCCCTAATAAGACTATACAATTTAGTTTAGGAAGGAATTATGGAGGTCTGAGAGCTTATTGAGATAGATTTGACCTAGTTTAGACCTAAAGATCCATTTTAGGCCCCCACAATTGTATAGCGGTATCCAAGAAACCATTTGCATCATTTGCAGTCATGGCAAGAAATCGTGGTCTAAATACATAATTTCTCCTTTGGTACAGATACATACTGTAGTACTAAAGCCGCTGTCACACGAGCGATTTTTCCGTCAATTTTCCATGAACAAGCCTTTTCTCGTTATATTTAGGGACTTTTTTGCACTGGTATCGGTAACTAGACTGAAGGTAGAGTATGTTAGGCGGCTGCATTCTGATAAAGTGTAATATTTGAAGCTGCCAGACCATAATTGCCCGTAAAAATTGCTCGAAAAACGGCTCGTGTGACTCCGGCTTAATCAGATAAATAAATCCAATTGCAGCCACAGAAACTCTAAAATTATACCATTACTGGAAGGCTGGATCTGAGGCATAGTTATGTTATTTGTAATTATCAATATCTTAACATTATATATAGAACAATAATCAATTCAAAACTGATTTATACAGACAAAAAAATACTTCTCTAGGGAGACACATTATGTGCTCTGTAATAAACACAAGCTTGGCCGCCACTAGAGAACAGGTTAACCCTTTCACACATTTATGACGCAGAGGTTGCCAGATTAGCAATAAGAAATAGTTCTCTCACTCTTATAATTACCTCTCCAAAATTAGTTTTCTGCCCACAGCTAACTCAAAGACAACTGCAGAGGTTGAAGTAACTAAACTAAAGGTTTCTAAATACCCCTGATGGTAACAAAGGCTTTAAAGTATCCCCAATAGGGTCAAAATTACGTCATATGCGTGAAAGGGTTAATACTAGTGGGAGCTATTCGATTCTTATTCTTGATTTCAGTTATTTATCAGAGACTCCTAAGTCAAATATGCCAGAAAGGTGCCAATGTGATATCGCCTTCCCTCACTTTAGGCAGCAACCATCCCAGGCCCGAAGGAAAGCTCTCTCCGCTGGCCAGATGAAAGTCGGTCTTCCTCTTGGGGTTGTTATTGTGCATGGCCACCAGCAGCTCCAGGCTAACCTTGAAGTACATGTAGGCGTACCCACCACTGGCTACCTTCAACAGATTTTCCTCGGTGGTGTGGTAAGACATTCCTTTGAACAGTTCCTGGTATATTGGGACGTCTGATGTGGACAGAAGTTGATATTCTGAACCCTATGTGAGAAAACAAATATATAGTAGTATTAGTATGTAGGTCACCCAGGTGACCTAGATGTGTGTGAATTTTGTCTTTTGTCTGTGTTTGTTCGTTGTTCTGTTTTGTGTTTTCCCTGTTCTTGCTCTGTCTTGAGTCGGCCACCCCCAAGAAAATAAAAACAAAAAAATAATAAAACAGAGGAAAATAAAAATAAAAATAGGAAAGGTGGGGATTGGGCCTGAGCACATACGTACATACATACATACATACATTAGTATTTACACTGTTTATTATTTGCGATGCGATTCTACAGTTACAGTAGTTATATCAATAATGTTTATCAAAATGTCATAAATATATTAACCCCTTCAGCCCGATGACGTAGTTTTCATCATATTCTGGTTACCATTAGACGATTTTCTTTAGCTTATAATCTATCTCTAGGACTCAAAGGGGTAAATACGATCTCAATAAACCGTCAGAACTCTACATAACATAGATATCAATAAACCCTCTACATAACATAGATATCAATAAACCCTCTACATAACAGATCTCAATAAACCCTCTACATAACATAGATCTCAATAAACCCTCTGCATAACATAGATCTCAATAAACCCTCTACATAACATAGATCTCAATAAACCCTCTACATAACATAGATCTCAATAAACCCTCTACATAACATAGATCTCAATAAACCCTCTGCATAACATAGATCTCAATAAACCCTCTACATAACATAGATCTCAATAACCTCTGCATAACATAGATCTCAATAAACCCTCTACATAACATAGATCTCAATAAACCCTCTACATAACATAGATCTCAATAAACCCTCTACATACATAGATCATAAACCCTCTACATAACAGATCTCAATAAACCCTCTACATAACATAGATCTCAATAAACCCTCTACATAACATAGATCTCAATAAACCCTCTGCATAACATAGATCTCAATAAACCCTCTACATAACATAGATCTCAATAAACCCTCTACATAACATAGATCTCAATAAACCCTCTACATAACATAGATCTCAATAAACCCTCTACATAACATAGATCTCAATAAACCCTCTGCATAACATAGATCTCAATAAACCTCTACATAACATAGATCTCAATAAACCCTCTGCATAACATAGATCTCAATAAACCCTCTACATAACATAGATCTCAATAAACCCTCTACATAACATAGATCTCAATAAACCCTCTACATAACATAGATCTCAATAAACCCTCTACATAACATAGATCTCAATAAACCCTCTACATAACATAGATCTCAATAAACCCTCTACATAACATAGATCTCAATAAACCCTCTACATAACATAGATCTCAATAAACCCTCTACATAACATAGATCTCAATAAACCCTCTACATAACATAGATCTCCATAAACCCTCTACATAACATAGATCTCCATAAACCCTCTACATAACATAGATCTCCATAAACCCTCTACATAACATATATCTCAATAAACCCTCTACATAACATATATCTCAATAAACCCTCTACATAACATATATCTCAATAAACCCTCTACATAACATAGATCTCAATAAACCCTCTACATAACATAGATCTCAATAAACCCTCTGCATAACATAGATCTCAATAAACCCTCTACATAACATAGATCTCAATAAACCCTCTACATAACATAGATCTCAATAAACCCTCTACATAACATAGATCTCAATAAACCCTCTACATAACATAGATCTCAATAAACCCTCTACATAACATAGATCTCAATAAACCCTCTACATAACATAGATCTCAATAAACCCTCTACATAACATAGATCTCAATAAACCCTCTGCATAACATAGATCTCAATAAACCCTCTACATAACATAGATCTCAATAAACCCTCTACATAACATAGATCTCAATAAACCCTCTACATAACATAGATCTCAATAAACCCTCTACATAACATAGATCTCAATAAACCCTCTACATAACATAGATCTCAATAAACCCTCTACATAACATAGATCTCAATAAACCCTCTACATAACATATATCTCAATAAACCCTCTACATAACATAGATCTCAATAAACCCTCTACATAACATAGATCTCAATAAACCCTCTACATAACATAGATCTCCATAAACCCTCTACATAACATAGATCTCAATAAACCCTCTACATAGATCTCAATAAACCCTCTACATAACATAGATCTCAATAAACCCTCTACATAACATAGATCCTTCTTAAACTGCATAAAACCGTCTAATTTTAGCCAGAATGAAAGGTAAGAAGGGGTTAGGGTGTGACTGACCGTTTGTTTGGTCTATTAATTAATTTATTCATATTTTTGTTAGTTTCCTCCCTAGACCTCCATCAAGCTTAGAAAAACCCCCTAGAACCTCCTTCAAGATAAATTTGTAAATTTTTCGGTAGAAAAATGTCCCGGTCAAAGGCCGGTTCCTCAAATTGCAGGCTCGCTATCTCTCGCCAGGAAATAATCGACACCTAAATGGCACGAAAGGTCTTAAAATTGACAACAAAATATGGCGAAAGGTCTTAAAATCGCCAAACTAATGGGCCGAACGTCTTATAATCTCAAAACTAGTGGGGCTAAACATTAGGGAGAAGGGAGTCCAGAAAAACTATCTTCCTTTCCTTAATACGTGACTTTTCTGTTGCCCACACAAACCTTGTGAATAGTCATCCCATAGGATAACCCCGACCGCAGCAGCTCAGGAAGGGTGTTGATGGTTGTGGGTGGAAAGGGCACAGTCAGGGTACTGGTGAGAGAGGTCTTGTAGTACGCAGTTACCAAAAATGCATACAGGAACCAGAACCCTAAAAACACCTATTGAAAAATTTGCATTTAGATAAATATTCTTCAGGAACTGCAGCAAAACAATTAATACATTTTTTATTAATTTCACCACAACACCAAACACCTCTAATGAAAGCATATATTATGTGATCCACCAGGATTCGAACCCGGGTTATCACACACAGATTTTTATACACCTTAACCATTACACCACCAAGACGGTTAAAGGTTTATGCACACGCCTAAGGCTTATTATCCATTCTCGAATACTGGATATTAATCTAATCATGTTCATATGCATAATTCATATTCATATTCATGTTCATAATCATGTGCTGGTTGGGGGGAGGGGCGTCGACTGACTGGGGACAGAGGTGCATGGGGGCGGTTCGTTCGTGGCCACCCCTTCGGGGATCACGGCGTCAGGCAATAGATAGATAGATAGATGTTCATATTCCCACCGCACTATGGTATGATGGCAAATCTTTTGTAAGGCTACACAAGATAATTTTGATGACGGTTAAGAGGAGTGACCTTACAAAAAATCACTGGAGATTATATTGCTTAGAACTTTGCTATATCCTCACCCTGCCTGCCTGTAGTGAGAGGGAGTGTTGAAGCGACTGACTGAGGAAGGAGGCCAAGACGTGCATGAAGGCGTGGGAGGACAGGAGGCGGGAGGAGGTGAGAGTGGCCTGATTTTGGTAGATGACGTGGTAGAGCAGCGACCCACCACCCACGGACACCAACACACACAGCCATACACTCGCTAGCGAAGGAATAATACCAATGTAGAAACTTGGCGACATGGCGTGGCAGAATATATCTGAACATCGGTATGTCTTTGTTTGTCTAAGTAATAATGTTTGTGGTATGCTACTGCAGTGTAAAATATACTGGTATTATTATTGAGATGCTCCGTTTTACTGAAATTTATAGTCTGAGAAGGCCCTTCTAAACTAAACTGAACATTTTTATCCACTTATTTTTTCATATTGGATTGATAGTTTTATAGTCCTATATATTATGATTTATTATATTTATTATAAAAGTATATATTATTTAGGAGTTATATTTTTAATGACACATGTTTGGAAAAAGTGAAACCCTCTTATTCATTTCTAAAGGGCATGAGTAACTTCCGCCAGGTTGATTTGAGTGTGCACTGTCAAAATGTGAACACTTATGGGGGGATGGCTCGTTTTTCTGGATCCCCTAGTCCCTCATGTTTAGCCCCATTAGTTTTGAGATTTTAAGACATTCGTTCCATTAGTTTGGCGATTTTGATTCAAGTATCAATTCTTATTTCCAGGCGAGCGAGAACAAGCTTTCAATTTAGGAGAAACCAGCCTATGACCGCGACATGTACAAATTTAGTTTGAAGAGCTATCTAGGGAGCATTTTGCTTAGCCTGAAGGAAGGAATGGGGAGATGTTTTTTATTCGGTTGAATGGGAAACTAAAAAAATACACTGACTTCTGAAGGGCGTGAGTAACTTGCGCCAGGCTGGGTTTGGTGTGATCTTGGCAGTGATGAAGGTGAGGGAATCCACACAGTAGGTGACGGTGTAGTCCAGCACCTTGGTCCTCTCGTACGTCTGAAGTACGTTCAGGGAGAAGTTGGCACGACCGGACTCCATATCGCCCACCACACCTCCAAAGTGACCCTGTGTCAAGGAAAATGAATCCTTTTTGTACCGACGACGTCTTTTTATCTTTATTCTGGCTAATATTAGAAGATTATATTTACAGACTTCAAACTATCTCGCATAACCATTTTTACTACCACAGATCCTTCTCAAACTGCACACAAGCAGTGCTCCTCCTCATATGGTGTTTATTTTAATTCTGTCAACTTTTCTAAGTTATTTCAATACACCACAGATGTTCGGCATCCCTCCGCCTCGTAACGTGCAAGTTGCCGAAAGGTCCCCGGTTCGTGCCCGGGTCTGGGCACCAGATGTGGTGTATTTATATCTCGGTAATTGGCTGTGTGAGGAAGACTGTTCCCTGTAATGGTCAGATGTTTTTGCTTAGTTTCATAAAGTAAAATATTATCTGAATGTTTTTATCAATTTTATTAATATAAAAATCACACAAATGCAATATACTCACATCTTCCTTAATGTAGCCCCATAGACCATCTTCGGGCTTAACCATGGCATATGAAAAATTGAGTTGTGCAGCTACTACGTCCAGCAGAAACTTGTCTATGCTGGGCTTCATTTTAAGATAAACCGACCCTTCAGTTTCCGAATAGTCGATGAGTGGTATGAAATCCAGTGCAACACCTATAACATGGTGTCAAACACGAACATGTTTAGTTTTTAAATGAATATATGAATGAATTGAATATAATTTACATGAAAATGCATGTTTCTATTTGGGCCATTTTATCACTTCCAAAGATATAAAAGGACTTGTAAATCATAATTTGTAATTTTGTATATATGATAATATTAACAAAACAAATAAAACATGATTTACGACTCTACGAATTGTCTATCGTTGCCAGCCTGACCTGTAAGTTTTGTTCCATAGAAGTTGGCCATCTGTTCGGGGAATATGTTCTCCGTACTGGTGAGTCCTGTGTCTCTGGACCACCTGTTTACAGTGAGGACTAGCGGGGAGCCTGAAGGGTGCAATAGCTGGCGGATTAATACACTCCAGTAGCTCTTGTTTTGAGACTCCTCTTGGACGAGAGCTGCCACGTTCTCCTCCTTCGCCAGGCGCTGGTCTAAGAGTAATTGTTCTGCTTCGGTGGAGGTTTGTGTGTGGACCAGGAAGTAATGAGTGAGCCTCTTGCTATAATAGGAAACTAATAACAAAGGCAGGAGTCGAGAATCTGGAGGTTGTGACATTATGTAGGTCACACAGGAAAATGGATTAAGTTTTTCTACATGCATGATTATATACTGGAATGTTTCTTGAACTTGGTTAAAATTTTGATCTGTTAAAACTATACTAACATACGGCTCCGGTACAGTCGCATCATCTATATATATTCCAGTAGCATGTGAAAGAAAATTAATCTCCCGATATGCCTCCACATGAGTTGAATTCATAATATTTGAACTTTGGTCTGCTATAATAACTTTGAAGCACTGGGGAGTGTATTGTGTGTGTAAGACTTCCATCAGTAGGGGTAACTCAGTAACTCGGTCATCTTGGGTTGTCTCCATATCTGCAGTAGGAACGCCAAGAACAGTGTGAGGTGCCTCGCTTGATGTGTTGATGGTGAGTAGCAGAGAGAAGACTATGGCTGCTACTGTTGGAGTGAGAGTCATTCTTGAAGTTGGTATACTGCAAAGAAGATACAGTCCTTGATGGTTTGTTTGTCGAAAAATGTACAAATTTATCTTGAAGGGGGGTCTTGGGGGTGTTTTTTTAAGCTTGATGAATGTTTAGGGAGGAAACTAAACAAATAATAAGAAGGTAAGTAAATAAGCAAATCAATACGCTCATCCCCCTTAATGAAAAAAGTATGCCTACAGTAGCCCTGCATAGAAAAACAAAACAAAAACGGAGTTGTAGGATACAGTAGGTTCCACATTACTGGCAATGTTATGGTGTTTTACATTACCGCAATCCACTGGCATTATATACAGTCTTGTTTGTTGTAATTTGTTTTACGTTTAGTTTTACCTTTTTACTTACAGTAGGTCTAGCTTATTTACCTGGGAATACTTTGATCGAGTAAGACAAATATATCGTATAATTTTAGTGTACTCGGATTGAGGTATTCAGCTCTGTCTCGAATCGGCCACCCCCAGAAAAAAGGGGGAATGGGCCTGAGTAAATAGATAGATAGTTTAATGTTTCCCAAAATCTAAATCTAAACATTCCCCCATATGCAAGGGTTAAGACTGTTTGCCTTAAGGGGGGATGGTTAGTTATTCTGACCCCTCGTTCTTCCTCATGTTTAGCACCATTAGTTTTCAGATTTGAAGACTTGTTTATGCAAGTCCATGACATCAGAAATGAAGCACAGGTTGATTAGAGACCAAAACATTAAATATATTCCCTAAGTGAATTACATAATTATATATATATATATTTTGTTTTGTTTTCTATGTTATTGAGGGAGGCAAAAGGCAAAACTGCCTATAGCGAGTGCCTCCCCCATAGTTGAAAGAGTGACCGGGCCAAAATCAAGGGACGTTCGAGCCAAAATGCCTGGACACACTGAATTTGAAGCAATTTAAGTCATAGAAAGAGGGAAAGACTGATTCTGGGAGAGAGTTCCAGAGCTCAGCTGTTGAGTAGAAGAAAGTTTGAGAGTAACATTTCACTCTTGGGTTGGAGAGTTGCATAGAGTAGGGGTGGGATTGAGTTGCAAGACGGTTACCACGTGCCCTACGTAAAGGAGGTGGTATACACTGGGAAAGCTCTGAGGAACACTGATTATTATAGTAGCGATAGAATAGCGAGAGAGATGCAACATTGCGGCGGAGAGAGAGAGATTGCAGAGAGTTGGTGAGTGGACGGGAGTTAATGATACGAAAGGCCTTCCTTTCAACTTTGTCTAGGAGAGCGGTGTGAGAGGAACCTTCCCACACATGTGAACAACACTCAATACAAGGACGCACTATGCCCCTGTACAGAGCAAGAAGCTGTGCAGGGGAAAAGAACCACCTAAGGCGGTTGAGCACACCCAGCTTCTGGGAGGCTGCCTTAGCAAGACTGGTAATATGGTCCTTCCAATTGAGAGCAGAAGAAAAGGAGACGCCAAGAATATTGAGAGAAGTTGAAGGATTGATTTTTGTATTGTTGAAGAATAAGGGATAGTCCGCTGGGAGTTCCTTACGGGTAGATAGATGGAGAAATTGGGTTTTGGAAGCATTAAAGGTAACAAGGTTTTCTCTGCCCCAATTGGAGATAGTATTTAGATCATAGTTTAAGAGTTCTATGGCTTCATTACATTTGTCGTTGAGGGATTGTTGGCTGGGGCGTTCTGAAAAACTAATGGAGTAGTGTAAGGTTGAGTCGTCTGCATATGAATGGATGGGAATTGAGGTACAGTTGAGGAGATTATTTATAAAAATTAGAAAAAGAATAGGAGATAGGACAGAGCCCTGAGGAACACCGGAGTTTATAGGGTGAGGAAGTGAACAATGGCCGTCCACAACCGCGGCTATGGAACGGCCGGAAAGGAAATTAGAGACAAAGGCACAGATGGAGGGATAGAAACCGAAGGAGGGTAGTTTAGAAATTAAAGATTTGTGCCAGACTCTATCAAAGGCTTTTGATATGTCTAGTGCAATAGAAAAAGTTTCACCGAAGTCCCGAAAGGAGGATGACCAAGAGTTAGTAAGATAATGAAAGAAGATCACCAGTAGAGCGACCCTTAAGGAAGCCATACTGGCAATCTGAGAGCAGATTATGAGAAGAGAAATGCTTAAGAAATTTGGAAGCAAGAATAGTTTCAAATACTTTAGAAAGACAAGAGATGAGAGCAATTGGACGATAGTTGGAGGGTTGAGAGCGGTCACCCTTCTTTGGGACAGGTTGAATGTGAGCAAACTTCCAGCATGAAGGGAAGACGTTAGAGGATAGACAGAGACGAAAGAGTTTGCCTAGGCAGGGAGCCAGCACAGAAGCACAGTTTTTGAGAACAACAGGAGGAACACCGTCCGGACCGTACGCCTTATTAGTATTAAGCCCAGAGAGGGTAGAAAGTACATCTTTAGAAGAGATAAGGATATTAGGCATAAGTAGGAGAGAGGAGATACATATATATATGTTAGTAAAGCCAGGTAATAAATTTTCTTTAATACATACGAGGTTGAAAGAAATGGCAATTTCTGCGTTGGAAATTTTATTATTCAAAGTTTCCAGGTCTCTGATGAGTTTTCGCTGGGTGGCAGAAAGTAGATGAATGAGATGAGCAAAATTCATGGTGGTACAGGGTTACATAAATGTACATAATGATACAGGATATACGACGCGTTTCACTGGACAACCAGCATTATCAAGTAAGGGTAGAATGATATAAAAGTTAAACAGGAAGGGTATATATAGAGGGTGGAGGATCAGAGGAGGCGAAAATCAGGGGGCAAAAGTCTCCTATTGGTGGAGGGGTATTCTAGGAGTGCAAAAGGGGGAACCGCTTCACGCAGGTGCACTGGACGCGGGATGGTGTTGGTCGGTTGGCGGGGTCAAAGCTGATTGGCTGCGTGTCGAGGGGCGTGGCCTAAGTTGCGTGGTACGTGTGGCGCCGGCAGAAGACGAAGCTGAAGGAGGTAGCGCGGGGGGCTGCGTCAAGGGCACCGTGGGGCGAGGGGGGGCGTTAGGTCCTGTAGGGTAGTGCCTTTTGGCAGAAGGAAGGATCTGAAGGTCCAGAGTTTGGTTGTTGATGTTAGGATGTAAGGCTTGGATATATAACGCTTCGAGTATAGGTAATCTCCTTGGGTCACTTTCTTTATCGAGTATGGTTGTGTGTTTCTCTAACTCGTTGCGTGTGAGGTGGGGGTGAGATAGTGGTGTTTGATGGGTCCAGCCTGAAGGTGAAGAGTTAACCGACGTGAAAGACGAGTCTGCGTCATGCCAATATAGGAATGAGGTCCACAGTCCTCATAATTACAGGTATGTTGGTAAATGACGTGATCGTCGGTCATCAGGCTCTTTATCTTGGTGGAAGCTGGTTTGTTGCGGAGAACGAGGTTGGAGGTCTTGGGGGGATTAGTAATAAATTATTAATTTGATTTTGTTTTCTGGGTTGGTTGGGTGGACATGCTTGGAGATTATTTCTTTTAAGACGGCCTCGTCATTTTTGTGTTCAGAGGACATGTAATTGCAGTAGAAGATCTTAATTTCATTGCGGGGGGGTCAATGTTGGGAGGGCTTTGGGTGTACCATTTTTCAAGATGGTGGTTGATGGTGCTGGAGATGTCGGAGTAGGAGTATCCATTATTCACTAAAACTTGGGATAGTTTCTAGTTCTTGGTGGGTGTCGGCCCAGGTAGAGCAGTGCGTGAGGGCTCTCATTACATAGGCGGAGATGGAGGATAGAAGATAACGGCGGGGGCATTCACTATCGCCGTTGAGGCATTGTCCTGTGTTGGTTGGTTTAGTGTAGACGGTGGTTTTGAACCCATGGTCGTTCAGAGCTACGAGGATGTCGGGGAAGGGGAGTTGTCCATTGTTTGATTTTTCAAAGGTGAAGAGATTACCTATACTCGAAGCGTTATATATCCAAGCCTTACATCCTAACATCAACAACCAAACTCTGGACCTTTTGATCCTTCCTTCTGCCAAAAGGCACTACCCTACAGGACCTAACTCCCCCCCCTCGCCCCACGGTGCCCTTGACGCAGCCCTCCGCGCTACCTCCTTCAGCTTCGTCTTCTGCCGGCGCCACACGTACCACGCAACTTAGGCTACGCCCCTCGACACGCAGCCAATCAGCTTTGACCCCACCAACCGACCAACACCATCCCGCATCCAGTGCGCCTGCGTGAAGCGGTTCCCCCTTTTGCACTCCTAGAATACCCCTCCACCAATAGGAGACTTTTGCCCCCTGATTTTCGCCTCCTCTGATCCTCCACCCTCTATATATACCCTTCCTGTTTACCTTTTATATCATTCTACCCTTACTTGATAATGCTGGTTGTCCAGTGAAACCCGTCGTATATCCTGTATCATTATGTACATTTATGTAACCCTGTACCACCATGAATTTTGCTCATCTCATTCATCTACTTCCTGCCACCCAGCGAAAACTCATCAGAGACCTGGAAACTTTGAATAGTAAAATTTCCAACGCAGAAATTGCCATTTCTTTCAACCTCGTATGTATTAAAGAAAATATATATATATATATATATATATATATATATATATATATATATACACAATAATGGGTTGACATATTGTAATCGGAACAATCACATTCACACAGTGTATTATCTTGCATACCACACAGAACTTAAATCATTACGAGATAAGGAATACAATAGTTTATTGATATTTCTATTATTGCACTGTGTATGTGAATTCTTTAGACGCAATACCAATGATACAATGACAATGGTATATTGGTAATAAGTATCTACATTATCGATAGTATTGAGCTGTTATAAGAAACAATAACTCGCCATAGAATGATATATAATACACTAACAGTTATTGCATTAATTCAGTAGCTAATTTACCCACTATCATAATTATCGTAAGTATTGTAAGTCCACTGTTTGTAAAGAATATGTAGACAGTTGCACCAAATGAATATGCAACTACAAAACTTGCTTATCCATTAAATCATAATATCCATTATATTCATATCTTGGGACATAAAAGCTAACTAAGCCTTACTGTAAGGAACACAAGCTTATTGCCTGATAATGATACAGACATGTTAAACAAAATTCTAGAAGCCGGTATCACATGTGCAGTTTTAAATCAACTTTTATCGCAAGACTAATCTGGCATAATTTATACTGATCTGCTTATGGAATTATTGTACAAGCATTCCTTTATCATCAGTTTCGTTTCCAATACCAATGCAAAATATCCACAAATAATTGCAAATTTACGATAATTGTTCTCGTGAAATTCCTAAATACAGTATGCCTCATTGAAGATTGAAGATTTCTGAATTAATTACACATTGATTAACTGGGAAATGCCATAGTTCATATTATTCAGATGACTGAAATGTTTGAGTCGTTTAAGACCTCGGGATGATTTTTAATGGTTATTTTGTGGCAGACTGTAATTTGGAACCTAAAATTGAACAGCTTCGCAATGTACAGTCAAGGTTATGAAGACCTTAGCAACTCGTAGTGATGCAATAAGATAGTGAAAGATTAGTTAAAATAGGACTAAAGAGGCTATCAACCCTAGTGGATTATTAAGCCTTCACAGTGTAAGTCATGAATAGAGTAAAAACTGGAGCCCCTTTTCGAGAACTCCAGAAGGGTTGATAGCCTCTGAAGTCCTATTTAAGCTAACTATCAACTTCACACCATTAATTGTACCAGTTCGGTGTCTTAGTACTATGGGCCGGCTCTTGGCCATAGAATGACAGAAGATTTCTATTATAGTTGAAGCAGAGATTCAGAGCACGATAAGCCACACTTGAGTCTTGGGATCCTGGTAGCTTATAGGGCACACTAGAGCCTTGGGATCTGTGTAGTGTATAGAGATCCTCAGGGCATTGGGATTCAGGTAATTTATATAAATTATTTGAGCATTGGGATTCCTGTAATTTATAGGAATCCTTTGAATTTTGTGATCCAGGTAATCTATATGAGTAGTTTGAGCATTGGAACCCAGGTAATTTATCGGAATCCTCTGAATTTTGGGACCCGTGGAATCTATAGGAATCAGCCGAGTCTTGGGGTCTACGCAACTGATGCCGATTGTAAGCGTAACTAGGAATGCCACCGTCGCTCCTCCAAAGTAAGTGTCCGTGATCGACCGGCTTCTGCACTAGCGAACCGGTCTTCTCCCAGCGTCTTAACCAGCGGTAGACGGTGGAGAGGCTGGCCCTGGTCTCTTCGGCTATATCCGTGGCTGTCTTGCCCATCAGTCGCAGCCACACTATCTTGCAGCGCTGGGCATGGTCCAGACGGGTTCTAGAAGCGCGGCCTGCCATTTTGGTCTCTTGCGAATCTATGTTGAAAATGTCGGTATTTAAAGTACTGAGGCTAAGGGAGGTCTTGCAAAAAATATTATAAAACAAATAAAAACAAATATAAATATACAAATATAAATACAGTATACTGTATATATATATATATATATATATATTAATAATAACAAATAAGGGTCCATCCTTGGTCTTCAAAATGTGGTCTTCCTTTTTGGTCGTGTGTCAATCTTTGTAGAAAATGTTGGGTGTAAAAAAATGCGGTAACTGTTGCTATAATTTGAGATTTTGTTTTTAGTATTTTTGACACATATAACCTTAGCCATAGAGCAAACAAAGATTACGCCTGGAACCTACTCAATATGTGTTTAAAGTATCATATTTTCTCCTATAACACCAAGTATGTTCTCCAAGGCAAAACCAATATATTATTATTAGTTGTGTTGATATCAAAAGGGCCCTAAATAATGACACATTAACAACACCAGAATGTCAAGGCAATAATCCATTACTGTGAACACACGCCAACCTACTCCAAACCTCCATCCTTCCCCAACAAGGGACTCTGGTTCTCGAAAAGGGGCTCCAGTCCTGAAAATGTACTTGACTTACAGTGTGCTGGCTTAATAATTCCGAAGGGTTGATAGCCTCTGAAGTTCTATTTTAACTAACTAATTCCCCAACACTACTGTCTCTCTTCGGTGCTTGGAGGGGAGGCTGATTTCGCTGGAGACGATGTGTTTTTATATTTGAAAGAGGCTGGCCTCTTTGTTTTTATGATTGCATTGCTTTTACATTGATGTCTAATTTTAGTCTTCCGCATATGTGTTAGCTTGTTCGGCGCCATATGACCTTGTTGTTGCGGTGCCAAGTTTTCTATCAATCAATCAATCCCAGTCTTGCCAATTTAGCTACTTTCCCGGTAGATCTAGAGGTATTTACTAAGATCTAGAGGCAAATTTGTATATCTAGTGACATGGATTCTTGCAATATTCTTGAGATTTGAGCCTTTTAGAGCAATATTGTAGAGATTTAGGCATTATTGGCATTTATTTGAAACTCTGATCCTTCCCCAACATTAATGCATCAAGATAAACACTGGGATTCTTCAGTCTGTGAATCAAAACAGAGACCTTTCATACCTCCCTCTACAAACCTGAATCCCACAACAGAACCATGGGACTTTCTCCACAAAACATCTTCCCACCACTACAAATTACCCCGTGCATAAACACAACCAAACTAGGGACTGGAGTTCTCGAAAAGGGGCTCGACCAGTCCTGGCGTTATTCTGACTTACAGTGTGCTGGCTTGATAATTCAGAAGGGTTGATGGCCTCTAACTATCTTACTAACAACCAAACCTTAACCCTCACCAACAACAGGGATATCATAATCAACTTTATAGTCAAAACTAACCATACCCCCTTAAACGTGGGGGACGATCTACAGTATGTGTCGAATGTATTGTCCACACACACACACACACACACCTCCCCGTGGCGTAACTGATAGGTCGTCTGTCTCACAACCAGAAGGTCCTGGGCGGGGAAGAGACATTTAGGCAAGTCTCCTAATGGTGTAGCCTCTGTTCACCTAGCAGTATAACTAGGAACCTGGAATAAGTGGACGAAGTTGTGACGTCCCATCTGGGGTTGGTGATCGGTTACAAGGTGAGATGGGTATTGTACTGGTCAACCTAAGCTACTGGTCACCCTAAGCTACTGGTCAACCTAAGCCTTCGGGTGAGACTGGTACCGTAGTGAGAATGGTATCATACAGATTAACCCTAAGCCTTCGTTTCCAGATGTCGCCAATTGGCTAAAATACAGACTACACACACATCCACAGCCATTCCAATGATACATAAACACTTAACATGCATTTCACGCAATACATTCCCAGTTAAGGAGGCGCGATAATAATGAGCTTAGCTGAATCGCGTGGATTCCCCTTGACAAACAAGCAAGTGAATTACACACTCTCTCTCTCTCCTATTACTCACAAGAGAAGCAGTAAGTGATGTTCCCGGTGGCGAGGTAAGGTCTGCAGTGCCACACATCACTCCTCCCCTGTATATAAACAAGTCCCCGGTACCTCCCCCGTAGTGACGTCATATATTTGCAGCCTCCCATTGGTTCACATTATTAAAAGGGGAAATTGAGGAGGAAGGCTTTGGCAGAATAGTGTATTACAGTACAGTTGATCACATGTAATTGAATGCGCTCCTTGATTTTATGGATGGAAAGCAAACTAGTAGGATTGAATAAGAAGTGTATTTTATGGATGGAAAGCAAACTAGTAGGGTTGAATAAGAAGTGTATTTTATGGATGGAAAGCAAACTAGTAGGGTTGAAAAAGAAGTGTATTTTATGGATGGAAAGCAAACTAGTAGGGTTGAATAAGAAGTGTATTTTATGGATGGAAAGCAAACTAGTAGGGTTGAATAAGAAGTGTATATTATGGATGGAAAGCAAACTAGTAGGGTTGACAAAGAAGTGTATTTTATGGATGGAAAGCAAACTAGTAGGGTTGAATAAGAAGTGTATTTTATGGATGGAAAGCAAACTAGTAGGGTTGAATAAGAAGTGTATTTTATGGATGGAAAGCAAACTAGTAGGGTTGAAAAAGAAGTGTATTTTCTTCTGCAGTACAGTACTTTACTAGGAACCAGTTATCTTGTCATATTATTAAACTAATATTTTAAGGGGGATTGGGTGTTTTTTCTGGCCCTCCTTCTCCTTCATGTTTAGCCCAATTAGCTTTCAGATTTTAAGACGTTCGAACGGTTCCTTAGTTTGGCGATTTTAAGACCTTTGGCCCCCATTTATTTGTAAATATTAAGACTTTTAGTATCCTTTAGGTGTTGATTTTTTCCTGGCGAACGATAGCGAGCCTGATATTTAAGAGGAGCCGGGAACATTTTTCTATCGAAAAATTTACAAATGTATTTTGAAGGAGGGTATTGGGGGTGTTTTCTTGAGCTTGATGGAAGTCTAGAGAAGAACAAAAAATGACAATAGGAAGTTAATTAATGAGCAAATAAATAAATAAATACATAAATATATACTTGTATAAGCCATCTCGTTACAGTCGGCTTGCCTTTTGTTTCCTTCATAGATACAATATAATAATAATAATAAATACATTATAATAAAATAAATAACAAACTTCTGTAAGCCATCTCGTTACTATAATAATCAGTGTTCCTCAGAGCTTTCCCAGTGTATACCACCTCCTTTACGTGGTACCCGTCTTGCAACTCAATCCCACCCCTACTCTGTGCAACTCTCCAACCCAAGAGTGAAACGTTACTCTCAAACTTTCTTCTACTCAACAGCTGAGCTCTGGAACTCTCTCCCAGAATCTGTCTTTCCCTCTTCCTATGACTTAAATTGCTTCAAACTCAGTGTGTCCAGGCATTTTGGCTCGAACGTCCCTTGATTTTGGCCCTGTCACTCTTTCAACTATGGGGGAGGCACTCGCTATAGGCAGTTCTTCCTTTTGCCTCCCTCAATCACATAGCAAAAAAAAAAAAAAAAAAAAAAAAAAATTAGCCTGTCTTTTGTCTCAGTTATTCTAGTAAAACTAAACAAAAAAAGCAAATACAATATATATTTTGTTTATTTAATTCTAACAGCAAACACCTCCCAAAGAAATTAATGAAATCAAGCATGTGCTCCACCGGGATTCGAACCTGGGTATATACCACATACAGATTTTAAACACTCTAACCATTACACCATCAAGGCAGTTTAAGGGGAGGCAGACCGTTTTTCTGGACCCCCTTCTCCCTAATGTTTTAGCCCCACTAGTTTTGAGATTGTAAGACGTTCGGCCCATTAGTTTGGCGATTTTAACACTTTTCTCCCCATTTCGTTGTCAATTTTAAAACCTTTCGTGCCAAATAGGTGTCGATTATTTCCTGGCGAGCGACAGCGAGCCTGCAATTTTAAGAGGAACCGGCCTTTGGCCGGGAAATTTTTCTTCCGAATAATGTACAAATTTATCTTGAAGGAGGGTCTAGAGGGTGTTTTTCTAAGCTTGATGGAGGTCTAGGGAGGAAACTAAACAAGTATATGAATAAATGAATTAATAGACCAAACAAACGGCAAGTCTCCCCTTAAGATAAAATATATAACTTCTGTGTATTGATCTTGAAGCCCCGAACAAGGACCAGTTCCCCCAGCAACACCGCACATCCCACACCACTGCCCAGGAACAACAGGAAGACCCGATCAAGGAGCAGTTCCCCCAGCAACACCGCACATCCCACACCACTGCCCAGGAACAACAGGAAGACCCGAACAAGGACCAGTTCCCCCAGCAACACCGCACATCCCACACCACTGCCCAGGAACAACAGGAAGACCCGAACAAGGACCAGTTCCCCCAGCAACACCGCACATCCCACACCACTGCCCAGGAACAACAGGAAAACCCGAACAAGGACCAGTTCCCCCAGCAACACCGCACATCCCACACCACTGCCCAGGAACAACAGGAAGACCCGATCAAGGAGCAGTTCCCCCAGCAACACCGCACATCCCACACCACTGCCCAGGAACAACAGGAAGACCCGAACAAGGACCAGTTCCCCCAGCAACACCGCACATCCCACACCACTGCCCAGGAACAACAGGAAGACCCGAACAAGGACCAGTTCCCCCAGCAACACCGCACATCCCACACCACTGCCCAGGAACAACAGGAAGATGGGGCCCTGCAGGTGGTTCAGGGTAAAGGCGATCTGCAAATTATAGGGTGTATTAAAGGGAGATATAGTTGATTTTCCCTTCACCCTCATGTTTAGCCCCATTAGTTTTCAGATACTGCCCAGGAACAGCAGGCAGAAAAGGCCCTGCGTGCCATTTAGGTGTCGATTTATTCCTGGCCACACCGGCCACACCGAAAAATGTACAATTTTATCTTGAAATGGGGTCTAGGGTATGTACTTTTAAGCGTGATGGAGATCTAGGGGATAAACTAAAACCTCCCCTTAAGCTAGAAGAAAGAAAATTTTATATAACCTAATAATTGCCAGTCCTCATATATTGATCTTGAAGCCCCGCCCAAGAAGCAGTTCCCCCAGCAACACCGCACACCCCGAAGCAGTGCCCAGGAACAGCAGGAAGAAGGGCCCCTGGAGGTGGTTCAGGGTAAAGGTGATCTGCAAGTAAAGCAACGGATGAGCGTATTGGCCAAGTTTAGTCAAATGCCTATCTTTAAGTTATATCTGAAATATTGCACACACACACTAATGCATAAACATACACACACACACACATACACCAATACAAACACAAACACAAATTAATGCACATATTGTGTAAAATTATCCTAAACAAATATGTATATTTTCCTAAAAAATTATATATATATATATATATATATATATATATATATATATATATATATATATATATATATCAACCGATATCTATTTCTGCCCCAAATAAGACTTTCATAATATCGAACCATCAAGCATTCTCACCCCTCTGGTATTGTTATCGTCAGTCCTGTCATCTCCTTCTTCCCCCGTAGGATCCCCCGGGGCCCCACTCTCACCCCGCGGCCTCTGGGTGAAGATGGCCAGGGAGTCCTTCACCCACTTGTCGATCAACCCGGCATACAGGCACTGCTTGATCACCCCGTCGAAGGTCTTCTTGTATGGGGCACCCTGGAAACATAATTAGTTAGTTAAAATAGGACTCCAGAGGCTATCAACCCTTTTAGATTATTAAAGGGATTTTTGTTTTTAGTTTATTCGTAGACTTCCATCAAGCTTAAATTTACACCCCCTAGACCCCCTTTCAAGATATATCTGTACATTTTTCGGTAGAAAAATATTATACCGGCCGAAGGCCGGTTCCTTTTAGATCACAGGCTCGCTATCGCTCGCCAGAAAAATATTGACACCTAAAATGGCACGAAAGGTCTTAAAACTGACAGAAATGGGTCGAAAGTTCTTAAAATCACCAAACTAATGGGGCGAACGCCTTAAAATATCAAAAGCAATGAGGCTAAACATGAGGGAGAAAGGGGTCCATAACAAAAAATCCCCCAAGTGGAAATCTCCCCTTAATACTAGTGGGAGCTACTAGTGGGATTCGTATTCTTGATTTCAGTTATTTATCAGAGACTCCTAAGTCAAATATGCCAGAAAGGTGCCAATGTGATATCGTCTTCCCTCACTTTAGGCAGCAACCATCCCAGGCCCGAAGGAAAGCTCTGTCCGCTGGCCAGATGAAAGTCGGTCTTCCTCTTGGGGTTGTTATTGTGCATGGCCACCTGCAGCTCCAGGCTAGACTTGAAGTACATGTAGGCGTACCCACCACTGGCTACCTTCAACAGATTTTCCTCGGTGGTGTGGTAAGACATGCCTCTGAACAGTTCCTGGTATATTGGGACGTCTGATGTGGACAGAAGTTGGTATTCTGCACCCTATGTGAGAACAAAAATATATAGTAGTAGTAGTATTTACACTGTTTATGATTTGCGATGCGATTCTACAGTTAGTTATATCAGTAATGTTTATCAAAATGTCATAAATATATTAACCCCTTCAGCCCGATGACGTAGTTTTCATCATATTCTGGTTACCATTACACGATTTTCTTTAGCTTATAATCTACCTATAGCCTACGACTCAAATGGGCAAATACGATCTCAATAAACCCTCTACATAACATAGATCTCAAAAAACCCTCTACATAACATAGATCTCAATAAACCCTCTACATAACATAGATCTCAATAAACCCTCTACATAACATAGATCTCAATAAACCCTCTACATAACATATATCTCCATAAACCCTCTACATAACATAGATCTCAATAAACCCTCTACATAACATAGATCTCAATAAACCCTCTACATAACATAGATCTCAATAAACCCTCTACATAAAATAGATCTCAATAAACCCTCTACATAACATATATCTCAATAAACCCTCTACATAACATATATCTCAATAAACCCTCTACATAACATATATCTCCATAAACCCTCTACATAACATAGATCTCAATAAACCCTCTACATAACATATATCTCAATAAACCCTCTACATAACATATATCTCAATAAACCCTCTACATAACATATATCTCCATAAACCCTCTACATAACATAGATCTCAATAAACCCTCTACATAACATAGATCTCAATAAACCCTCTACATAACATAGATCTCAATAAACCCTCTGCATAACATAGATCTCAATAAACCCTCTACATAACATAGATCTCAATAAACCCTCTGCATAACATAGATCTCAATAAACCCTCTACATAACATAGATCCTTCTTAAACTGCATAAAACCGTCTAATTTTAGCCAGAATGAAAGGTAAGAAGGGGTTAAGGGGAGACTGACCGTTTGTTTGGTCTATTAATTAATTTCATATATTTTTTTTAGTTTCCTCCTTAGACCTCCATCAAGCTTAGAAAAACACCCCCTAGAACCCCCCTTCAAGATAAATTTGTAAATTTTTCGGTGGCCGAAGGCCTGTTCCTCTTAAAATTGCTGGTTCGCTATCTCTTGCCAGGAAGTAATCGACACCTAAATGGCACGAATGGTCTTAAGATTGACCACAAAATATGGCGAAAGGTATTAAAATCGCCAAACTAATGGGCCGAACGTCTTATAATCTCAAAACTAGTGGGGCTAAACATTAGGGAGAAGGGGGTCCAGAAAAACTATCGTCCTCCCCTTAATACGTGATTTTTCTGTTGCCCACACAAACCTTTCGAATAGTCATCCCATAGGAAAAGTCCGACCGCAGCAGCTCAGGAAGGGTGTTGATGGTTGTGGGTGGAAAGGGCACAGTCAGGGTACTGGTGAGAGAGGTCTTGTAGTACGCAGTTACCAAAAATGCATACAGGAACCAGAACCCTAAAAACACCTATTGGAAAATTTGCATTTAGATCAATATTCTTAAGGAACTGCAGCAAAACAATTAATATATTTTTTATTAATTTCACCACAACACCAAACACCTCCAATGAAATTAATGAAAGCATATATGTGATCCACCAGAATTCGAACCCGGATTATCACACACATATTTTTAGACACCTTAACCATTACACCACCAAGACGGTTAACGCTTTATGCACACGCCTACGGCTTATTATCCATTCTCGAATACTGGATATTAATCTAATCATGTTCATATTCCCACTGCACTATGGTAAGATGGCAAATCTTTTGTAAGGCTACACAAGATAATTTTGATGACGGTTAAGAGGAGTGACCTTACAAAAAATCACTGGAGATTATATTGCTTAGAACTTTGCTATATCCTCACCCTGCCTGCCTGTAGTGAGAGGGAGTGTTGAAGCGACTGACTGAGGAAGGAGGCCAAGACGTGCATGAAGGCGTGGGAGGACAGGAGGCGGGAGGAGGTGAGAGTGGCCTGGGCGTGGTAGATGACGTGGTAGAGCAGCGACCCACCACCCACGGACACCAACACACACAGCCATACACTCGCTAGCGAAGGAATAATACCAATGTAGAAACTTGGCGACATGGCGTGGCAGAATATAATTTATGTGACCATCGGTATGTCTTTGTTTGTCTAAGTAGAATTTTTTGTGGTATGCTACTGCAGTGTACAATATACTGGTATTATAATTGAGATGCTCCGTTTTACTGAAATTTATAGTCTGAGAAGGCCCTTCTAAACTAAATTGAACATTTTTATCCACTTATTTTTTCTTATTGGATTGATAGTTTTATAGTCCTATATAATATGATCTATTATATTTATTATAAAAGTATATATTATTTAGGAGTCATATTTTTAATGACAGACATGTTTGGAAAAAGTGAAACCCTCTTATTCACTTCTAAAGGGCATGAGTAACTTCCGCCAGGTTGATTTGAGTGTGCACTGTCAAAATGTGAACACTTATGGGGGGATGGCTCGTTTTTCTGGATCCCCTAGTCCCTCATGTTTAGCCCCATTAGTTTTGAGATTTTAAGACATTCGTTCCATTAGTTTGGCGATTTTGATTCAAGTATCAATTCTTATTTCCAGGCGAGCGAGAACAAGCTTTCAATTTAGGAGAAACCTATGACCGCGACATGTACAAATTTAGTTTGAAGAGCTATCTGGGGAGCATTTTGCTTAGCCTGAAGGAAGGAATGGGGAGATATTTTTTATTCGGTTGAATGGGAAACTAAAAAAATACACTGACTTCTGAAGGGCGTGAGTAACTTGCGCCAGGCTGGGTTTGGTGTGATCTTGGCAGTGATGAAGGTGAGGGCATCCACATAGTAGGTGACGGTGTAGTCCAGCACCTTGGTCCTCTCGTACGTCTGAACTACGTCCAGGGAGAAGTTGGCACGACCGGACTCCACATCGCCCACCACACCTCCAAAGTGACCCTGTGTCAAGGAAAATTAACCCTTTTTGTACCGACGACATCTTTTTATCTTTATTCTGGCTAATATTAGAAGATTATATTTAGAGACTTCAAACTATCTCGCTTAACCATTTTTACTACCACAGATCCTTCTCAAACTGCACACAAGCAGTGCTCCTCCTCATATGGTGTTTATTTTAATTCTGTCAACTTTTCTAAGTTATTTCAATACACCACAGATGTTCGGCATCCCTCCGCCTCGTAACGTGCAAGTTGCCGAAAGGTCCCCGGTTCGTTCCTGGGTCTGGGCACCAGATGTGGTGTATTTATATCTCGGCAATTGGCTGTGTGAGGAAGACTGTTCCCTGTAATGGTCAGATGTTTTTGCTTAGTTTCATAAAGTAAAATATTTTCTGAATGTTTTTATCAATTTTATTAATATACAAACCACACACATGCAATATACTCACATCTTCCTTAATGTAGCCCCATAGACCATCTTCGGGCTTAACCATGGCATATGAAAAATTGAGTTGTGCAGCTACTACGTCCAGCAGAAACTTGTCTATGCTGGGCTTCATTTTAAGATAAACCGACCCTTCAGTTTCCGAATAGTCGATGAGTGGTATGAAATCCAGTGCAACACCTATAACATGGTGTCAAACACGAACATGTTTAGTTTTTAAATTAATATAAGAATGAATTGAATATCATTTACATGGAAATGCATGTTTCTATTTGGGCCATTTTATCACTTCCAAAGATATAACAGGACTTGTAAATCATAATTTGTAATTTTGTATATATGATAATAATAACAAAACAAATAAAACTAGCTTTACGACTCTAAGAATTGTCTATCGTTGCCAGCCTGACCTGTAAGTTTTGTTCCATAGAAGTTGGCCATCTGTTCGGGGAATATGTTTTCCGTACTGGTGAGTCCTGTGTCTCTGGACCATCTGTTTACAGTGAGGACTAGCGGGGAGCCTGAAGGGTGCAATAGCTGGCGGATTAATACACGCCAGTAGCTCTTGTTTTGAGACTCCTCTTGGACGAGAGCTGCCACGTTCTCCTCCTTCCCCAGGCGCTGGTCTAAGAGGAATTGTTCTGCTTCGGTGGAGGTTTGTGTGTGGACCAGGAAGTAACGAGTGAGCCTCTTGCTATAATAGGAAACTGATAACAAAGGCAGGAGTCGAGAATCGGGAGGTTGTGACATTATGTAGGTCACACAGGAAAATGGATTAAGTTTTTCCACATGCATGATTATATACTGGAATGTTTCTTGAACTTGGTTAAAGTTTTGATCTGTTAAAACTATACTAACATACGGCTCTAGTACAGTCGCATCATCCATATATATTCCAATAGCATGTGAAAGAAAATTAATCTCCCGATATGCCTCCAGATGAGTTGAATTAATGATCTTTGAACTTTGGTCTGCTATAATAACTTTGAAGCATTGGGGAGTGTATTGTGTGTGTAAGACTTCCATCAGTAGGGGTAACTCAGTAACTCGGTCATCTTGGGTTGTCTCCACATCTGCAGTATGAACGCCAAGAACAGTGTGAGGTACCCCACTTGATGTTTTGATGGTGTGGAGCAGAAAGAAGACTATTTCTGCTACTGTTGGAGTGAGTGTCATTCTTGAAGTTGGTATACTGCAAAGAAGATAATATTATGGCCTTTGATGGTTTATGTTTCTGTCGAAAAATGTACAAATTTATCTTGAACGGGGGTCTTGGGGGTGCTTTTTTAAAGCTTGATGAAGGTTTAGGGAGGAAGCTAAAAACATAATAAGAAGGTAAATAAATACGCTAATCCCTCTTAATGAAAACAGTAAACGTAAAGTAGCCCTGCATAGAATGTTGGCATTAGCATCAGAAAAAAAAAAAAAAAAAAATGAAACGGAGTTGAACTGGGATTACATTACTTTTATGTAGGATACAGTAGGTGCCACATTAGTTTTATGCCGTTTTACATTACCGAGTGGATGGGACTCGTTAGCCTTGGTCGGCAACCCATCTAGGGGAGACAACCTTATACTAATCCGGGTGGATGGGACTCGTCAGCCTTGGTCGGCAACCTGTCTAGGGGAGTAAACCTGATACAAATTCATACTGCTTGCTTATCTTGCGTAAGGCAGGTTAGTGGATGGACTAGCCGAACACCAATGTAGAAAAATAGTGCTAACAAGATACATAAAACAGAGAGTGTGTGAAGGAAGGAAGGTTTTCGGAGCAATGGGAAGTATGTGGAAGACGAGAAATCTCGGAGTGAAAGTAAAAAGTGCACTGTATCAAGGAATTGTTGTGCCAACAGTGATGTATGGGGCTGAGCCATGGGCTCTGAAGAAAAA
The DNA here is from genome assembly GCA_032716605.1 of Paralithodes platypus. Lineage (NCBI taxonomy): Eukaryota > Metazoa > Arthropoda > Malacostraca > Decapoda > Lithodidae > Paralithodes > Paralithodes platypus. The sequence goes on from CM064528.1 coordinate 44,474,419, forward strand.
GGAGAAAAGAGGGCTGGATGTGATGGAGATGAGCTGCTTGAGGATTATGTGTGGAGTTACTCGTAGAGACAGATTGAGGAATGAAGAGATACGTAGGAGAGTGGGGCAGCAGGAACATTTGTCAGCCAGAGTGGACAGAAGGGTGCTGAGCTGGTATGGTCATGTTGAACGAATGGGAGATGAAAGGCTTACAAAGAGAATATGTGAGTCAGGTACAAGGGGAGATAGAAGGGCAGGAAGACCCCCATTGAGATGGAGAGACTGTGTAAGAAAGGCTTTGGATGATAGAGGAATGACTATAGATCAGGCAGGGGAAGTGGTGGTGGACAGGAGTGAATGGAGAATGCTTGTGAATAGTTGAGTGAACACGTGGTCATTTGGAGTAAGGGGTCGGGCGCAAGTTGGACTAGATAATAGTCCATCAGGCGCCTGGCCCGGGGAGACGATTAATATGAAGGGTGTGCCTGGAAGTGTGGTGGGAGGGCTTGTGGCTTTGGCTCCGCTGCATGTCTGCCTGCGGAGATCGGAACCTCTCCGGGTGGTCAAGGGCCGGGGGAGTGCTGGAGCGATTCTCCTGGGTAACCTGGATGTGTGTGAGTTTGTGTTTATTTTTATATGTGTATATTTTTTGTTTTATGTTGTTTTTGTGTTTTCCCTGTTCTTGCTCTGTCTTGAGTCGGCTACCCCCAAAATGGGGATTGGGCCTGAGCATATAGATAGATAGATAAATAGAGAACAAGATACATAGAGGGCCTCTGATTCGGACGGACCCTAAATTGAGTGGTCCATCCTGTAAGTCCTTCAGTAAACTGGCTCGGGTTGTCCCTCTTACAGGGAATAGGTCCGCTTGGTGGCCTTCTGTGTATGGCCACCCTCGTAAGGGGAGTAAGGCGTCCGGCAATAGATAGATAGACATTACCGCAATCCATTATATAAAGTTGTTTTTGTTTTCATTTGTTTTACGTTTAGTTTTACCTTTTTACTTAAGTGTAGCTTATTTACTTTGGAATATTTGTTATCGAGGAAGAAAAACATATCGTATAATTTTAGTGTAGTCAGATTAAGGTAGTCAGTTTCTGTACTGGCGATGTCTTTATTACGGCTACTACTCGGCGATTTCATTGATATTAAATAGGTCTTCCAGCAACAAACAGGCTTCGAACTATCTCAGTAATTTTTACTAGCACAGATCCTCCTTAAACTGCACAAAACCGTCTTCTAAATATAGCTAGACTAAACTTAAAATGACATCGCTGGTACAGAAGGGGTAACACTTTCCCCAAATTTAAATATAAACATTCCACCATACTGCAAGGATTATGACTTCAGGGAGAGGGCTGTTTGCCCCCATTCTTCCTCATGTTAGCACCATTAGTTTTCAGATTTGAAGACTTATATATGCAAATCCATTACATCATAATTGAATCACAGGTTTATTAGAGACCAAACAATTAACATATTCCCTAAGTTAATTATATATATATATAAACATTTAAACCGTGTAATATTTTTGATACAACACATAACGGAAATAATTACGAGATCAGGAATAAAATGGTTTATTGATATATTTTCAACTATTGCACTGTGTATGTGCATTATTTAGACACAATTCCAATGATACAGTACTGACAATAAAAGGGGTATATTGATAATAAGTGTCTACATAATCGATAGTAGTGAGCTGTTATAAGAAACAACAACTTGCCATAGAATGATACTAAATACACTAACAGGTATTGCATTAATTCAGTAGCTAATTTACCCACCATCATAATTATCGTAAGTATAGTAACTCTACTGTTTGTAAAGAAAATGTTGACCGTGACAGCGAATGAATATGCAACTACGAAACTGGCTTATCCATAAATTATCCATTAAATTCATATCTTAGGACGCAAAAGCAAACGAAGATTTACTGTAAGGAACGCAAGATTATTAGCTGATAATGATTCTCACAGTCATGTTCATGTTCTGTACCGGTGACGTTCCTTTAACTTTATGCTGGCTAGTAATACACGATTTTATTAAGGTTAAAACGGGGCTCCGGCATTTAACAGGCTTCCAACTATCTAACTAAACCCTTTTAACTACCACATATCCTTCTTAAACTGCACAAAATCGTCTAAATATGGCAACAATAAACTGTAAAAGACGTCGCCGTTACATAAGGGGATACACATACTAGAAGCCGGTATCACATGTGCGGTTTTACCTTAACTTTTATTGCAATCCTAATCTGGCATAATTTATACCGAACTTCTTACAGAATTATTGCACATGAATTCCTCTATCCTCAGTTTCGTTTCCAATACCAATGCAAAATATCGACACATAATTGCGAATTAACGATACCATGTTCTCGTGAAATTCCTCAATACAGTATGCCTCATTGAAGCTGATTCCTTCAAAGGTGTCTGAATTAATTACACATTAAATAGCTGGGATATGCTAATAGTTGTTCATATTATTCAGATGACTGGACATTTATTAGTCGTTTATGACCTTGTGATGATTTGTAATGATTATTTCGTGGCAGACTATAATTTGGACCTTAAAATTGTACAGACGAGGTTATGAATACCTTAGCAACTCCTAGTGATACAACAAGATCGTGAAAGATTAGTTAAAATAGGACTTAAGGCTATCAACCCTAGTGGATTATTAAGCCAGCACACTGCAAGCCATGTTGTACATCTTGACTGAAAATGCTGGAGCGGTTCACATTGCAGCTATTATTTAATCTGAATTTGAATATAAACTTCAAGGGACTGGGGTTCTCGAAAAGGAGCTCCAGTCCTGAAAATGTACTTGACTTGCAGTGTGCTGGCTTTATAATCCAGAAGAGTTGATAGCCTCTGAAGTCCTATTTTAACTAACTATCAACTTCACACCACTAATTGTACCAGTTCGGTGTCTCGGTACTATGGGCCGGCTCTTGGCCATAGAATGACTGAAGAATTCTATTATAGTTGAAGCAGAGATTCAGAGCACGATAAGCCACACTTGAGTCTTGGGATCCTGGTAGCTTATAGGGCACATTAGAGCTTTGGGATCTGTGTAGTGTATGGAGATCCTCAGGGCATTGGGAGTCAGGTAATTTATATACATTATTTGAGCATTGGAATTCCTGTAATTTATAGGAATCCTTTGAATTTTGTGATCCAGGTAATCTATATTGAGTAGTTTGAGCATTGGAACCCGGGTAATTTATAGGAATCATTTGAATTTTGGGGTCCATGGAATCCATAGGAATCAGCCGAGTCTTGTGGTCTATGCAACTGATGCTGATTGTAAGCGTAACTAGGAATGCCACCGTCGCTCCTCCAAAGTAAGTGCATGTGATCGACCGGCTTCTGCGCTAGCGAACCGGTCTTCTCCCAGCGTCTTATCCAGCGGTAGACGGTGGAGAGGCTGGCCCTGGTCTCTTCGGCTATATCCGTGGCTGCCTTGCCCATCAGTCGCAGCCACACTATCTTGCAGCGCTGAGCATGGTCCAGCCGGGATCTAGAAGCACGGCCTGCCATTTTGGTCTCTTGCGAATCTATGTTGAACATTTCGGTATTTAAAGTACTGAGGCTAAGGGATGTCTTGATAAAAATAAAATAGATTATAAAACATATATACTGTATATATATATATATATATATATATATATATATATATATATATATATAATATAATAAGGGTCCATCCTTGGTCTTTACAATGTGGCCTTCCTTTGGTCAATCTTTGTAGAAAATGTTGGGTTTTAAAAGAATGCGGTAATTGAAGCAATAATTTGAGATTTTTATTTAGTTTAGTATTTTTGACACATACTGCCTTAGCCATAGAACAAACAAAGATTAAACCTGGGACCTACTCAATATGTGAGTCGTACAATACTGTGTTTAAAGTATCATATTTTCTCCTATATATAACACCAAATATGTTTCCAAGGCAAGACCATCACTGTAAACACACATCAACCTACTCCAAACCGCCATCCTACCCAGTCTTGCCAATTCTACCGAACAATTTACAAATTTGTCTTGAAAGAGGGTCAAGGGGGTGTAATTTTAAGCTTGATGGAGGTATAGGGAACAAACTATAAACCTCTCCTACCCCACCCTAGCAGTGAACGGCAAAATCGGAGACTATAATTCTCTGACCTAAAAAACATAAACTGTTAACGATATTTGAGACCTTAATTAGTCACTGATACAGACTGGGATTCTTCAGTCTGTGAATCCAAACAGAGACCTTTCATACCTCCCACTACAAACCTGAATCCCACAACAGAACCATGGGAATTTCTTCACAAACCCTCTTCCCACCGCTACAAATCTACCCCCGTGCATAAACACATCCAAACCTTAACGGGACCGACCTGCTTTTGCTCTCTGGGTTTTATCCATTCGGCCCCATTCAGCCTACTGTTTTAAGATGTAGGTATAATTTTTGTCCTGGCGAGCGAGAGCGTGCCATCATTGTACGGAGAAATCCGTCTTCTCCGGAGAAATTTGTCTACCGACAAATTTACAAATTAAGTCAGCTGTCTAAAACATAATCCAAAATATGGTGGCTCGCCAGGTTCAAATCGACACCTGGATGAAGATAAACGTCTTAATACAGTAGGCTGAATGGGGTCGAATGGCTACTACCTAGAACAAAAAAAATACCAGGTCGGTCCCCTTAACTCATTCTGTACCGGCGACGTCCTTTTAACTATATTCTAGCTACTATTAGACGATTTTATTCAGTTTAAAAAGGGTTTCCAGCAATTAAACGGCTGCGAACTATTTCACTTAACCTCTTTTTTTACTACCACAGATCCTTCTTAAAACTGCACAAATTCGACTAAATTTAGGTAGAATCAAATTAAAAAGACGTTGCCAGTACAGAAGGGGTTAAACATGGTTGACGATCAGTGTTGATTGTTTTGTTCTCTCTCTCACACACACAGACACTCTCTCTCTCTCTCTCTCTCTTCTATTACTCACAAGGGAAGCAGTAAGTGATGTTCCCGGTGGCGAGGTAAGGTCTGCAGTGCCACACATCACTCCTCCCCTGTATATAAACAAGTCCTCGGTACCTCCCCCTCCCCCCCTTAATGACGTCACGTATTTACAGCCTCCCATTATTAATAGGGGAAATTGAGGAGGAAGGATTTGGCAGAATAGTATATTAACCATTTCACGCTCATATGACGCAGAGGTTGCCAGATTAGCAACAAGAAAGAGAGTTCTCTCACTCTTATAATTACCTCTCCAAAATTAGTTTTCTGCCCACAGCTAACTCAAAGACAACTGCAGAGGTTGAAGTAACTAAACTAAAGGTTTGTAAATACCCCTGATGGTAACAAAGGCTTTATAGTATCCCTAATAGGCTCAAAATAGCGTCATATGTCGGAGAGGGTTAAAATACATTTGATCACATGTCTTCTGCAGTACTTTAATAATATGACAAGATAACGAGTTCCTAGTAAACTAACATTTTAAAGGGGATTGGATTTTGTTCTGGCCTTCCTTCTCCTTCATGTTTAGCCCAATTAGCTTTCAGATTTTAAGACGTTCGGCTCCTTAGTTTGGCGATTTTAAGACCTTTCGCCTCCATTTCTTTGTAAATATTTAAGACTTTTAGTATCCTTTAGGACTTTAGGTGTTGATTTTAAGACCTTTCGCCCCAATTTCTTTGTAAATATTTAAGACTTAAGTGTCCTTTAGGTGTTGATTTTATCCTGGCGAGCGATAGCGAGCCTGATATTTAAGAGGAGCCGGCCGGTACATTTAAGAGGAGCCGGCCGGTACATTTAAGAGGAGCCGGCCGGTACATTTAAGAGGAGCCGGCCGGAACATTTTTCTATCGAAAAATGTACAGATGTATCTAGAAGGAGGGTATTGGGGGGCGGGGGTACTTGAGCTTAATGGAAGTCTAGAGAAGAACAAAACATTATAATAGGAAGTTAATAAATGAGCAACTAAATACAATATAATATAATATATATAACACACTTCTATAAACCATCTCGTTACAGTCAGCTTGCCTTTTGTCTCCTTCATACACATAGTATACATAAACTATATACAATATAATCAAATCAAATCAATAAACATACTTCTCTAAGCCATCTCGTTACAATCAACCTGCCTTTTGTCTCCTTCACACACATAGTAAAAAGAAAATAATTACATTATAATAAAATAAAATATAGAAGTTCTATGTATTGCTCTTGAAGCCCCGCCCAAGGAGCAGTTCCACCAGCAACACCGCACATCCCGCACCACTGCCCAGGAACAGCAGGAAGAAGGGCCCCTGCAGGTGGTTCAGGGTAAAGACGATCTGCAAGTAAAGGAACAGAAGAGTGTATGGGCCAAGTTTAGTCAAATTCCTATCTCAAGTTATATCGGAAATAATTGCAAATATACACACATTGTTTTTGTTTCTATATTCCAACTACTCCCTCTCGGGCATAGGCTGAGAGCCTGTACATTCAACCGCTAATCATTGAACGGTGAAGTCTAACGGTATATATATATATATATATATATATATATATATATATATATATACATGTATATATATAACAACTGATATCTAGTTCTGCCCTTAAAAAGACTTTCATAACATCGAACCATCAAGCACTCTCACCCCTCTGGTATTGTTATCGTCCGTCCTGTCGTCTCCTTCTTCCCCCGTAGGATCCCCCGGGGCCCCACTCTCACCCCGCGGCCTCTGGGTGAAGATGGCCAGGGAGTCCTTCACCCACTTGTCGATCAACCCGGCATACAGGCACTGCTTGATCACCCCGTCGAAGGTTTTCTTGTATGGGGCACCCTGGAAACATAATTAGTTAGTTAAAATAGGACTCCAGAGGCTATCAACCCTTTTAGATTATTAAAGGGATTTTTTTTTTTTTTTTTTTAGTTTATTCGTAGACTTCCATCAAGCTTAAATTTACACCCCCTAGACCCCCTTTCAAGATATATCTCTACATTTTTCGGTAGAAAAATATACCGGCCGAAGGCCGGTTCCTTTTAGATCACAGGCTCGCTATCGATCGCCAGAAAAAAATCGACACCTAGAATGGCACGAAAGGTCTTAAAATTGACAGAAATGGGGCGAAAGTTCTTAAAATCACCAAACTAATGGGGCAAACGCCTTAAAATGTCAAAAGCAATGAGGGAGAAAAGAGTCCATAACAAAAAATACCCCAAGTGGAAATCTCCCCTTAAGCCAGCACACTGTAAGTCAATAATAGCGTCAGGACTGGAGCCTCTTTTCGAGAACCCCAATCCTCAATCCCTTGGTACCCTGGACAAATAATAAATCGGTATCCAGTATTCGATAAATGGATATTAATCGTAGTCATGTGCTGTACGTATGACTGTCTTGATGGTGTATTGGTTAGAACGTGTAAAATGAAATATCCTTGGTTCGAATCCTTTGCTTTCATTAGTTTCATTTGGGGATTATTGGTGTAAAAAACTATGTTGCCAATATTTCCGTGGTTTCCACCTACAGAGAGAACATATTGTATAGCTGCGGCGATGTGTAGGGTAATTAAAATATTATTGCTAAGAATTCACTTGACTAACCTTAGGCAACACCCAAGCGTACCCCACTGGAAAGAACTCCTCCGTGGCTCTGTGTAACTCAGTCTTCCTCTTGGGGTTGTTGTTGTGCATGGCCACTAGCGTCTCCAGGGTGTTCTTCCAGTAGATGTATGAGTACTCACCGCCGGCTACCTTCCGCAGATTGTCCTCTGTGCTGTGGAATTCCATCTCTTGGAACATCTTCTCGTAGATTGGAACTTCGGATGTGGCGAAGAGCATGTAGTCGGCACCCTGTAAAGAAAAATATTGCCTTTTTATATTTTTGAACTCTACTTTTGGACATATTGGCTTATATCCTGTAGATTCTATCGTTTAGAACTATGAAGCCAGGAAGTACTACTCCAGATTACTACTCCAGTAAAGCAGTGAGCCAGGTGAATGTTGCAACTGGCTCATTCACACTTGGTTGTCTCTCATTGGTCAATCGTAACTTCGACATCTTGAAGCCACAATGCCGCTGTCTCATCTCACAACCTCCGACAACTCTCTCTCATACGTCAAAAAATAATTGAAAATGCGGTAACTGAAGACTGGGCAGCTTGGATAGTATTTGGAGAAGATATAGAGATATTGACCATACAAACCTTTCGTGCTTGAATGCCGTATGTAAGATCAGACTGCAGCAGCTCCTGAAGGGTGTCTATGGTAGAAGGAGCGAAAGGCACGGCCAGGGTACTGGTGAGGGAGGTCTTGTAGTAGGAGGTCACCAGGAAAGAGTATAGGAACCAAAATCCCAGAAATACCTGAAAGGTAATAGAGGTGTATAATAAATATATTTTATAAATATGATTAGTAAGACATACTAATCTACAAAAAGATATTACTGTTACAAGAGATGGAATTCCACAACGTAAAGGAAAGTCTGCAGAATGTGGCCCATAGAGAATACTCTTGCATCTTCTGGAAGAAAACCCTGGACACTCTATATTAGGCAATATTATATGGAGGGTGAAGAAACAGGGGTCAACGCAGTTTTCATCTCAGGAGGGAGGGGACATGAAATATTGTTGGGGTCTTGGGCAAAGCAGAAAAAAGATGTAGGGTTCCAATGTGCAGAGGTCAGTATACACAGGACCTACAAGCCATATCCTCAGGAGGAACCGGTTCCCTGTATAACTACACTAAATCTGGCATCACACAAGCGCTATTTCCCTCAACATTTATCCTCAAACACTGGTCTGGCAGCTTATAAGGTCAACATTTAATATAGTATGGCTACCTAAATTTATCTACGATCAGTTTATTTCCAATACCAGCAAAAAATATTCCAGAAATGTTGCCAGAAAAATGTTGATCATCGAATGTTGACTATAAAAGCTCTCGTGTGATACCGGCTTTACATGGATGTCATATATTGTGTTTTATAGCTGATTGCATAGAATACCCTTTTGCAAGCTTACCTTAGCACTATACACTGTTCTTACCTTGCCGGCCTGGAGCCAGAAGAGGCGGTGGAGTGACTGGCTGAGGAAGGAGGCCATGATGTTCATGAAGGCGCGGGAGGACAGGAGGCGGGAGGATATAAAAGTGGCCTGGGCGTGGTAGATGATGTGGTAGAGCAGCGACCCACCACCCACGGAGACCAACACACATAACCACACACTCGCTGTATAAGTATAAGACCGATTAATGGTTAATAACAATTTTTGTCATGTCCTTGAGTTTTGGTTGCAACCGATTGTTTTTTACATAAAGCTCCGGAAGGGTCTATAGGAATCAAAGGAATACAAACTATCTCATCTAGTCGTCTAATTTCTACAACTTCTTTCTAATCTGAATAAAATCGTCTAGTGATACCTTTGTTATGATGAAGAAACTTGTCTTATATGTCCTGATGGGGTTGATCTTTCTCAACTGGGTAAAAACTATCTCAACTAGTCCTCTCACAATTTCTCTATAATCTGCATAAAATCGTCTAGTAATACCCTTGTTACGATGAAAAACATGTCGTTGTATCCTTATGGGGTGGATCTTTCTCAACTCAAATAAATACTCACTTCTAAAAGGTGTGAGAAGCTTGCGCCAGGCAGGGTTAGGTCGATTCTTGGCTGTGATGAAGGTGATGGCGTCTATGTAGTAACTGACCGTGTAGTCCAGGAGTTTGGCTCTCTCGTAGGTTAAAGACAGGTCCAGGGAGAAGTTAGCTCGGCCAAACTCCACCTCCCCCACGACGCCTATAAAGTGGCCCTGGAATATATGCAGAACTTTAACGCTTTACCTAAATTACTCGTTGAATGAAAAACAACCACAATGTACAGTACTATAAACACTGATTGCTGAATATGCATACATGTAAGTTGTAATCCTGGAGTAAAAGCGATCATAATTGAAAATGTATTTAATGTTGGCCAATATACATGTTTCTTCCTAAGCAACTTTTTTGTCTTCTTTCATGTTAATAGCATTATGTTTACTTCTGGGTTACGATACTATCACTATGGAGCTTAAATTTTAAACAATACTACACTATATTATTAAATACCCACCTCGTCATTAAGCACGCCCCATTGGCCATCTGGAGGCATTACTATGTCATATGTGAAATTGAGCTTCTTGGCGACAACGTCAAGAAGGAATTTGTCTACGCTTGGTTTGAGTTCAACGATTAGAGAACCTTCCGTTTTCTCATAGTCGACGAATGGTATGAAATCAAGAGTTGTGCCTATAAGCTTTGTACTATGGAAGTTGGCCATCTGTTCGGGGAATATGTTCTCCGTACTGGTGAGTCCTGTGTCTCTGGACCACCTGTTTACAGTGAGGACTTGCGGGGAACCTGAAGGGTGCAAGAGCTGGCGGATTAATACACGCCAGTAGCTTTTGTTTTGAGACTCCTCTTGGACGAGAGCTGCCACGTTCTCCTCCTTCCCCAGGCGCTGGTCTAAGAGGAACTGTTCTGCTTCGGTGGAGGTTTGGGTGTAGATGAAGAAATAGCGAGCGAGCCTCATGCTATAATAGGAAAGTGAAAGGAAAGGCAAGAGACGAGAATCAGGTTGCTGTGACATCATATAAGTCACACAGGAAAACATGCTGACTTTTTCCACTTTCCTGATGATGTACTGGAAGGTGTTTTTAATCTGGTTGAAGTTTTCTGCATTGAAGATTATGTTCACAGTTGGTTTTGATCCCATTAGTTTGTCCAGTTGTATCTCGCTGTATTTTCGATTTGTGTTCACATAAATATTATATCGATCATGCGTTTCCAAATGACTTGATGCATTCCTGGTTCCGTATGATTCTTGGTGTACTATGATAACTCTGAGGCATTGAGGTGTATAATGCTTGTCCAACGCATCCATCAGTAGGGGCAGGGCATCATGTTGGTTTGCAGCCATAGCATCACCCTCAACACAATCAACTATACCATTCTCCCCTCCTGATACTTTAATTAGTAAGAACAGAATGGTAATTGTGGCTGCTAGTGCTGATGAGAGGTCCATTCTTGACTTGGGTATTCTGTAAAGAAAATATAGTATTATTAGTTTTCCTAACAATTTTACGTCAAGCTATTTTGTTTTCTTTTTAATGGGGAATGGGCCGTTTTTTTATATCCCCTTCTCCCTCAAGTTTAGCTCCATTAGTTTTCAGATTTTAAGATGTTTGCCCAATTAGTTTGTAGATTTTAAGACCTTCCGCCCCATTTCCTTGTCAATATTTAGACCTTTCGTGCTATTTAGGTGTTGATTATTTTCCTGGCAAACGATAGTGAGCCTGTCATTTTGGAAGAACTTTATCTACACTCTAACCAATGCACCATCAAGGCAGTTAAATAAACCATCTCAATATGTCCCTTTTCACACTTTCCAGCACATATACACCACACCGCTCTCCTACTTCCTCATTCGTCTGTCTATTCCTCCATGTAACTCCACACGCACTTCTCAAGTAGCTCATTTCCACCCCTCTCACTCTTGATTTGTATCTCTCCAACAACGTCCATGTTTCACTCCTGTACGTCAATGTAGGGATTATCACACTAGCATGTAAGGACTTCTTTACTTCCATGCTGACCACCCTATTTATTAAACAACATACGTTAGCCAGATACTAAGGCCATAATACGTCATCGTGCTGAAGAGGTTAAGCAGACTGTACCAACTCGATTTATGACTGACAATAAAGGATGTGCGTGTCATTCACCCTAGTGCACTCAGGGTCTATTACCAGATCTATAATTAATATCCTGATGGTAGCCCACTTTCCTTGCATGCTCTCTCAGAATTATTGAGGAGTTGCTCTCACACGACACTATATTCCACTATCCAGGCGCCCGCTCATACTATAACGAAGTTCATCCATTATAGGTACGCCAGATTATGTAACTCCTAACCTCTGTGACTTAAAAAGGGCTGGAGCAAATGGCCTGTATATTTCCACACCTTTTCCTTGACAGACACTTTCCAAATGGTAGAAATATTAGCTCGATTACTCTAGCCGTTTCTGAGTTACAAAGGTTAGTAGTCATTAGTTTTCGCCTACTTATAACGGATAACTATAGTATATCGTAATGTATAGTAAAGCTATAATACCTTATCATTACAATGAGACTCATTTATTATGCTTATTATGTCACTATTCCTCGATAACTCAGGAACGACTAGAGTAATCGAGCAAATATTTAAGAAGAGCCAGCCATGGATAGGTGTGGAAATGTACAGCCCATTTGTTCTAGCCCTTTTAAAGTTACAGATGGGGTTAGGGGTCAGGATTTCTGGCCTACCTATAATGAATGGACCATAGTATATCATAATGCAAAGCTATACTACCTTATCGTTACAATGGGACTTATTTATTGTATTTATGATTTCACTCTTAGTATTATTTCACTATGTAATTCTTGATCATAACATGTTTCCATTGGCTGAAGACGACACACATATCATACACACTAACAGACAATGGCGTTAGTCTTTTGTGAAGGTTATTATTAGTTATTAGTAGATAATACAATAATACATCTAGAAATAAATGTTTATATTGTCTTTAATCATAGAAGTAAAATTATTAGAGTTACAATGTTGCTACTTGTACAAATTCCAGTATACTTTATCACCCAAAATCGTCTTGACGCAGAAACTACAGAAACTAAGCAGATTCGTATTACAGTTGACACATAAATATCCACTAGCGTAATTTGTAACTCCTTTATTAGCTTGTATCCAAAAAGTACGATGGTTCTATTCTATTGGATTATTTAGTTAGTTTATATATAGTACTTTCGTATTTAACCCCTTCTGTACTGGCGACGTCTTTTTAGTTCTATTCTAGCTACTATTAGACGATTTTATTAAGTTTAAGATTTTATTTCAGCCTGTTGCACTCCCGCTATCTCGCACTCGATTTTACAGGCTTTAAAAGCCTGTAAATTGCTGTAAATTGCCATGGTGTTCCGGAACATCTCCCGCATTCAATGGGTTAAACTGCACAAAACTGTCTAGATATAGCTAGAATAAAATGAAAAAGACATCTCCATTACAGAAGGGTTAAAGAAACTATGGCCATTAATTATACCAGTTCGGAGTTACTCTATCATAAGCAGGATCTTGACCGGGGAAGCTAAACAAATTCGTATTATAGTTGACGCATAAATTACGACTCTTGTATGGCTCGTATATAGTTTGAGTTCCATGAAGTTGTTGTTTGTAAGGTTCGGATATATGTTGAATTCCATGAAGTTGCTGTTGTTGATGCTGTTGTTGATGCTGTTGTTGTTGTTCATGGGGGTAAGGGGGCGTCACTCCCCACGCCGCTGCGACAGGATACAGACTAGGGTACTGCTGGTGCGGGGAGTAGTAGGGGGTTTGGGCCAGCGTCCCCCCCTTCTTCTTCTCCCAGCGGCGGATCCAGCGGTACACAGTGGAGAGGCTGGCCCCCGTCTCCTGGGCTATATCCATGGCTGCTGCTCCCCTTAGCCACAGCCACACGATCTTCCAGCGGTCGGCTCGCACCAGTCGAGTCTTTATGATGCGACTCTCCATTCTATTGTTCTCGAGCGATTTTCTGCGGACGATATCAGACTGTATTTTTGTGTTGGTGGTGTAATGGATTATATGTTTATGTTCTGGGTGTGGTGCCCCGAGTTAGAATCCTGGGAGTATCATATGCTTTCATTCGCTTATTCTAGTGCATTGGGGTTTGTAATGGAGGATAATGTTAAGAACGGGGTGTTTCTTAATTAATCCTTTGAGGATCATGACGCGTTTTGACAGTTTATTATGGTTATCCTTAGACGATTGTATTCAGCTTAGGGTGAACTTGTAGGAGCTAGAGAGTTAATTGAGATAGCATTAACCCCTTTCATTCCTAGATATAATTCCTACATTGCATACAATCGTCTAATGGTAACCAGAATAGGATGATAATTACGTAATGGTGGTGCAAGGGTTAACCCATTCAGTATTCGCATTTCTACGGATTGTTCTGGTTATAATTAGAAATTTTTATGCAGCTCAGAAAGGCTCTCTAGAAATCAAAGTCGCAAAAATAATTAACCCTTTCAGTATTTGAGAAGGTATTTCTACATACCAATTTGATTATAATTGCATAATTTTATGCAGCTTAGGAAGGATCTCTAGAAATGAAAGTGGTAATAACGGTCCCAATTAACTCTCTAGCACCGACAGATTCTTCCTAAGCTGAACATAATTGTTTACTTATAGCCATCAGTGACAATCAGTATTCCTCAGAGCTCTCTCAGTGCATACCTCCTCCCTTGCGGCGAGTGCGAGGCAACCGCCTTTCAACACAGTCCCACTCCTATTCTGTCCAACTCTCCAATCCAAAAAATGGCAAATTTTCTCAGTCTTTCTTCTACTCACCTTTTGAACTTTGGAACTCTCTCCCTCAAATAATCTTTCCTTCATATTGTGACTTAAACTGCTTTACTCTTTTGTGTGTCCAGGCATTTTGACCACAACACGACTTGAATTTGGCTCTGTCACTCTATTGGCTTTGGGGGAAACACTCGTTACAGGAAGCCTGACTTTTGTCTCTCTCATACACATAGGACATTGAAGTGGTGTACTGGATACTGTACCCTGTTCCAAGTAGGTAGACCAAAAATCCCTACCCCACATCCCCTCATTACTCAAAAAGGGCTAGAGCAAATGGGATGTACATTTCCACACTTACTCCCTTCTCAAATGGTAGAACTATTAGCTCAATTACTCTGGTTGTTTGCGAATTTTAGAGGTTAATGTTCAAGAGTTTTGGACTACTTATTTGGGTCAGGATATAGTTCAAATGGTCTACAGGTCGAGTCGTCTGAGAACCCGTCCTACTCACAAGTTAAAAGAGGACTTCAAAGGCTATCAACCTTCTGGATTATTAAGCCAGCCCACTGTAAGTCAAGAATAACGTCAGGACTGAAGCCTCTTTTCGAGAGCTCCAGTCCCCTGCCTACTCACAAGGTGGTGGATGAAGCGACTGGAGGCGAAAGTAATGCCTCTCACTCCGTTCCCCCTCAATATAAACAAACCAGTAGCCCCTCCCCCTTCGTGACGCCACAGGATGAGGGGCCGCTGATTGGTCCACACTAGTATTCGCAATGACTGTACAATATATAACACATGCACATTAAGGAACGTGAGCAACATAATTATTTAGTGTGTGTGTGTCTTGTGTTGTGTGTGTGTGTGTGTGTGTGTGTTTTTTTTTTTTTTTTTTTTTTTAAGCAATATCCCACTTACGAGTTTCGGACTGTGGGGAAGTTAATGCTGTAAACATCGATTGTTGACATAATAATATTATATGCAAGGTAAATAATGTGCTTGCGTTTTGACAGTTTATACCTGCTATCAATAGATGATTGTATTTAACTTGTGGTAGCTAAAGAGTTAATTGAGATAGTACATACATACATACATACATACATACAATGATAAGATAAAGAAGCTTACTATATTGTAAAAATACTAACCTTGTTTATACCAGATTTATTAGTTAATTTGCAGTCTTATTATAGCTTTATTACACTATTATTAGAGTTTGATTAGTCTTATTAAAGCCTTATTACTGTTTTATTACAGCCTTATTGCAGTTTAATACAATAGCTCAATAGTGCACACATAATATATACAGTGCAGGTGCAGGGCCCAGATACTACTATATTTATGACATTATATTTCCCTACGACGGTTATTATTGATTCAAGAAGACACACGAATATATAAATATATCAGTAAATCGTAATCAATCAATAAAATATGTTATATATAGTATATATATATAGTACATGCAGTTGGGTCTTAATATATCATTCGATTGATATCCAGTATTAGATAAATGACTATATATTCGTAGTCATGTACCTAACCTTTAAATGTCTTGATGGTGTAATGGTTAGAGTGTTTAAAATCTGTATGTGGTAACCTAGGTTCGACTCCCGGGAGGTCACATGCTTTCATTAATTTCATTGTGAGGTGTTTGGTGTTGAGTTAAATAAATAAATTAGATTATTGATATAGGTTCAGAAACATTTCATAGCGAGGTCGGTCTTTAAAAATGTGTGCCCCATAAATTGTTCTTTCCTTTCACTTAAACATTAGGCTATTCAGTGTGCAGTTGGGTCTGAGTACGTGATTAGATTGATATCCAGTATTCGATAAATGGATATCAAATCGTAGTCATGTACTTAACCTTTAACTGTCTTAATGGTGTAATGGTTAGAGTGTTTAAGATCTGTATGTGGTAACCCAGGTTCGACTTCCGGGAGGGTCACATGCTTTCATTAATTGAATTAAATCAATCAACCAATTAAATATGTATATTTTGCCTTGAAGTATACAATAAGTTGAGCAAAAATTGTATAAACATGTTGGACGTCCGGTTCTGATAAGACCTTGTTGAATTACAGGCTCGCTATCGCTCGACAGGAACAAAAAATCGCCCAAATCACACGAAAAGTCTTAATATTGACAAAGAAATGGCGCGATAGGTCTTAAAATCGCCAAACTTATGAGATGAACATTATCAATTATGAAACGGAAAACTGACTCGTTTACTGTTTTCGATGCTACATGAGAGGGGTAACTGTAATTACTTGACGTTATGCCTTATATTATTGATATTATGTAAAAGTGTTAACCCTTTGAAGCTCTGACGCGTTTTAGCAGTTTATTTTGGCTATCATTAGACGATTTTATGCAGCTTAGGAAGTATCTGTGGGTATTAAAAGGGTAAATACTATCTCAATCAACCCTTTGACTTCCATATACCGTTACTAATCTGAATAAAATCGTCTAATAGTAGCCAGAAACAGAACAGAAACGCGTCTTGGAGCTTGAGTGGGTTAACTATGACCGAGTTTACTGTTGTTGATGTTATATAAAGTGTTAGCTGTGACGAGTTTAGTGAAGTTGTCGTTATCCAGTCTTCCATAAAGTTGTTGCGAGGATTTCCAGCACCAAGATGAGCCCTCCGCCTACATAACCCAGTAGCAACATGAGGAAAGGCCCCTGGAGGTGGTCCAGGGAGAACACCACCTGGGCAGAGGAAAATAGAAGTTAATTTACGTGGGTTAAGGGGGGATGGGCGTATTTATTTGCTCATTTATACATTTAATTTAATAGTAAACTTTCACAGACATACAGATACATAAGTATTGTACAAATAATCTAAACATATCAGTGTTGCATAAATCCAGAATTACTCACCTCCCTAATCTTCTTGCCACTCCCCACCATAAACTTCCCCTCCGGGTTGTCCTCCTTCTGCCACTCCTTCAGGAATATGGCCAGGGAGTCCTTCAACCACTTGTCTATCAGTCCCCCCTGCACACACCGCTTCATCACTAAGCTCATCGTTCGCTCGTATGGTACACCCTGGGCATAATTGGATAAGACTGCAGTGCATCATGGTAATCACTAATATAATTCGTAAGCCATAATATCTTTAATGTGCAGTCAAAATCATAAATGGCAACAAACTCGTTTAAATCTGTATCGAACACAAACAAGACATAACATTGCTTTATTATAGGCCAGAAGCTTCAGAACTTAAAGGTACACATATTTAAATATGCATAAGCTCATACTGTATAATTATGTTCACAACTGTACAATGGGTCCAAATGCAATATTTAAGAAGGGATTGATTGACATAGGTAAATTTAGCAAATTTGGCATGGGTCACTGATATTTCCCTACAGGGTCATAATGTTTTCCCAACAGTGTCATAATGTTTCTACAAAATGTGTAGATATATTTTTTTGAGTGATTATATACCTATACATGTAGTAAAACTCGCTAGGAAAAATGTCACATTGGAACGCCAAGCTTTCGTCAATTCTCTCACGACACCTTCAGGGTAATACCTATATACAATGTGATAGTACTAACCTTAGGAACACCCCAGGCAAATCGACCCGGGAAGAACGTCTCTTGGGCTATATGTATATCAGTTGTCCTCTGTGGGTTGTTGTTGTGCCGGACTACCAGAGGGTCCAGGTAACTCTTCCAATAGATGAAGGCGTACTGACCCTCAGCCACCCGTCGCATACTCTCCGGGGTTCCGTAGTACTGCATGTCTGCGAACATTCTCCGGTAGAGCGGGATCTTGTTTTGTGCGAACAGTGTGTATATCGAGCCCTTAATTAAAGAGAAGGATATTTAAAATTGAGGTACTTCTGCTGTAGATGGAAAAATATCATCTAGTGTTAGTCAGAACAAAATAACACTGCATAATCGTCACAGAGTTACTTGAGTTAGCTTTAAACCTCTTGACTTTGATGTGTCTGAATAAATTGATTTTAATGTTGGTCAGAATACACTGAGGATGTCATATATAAAGAAATAGTAAAAAATATGGTACTGAAACCAACATTAATTAATATTTACTTTATTATTAAATATGTTTCTACAATTAATTCAATCAGAAAAACATATGTTCGCATGACCACACAAACCTTCGATGGCGTTATTCCATACAGTAAATCAGACTGCAGCAGATCCTGAAGGGAGTCTATGTTGGAGGGGACGAAGGGCACGGCCAGGGTGCTGGTGAGGGAGGTCTTGTAGTGGGTGGTTAACAGGAAGGCGTACAGGAACCAGAACCCCAGGAATACCTGACGGAGGGACACTTTATTTACTGATAAAAATAAACTTGTGAAAAGTAGACCTAATGAATATAATAAACACCATGTGAGGAGGAACACTTTATTGACAACGTTTCGGATATAGCTTCATCAGACCAATGACATACACCAACATAAATTATTTTACAAGTCAACAATTTCTGACAATTTTTGAAATTACTGACCAGAGTGCATCAGCGTGATTGCAAGGAAACCGGATGTATTCTTAAGTTCATTCTCGGTAATTTGAATCAAAGTTTTTGCCAACTTACAAAAATGATATTACTTGGGTTTCATTGGTACACTACAATATCCTACCATTGTCTAACTGTCTTGATGGAGTAATGGTTAGAGAGTGTAAGTTCTGTATGTGATATTCTAGGTTCGAATCTTGGGGGAATCACATGTTTCATTAATCTAATTCGGGGTGTTATTGGTGTTAAGAACGATGTTAAAAAATACTGTGTCCAACAAAATCAAAGCAAATATTCAGCCCAACTCACTTTGCCAGCTTTGAGTGAAAGGTAGTTGTGGAGAGACTGGCTGAGGAAGGAGGCTAAGATTCTCATGAAGGCGTGGGAGGACAGATGATTGGAGGAGGCGAGAGTGGCCTGGGCGTGGTAGATGACGTGGTAAAGTAGTATCCCACCACCCACGGAGACCAACAGACACACCCACACACTGGCTGGGGAGAGCGAGTTAACCCGTGAATAGGTAATCAGTTAAAATAGGATATCAGAGGCTATCAAGCCTATTGGATTATTAACCCTCTCAGTCATATATGACGCGATCGCGTCATATGGCGGTTTCGCCCCTAAGTATCATATGACGCGATTGCGTCATATGAACTTAGTGAAATAGCTCAATAATAAGTTTATGGCACGATTTGCATCCTATTTAGCTCAGTAAGTTAGGTAAGTTAGATCATAATTTGTCGGTTGGTGGCAACCCCAAATTCCTCCGATATCTAACGGTCCCTCAGTGTGAGAAAGAGTGTTGTGGGGGAAATACCGGGCGCTTGGGCAACCCCTAACTTTCGTAAGTTAATATGTCCGGGTGGGGGGGGGGGGAAGCCAGCACTCTTAAAATCTAGAATAACGTCAAGACTGGAGCCCCTTTTCGAGAACTCCAGTCCCTTATCACACAGACACTTACTTCTGAAAGGAGTAAGAACTTTGAGCCAAGGGGGACTCGAACGCCCCTTAGCAGTGATGAAGGTGATACCATCCATATAATAGCTATAGGTGTATTCTATAACTTGCATCCTCTCCTGGGTCACCGTCAGTGCCAAGGTGAAGTTGGCCCGGGCTATCTCCACCTCCCTCACCATCCCAACAAACACACCCTAAACAGTTGGATAAAATAGTTAGTTAATCTGTTCTGTACTGGCGACATCTTTTAAATTATATTCTAGCTACATTAAGATGCTTTTATGAAGCTTAGGAAGGTGTGGTCATGCCACTGGACTGGTAATCCAATGGTCCCAGGTTCGAATCCCGATGTATGAATAGGAAGTTATTGGGATGGAATGTGTGCTGTACTTAGTATCAGTGCATTACCACAAAGCCCAGCGAAATGCCAAAAAAAAAAATACCCTCATTGTTCCCTGATTAAATAGCTCTGTATGAATATTCCCATTTTCAAAATATGCTACAGGGGAGCAATGTCTATGGTAGCTAAACAAAATATTTTAGATAGTCTATAGCATTTGAAGAAATTAAATTATATGTGTATACACTGAACAGTAATTGGCCCCTTGCGAGTTTCATTGTATAAGAAAGTTGGAGCTATAGGCATCAATATTCAACAGCATAACTAGCTTAAATACGGTCGTAGTGCATCTATAAATACATACAATCAAATTCAATATGCTGTCTAACCATCAGAAACTAACATCATTATTGCATTTCAGTTTAATATCTATGTTTACAGCACCAACTTCCTTATAGCCTGAAACTCAAATGTGGTCAACTGCACTTACCTTTTCATTAGGGTAGCCCCACTGGCCGTCTGCAGGGACTACAGCCTCGTATGTAAAATTGAGCGTATTGGCAATCGCATCAAGAAGCAACTTGTCTATGCAAGGTTTAAGTTTTATGTTCAATGACCCTTTAGTTGTCTCAAAAGCGATGAATGGAATATATGGAAGTGTTACTGCAATTAGTCTCTTTTTGTAGAAGTTAGCCATCTGTTCAGGGAATATGTTCTTCGTACTGGTGAGTCCTGTGTCTCTGGACCACCTGCTTACAGTGAGGACTTGCGGGGAGCCTGAAGGGTGCAAGAGCTGGCGGATTAATACACGCCAGTAGCTCTTGTTTTGAGACTCCTCTTGGACGAGAGCTGCCACGTTCTCCTCCTTCCCCAGGCGCTGGTCTAAGAGGAACTGTTCTGTTTCGGTGGAGTTTTGTGTGTGGACCAGGAAGTAACGAGTGAGCCTCTTGCTGGAGGTCGGGTCTGTCAGTACAGGCAGGAGGCGGGAGTCTGGAGGTCCTGACAACAGGTAACTCACACAGTTGAACGAAGAAACTTTATTCATATTTGTGGTGATATGCAGTAATGCTTTCTTAACTTGAGTGAAAGTGATTGGTGTGTTGGTTAAGTATATAGATGACTTTGTTCCAATTAGATTGTCCTTATCACCTGCCGTCATTATCATATTAATGAAATTTGAAGCGCTGTTGTCAAAGATAGTATGCACACCAATGGTAACTGAAGAATTTAGAACTTCATGATATTCCTGAGTAGATATATGCACTCTAAGACAGTTTGGAGTGTAACGCGTGACCAGAGTATCCATTAACAGAGCTAAATCAGCAGCTTGGTTATGTTGGTATGAGTCCACACCATCAGTAAACACACCAGCAATAAATGAGTCGCGTGACCCTTCTGCTGACTTCACCGTAAGAAGGAAGATCGCTACTTGTACGTAACCTCCCCAAAACATGTTTACTCATTGGTTCTGAAAAAAAAGAATATCAAATGTATATACATTTTTATACTTTTCTTTTTGTTTATTCAAGTTACATGAACATAACAATTATATTCCTTTGATCTTACTACAGGAGAGGTATGGTGAAGTGGTCCGACTACTGGACAGGTAACCTAAGGGCCCCAATTTCCAATTGCAATATGTCAATGGAAAGATGTTATTGGGCTGGAATTTGTGTTGTACTTAGTTACAGTGCATCACAAAGTCCACCGACACGCCATAAAAAATACCCTCGCTGTTCCCAATAAATTACCATTGTATGAATCATAGAGTAAAGATAAAGTCGAAAGAGTGACTTCACAAATCTGAAAATAGTGATTCGCGCGTTCGAGAGATGGCAGCACCATCGCAAGGGAAAATGGAAGGTTCCTTATTAATTTGTAATAATTCAAACAGGCTGGGACAAAATATCCCTAGATGTCATAAATATAACCTAATTCCGTATTACGACTTAGTGTGCTGGCTTAATGATCCACTAGGGTTGATAGCCTCTTAAGTCCTAATTTAACTAACTAAGGTAGAGTAGGAACACAAGAACAAAAATATGCAGTAATATAGTAACCATGCGTCACAATCTTCAAAAGGACGCTTTTCTCACTATATTTTGGGTTTCTTTAGGAACCGTAGCTAGTTTCACGAATCTATCAAAGGACTAGAGGTCTCGAAAAGGAGCTCCAGTGTAATCTGGACTTAAAGTGTGCTGGCTTAACCCTTTCGAGCTTCAATACGCATTTATCGTTTTGTTTTATGGCTAACATTAGATGTTTTTATGCAGATTGGAAAGGGTGCGTGGAATTCGGAGGGTTAATTAACACGGCCTTTACCCCTATGATTCACACAGATCCTCCCTAAGCTGTATAACATCGTCTAATGAGAACCAGAATAAAGTGTCAAAATACGTCACGATCTTCAAAGGGTTAATAATCCAAACGGGTTGATAACCTCTAAGTCCTATTTTTACTAATTTTAACTAAGGGTCGTATTCTTAAACATATGGTAGGTGTGAGGCTTTCCACATACCGAACGAATGCTATAGGAATGACCATTGCGTTGATTAAATGTCCAAGTTTCTAAAGGTTACCATATATTTATAATTATAGCGTCCACTTGCAGGAAGACCTAGGCACTGCACTTCACTTTAGTACAAGACCTTGCCAGTGAGAGATGTCTGGTCGAGTCTTTCTACACGTGTTGCATACTTTTTAATTGCATTTATATCATATGGGCTTTGGTTAAATATACGATTAATTATGTATAATTTACTTCACTGCAAGAACAGCTTATTGTTAGATTAAACACGAGATGTTTAGTCGAATCTTTCTACACACGTTGCATACTTTTTAATTTAATTTTTGTAATAATTATCTGCTTTGGTTAAATATACAATGCTTTACCTTTCCATTTTACTTCCCAGCAAAAGCAGTTTATTGATATTTTAAACATAACAGGCATATACTGTAGAAGAGAAGCACATCTGTGTAATAAAATAATCGAATATTGCATACGTTAGTAGCATGCTCTGATTCACATTGCTAAACATACTCTGCACTTGCTTCATTACACATAAATATAATTATGTCTAGGTGTTGAACCCTTTCAAAATACTATGACGAATTTAATGTGTGTTTTCTGGCTATTATTCTACAATTGTATTCAGATTTGTGGGGGAATAAGGAAGTCAAAGGGTTAATTGATGTTGTACTCTAATAATTCCCACAAATCCTTCCTAAATTGTATACCATCACTTAATGATAGCCACATATGTTTTGCCCGTTTAGTTTTGGGATTTTCAGACGTTCGTTCCATTAATACTTTGGCGATTTTACGATCTTCTGCTCCTTCTGTGCAATTTAGGTGTCGATTTTTCCCTGGCGAGCAATACCAGCCTGTAATTTAGTAGGGAACTTGCCTTCAGTTGGAACAGTTTTCTACCAAAATGTTTACAATTATATCTTGAAGAGCACATGCTTTAGTTCAGTGTTTCAAAAGTGTTCGTTCTATTAATTATTGGAACAAATTCAAACAAATATGCTTTGGCCAGTTTATTGATTGTACATAATATATTAAGTATTCACAAATGCTAAACTACTAGTATTGATATATATTTTGATTTTGCAAGCCGTAATCATATATTAAACCCGGACAAGAACAAAAACAAAAGGCTATTGATATCTAAACTGATACTTTCAATGAAATGTCAAAGTTTTACATTCACTTAAGAATGTTTTATAGTTAATTAATTTTTTAGAACGAGTCTCATGTGTCGGAATATATCCTCCATACCCTGTAATCTGTTATTTAACTACATTTGGCATTGATGTAAAATAAATCCATTCTATATACACCATACAGTATATTTATTGTCTATTATATACATGCAAGTTGTGATATACGTTACATGGTGAATTAATGTGTATGTATTTAGTAATATAAAGGAAAAGCTAAGTATCTGATTTGTCAAGACCTGTTAGTACACAACTTACACAGGTCTCTGGCACACCTAGCTCTCTGTTACCTCTGTCAGGCATTGGTGGTGGCTTGGGCTGTTCAAATATCGAACAGTTCCAGGCCTGATGATATTCCAGTGGTGCAGAATAAACAAATTCCTATAGTCAAAAGGCAAGTGTTGATTGTAACCAAACTCGGATGGTAAGGGGACTGGTAGCCTTAGTGGTTCCTCGGGCATTGATTCCAGAAGGCTGCCAAAGTTTGAGGTTCGAGTCGCCAGGTTTGGTCCTTCGAGAATAGGGTCCTGAATTCTGCCAAAGTCTGAGGTTTGATTCAACAATAGGTTTGATGGTTCTTTTGGAAATGGCCCATGCAGATTGGATGGTTCATTGAGTTTTGGTTCATGAAGGCTTCCAATGTTCGGGAGTAGATTAAGGTTTGATGATTCTTTCGGAAATGGTCCCTGAATACTGCAAAATTCAGAGGGTCTATCAAACGGAAAGTTTGATGGTTCTTTTGGAATGTGCTTGTGAGGGCTTCCAAAGTTTGATGGAGGATTCACTAATAGGTTGGCGCTTTGTTTTGGAATGAGTCCATGAAGGTTGTCGTAGGTTCCTCTCCATTTACCCACAGGATGAAATCCAGGCTTTTTGATGTCCAGTGTTCCTTCTTTCTCCCAGCGACGGATCCAGCGGTAGACGGTGGAGATGCTGGTCCCTATCTGGTAGGCTATGTCCAAGGCATCAGCGCCTCTCTCCCACATCCAAATTATTCTTCTGCGGGCGGTCGGGACCAGTCGAGCCTTCCTTCCACTTTTCTTCATCGCGTTCTATTTTGATAACATTGACATTAATGATTATGTACTGTAGTTCATTGCAAATTGTAAAAAATGGCTTGAGAATCTGACAAATTGTTCTGGAAACCTCTCATCTCTGCCTGGGTTCGAAATTGATCTACACAAATGCAAGTCTTAGGTTCTGTTAATTACGCCACCACCCTTCAAAACCTAAACACACCCAACGAAGGAGATATTTTTACACTTTGGTATTCGAAGGCACCCATATGCTCTCGGCCAAAGCACAAACATAAGTGTTATAAGAAATGCTTATGTTGTGTAGGGTGAATGATCATTACGAACCCATCTTTGCCTACTGCAAAACAAATTCTTGAATGTATTTATTTTTGGTTGACTTTAGGAGTTTGCTATTCAATTTAACAAGGATTACGGCATATTTGTATATACTTTAGCTAATCCTAGACATACTTTATTAAATTTACAAAAGTGCTCTCGTAGTCAGGGGGTTAAATGTAAGCACATACACTCGCTTCTGTAGAATTCCTAGAATAAATCAATACTTGAATAATATATCTTCATCTCAATGGAGCGATTGATGATAGATATTCGCATACATTGCTAAAACAATTACATATTCGTATTTATTTGCTTACGTATTTATCTTTAATTTTAACGTAATTCAAATACTAATGTCTGCTAAGGAATCATGATGGATCGGCCATATATATATATATAAAGCAATTGTAATTCTTCTTATGGCAATGCAATGTAATATCTTTACACATTTTGATTTAGGCTAGCAAGCAATTTGGACATTCTGCCGAGAAATGTACAACTTTATCTCTATTTTTTTTTAATTCTAAACCTTGATGGAAGTCTGAGGAGCAAATTAACATTCCCTGAAGCCAATTCATATTAATTCTGAATTTTGACATTATCGGTGGAAACTTGTCTTCTGAGTGCCGATACGACTTGTCCTATTTCTACTGAGCTAACTATTGAATAAAACATACCTATCCTTTACATATGTATTCTTTATAGTGTACAGTGGAAGGGTTAACAATAAAACATACCTATCCTATACATATGTATTCTTTATAGTGTACAGTGGAAGGGTTAACAATAAAATAAACGTTGATGTGCATTAAGGGGATATTTGTATTTCTTTTATATATTCATTTGTTTATCATATACTGTATATATATAAGTTTCTTCCCAAAACCTACGTTAAGCTTAATAAAATACTCTCAAGACCCCTCTTAGAGATACATTTGTTCATTTTTTGGTAGCAAAATACCCCGGTCGAAGGCATGTACTGTACCTCCTAAGTTGCAGGCTAACTATTGCTCGCCAGGTATAAATAGACACCCAATTGGCAGGAGAGGTCTTAACATCGCCAGACTAATGCGGGAATATCGTAAGAACTCAAACCTAATGGGACTAAATATGAGGCGACGGGGATAGAAAACCGCCCCCCTCCCTCCCCCACCCCTTAATTAGTTAGTTATAATAGGACTTCATAGGCTTTCAACCCTTCTGGATTATTAAGCCAGCACACTGTAAGGCAATAATACCGTCAGGACTAGAGCCCCCTTGACCCCTTCTGTACCGGTGAAGTTCTGTTAGCTTTACTCTGGATACTATTAGACGATTTTCGTAAGTTTCAAAAGGGCTTCAAGCAATTAACAGGCTTCGAAATATCTTACTACCACAGATCCTTCCTAAACTTCACATAATCGTCTAAATGTAGCTAGAATAAAACTAAAAACACGTAGCTGGTACAGTCTGAAAAAATAAGTGATGTCTCGGCACCAAGTACATTTTGATCAATAATTGTTATCAGCAATATCTGAAACTTGATTTTTTCGTTTCGAGTGAGCTATACAAATATGTTCCTTCACATACCCACCCTATTCAACATCTGAAGGGCAGAAACACAGCACAGAGCGAGCCAAATGTAATGCCAGCTGAGACATGACTTATTAGCGCTACCGTACAGTGTCTAAACCTTGGATTCAGAAGGTCCATCTCGAAATTGAATGTTTTCGTATAGTAATAGATGGCTATGTCAAATAATATATATACAGTAGTTGAAAGGGTAAATCCATGTGTGCCTTGAATATTGTTTATTTGGGTGTGTGACGTTCACTTGAAGGTTTATTTAGTTTGTGAAGACGCACTTAATTATTTCGTTATTTAGCTACATTGAGGACGTATTTCTTCGTCGTTATTTAGCTACATTTCGACGATATTATACAGCTAAGTAAGGCGTAAACATTGATGTTAAACTGAAAGGCAATATTAACCCTTCTTTGGTGGCGCTCGGCTATAGCTGGGCGAGAGAACCTAGGACTATGTGGCGGGGCCCGGCTATAGTCGCATGCAATTTTGAGCACGTAATGTGCTCTGAGAGAGAGCGGAGCGGTGGGAGGAGCGTAGGTTACCTCATGACCGCTCGCCACGGTGGCCGTGGAGCTACTGAGATGTACTCCGCCCTAGTCCACCCTCCCTCACTCGTTTCCCATGTAATAATGTAAGGAAATGACCGTATTTTACCGATTTTGCCCTTCGGTTGCACGATCGTTGCAAGACAACCAGTGATCGTAGAAGGATGGTTCTGGTGTCATTGGAAAGCTCATTTAACGCCCTTTCAGGGATACATATTTGTATTACGCTCTGGCTCTTGTTTATGCATGAAAACGAGCACGGAAACAAGCTCGTTTACGGTAAAACCCCCTGCTGGGCGGCACAGTCAAATATACTCCACCACCCGCTCTTTGAGTGTTAATGTAAGTTTCTGATGGATGGAAGTATGATTAATTTAGTTTCATGTATTTATAAATGTATCTGGTAATACTGCTAAATAACGATGCCTACAGCTCCATTTTCCTTATAGCATAAAAATCGCAAGTGATCAAAATGAGGTGTGATACTGATCTAGCATGTGTTCTAGAATGTAATAATCTTCTAGGTTTTCCAATTCAACTCAAGTTAGGTCTAGACTGGCTCACTTCGCTCCTCTCTCTATAAACAAGTCCAACCTAATGATGTCTGAAGGGGGTGGCGATCCCATTGTGGCTTTCTTTTTCTCGCTTCTCTTACTTACAAGGGAAGCAGTAAGAGCTGTGCCTGGTGGCGAGGTAAGGTCTGCAGTGCCACACATCACTCCTCCCCTGTATATAAACAAGTCCCCGGTACCTCCCCCGTAGCAGTGTTGCCATTTACCTACGATTAGCTACTTTACCGCTCGATCTAAGGGTTTCTTCTTTTATCCCACTGAATTCAGATCATATCCCGTAACCCCATGACAATTCTGACGCATTTTAACCTGTTTATTCTTGCTATCATTAACGATTTTAGGAATCTCTAGGACTAAAAGTGGTCAAAATTATTAAATTAATTATCTAGCCATACGTTCTTCATAAGCTGAATATATTTGTCTCATAATAGCCAGAATAAATAAATTAAATAAACCATAATCTTCAAGGGATTGATTTCTTTTCCTTAAGCAATTCGGTACACTAAGGTAAGCAAATACTGAAAAACTGGAGTCTGTATTCTCAATAGTGACGTCAATACAAATGGGTGGCAACTAGAAGATAAAACTTATGATAACCTTTTATGACAAGAGGCATATAAGTCGATTGGCAAAATTGATTGCTGGTGATAGAGGTATTAGTTAATGACATATCTTTCCTTCATCCTATGACTTTGAAAGCTTTAAACGTAATCTGTCCAGGCATTTTGACTCCAACGTCCCTTGAATTTGGCTCCGTTACTCTTTTAACTTTGGGGGAGACACTCGTTACAGGCAACCTGCCTTTTGTCTCCTCCATACACATAGAACACAAATAGTTAGTTTGTAGAGTTATCACATACATTGTCATATTTAATTTGCTATTACAACATACTGAATAGTCAGCTGTAAGAGGTATACATTCTATATGTAGGATGAATGCCATCACCCCCTCTCCCCCCAAACAAAATAATTAATAAACAAAACAAATAAATAAATACCATTACAATAAATGAATACAATAAAACAGTATATGTAAACATACATACCAATTAATATAATAAAACTAACATTAAATTGATAATGCAAGAACATGCCAGGGTGGCTATAGTAAAATAATGCTTAAAAGGGCTAAGATCTCCAGAATATTGCAATATTTCATGGCGTTAATGTCAATTTATGTGGTGTCATGTTAACCCTCTCAGACATATGACGGGATTTTGAGCCTATTAGGGATACTTTAAAGCCTTTGTTACCATCAGGGGTATTTAGAAACCTTTAGTTTAGTTACTTCAACCTCTGCAGTTGTCTTTGAGTTAGCTGTGGGCAGAAAACTAATTTTGGTGAGGTAATTATAAGAGTGAGAGAACTCTATTTCTTATTGCTAATCTGGCAACCTCTGCGTCATATGAGCATGAATGGGTTAATAATCGATCAATCAATCTAACAGTCTTCAATTTCTATTATCTAGCGAATATGAAACTCTAATCTAGCAGTACTTTGGTGATGCTGTCTTGGTAACCCTGATTATCTGTCACGTGATGAGGGGAGGAAGAGAAAAGACAAGGCCTTGTATCGGTCAATGTTCCCGATGAATATTACATTAGTGTTTCTCTTTGTTACCGCTTTTGTCTGTGTATTTCGTATATAACCCTTTCAGCTCCATGCCGCTTTTTTTACCTTGGATTCCGGCTAAAATTAGATGATTTTATGCAGGTTAAAGCGAGATGGGCGTTTTTAATTGCTTTATGTTTTATCTTTTTATAATTTAAAATGTAAAACTTGCAAACTAAACAAACCAAAATTGGGACAAGGACAATATAAAGTCAATTTTTTTTTATTAGTTTCCTCCCTAACTCTCCATTAAGCTGTATTAAACACCCCCTAGACCCCCGTCAAGATAAATGTGTAAATTTTTCGGTAGAAAAATCGCCAAGCTAATGGGTCGAACGTCATAAAATCTGAAAACTACTGGGGCTACACTGAGGTGTTTTGGAGGTTTGTTGTGGTGTTATATATATCTATCTATCTATGTGTGTGTGTGAAATACATACATCATAGATAATTCAGTGAACACAAATATCGACTATAATAATTCTATAGACTTACATTGCTATGGACGGGACAGATGTGGTAATTTTCTATACAATCTGATGGTGTGTCTGGCTTGGCTGACAAATCGCTACCATATTATATAAAAGGGGATGATTACTACACAGCTGTCTAGTTAAAGAGACATTGGTTATTTTGGGGGTCTATACATTGATATATTCATGATTTTATTTGTTTCCTCGCTTAACCTTCATCAAGCTTAAAAAAATACTACCTAGGTCCCCTTGAAGATAAATGTGTACATTTTTCGGTAGAAAAATTTCCCGGCCGAAGGCTGGTTCCTTCTATAACGACAGGCTCGTTATCGATCGCCAGGAAAAAATCAACACCTAAATTGCACGAATTGACCAGCATTTCATTTTCCCACCAGCACCTCCAGCATCAAGAGCAGCCCCCCTCCTATGTAACCCAACAGCAACATGAAGAAAGGCCCCTGAAGGTGGTCTAGGGAGAACACAACCTGGATCCAAGGAGAGAAAAATAAGAGATAAGTTTAGGAAATTTTATAAATCGTCTAGAAAGCTACTTCCCAATCTTCCTCCTTTCCCACGGGTTAGATCACGTTTACCCAATATCTCTGAAAGCATTTCAATTTCGTATCAATATAATTATTGGCAAACACAAGTGTCGAGTGCCCTGAGGATACCTTGGAACTACCAATGGTTAAATATAAATACAATAATAACTGTCATGTACTCATTGGATTAATGGAATGCCACTAAACTTTCACCATGAATCATAACTTTCGTAATATCATGATTGAAAATGGCTGTGGAACTTTCGTAAACTAGAATATTGTTTTTGAGTCAAAGGTTGAACATCAACTCGTTAAAATAAAGGTATTTTTCTCACCTCTTTTATCTTCTTATTGGTGCCTTTCATAACTGCTCCTTCGGTATTGTCCACCTTCTGCCACTCCTTCAGGAATATTGCCAAGGAATCTTCCATCCACTTGTCAATCAGTCCCACCTGCACACATCGCTTCAAGACACCGCTGAACGTTCGTGCATAGGGGACACCCTTATTACGTAAAAGAAAGGTGTCTGTTAAAAATCAAGTTTCTTTCAACACTTATATAGGCCCAATAAAATCTAGTAAAAAATAGGACAATTGTTAGAAAGAACATATAATAATTGCAGTGTGAGAAAAAGAGGCGAGGCTTGAATGAGCAGAAATTATATATCAGAGATTTTGGACGTACGAAGCACTTCTTTATTATATGAAACTGATCGAGAAAGCCGTCTGTGGAACCTTCAAACAAGTGTGAGAGAGTTAACATAATTTGTTGTTGTTAGAATATTTTGTTAACCAAATCGTAAAGTATGGCACGTCCATTTTAGGACATCATGTATATACAGTACAATACATAACTAACTTTGGGAATACTCCAGGCTTTTAGGACATCATGTATATACAGTACAATACATAACTAACTTTGGGAATACTCCAGGCTTTTAGGACATCATGTATATACAGTACAATACATAACTAACTTTGGGAATACTCCAGGCTTTTAGGACATCATGTATATACAGTACAATACATAACTAACTTTGGGAATACTCCAGGCTTTTAGGACATCATGTATATACAGTACAATACATAACTAACTTTGGGAATACTCCAGGCTTTTAGGACATCATGTATATACAGTACAATACATAACTAACTTTGGGAATACTCCAGGCTTTTAGGACATCATGTATATACAGTACAATACATAACTAACTTTGGGAATACTCCAGGCTTTGCGGCCTGGGAAGAATTTCTCCCTGGCCATGTGTATATCGTTCTTCCTCTTTGGGTTGTTGTTGTGTCTAGCTACCAGGGGATCAAGGTAGCTCTTCCAATAAATGAAAGCATGATGGCCCTCATCGACCATCTTCATACTGTCCGGCGTGATGTAATAGTCCATGTTGGTGAACATTTCCTGGTACATCGGGATCGTGGCTGTGGCGAAGATACTGTATATCGCGCCCTATAATAACAAATAACACAAATAATAATAAGAAGAAGAATACCATAAAAATATACATAGATTGTTTTGATGGGGATAATCAAACTGGAATAAAATATGTAAGGAATATTGAAAGTATTTGCATACAGACTTGGACTGTTGTGCAAGCTTGGTTCCACTTACCTTCGATGGTGTGATTCCATATGTGAGTTTAGACCGCATCAGATCCTCCCGTGTGTCAATGTTGGAGGGTACAAAGGGCACGGTCAGGGTGCTGGTGAGAGAGGTTTTGTAGTACGAGGTGACCAGGAAGGAGTACAGGAACCAAAACCCCAGAAATACCTAAGGGGAGAAAATGTAATTGGCTTCCTGACCCCATTCTCCCTAATGCTTATCCCAGTTAGTTTTGAGATGTTAAGATATTCAGTCCATGTTTGGCTGTTATATGGCCATTCACTCCATTTGTGTCATTTGTAAGACCTTTCATGCCATCTAGGTATCAATTTTATCCTGTCAAGCGGTACTGAGCCAGCAATTTAGCAGGAAGTCTAACTAAAAAATGCACAAATGAGTCTACAAATGTTTATTATTTTTTTAAAGTTTGATGGTCTAGGAAGGAAACTAAAATAAATAATATATTTTTGTTTTAACACCTGTTCATGTATCTGTCCCAATTTTACCCATTCAAATACCTGTTTTGAAACTAAATGCTAACTTATGTCCTTCCGTGTTCATTGAGAAGTACGAAAAACATGAAGATGGCTGGCTCAAAGGGGTATGTACCACAGATCCTTCTTAAATGGCACAAAATCGTCTAACTATAGCCAGAATCAAAGGTAAAAATACGCCATCATGCTGAAGAGGTTAACCATTCATCCGCACTATTCAGTATCTTATCAAATGCCTTTTTAAAAAGAAGAACTCAAATTGAGTATTGGATAGGATATTTGTTTAAAATATGCGCTTTATATTTAATCTCCATCAAAATAATTATAATCTCACCCTGCCAGCCTGGAGTGAGAGGCAGGAGTGTAGAGACTGACTGAGGAAGGAGGCCAAGACGTGCATGAAGGCGTGGGAGGACAGGAGGCGGGAGGAGGTGAGAGTGGCCTGGGCGTGGTAGATGACGTGGTAGAGCAGCGACCCACCACCCACGGAGACCAACACACACAACCATACACTCACTGAGGAAAGAATTAGAATGATTTATTTATACAATGTTATTATCAATGAGACAGATTGCATAATAATGAATGAAAATATATTTGCTCTTATTATCAGTAATATTGGCATATTATATCACTAATTTTCCTTCAAAAGAGGACTAAGTAACTTGCTATATAATATATATATATATAGACTACCGTATCTAAAATCTATATCAATTTATTATAGTTATTTGGTGGAATGATGTCTAAGTTTGCCCTTTACATAACAGAATCCTAGATATTATAATATCCTAAATTATGTTTGATATTTTCGTCTGCACTTACATCTAAAGGGTGTGAGAACCTTTCGCCAGGGTGGACTCGGGCGGCTCTTGGCTGTGATGAAGGCAAGGTTGTCCATGTAGTAGCTGTACGTGTAGTCGACGGCCTGCATTCTCACCTGGGATATCGTCAAAGCCAGGGAGAAGTTGGCTCGCTCCACCTCAACTTCCCGCACTAGTCCAACAAATTGACCCTTTGATGTTTCGGAAGAAGAATAGTACATAGACAGTTTAATTATTTGCAAGTTATGATAAATTAGACTGTAAATGTTTCATAATAGCCAAGTAGCAAAATTACTGTATATATTTACTGTGTGTGGAGGAAACAACAGACAATGCTGCCTGTAAAAAGTTTAAAGAGAGATCGGGAACCAATTTCAAGGTACGTTAGAGTCAATGTGTCCGGACAGACTTGCTCGGTATTAAGTTACATTAGCAATCTCAAATTATATTTGTTTCAGCTTCTAGTCTTCCTGGTCATTAATGCTAAAGTACCTAGCAAACATTCTCCTTGCATGCAGGAATACTTTTGAGCGATTTTTTTTTGATGGAGAGTTTTTCTTGCTGTAATGCAATAAATCCAAATAATTCCCCAAAGGGCTTTTTGTAACTTAAATGAACACATATATGTTGCCTAGAACATTGAGTATTTTGATAAACTTGCATATTAAAGTAGATTGTGTCAGTCGAGTATTTTTCATATATTGTAAAACATAATAAGTTTAATAACTGACATCTGTATCCTCCCTTATAGCCCGGTGACCCATGTGGTTCAATCCAATTACTGAAAGAAATATTTGCTACTATAGTCCGTTTCATTTAATTTGACGGTAAATTGAATCCCTTAGCAGCTAATTTCTCGATAATTATCGAACAAATATGAAACCACTGTATCTCTGCATCATATTAACACAAAGTTTGTATAAGTAGCACCATATTTCACTACAAAATCTTCTTCATAATAACTGAGAAATCCTGATGGGAACTTTGCAATTTACCGTCAGTTGAAAAGAAACTGAGTATAGGTCCTACATTTTCTTGCTACTCCTATCATTTCTGAGTTACCTGCACTACTTATTATATACTGTGTGACTTTGCTAACAAAACATTGCTGAATACCTGGACTCACCTTTTCATTAGGATAGCCCCATTGGCCATCTGCAGGATTTAACACCTCGTATGTAAAGTTAAGCTTCTTAGCAACTGTGTCGAGAAGAAACTTTTCTTCGCATGGCCTAAGCTTTACCTTCAAAGATCCATTTGTTTTCGTATAAGCGATCATGGGTATATATGCAAGAGTGATTGTAGTAAGTTTCTGTCCATAGAAGTTGGCCATCTGTTCGGGGAATATGTTCTCCGTACTGGCGAGTCCTGTGTCTCTGGACCACCTGTTTACAGTGAGGATTTGCGGGGAGCCTGAAGGGTGCAAGAGCTGGCGGATTAATACACGCCAGTAGCTCTTCCTAGGAGACTCCTCTTGGACGAGAGCTGCCACGTTCTCTTCCTTTCTCATACGGTGGTCTAAGAGGAACTGTTTTGCTTTGGTGGAGTTTTGTGTGTGGACCAGGAAGTAACGAGTGAGCCACTTGCTGGTGGTTGGGTCTGTTAACAGTAACATGAGTCTGGCTTCTGGAGGTCTTGGCAACAGGTAACTCACACAATTAAATGGTGTGAGTTTGTGTGTGTTTGCAAAGATGTAATTTAAAGCTCTCTGAAGTTTGATTAATGGAATTTTTCTGGTATCGAAATGTATAAATGGCTTATTATCAGGAATAATTTCGAAATTCTGCTCATAGAGGGGCCTTATATTATTGGAGAAGTTTTCTGATATAGCTTGCTTATCAAGGGCGACTGATGAATTAAAGACTTCATTGGATTCGAGTGTAGTTACAATGACTCTGAGACAGTTTGGGATGTAGTGTCTATCCAGATGATCCATGAATAAAGATAATTCATCAGCACTATAGTCTTGTGATGAACCTAAACTATCTTTAACAATTTCAGCAACTGAAGGAAGGGCCCCTTCTGATGACTTGATATTCAAGTTGAGAAGGATTACCACTACTTGTAGAGAGCATCTCCAGTTCATTTTTGCACTTTAGTTCTGAAACGAAAAATACAATTCCATCAGGGTTTTGAATACTATGCTCATACTTGAGTTGACACGAATAATAACCTCAGGAATTACGCTTTGATATGACAAACAACACATGTTGTCATTTGTACACAAAATGTGGTGTGCCTGTTAAAAGTTAGATAATTATCGATACAATTTTCACCGATAAATCCATTACTTGGAAAAACAAATGTGAAAACAATAACAGAGTCTGTAGTTATATTATGTCTTGCAGATCTAGAATACAAGCATCAAGAGAAATGGAAAATCAACCCATTTGTCAATTTTTTTGGGAAGTGGGCATTCTTAAAATTGTCAGTGAGTACGCCTACACATTGAAATACAGAGTTCTATTAGCATACTATTTACTAATTAGTTTAAGTGGCGAGGAACATAGGGGAGGGAAGGGAAGAAGCCTGCCACTGCTTAATATTTATAACCTTTATCATAAAAATACTCTTGTCTGTGATCCTTAGTGGTAAGGTACGTGATTAGTAGTAATTTCCTGAATTATGTTTGTCTGAATTACTTGTTCATTATATATTAATTGGTATTTATGTATTCAGCTAAATTATACCTCAATATTCAGCTAATTATGTAATAAATGTCGGCGGGCATTGTGGTGTGTTCCGCTGCATGTCTGCTTGCTGAGACCAGCACCCCTCTGGGTGGTCTGGGGACTGCTGAAGGCCCCAAGTGATCCTTGGTCTCTGGGTCTTCTTCTGGGCAACCTAGAAGTGTGTGATTTTTTGTTTTGCTTTTTCGTTTTGTTGTCTCTGTTCAGGCTCTGTCTCGAGTTGGCCACCCCCAGCTATGACGTATGTGCCAGAGTATTTACATACATACTTGCATACATACATAGTAAATTGGAGATCTCTACGGCCTAAAACCTCCCCTAAACACTTCTAGTATTATGTTCACATTAAACAACATTCAGGTCAAAAATATTTTATTAATAGTACAACGTTTCAAGTTTCTCAAAATGTTCTTCATTATATACAGTACATCTTATAAACCTTTAATAGTCATTACTCTGTGATTATCTTGAAATGTATATGACACATCAGCAATATATGCTCATTGAGGAATTTGCTATATACCTTCATTATGCAGTATTTACGAGCTCGGAAGTTGGCCCCCAAATGGACATCCCTTAGAAACTGCATTCACACATTGTACTGTTTGGATCGATCTTTCAATACACACATGTTTTTTTGTTCTCCTTCCGTCGGATCTTTTAGAGGGAGTTTTTTTTTCTGGACCCCCCTTTACCCACATAATTAGACCCCATTAGCTATGAAATTTCGAGTTGTTCGCCCCATTAGTTTAGCGATTTTATGATGTGTATATATATATATATAAATATATATACACATATATAATTATATATATATATATATATATGTTTCTAATCTCTCAGTGGGGTTCGAACCGCCGACCGTCAGGACGATAGCCGACGCTTTAATCAACTACCGAAAAAATGTACACATTTATCTTGAAGGGGGGTCTAGGGGGTGTTTTTCTAAGCTTGATGGAGGTCTAGGGAGGAAACTAAAAAATATATGAGTACATGAATTAATAGACCGAACAAACAGTCAGTCTCCCCTTAACATCGCATCTTCAGGCCCCTTCTAAACTTAATATATATCTTATTAATGGACAAAATAAAACTAAAGAAATCGCTATGGTTTACTAAAAGGGTTGAATATGATGCAATGATATCAAGGGACTGGAGTTCTCGCAGAGAGGCTCCAGTCCCGACGTTCTTCTTGACTTAGCGTGTGCTGGCTTAATAATCCAATTGGGTTGATAGCCTCTGAAGTCCTACTTTAACTAACAATGGTTTGTTAATAACTCGTACAGTCTTACTTGAGGAGGTTCCAATGATGCAGTAACATTAAATTGGCATAGTTCAAGCACAACCATGGGTTGTAGCCAAGATCAGAGTATAGAGGGCGCTGCATATCTGACTGTTTCATGTGAGTTAGTTGTCCTGAGATGTTCACAGTGTTTCTCCCATTTACCATAACACTATCTCTATGAACTGATTCCCCCGAGGCCTGAATCGAGCTGCCCCATCTTCGCAAGGGTTCATATTGACTGGTTTTATGCTTCGATTCTCCTGAGTGATTAATGGAGTTCACCCATCTATTTAAAAGTTCATCTTGACGTGTTTGAGGCATCGATTCTCCTGAGGGTTTATATATGGAGCCTGGCCACACTTCCAAGGCTTGAGTCTGACAGGTCTTATTCATCGACTCCTTTGAGGGATGAACAGCCCCTCCCCACATTTGTATAGGTTGATATTGACAGGTTTTATTAATAGATTCTCTCGATGGTTTGATATACCTTCTCCAAATATCTAAGGGTTGATCATGACGGATTGTAGTACTAGATTCTCCCGAGGGTTGATCTTGATGGATTTCATTCATCAATTCTCCTGAGGAATGAACAGGGCCTTCACATCTGTTTGAGGGCCATTCTTTATACTTTGTCTTCTTCCCTGATACACCGGCGGATCTCCCCCAGTTCCCTTCGAGCCGAGATCCATGCTTCTTGTAACTCCTGATCTTGGTGGCCACGGATCCCTCCTTTTCCCACCGCCGGACCCAGCGGTAGATGGTGGAGAGGCTCACCCCGAACTCGCACGCGATGCCTAGGGCGGTGGTGCCGTTCTCCCAGCTCTGAATTATCTTACGACGTTCACTTGGCAATAACTTGGACTTCCATGAACGTTTCTTCATTTCTCTCTGTTTTCCCAAGTCGGTTACCTGTTAGAGCAGCATGGTAAATAATTTAAGTGAATTAGTTACTCGATATTAGATTGTCTAGAAGAGCAGGCAACGTATTATAATCCCATAATCTACCTTCAGTCTAGTTGCCGATACCAGTGCGAAAATGTCCCGAAATAATACGAGAAAAAACTTGCTCATAAAAAATTGACGGAAAAAGCGCTCGTGTGACAGCGGCTTAAGATAAGAAATTACAGTACTATTTATATAAATGTTCAGAAACCTACAGTACTTTGCATCTATCCTACCTTTAGATTAATAAGTTGCTTTACCTAGAGCCAAGTGGTTTAAGATGTTCCCGGTGGCGAGGTAAGGTATGCAGTGCCACACATTTTTAGTTAAAATAGGACTTCAGAGGCTATCAACCCTATTGGATTATTAAGCCAGCACACTAAGTCAAGAATAACGTCAGGACTAGAGCCTCTCTGCGAGAGATCCAGACCCTTGGGTGCGACACATCACCCCTCCCCTGTATACAGTATATATGAGAGAGAGAGAGAGAGAGAGAGAGACTTACCAACAACAGAGGAGTTTCTTAAGATGTTCCCGGTGGCGTGGTAAGGTCTGCAGTGCGACAAATCACTCCTCCCCTGTATATAAACAAGTCCCCGGTACCTCCCCCCGTAGTGACGCCTAGAGGGGTGGTGGGATTCGTGACTTTCTATCGATCTATCTAATGTTCGTGTTCACCATCCCTTGCACTAATTATTACATTGTGATTATGCTGAATGGCTCTTGTTATTGATTGCAAGATGGATAGAGCGTGTTGCGACCCTATAGTAACAGAGACCATAAATTTTCCGACATATTGGTGCCATTGGGATCATTACTCTCATTTAGCACGATGACGCCTTTTTACATAAGAACATAAGAAAATGGAAGTCTGCAGAAAGCCGATTGGCCCCAAAAAGGCAGATCCCTCTGACACTTAACCCTAATTATAAGGCCTAATTATAAGCCCAGCTCACTAACATCATTAGGGCTGACCTCACCGAAACGGTCAGAGGTCAGAAAACGGGGTCTGCAGAGCGCCGATTGGCCCACACCTGACAGATCCTCCTCACACCCAACCCATCTCGTCCATATGCCTATCTAATTTTATCTTAAAGCTCCCTAACGTTCTTAATCCCACTATACCACTTGGTAGCCTATTACACCTATCTACAACTCTGTTACCAAACCAATATTTGCCTATATCTTTTCTGCAAAGAAATTTACCTTTGATTCTGGCTAAAGTTAGACGATTTTATGCAGTTTCAGAAGGACCAATGATATTCAGAGGGTTTATCGAGATCCTATATTTACCCCCTGAGTTCTAGAGGTTTATGTAGCGCCAACCAACTTGACAATAATTTTGACCCCTTAACTTCTCATAACTTGAAAGAGCCTAGAGCAAACTGGCTGTAAATATCCACACCTATTTCCTGGTGGGCTCTTCCCAAATGATAGAAATGTCAGCCCGATTGCTAAGTTAAGGGGTCCAGATTATTGTCAAGTTCGTTGGCGCTACCTATAGATTGTAAGTTAAAGAAAATAGTCGAATGGTAACCACAATATGGTGAAAATGACGTCATCGTGCTGAAGGGGTTAACACTTAAATATGTCCATACCCATACTATAGTCTATTCGCTGTAAGTAGGCGAAAAATCATGACTTCTATCCTCTGTAACTCAAAAAGGGCTAAAGCAAATTGGCTATAAATCACCACATCTATTCCTTGACTGACTCTTCCCAAATGGTAGAAATATTAGCTAGATTACTCTAGTCGTTTTGGAGTTACAGAGGTTAGGAGTTATGATTTCTCGCCTACTTACAGCGAATAGACTACAATACTCGTCAATACTGGTGCAGAC
Organism: Paralithodes platypus; assembly: GCA_032716605.1. Taxonomy (NCBI): domain Eukaryota; kingdom Metazoa; phylum Arthropoda; class Malacostraca; order Decapoda; family Lithodidae; genus Paralithodes; species Paralithodes platypus. The sequence goes on from CM064528.1 coordinate 44,514,650, forward strand.
AATATAGTTTGTTTGATTAAGGGGGGGAGGTTCGGTTTTTCTGGCTCCCCTTCTCATGCTCAGCCCCATTTGTTTGTATTTTAAGACGTTTGGCCCATTAGTTTGGCGATGTTAAGACCTTTTTGACCCATTTCTTTGTCAGTATTTAGAGCTTTGGTTCCCTTTAGGTGTCGATATTTTAGGTGTCGATTTTTTAGGTGTCGATTTTTTAGGTGTCGATTTTTTCATAGCAAGCGACAGTGAGCCTGTAATTTAGGAGAAACATGCCTTCGGCCAGGATATTTTTCTACCATTAAATGTTCATATGTATCTAGAAGGGGAATCTCGGAGATGTTTTTTTTTTAAGCTTAATGGAAGTCTAGAAAAGAAACTAAGAAAATAATTAATCAATATACTGTATATACTGTATATATATATATATCCCTTGAGGATTATGACGAGTTTTAGCAGTTTATTTTGGCTATCATTAGACTATTTTATTATGTTCCTTCCAACAACCAACCATACTCCTAAAATCGATTAATGAAATTTACAAACACATGTGGCAGTCCGTGGACTCGAACCCAGGATGCTCACACCGAAAATCAACACCTTTTACATCGCACCACGAAGACAGTTAAAGGTTGGTGGACACTGCCTACGATTTATTATGCAACTTCGAATCCTGCATATCAATCTAAGCATGTACACACATCCCAACTGCAACTCACGTAGGCTATGCATATGTGAATGGAAAGAGCAATTAATGGGGCCTTAACCACTTAGGGAAGTCCTCTCGATAAATTACTCCTGAACCAATATCAATTATTATGTTCCTTCCAACAACCAACCATACTCCTAAAATCGATTAATGAAATTTACAAACACATGTGGCAGTCCGTGGATTCGAACCCAGGATGCTCACACCGAAAATCAACACCTTATACATCGCACCACGAAGACAGTTACAGGTTGGTGGACACTGCCTACGATTTATTATGCAACTTCGAATCCTGCATATCAATCTAAGCATGTACACACATCCCAACTGCAACTCACGTAGGCTATGCATATGTGAATGGAAAGAGCAATTAATGGGGCCTTAACCACTTAGGGAAGTCCTCTCGATAAATTACTCCTGAACCAATATCAATTATTATGTTCCTTCCAACAACCAACCATACTCCTAAAATCGATTAATGAAATTTACAAACACATGTGGCAGTCCGTGGACTCGAACCCAGGATGCTCACACCGAAAATCAACACCTTATACATCGCACCACGAAGACAGTTACAGGTTGGTGGACACTGCCTACGATTTATTATGCAACTTCGAATCCTGCATATCAATCTAAGCATGTACACACATCCCAACTGCAACTCACGTAGGCTATGCATATGTGAATGGAAAGAGCAATTAATGGGGCCTTAACCACTTAGGGAAGTCCTCTCGATAAATTAAACTGTTTAGGAATGATCTGTGGCAGTTATAAGGGCCCAAGTGATCCTTGGTCTCTGGGTCTTCTTCTGGGCGACCTAGAAGTGTGTGATTTTTTGTTTTGCTTTTTCGTTTTGTTGTCTCTGTTCAGGCTCTGTCTCGAGTCGGCCACCCCCAGCTATGACGTATGTGCCAGAGTATTTACATACATACTTGCATACATACATAGTAAATTGGAGATCTCTACGGCCTAAAACCTCCCCTAAACACTTCTAGTATTATGTTCACATTAAACAACATTCAGGTCAAAAATATTGTATTAATAGTACAACGTTTCAAGTTTCTCAAAATGTTCTTCATTATATACAGTACATCTTATAAACCTTTAATAGTCATTACTCTGTGATTACCTTGAAATGTATATGACACATCAGCAATATATGCTCATTGAGGAATTTGCTATATACCTTCATTATGCAGTATTTACGAGCTCGGAAGTTGGCCCCCAAATGGACATCCCTTAGAAACTGCATTCACACATTGTACTGTTTGGATCGATCTTTCAATACACACATGTTTTTTTGTTCTCCTTCCGTCGGATCTTTTAGAGGGAGTTTTTTTTCTGGACCCCCCTTTACCCACATAATTAGACCCCATTAGCTATGAAATTTCGAGTTGTTCGCCCCATTAGTTTAGCGATTTTATGACGTGTATATATAAATATATATACATATATAATTATATATATATATATATATGTTTCTAATCTCTCAGTGGGGTTCGAACCGCCGACCGTCAGGACGATAGCCGACGCTTTAATCAACTACCGAAAAAATGTACACATTTATCTTGAAGGGGGGTCTAGGGAGTGTTTTTCTAAGCTTGATGGAGGTCTAGGGAGGAAACTAAAAAATATATGAGTACATGAATTAATAGACCGAACAAACGGTCAGTCTCCCCTTAACATCGCATCTTCAGGCCCCTTCTAAACTTAATATATATCTTATTAATGGACAAAATAAAACTAAAGAAATCGCTATGGTTTACTAAAAGGGTTGAATATGATGCAATGATATCAAGGGACTGGAGTTCTCGCAGAGAGGCTCCAGTCCCGACGTTCTTCTTGACTTAGCGTGTGCTGGCTTAATAATCCAATTGGGTTGATAGCCTCTGAAGTCCTACTTTAACTAACAATGGTTTGTTAATAACTCGTACAGTCTTACTTGAGGAGGTTCCAATGATGCAGTAACATTAAATTGGCATAGTTCAAGCACAACCATGGGTTGTAGCCAAGATCAGAGTATAGAGGGCGCTGCATATCTGACTGTTTCATGTGAGTTAGTTGTCCTGAGATGTTCACAGTGTTTCTCCCATTTACCATAACACTATCTCTATGAACTGATTCCCCTGAGGCCTGAATCGAGCTGCCCCATCTTCGCAAGGGTTCATATTGACTGGTTTTATACTTCGATTCTCCTGAGTGATTAATGGAGTTCACCCATCTATTTAAAAGTTCATCTTGACGTGTTTGAGGCATCGATTCTCCTGAGGGTTTATATATGGAGCCTGGCCACACTTCCAAGGCTTGAGTCTGACAGGTCTTATTCATCGACTCCTTTGAGGGATGAACAGCCCCTCCCCACATTTGTATAGGTTGATATTGACAGGTTTTATTAATAGATTCTCTCGATGGTTTGATATACCTTCTCCAAATATCTAAGGGTTGATCATGACGGATTGTAGTACTAGATTCTCCCGAGGGTTGATCTTGATGGATTTCATTCATCAATTCTCCTGAGGAATGAACAGGGCCTTCACATCTGTTTGAGGGCCATTCTTTATACTTTGTCTTCTTCCCTGATACACCGGCGGATCTCTCCCAGTTCCCTTCGAGCCGAGATCCATGCTTCTTGTAACTCCTGATCTTGGTGGCCACGGATCCCTCCTTTTCCCACCGCCGGACCCAGCGGTAGATGGTGGAGAGGCTCACCCCGAACTCGCACGCGATGCCTAGGGCGGTGGTGCCGTTCTCCCAGCTCTGAATTATCTTACGACGTTCACTTGGCAATAACTTGGACTTCCATGAACGTTTCTTCATTTCTCTCTGTTTTCCCAAGTCGGTTACCTGTTAGAGCAGCATGGTAAATAATTTAAGTGAATTAGTTACTCGATTTTAGATTGTCTAGAAGAGCAGGCAACTTATTATAATCCCATAATCTACCTTCAGTCTAGTTGCCGATACCAGTGCGAAAAAGTCCCGAAATAATACGAGAAAAAACTTGCTCATAAAAAATTGACGGAAAAAGCGCTCGTGTGACAGCGGCTTAAGATAAGAAATTACAGTACTATTTATATAAATGTTCAGAAACCTACAGTACTTTGCATCTATCCTACCTTTAGATTAATAAGTTGCTTTACCTAGAGCCAAGTGGTTTAAGATGTTCCCGGTGGCGAGGTAAGGTATGCAGTGCCACACATTTTTAGTTAAAATAGGACTTCAGAGGCTATCAACCCTATTGGATTATTAAGCCAGCACACTAAGTCAAGAATAACGTCAGGACTAGAGCCTCTCTGCGAGAGATCCAGACCCTTGGGTGCGACACATCACCCCTCCCCTGTATACAGTATATATATGAGAGAGAGAGAGAGAGTGAGAGCCTTACCAACAACAGAGGAGTTTCTTAAGATGTTCCCGGTGGCGAGGTAAGGTCTGCAGTGCGACACATCACTCCTCCCCTGTATATAAACAAGTCCCCGGTACCTCCCCCCTAGTGACGTCTAGGGGGTTGGTGGGATTCGTGACTTTCTATCGATCTATCTAATGTTCGTGTTCACCATCCCTTGCACTAATTATTACATTGTGATTATGCTGAAAGGCTCTTGTTATTGATTGCAAGATGGATAGAGCGTGTTGCGACCCTATAGTAACAGAGACCATAAATTTTCCGACATATTGGTGCCATTGGGATCATTACTATCATTTAGCACGATGACGCCTTTTTACATAAGAACATAAGAAAATGGGAGTCTGCAGAAAGCCGATTGGCCCAAAAAAGGCAGATCCCTCTCACACTTAACCCTAATTATAAGGCCTAATTATAAGCCCAGCTCACTAACATCATTAGGGCTGACCTCACCGAAACGGTCAGAGGTCAGAAAACGGGGTCTGCAGAGCGCCGATTGGCCCACACCTGACAGATCCTCCTCACCCCCAACCCATCTCGTCCATATGCCTATCTAATTTTATCTTAAAGCTCCCTAACGTTCTTAATCCCACTATAGCACTTGGTAGCCTATTACACCTATCTACAACTCTGTTACCAAACCAATATTTGCCTATATCTTTTCTGAAAAGAAATTTACCTTTGATTCTGGCTAAAGTTAGACGATTTTATGCAGTTTCAGAAGGACCAATGATATTCAGAGGGTTTATCGAGATCCTATATTTACCCCCTGAGTTCTAGAGGTTTATGTAGCGCCAACCAACTTGACAATAATTTTGACCCCTTAACTTCTCATAACTTGAAAGAGCCTAGAGCAAACTGGCTGTAAATATCCACACCTATTTCCTGGTGGGCTCTTCCCAAATGATAGAAATGTCAGCCCGATTGCTAAGTTAAGGGGTCCAGATTATTGTCAAGTTCGTTGGCGCTACCTATAGATTGTAAGTTAAAGAAAATAGTCGAATGGTAACCACAATATGGTGAAAATGACGTCATCGTGCTGAAGGGGTTAACACTTAAATATGTTCATACCCATACTATAGTCTATTCGCTGTAAGTAGGCGAAAAATCATGAATTCTATCCTCTGTAACTCAAAAAGGGCTAAAGCAAATTGGCTATAAATCACCACATCTATTCCTTGACTGACTCTTCCCAAATGGTAGAAATATTAGCTAGATTACTCTAGTCGTTTTGGAGTTACAGAAGTTAGGGGTTATGATTTCTCGCCTACTTACAGCGAATAGACTATAATACTCGTCAATACTGGTGCAGACAATATAGTTTGTTTGATTAAGGGGGGGAGGTTCGGTTTTTCTGGCTCCCCTTCTCATGCTTAGCCCCATTTGTTTGTATTTTAAGACGTTTGGCCCATTAGTTTGTCGAATTTAAGACCTTTTTGACCCATTTCTTTGTCAGTATTGTGACGTTAACCACTCCGTTAGAACCGCATGGCTTGTCCTACAGTGACTCGCTAGGATCGCCAGGGCAGTGGATGTGGCTACAGTTGATGTATTATTGTGTGCTTTATTTCATATGAAAGCTTGTGTCATGGGCAGTCCAGAAAGGCTCTTTGTTTTCGCCCATGTCAAGGCTTTATATATTTAATTGCAAAGTATATGTTTTATCATTAAGTAGTAATGATAGGAATTGAGAGAGAGAGAGAGAAGAGAGTAGAACAGAGTGAGAGGAGGCGTGTAGTGTTTTGCTATACTCGATGACGTCATAGCTGGCTGGCCTCGTGGGGATTCGTTGAGGGAGTTTTTTTACCATGCTTTGTGACGTCATGTTTGGCTGGCTTCTTTAGTATTGGCTGAAGAACTTGTTACCGCTTTTTTCCCACGCGGCTCGAGCTAGTGCTAGTATATATACAGCCCTCTCGCCACTTTCTTCCTCAGATCTGGTTTCTAGAACGCATCCCTCTTATCCCTTTGATATCTGTTCCCCTCTCCGCACCTGAGAACTATTTCCTCTGCCTATCTCTCTCATTTTCCATATCTTTCACCACCTTTTATTAATATTATACCCCCTCTGGTTAACTCTGCATAATCAGCTTCATGCTGGCGAGTTGTATTATGCGTTAAGGTCTGATATAACCCATGTATGTTAGTTGTTTAGATAAGTTGATCACGAAGCATTGGTTGGCATTCATATTGTTCAGTACCGCTTCTTATAATTATTAGTGTTCTGCTGGATTAGATAATGCTAGACTAGGAGTCTGATACTATAAGGTATTGTTTCCGATGGGTGTTGGCTTTAGTTAAAAGCTGCACGACATACCTGAGAACTGGAGTTGATTGGGTAAATTCTAGTCTGTGTGCCATTGAGAGTAGAGCATGCACGAATGAGGGCTTTTTGCCTATACCATTCTGCACTGTTCTAAGCTCGTTGTTTGTCTTTGAGGTACGCCAGGAGAACGCTTAATACTTCGGTATTAAGGTTTCTCAAGAGAGCTACCCTTCATTATAACGTAATATTTGAAGCACAGACTTGAGATTTGCACTAGGCTATGCGGCATGCCATGCGCACCAGTATCTCGTATCATTGACTCTAGCTAGACTTTATCAGTCACAGTAGACATTAAGTATATTAAACCAATTACTCTTATTATGCATACCCGTTTATGATTACACCAGCATTTCGCAGCCTAGTTTGATGTATTGAGACACAAACGACTTAGGCTCTTTTTGTGATAGGAATACTGCATTGTCGTGGCGATTATTATTATTGTTGTGGCGTTTAGTATATTCTTGGCTCCGACTGCATTATATCTCCTGCCTTTTTGTGTGTATAGCCTGCCCGAGTATTGTTCCGCTGCCTGCCTTTTTGGGTTCCATTTCCGATTCGAGCATCTTGATAGCATCTAACATTTAAAGAAGATTCCTTGTTGGTGTTGAAGGACTTTAGTGCACTTTCTTTCATGCAGGAGTGCCTGACAGTTATTGATTAAAGTAACGTAAGCTGTAACTTCTCTTACCACCTTACTTTGCATACCATAACCAAGAACCTTCGGTTATAGGTAGTAATAGGCTGTTTTCACATAACATTAAGCCTAGAGTAGACGCACATTTATTGAGAGTTTGACAACCTATTATTGCATATGGAACTCTGGAGAGTATTTGTGTTCTTTGTTCACTGGGAATATACATCAGAGGTTGGATCTAGCGCTTTCCGTTGTAGCATTTATGCCATTACTAGTCCAATGAATAAGAGCCCTGATATATTTGAACCTCAGTCGTAACAGTATTTAGAGCTTTGGTTCCCTTTAGGTGTCGATTTTTTCTAGCAAGCGACAGTGAGCCTGTAATTTAGGAGAAAAATGCCTTCGGCCAGAATATTTTTCTACCATTAAATGTACAAATGTATCTAGAAGGGGAATCTCGGAGATGTTTTTTTTAAGCTTAATGGAAGTCTAGAAAGAAAAACTAAGAAAATAATTAATCAATATACTGTATATACTGTACATATATATTTATATATATATATATATATATCCCTTGAGGATTATGACGAGTTTTAGCAGTTTATTTTGGCTATCATTAGACTATTTTAAACAGTTTAGGAATGATTTGTGGTAGTTATAAGGGTAAATACGGCCTCAATCACCCCTCTGACTGCCATGTATAATTATAATCTGCATACAATCGTTTAATAGCAACCCGAAATAAGAAATATAATGCGTCATAAGAAACTGAGAGGGTTAATCTTAAATCCATATGATCAAAAACAACTTATCAGCCTGTTGTTTGATAATGACGTCCAGATAGATAGATATATAGATAGATAAACGATCACCTTATGTGCTCTGTTGTATCCAATTGTGTAAAGTGACCCTTAACCCGTACAGTACCGGTGACGTCCTTCTTAATCATATTCTGGCAACTATTATACGATTTTATTCAGCTTAGGAAGGACCTGTAGCAATAATAAGGCCTCAAACTATCCCAACCAACCTTTTTAACTACCACAGATCCTTCCTCAGCTGCATAATGTCGTCTAAGTATAGCTAGAATAAGATACAACACACGTCGCTGGTACTCAAAGGGTTAACAGTTTTGTCCTGCTTCCATAATATCAATAGCTTGGGTTATTACTCTGCTGTAAGGTAAACACTAATAATAATAATTGTAGTATATATTGACAACATACATATACTTAACCCTCTCACATCCTGACGCGATTTTTGAGCCTATTAGGGATACTTTAAAGCCTTTATTACCGTCAGGGGTATCTATAAACCTTTAGTTTGTTTACTTCAACCTCTGCAGTTGTCTTTGAGTAATTTTTGGAGAGGTAATTATAACAGTGACAGTAATCTATTTCTTATTGCTAATCTGGCAACCTCTGCGTCCTATGGTCGTGAAAGGGTTAAGGGAGCCCACCTCGCTTTTTTTCTCTTTCTCTCCCTCTCTCTTTTTCTCCCTCTCTCTTTGGTTTGTGTCCATTCGGCCCTATTCAGCCAACTATTTTAAGAAGCTTATCCCCATCCAGGTGTCAATTTCTTCCTGGCGAGCAATAGCGAGCCAGCATTGTATGGAGAAATCCGGCTTCGCCGGAGAAATTTTTCTATTGAAAAATTTACATATTTTGCTTGCTGTCAAAACAATATATATATATATATGCTGGCTCGCTACCGCTCGCCACAACAATATTGACACCTGGATGGGGATAAACGTCTTAAAACAGTAGGCCGAATGGGGCCGAATGAATACAAGCCAAAGAGAGAGGGAGAGAAAGATAAACAAAACAAGCTAGGTAGGCTCCCTTAATAGGATAGGAATAATCAGACAGTTGCTCAGGAGGTTAGACTTTTTTTTTACAATAAACTCAATAAAGCAGGTATTATCCCGTTTGATTAGTGCTTCTCGGTCCGGCCCAAAATCATGAATAAAAGAACCTGACAAGTGATGCAGCTCTGAATAGGGCTGCCTGGAACGCCACCATTAGCTATTGAGTCCGGAGCACTCGATCATTAAATTTATGTATGTATGTACACTTGTACAGTCGCGCTAATAAGTTATGTCCCAGCTGCCATTACGTTTGGCTTGCTCTGTGGTGTATTAATGTCTCTCAGATGTTGAATAGCGTGGGTAAGTGTAGGAACATGTTTGTATACATCACTCGATATGAAAAAAATGAAGATTAGATATTGCTGATACCAATTCTTGATCAAAACATACTTGGTGCCGAGATATCACTTATTAGCGCGATTGTACACCACATAAATTTGTCGTTCGGAAGGATTAGTTTCCATAATAACTTATCTGTACAATCGCTATTCAAAGGTTGACTTGATTCGATTTCGGTTTCATAGCACACTAATCATGAACTCCATAGGAAAACGTCTGCATGAAGTATGACAATATCTTACTACTTCTTTGATAGCATGTTATTGACGAGGTATAAATATATATGAGTGGTTTAATAATGCAGTTTCCTAAGAACAGCAAGAGTTTCCAAATTATAGGTCAGATTTGAGAGAGGCTGGCCTCTTTAACTTATTATGATTGCATGGCGTTTTGCTTACTTGTTTATGAGAGATATATATATATATATATATATATATATAATTGAAGTCTGGCCCTCACTTTATGGCTACATTTTTTAGGTGGGCTTTTATTTTAACCTTTTCGGGGCCATTATGACCTTTTCGGGGCCATTATGACCTTGTTGTCACAGTGCCATATTTGATTTTAAGGAGATCGGTATGTATAGTCTTCAATATATATTTAACAGTTTACACTTTAGCTTAGAATAATATATATATATAATCATATCCTGAAGTTTGACACACCTATTTTGGAAAACCATGTATAAAATCTTTTCAGTACACTTCTTTGTTGCCCAGGAGGGGGAGGGGGGGGGGGGATGACCTGCTTTTTTCTCTTTCTTGGTTGTAGCCATTCGGCCCCATTCAGCCTACTGTTTTAAGACATTTATACCCGTCCGGGTGTCGATTTTGTCCCGGCGAGCGATAGCGAGCCAGCATTTTATGGAGAAATCCGGCTTTGCCGGAGAATTTTTTTCTACCGAAAAATGTACAAATTTAGCCAGCTATCTAACACATTATCCAACATATGGTGGCTCGCTATCGCTCGCCAGGCATAAATCGACAACTGGATGGGGATAAACATCTTAAAACAGTAGGCTTTATGGGGCCGAATGGATACAACCCAGAGAGAGAGAAAAAGAAAAGCCGGTGACCCCCCTTAATAATTTGAATGGATTTTCTAGACCAAATAATGTCTTTCTGTGAAGGAGGAGCAGCACATTATTTCCCCATGAGCACCTCCAGCACCAAGAGCAAGACCCCTCCTATGTAGCCCAACAGCAGCATGAAGAAAGGCCCCTGCAGGTGGTCCAGGGAAAACGAAACCTGGGAAGCAAGAAAATGAAATGTTTAGGAATTGCTTTGCCTTTTCCGTGTATGCATTTTTTGTATTTACTTGGTATATTGTTGCACGATATTAACCAGTTTAAAATTAGTCTGTGGGAGGCAACAGGATAACTATAGTAATACATTCGTGTCCAGAGATATACTGCCTTAATTAGAAATAGGTGAAGTCCACGAATTTGTATGAGTAGGCTAGATACTATGGTATCCGAGTGTACAAGCCTGTTAACTTATTATAGGCCTATCTTACCCACCTCCTTCCTTTCGGTGCCCTTCACCAGCTTCCCCTCCGGGTTGTCCTCCTTCTGCCACACCTTCAGAAAGGAATCCACGGCGTCCTTCTGCCACTTGGTGATCAGGCCCACCTGCACACACCGCTTGATAACGCCGGTGAAGGTCCGCTCATACGGCGCACCCTTTAAAAAATGAATTACCTAAGCGAAGAAGGGTAGGAAGACTTCCGTTGAGATGGAGTTATTGTGTAGTACAGGCGTTGGAAGATAGAGAGATGCTGTATACCAGGCAAGAGAAGTGGTAATAAATAGAAATAAATGGAGAATACTTGTGAATAGATGAGTGATAACGCGGTCGTTGGGAGAGGGGGTCGGGCTCCAGTTGCTCTTGATTATAGTCAGTCAGGCGCCTGGCCCGAGGAGCTGGTGTATATGAAGGATTGAAGGGATATGCCTGGATGTGAGGTGGGCGGACATTGCGGTGGTAAAGCTTCGCTGCTTGTCTGCCTCCTGAAACCGGAACCGCTCCAGGAGGTCTGGGACCGGGGAATCTTTTGCTGGAGACCCCAAATGGGCCTGGATCTCTGGATCTTCTGGGCGATCTAGATGCATTTTTTTTCCCCTGTTCGGGCTCTGTCTCGAGTCGGCCACCCCCAGCTATGGGGCAAGTGCCTGTGTATACACATACATACATACATAGCTATCCTTACTTATCTACATATATACTGTACATATTATATATTAAGAATACTCCCTCAACACTTTCAGCACACCATGACAAATCCTTCTTTTTAATCTGGCTATCCCAATATGATTTGTATTTAGTTTAATAAGGATGCGTGGGAGTCTAAGAGATAATCGAGATAGTTTTCATCGTTTTGATTTCCTGAGATCCTTCTTAAACTGAGAATGATTGCCTAATGATGCCCAGAACAAAACAAAAAAACACTCCATCGTCCTGACTAACAAACCTTGGGAACAATCCAGGCTTTACTCCCAGGAAACAATGTGTCTTTGGCCATATGTATGTCGTTCTTCCTGTTCGGGTTGTTGTTATGTCGAGCTACCCGGGGGTCAAGGAAGCTCTTCCAGTAGACGAAGGAGTACTGGCCCTCCTCCACCATCTTAAAGCTGTCCGCACTCTTGTGATATTCCAAGTTGGTAAACATTCTCTGGTGCAGCGGGATGCTGGCTAGGGCGAAGATCGTGTATACTGCTCCCTTAAAAAGCATAACAAGTGTTAGTGGGGAATTATACAACTAGATAAACACTTAGACTACGTTAGGACCTTCCTGAGAATATGAAAATCGTCAAGTATTAGCCTGAATTATACAGTCTATAAGTCAATTGTGCAACTCGAAATAGTTTATAGCTCTCGACTAGAAGAAGCTTTTCCAAAAAAATAATGACATTGTCTAATGTTATCTCTTCAGCAAGGGTTTCACGATAATGGAATGTGTATGCACTTACACCTGACTATAGTGCAAGCTCATGTCCACTAACCTTCGATGGTGTAATTCCATAAGGCAGACCAGATTCGACCAACTCCTCCGCGGTATCAATGTTCTTGGGAATGAAGGGCACGGCCAGGGTGCTGGTGAGGGAGGTCTTGTAGTATGAGGTTACCAGGAAAGAGTACAGGAACCAGAACCCCATAAATACCTAAGGGAAAGTACATTACTAACCCCTTCAAGATAGGATGACGCAATTCTGTTCTGTTTTCTGACTATTAATAGGCTAATATTTGTCATATGCAATGATAATCTACATGGTCTCAAGTACTTCAGTTGGTCAACCTAATTAGACAAGAGGAAATGGTTTCAAGATTGCATAATATGACTTTTGTTTTCAACAGATTGTATCAACTTTCCAAATCTGCTTGGGTAAATTCATGTAGTCAAGCCGTCAACGGATAATTTGTATAACTAAGCAAGTAAAGTAAATCCAAACCTTCACCTACCAGTACACAGTATGTGCTACTTTTTCCTATCTCTGAATGAGCAGTCTTCATAGTACTAGCCTGTCTAGTAATTTAAACACTCTTTTGAACATTCTTTGTGTTTTTGAGTGGCATAAACTGGGAGAGAGTTTGCATTCGATGGTGTTTGAGATATTGCTGATTATTTATTCCCCCCGTGGAGTCAAGTGATGGAAACTTTGTGTGGCGGTTTGTGAGTTATGAGCAGACATTAGTATGCATTGGAACCACTGAGCACTTTAGAATTACTAGTGCCAAAGCTGGCCAAATCTTCATGTGACGGATTCGTCCCACTGATCCTTAAGGGGTTAAGGTGCATGCTAGGTTACTTTTCCTAATACTGGTGCCATACACAGATGGAATAAAAACAGCAACTTTCTTATCATTGGAATACAAAGTAAGCTTGTTGCATAGAATAAAAAGATGAATACAAACACTGTCTCACCCTGCCAGACTGGAGGGAAAGATAAGCCTCGAGTGACTGATTGAGGAAGGAGGCCAAGACGTGCATGAAAGCGCGGGAGGACAGGAGGCGGGAGGATGTGAGAGTGGCCTGGGCGTGGTAGATGACGTGGTAGAGCAGCGACCCACCACCCACGGAGACCAACACACACAACCACACATTAGCTGGGAGAGAATGATAATGCATTAATGAACCTTTTTAGGACATCAAAAGTGTTTACTTTATAATTTACACACATTTAGGACAATAATTTAATCTATTACATGGTATAATTATGGTGCCAATGTTAGTATTATTTTTCATAGTGCTATTGACAGATTATTTCACTCTTATACTGATGTAAAGGTCAATCGTCTTTTCCATTTAACAGTAATCCTAAAGACCTTCGATTAATGCCAAGCCAGATTTTAATCAGCACTTACTTCTGAAGGGGGTGAGGACCTTGTACCATGGAGGAGGAGGCTGCCTCTTGGCCGTGATAAAGGTAAGGGCGTCCATGTAGTAACTGTAGGTGTAGTCGATCACCCGCATCCTCACTTGTATTTTCGAGAGGCTTAGGGAAAAGTTGGCTCGTCCCACCTCCACTTCCCTCACCAGACCATTGAACTCGCCCTAAAGTATATTGGCAAGAGCATAGTTAACCCCTTTTGTACCGGCAACGTATTTTAAATTCTATGCTAGCTATATTTTGACGACATTATGCAGTTTAAGAAGGATCTGTGGTAGTAGAAGTTGTATAGTGAGATAGTTCGAAGCCTGTTAATTGCTGGAGGCCCTTTTAAAACTGAATAATATCGTCTAATAGTAGCCAGAATAAAGTTAAAAAGATGCCTCCGGTAAAGAAGGGGTTAACCCCTTCAGTACCAACCAATTCTGTCCTTTTCATTTTATACTAGCTAATAAAAGAAGAAACATGTAAGGGAAAGAGAGGAGGTGGTGGCACGGAGACATGCCTCCTAATCATATACTGCATTCATTACCCTGAATCTGGTGTAGTTTTTGTTATTGTTGTGTCAGATTCCAGGTAGGAACATGGCATTTGCCCAGTAATACATTCCAGAAAGATCCTTGCAGTTCTTGGGTTAAAATTGTTTGTTCTCTTCTCCATAGACCTTCATCAAGAATACCCCCCCCCCCCCACACACACACGCTTAGTGGTAAATTTGTACATTTTCCAATAGAAATGTATCCCGGCCAAAGGCCAGTTCCTCGCTACTGCTTTGCTTAAAAAAAAAGGTAAAAAGGTCTTAAAATAGTCAAAATAATTGGACGAACGTCTTAAAATCTCAAAACTAATGGGGCTAAATATGAGGAAGTAGGGGAGTCCAAACGAATATATACAACAACCTTTAGAGTAAAAGTATGTATTATGATTTACCTTTTCATTCGGGTACCCCCAAATTCCATCTGCAGGAACGACTACTTGGTATGTAAAGTTGAGCTTCTTGGCAACTGTATCGACTAGAGATTTGTCTAAGCATGGCCGAAGTTTTACTACCAAGGATCCCTCTGTTCTCTCATAGGCGACTGCAGGTATTAAAGTAAGAGCTATGGCAGTAAGTTTGGTTCCGTAGAAGTTGGCCATCTGTTCGGGGAATATGTTCTCCGTACTGGCGAGTCCTGTGTCTCTGGACCACCTGTTTACAGTGAGGACTTGCGGGGAGCCTGAAGGGTGCAAGAGCTGGCGGATTAATACACGCCAGTAGCTCTTGGTTTGAGACTCCTCTTGGACGAGAGCTGCCACGTTCTCCTCCTTCCCCAGGCGCTGGTCTAAGAGGAACTGTTGTGCTTCGGTGGAGTTTTGTGTGTGGACCAGAAAGTAACGAGTGAGTTTTTTCCTGAGTAACTGGTTTGTTAACACTCCCATGAGTTCGGGATCGGGAGTCCCGGACAACAGGTAACTTACACACTTAACTTGTGTGAATGTGTGTGCCTTAGTGACGATGGTATCTAACTCTCTCTTAATATCGGTTATTGCCATCTTTGCTCTATCAAAATACATCACTGGTTTATCTCCTGGAATGTTATCCTTCTCATTCATGCTAAAAAGAGAGTTGTCAGATATAGTTTGTTTACCAAGGTCAATTGTTGAATGGTTGACTGCTTTCGATTCTTGGGTAGTCAAAACCACTCGAAGACAGTTGGCAGTGTACTCTCTGTCCAGAATATCCATTAATAGAGATAATTCAGTAACTTGGTCATCTTGGTAAGAATCCACGGCTTCAGTAACAACACCAGCAAGTAAAATACGGCTTCCTCCTGATGACCTGAAGGTGAGAACGATGGTCGCTACTCGGAGGGTATTTATCCAGTTCATTATTAGGATATCTGAAAAAAAACGGAATTCAGTCAAAGAGTGCAATGATATGGGATACAGTTGTTCAGACTACTATTAAGTTGTGATACCACAGTCAAAATATATATACACTTGGTACGCTTGCGAAAGGAAATTCTATGTACTGAAGACTAATTAGGGACGAATATTCTGTGAAACATATTCCATTTTGCAGACGTTGCAGGAATTCAGCTCGTTTTTAAGATGTTTTGTAGCTTGTACATGCTTCATAAATGGATCAACTACTGATTAAGAAATTTGCATCAATAACATCCAATCTTAATCCCTATGATGTCCGCTAATGATATAGCTCATAAACCTCCCCAGCGCCGGGGGATTTTCGAGTCTGATTTATGTTCAGTTGGCCACATAATTTGCATGGAAGGCAAATGTGTATGATTAAACGGTGTGGTTTTTCTTATGCAGTTGTTAAATAATGCCATTTACCGGTTTTATAGATTTTTGTTTTGTTTAAGGCAATCGTGCTATATTTTCTTCCATATATATAATGACGGACTGTATGCAAATGCATGTGACCAACTGTACGCATGATTTGATTTGACTGTAAACTGGGTTACTGAAGACGAATCAAAGCAAAGAACGAAACTCAAAATGGACACTGTAAAATTGTAGACACTTTTTGTTCTCCATATATAATCCAAAATGGCTTGATTAAATCTAAGAATGTATTGGATAATCAACAAGACTGAAATTGATTTGTTTTGGCCCAGGCAACGAGGGAAGTTAATATTTAGAATGATAATATTTCACATGTTTTTTTTTGTATCAATAACATGATTTATATATACACAGAGGTTTATATGTATAATGAAAAAACATAAGGGTGCAGGAATATTTTATTAATGATACACTGATTATAATGTATTAAATTCTTACTCTCTAATTAATGGCACACATCCTCTACTACTAAATGTGACCTTGAAATCATCCGAGTTTTGTGCTTAGCGAACTATTAATGGGAAATGGGCCTATTTATTTGCTCATTTAGGTATCTATTTATTAGTTTTCTAGTTTCCTCCCTAGACCTCCATCAAACTTTTAAAATAAACGAAAAAATATCCATCAGATCCAACTTTTAGATTAATTTGTACATTTTCGGTAGAAAAATGACCCGGCCAAAGGCCGGTTCTTCCAATTCTTAATATTGACGAGAAATTATGCGAAAGGTCTTAAAATCGACAAGCTAATGGGTCGAACTTCTTAAAATCTGAAAACTAATGGGATTTAACATGAGGGAGAGGGGTAGCCAGAAAAACGACTCTTCTCCCCTTAATGTTATTGTTTTATTTGATTTGCATGTGCAGTGGATATGTGTGATATTATGACACGTCACTCTCAGTGGTTATTCATAAAATCTGTGTCGTTTCCTTTGCGACGTTTTCTTAATCATATTCTTGCTATATTTTGACTATCTTGTGCAGCTTAAGAAGGATCTGTGCTAGTAAAAAGGGTTAAGGGAGATAGTTCAAAGCCTATTAATTGCTGGAGGCCTTTTTTTAAACTGAATAATATCGTCTAATAGTAACACAATATGTTAAAAGGACGTCGCCGGTATAGAAGGGGTTAAAAATATATATAGTCACTGGGATGATCCTCTCTCCTCTGTCACATGTATAACCCTATTTTTCGTATATGGTGACTCGGTTTTAATTTATTGTGGCTACCCAATAACTTTAATAAATTTATGGAAGGCCCCCTAGAATATACAAAGAATATAATAATCTCTATTGACTGGTTATCGCTCACAGATCCTACCTACGCTGAATACAAGAATATAGTAATAGCTGAAATATATTAAAGAAATAGTCATGGTATACTGTAAGATTTAAATGCTTAAGTTTGTGCATTCTACTTTATTCCAGCTTTACTATTTAAAATATCCTGCACGCCATTTGCAGATTGAGACATAGTATATCAGCTAATATCATAATACATAAAAACAGTAATTCTTGATAAAAATTTGATCAATTTAGATCAATACCGAAATAACGTCTCGACTGAGCATTTCCAATGATACAGCAGACCAATATATCTGCCAGTTTTGAAGGAGTTGCTTGTTCTTGGAGTTCGCTTCCCCTCCCGTACTCCTCGGAGCAATCATCGTGGACCAATTCACCGCCATCCCACCTGTTCAAAGTTAGATCTGTGTGGTCTTTTAGAACAGAAGCCTCTGAGGAATTACCAGAATCACCCCAACTGCTTAAAGGTAGATCTGTGTGGTCTTTTAGAACTGAAGCCCCTGAGCGATTACCAGAACCACCCAATCTGCTCAAAGGTAAATCTGTGTGGTCTTTTAGAACAGAAGCCTCTGAGGGATTATCAGAACAGCCCCATCTGTTCAAAGGTATCTCTGTGTGGTCTTTTAGAACAGAAGCCTGTGAGGGATTACCAGCACCACCCCATCTACTCAAAGGCAGAGCTGTGTGGTCTTTTAGAACAGAAGCCTCTGAGCGATTACCAGAACCGCACCATCTGCTCAAAGATAGATCTGTGTGGTCTTTAGGAATAGAAGCTTCTGAGCGATTCATACAGCCTTCCAATCTGCTCAAAAGTAGATTTGTGGGGCCTGCAGGAACAGAAGCCTCTGAGGGGTTACCAGAACCCCCCCATCTGCTCAAAGGTAGATCTGTGTGGCCTTTATGAATTGAAGCCTCTGAGGGGTTATCAGAACTGTCCCATCTGTTCAGAGTTAGATCCGTGTGGTCTTTAGGAATAGAAGCTTCTGAGGGATACATACAGCATTCCAATCTGCTCAAAGGTAGATTAGTGTGGCCTTTAATAATGGAAGTCTCTGAGGGATACATACAGCCTTCCAATCTGTTCAAAGGGATATCTGCATGGTCTTTAGGAATAGAAGCCTCTGTGGCATTTATAAAGCCTCTCAATCTGCTGAAATGTAGATCTGTATGGTCTTTAGGAATAGAAGCTTCAGAGGGATACATGGAGGCTCCCAACCTGCTCAAAGTTAGATCTGTAAGTTCTTTCGAAATCGATGGGGGATTAAAAGAACCTCCCCATCTGCTCCAAGGTAGATCCGTATGTTCTTTAAAAATAGATGCCTCTGGTGAGTTAACAGCACCTGCCCATCTAGCCAAGGGTCGATCTGTATGAATGTTCTTCCTTAAAATATTGAAAGATCTGCCCCAGTTCCCCACGGGCTTAAAGCCAGGTTTCTTGTAGTTCCTGATCTTGGTGGACACGGATCCTTTCTTCTCCGACCGCCGGATCCAGCGGTAGATGGTGGAGAGGCTCACCCCGAACTCGTAAGCGATGCCCTGGGCTGTGGTCCCAGTTTCCCAAAGGTGAAGGATCTGTCTGATTTGGCTGGGGGATAGCTTGGACCTCCACATACTCTTCTTCATCGTTCTTCCCTCACTGTAAAACCTCGAGGGTAGAAAAAAGGCATATAAAATCATTGGGTATTTTGATAGTGATTGACTTTATACTGATTATAGGATTTTATTACTTCTGACGCATTTTTACAAGAGAATATTAACTTTAACCCCTTCTGTACCGGCTAAGTATTTTTAACTTTTTTCTAGCTTAATTAGACGATTTTATTCAGTTTAAGAAGGATCTGTGGTAGTGAAAAGGGTTAAGTGAGATAGTTCGAAGCCTAATAATTGCTCGAGGCCCATTTACAACTGAATAAATTCGTCTAATAGTAGCCATAATAAAGTTAAAAAGACGTCGCCGGTACAGAAGGGGTTAATAATTTAACAAACCCTTCCATGCCTTCTTTAAATCTACATACATGTTGTTGTCTAGTAGATGTACACTATGCATGTTGTTAATCTCGTAAAGTAACACAGACGGTCATTGTGGTAACTTGTATATTTGACCTTCGGTTAACTACAGGAGCGGGCATGATTCCAAGAACTGTCTATTGTCTCTTCCTTTAATTCGAATATCTAGTGTCTTGACACGAAAATCAGGGTTCTTAATTGGGTAATAAAATCTTGTGGAACTGGCTAAGACAACATCCCCATTATATCACGTAATATTTTGCATATATCGTAAAATGGGATATCCCACCTCAGAGTGATAAAGATTTATAATGTATTATAGCGAGTTTTCTCTCAAGGAAATGTGAAGTTAGTCAAGTTCTATAGTCACCGAAAACCTTTTAGGTAATGTAGTGAGTTTTTGAGAGGAGGACTTTAACTTTTCGTACAGAGATGTTACAAATTTGTTAAAGTCCACGATTATTTATGAGTGGGATCCAAGTGTACTTAACACAACAAAAAAGCATGAATAAGGTTATTGGTAAATACTTGGCTTTGAATGCACAACGAAGGAAACATGATTAGATTTAGACACACGAGATAGTCGCAGGTAGTGAGTTCCAGAATATACTGTGAAATATATACGAATAAAAAACCGTTCACTCTTGGGATACTTTGGAAGATTTGGAATGGCAGTACGACCTTCAATAACTTGCATCAACCCCCCCCCCCCCCGCGACGTATATATATATATATATATATATATATATATTCCCAGTGATGAGTAAATGTAGTGTCGAGCAAGTTTTTGTATACTTTCTCTATTACTTAAGCCAAGGTGCACACAATAGCATGGGTGGTAGCCAGGTGAAGAAGGACAAACTTTTGATTGATAATTTAAGTTGAAATCTAGAGGAAGTACATAGACAGAGGAGTTGGTATTGCAGGGCAAGTGAGTGGGGGAGGATGGGAAGGGCAAGGTGGTGTGGGGTTTGGTATTGGTGATGGTGAGGGTCTTGACTATGGTGTGCGAGAGGATCCTAGGGGACTCTGAGGAGTCGGGTTGCTTGAACTCCTCGTCCTCCATGGCCCTCTTGCGCACTGGGGTCCCCTTCATAGTGTGGGGGAAGTCCTCTTCCTACACTACCAGTCCAGCCCTGAATGGCAAAACCTAGACCCTCTTTCTCCTGATGTATGAGTCAGGGTCCGTGAGCTCCCATAACGAGCTCGGGTGAATCCCCTCCTCCACTCTTCCCCTATAGTGTGATAGGGCTGCCTCTGGTGTTAAGCGCTCCCCCTGTGATAGGGTTGTCTCTGGTGTTCTTGAGTTTATTCGTCCCTACCTGACCCTGGAACGGTAGTGTATTCTTCCCTACCAGACTCTAGCTAGGTAGTTTTCTCTGGTGTTAGCAGTCCCCCTCCCCCCGGTGTCTGAAAGGGGTGTTTCCGGGTGGATGGGACTCTATAGTCTTGGTGGGCAACCCAACTAGGGGAATAAACCCTAAACAAATTACCGATGGGCGGCACGCTAATCGGTGCCACTTGCAGGTGGCGATCTCTATAACAGATAACAGATGGGGAGATTGCAGGCACCAATCGAACAAGGCAATACCCAGGGGAGACCTATAGGCATTTGATTAGGAGTTGCTGGAACTCCTGTTTCATTTGTCTGGCTTCCCTTATTGTCTAGGTTTGTGCCTCACCTACCCAGAGTGATCCAGCTAGCTTTCGCAAACACTTCCTCCTGTTATCTACTTACCTACACTAAACAAGCACACCACTTCTTTCTGCCACAAAGAAAAACAAAATCTCGCTCTTTCGACTCTGGGGAAGGCACTTGTCACGGGCAGCTCTGCCTTTTGTCTCCCTCAACCACATAGAAAACAAAAAATCCGGTGTCACACGAGCGATTATTCCGGCAATTTTCGATGAACAAGTTTGATCTTACACCGTTTTGAGGCTGTTCTGCATTGGATTCGGAAACTAGATAGATTATGTTAGGTAGTTTAATTATCTTAACACTATATTTCTGAAGCTGCAAGGCTGCAAGGCTGCAATCGCCCTTAAGAATTGACGCAAAAATCGTTCATGTGACACTGCCTTAACCCCTTCCGGTACGGTGACGTCCTTTTGATTATATTCTGGCAACTATTAGACCATTTTATTCAGCATAGGAAGGACATCTACTCCTAAAATGGCTACAGATTATCACGATTCATCCCTTTAGTTACCATACAGCCTTCCTAAGCTGCATAAAATCGTCTAAATGTAGCCGAAATAAAACAACAAGACATTCCCGGCAGTGAAAGGGTTAAGGGGAAGTTTTTACTTTGGTCCCTAGATATCCTTCAAGCTTAAGATTACACCCCCTTGAGCCCCTTTCAAGATAAATTTGTACATTTTTCGGTAGAAAAATGTCCCGGCTGAAAGCCGGATCCTCTTAAATTACAGGCTCGCTATCGCTCGCCAGGATAAATTCGACACCTAAATGGCACGAAAGGTCTTAAAATTGACAGAAATGGGTTGAAAGTTCTTAAAATCGTCAAAATAATGGGGCGAACGTCTTAACATTAGGAAAACAATGGGGCTAAACATGAGGGAGAAAGGAGTCAAGAAAAAAATCCCTCAAGTGGACATCTCTCCTTAAAGGATGAGATGTTCCCGGAGGCGAGCTAAGACATGACGACATATACAGATTATGACGCATTTTGGCAGTTAATTCTGGCTATCATTAGACGATTTTAGACAGTTTAGGAAGGATCTGTAGGGATTATAAGGGTAAGGACTATCTCAATACACTTCCTCCGTCCATATACACTTCCTCCTAATCTGAATAAAACCGTCCAATAATATGCGATAAAACTAAAAAGAAGTCTGTATTTGCATCTTGAAAGGACTAATAAAACAAAAATAAACCCACTCCAACACCTTTCTCTCTCTCCAACACAACTTCTTCTCTTTCAACACTTCGAAAAAGTAGGTAAGAGGTGCCGTTGTAAAGGCGCATCCCTCAATACCTTCACCTGACCTGACTTGAGGCCTGTAGTGCCTCGCAAACTATTAACGCACATAAAAAAGCCACTCCAACAGTTTCCTCCCTCTTCTTCCCTCTTCAGAAAATATGACAAGTAGAAAGTAGCTACGAGATGCCGTTGTAAAGGCTTATCTCTCAATACCTTCACCTGACCTGACCTGACATCACTCCACTCTACGTAAAACATTTCTCGGCTCCTCCACATATACGAACCATTTGTGTATCTTATATTTTCACACACAACAAAGAACACACACTCTCTCTCTCTCTCTCTTTTATTACTCACAAGATAAGCAGAAGTGATGTTCCCGGTGGCGAGGTAAGGTCTGCAGTGCCACACATCACTCCTCCCCTGTATATAAACAAGTCCCCGGTACCTCCCCCGTAGTGACATCACGAGGGGAGGTGGTGAAGGTGGAGCTTAATAATTGGTCATTGTTCACGAAAGTCGATGGATAATACACGCTAGATTTCTGTCTACCTTTGCTGCGTACTCCCTTCTTCTATTCAGTGTGCAGTTGGATCTGAATACATGATTATATTGAAATTCAGTATTCGATAAATTGATACAATATCATAGTCATGTACTTTTTGTTTGCGGGATTGCCATCTCCCTCATGTTTAGCCCCATTAATTTTGATATTCTAAGACGTTCACTTCATTAGTTACGCGATATTAAGTATTTTTTCCCCATACCCGTCAATTTTAAGACCTTTCGTGCCATTTAGGGGTCGACTTTTTAGGAGGAACCGACCTTCGGCCAGGACAGTATACACTTATTTCGAAGGGGGGTCTTTTGTTTTTTAAGCTTGATGGAGGTCTACGGAGAAAACGAAAACAATAATAACAATTTAATAAATATATTCATAAATACCCCCTACCCCCTTAAGGGAGCCCACCTCGCTTTTTTTTTTCTCTTTCGCCCCCTCTCTCTTTGGCTATTATCCATTCGGTCCCATTCAGCTTACTGTTTTAAGACGCTTACCCCCATCCAGGTGTCAATATTTTAATGGCGATCGGTAGCAAGCCAGCATATATAAAGTATATTTTTGTTTTGACAGCAAGCTAAATTTGTACATTTTGTGATAGAAAAATGTCTCCGGCGAAGCCGGATTTCTCCATACAATGCTGGCTCGCTATCGCTCACCAGGAAGAAATCGACACCTGGATGGGGATAAACGTCTTAAAACAGTTGGCTGAATGGATACAAGCCAGGGAAAGAGACAAAAGGAGAGAAAGATAAACAAAATAGCCGGTGACCCCCCTTAATAAAACCCCTAAGAGCACGATTCGCGAGAGGCTCTCATTACACGGGTTTGGCCTGTGCAAATGTGATATATGAGACTACGTTATATCCATTACTACGCGATATAACCCCAGTATATTAACCCTTTGAAGCTCTGACGCGTTTTAGCAGTTTATTTTGGCTCTCATTAGACGATTTGATGCAGCTTAGGAACGATCTGTGGGTATTAAAAGGGTAAATACTATCTTAATCGACCCTTTGACTTTCATATACCGTTACTAATCTAAATAAAATCGTCTAATAGTAGCCATAAACAGAACAGAAACGCGTATTGGAGCTTGAAAGGGTTAAAGGGGGTGGGCGTATTGATTTGCTCATTTATGTATCCCTTCATTTAGTTTCCTCTCTTGACCCTCATCAAACTTAAAAAAAACACTCGCCAAGATATCCTTGAAGATATATTTGTACATTTTTCGATAGAAAAATGTTCCGGCCGAAGGCCGGTACCTCTTAAATTACAGGCTCGCTATTGCTCGCCAGGAAAAAATCGACATCTAAATGACACGAAAAGTCTTGGTTCAGGAGTAATTTATCGAGAGGACTTCCTTAAGTGGTTAAGGCCCCATTAATTGCTCTTTCCATTTACATATGCATAGCCTACGTGAGTTGCAGTTGGGATGTGTGTACATGCTTAGATTGATATGCAGGATTCGAAGTTGCATAATAAATCGTAGGCAGTGTCCACCAACCTTTAACTGTCTTCGTGGTGCGATGTATAAGGAGTTGATTTTCGGTGTGAGCATCCTGGGTTCGAATCCACGGACTGCCACATGTGTTTGTAAATTTCATTAATCGATTTTAGGAGTATGGTTGGTTGTTGGAAGTAACATAATAATTGATATTGGTTCAGGAGTAATTTATCGAGAGGACTTCCCTAAGTGGTTAAGGCCCCATTAATTGCTCTTTCCATTCACATATGCATAGCCTACGTGAGTTGCAGTTGGGATGTGTGTACATGCTTAGATTGATATGCAGGATTCGAAGTTGCATAATAAATCGTAGGCAGTGTCCACCAACCTTTAACTGTCTTCGTGGTGCGATGTATAAGGTGTTGATTTTCGGTGTGAGCATCCTGGGTTCGAATCCACGGACTGCCACATGTGTTTGTAAATTTCATTAATCGATTTTAGGAGTATGGTTGGTTGTTGGAAGGAACATAATAATGAACACAAATTGGGGCGAAAGGTCTTAATATCGCCTAACTGATGGGCCGAACGTAATAAGATCTCAAAACTAATGAGGTTAAACATGAGGGAGAAGATAGACCAGAAAAACGACCCACACTCGCCACATAATGGCTCGCTTCGTGATCGATAAATCTTCATTACGCGAGTTTGTTTATTTTGGCAAAATTGATATAGGACACGCCCTCGTATCCATTAAATCCATTACGCGATCGAACACCAGAATATTAACTCGTATACCGACGATGTATAATGTATTTTAACTACATTTAGACATGAAGCTTGAGAAGGATATGTGGTAGCTAAAAGGATTAATCGAGATAGTCTGGAGCCTTTAAGTTGGTCGACGTCTTTCCTAAACTGAATAAAATCGTCTAATAGTAGCCTGAATAAAAGACTTCGCCTGTACAGAAGAGGGTAACTCTTAGATTATAATGACTTTCGACGGTTTTATGCAGCTTAGGAAGGATCTGTGGGAATTATGAGAGTAAAGACGTATATTCTGGCTATCATTAAACGATTTTATTCCCCTAGAGACGAAGTGTTTTTGTTTTTGAAAGAGACTGGCCTCTTTCACCTTTTCTGTTTTAATTTCCTATTTAATTGTATGCATTGATGTCTGGCATTTATTTTAGCTTTTTCGAGATCATATAACCTTCTCGAAGCGCCATGTTTTTCATCAATCAAATCAATTTTTGACATTTAATGTAGTTTCTTTATTCATGCAGAGTTTAGTCAAATTTATCAGAACGTTCCCGACTTCCCAAATTGACTAATTCTTTGAACTTGCGCATGTAGTAATGTACACCCTATGTGGTGGATTGTGTTCTTTTATTTATAAATTATTATTTTACTTAAGCGTTGTTTCCACATAGCGAGTTTGATTAGTTATTTTGTCTTTTTACTGTGTTCGTATACGTGTTGGTTTGTTTATTTTGCAAGTTTTACATTATACAGTAATTATAATATAAGGTTTGTTGGAAACTGTTTGACCTGGTAGAGTCTATTACAATGGCTTGGGGAAGGACACTAAATAAAACCTTCAATATTTAGTTAGGGTTTATATTTATATTTCTATTGTAGTACAGTTTGAGCTTAGAATCCTCTATATAGTAATATCCTCCTGAAGTTTGACACACCTATTTTTGGGCATCCTGTCTAGTATCTTTTCAGTACACTTCTGAATAATTTGAACAGTTGTGTGTAACTATTTAAAGGGAGGAGCAGCACATCATTTCCCCGTGAGCACCTCCAGCACCAAGAGCAGCACCCCTCCCAAGTAGCCCAGCAGCAGCATGAAGAAAGGCCCCTGGAGGTGGTCCAGGGAGAACACAACCTGTGTGGAAAGGCAAGAATTATATTTTAGAATTGCTTAACTCTCTGTGTATGCAGATTTTAATGTATTTGGTCTATTATTGCACAGACGTATTTACCCCTTGAGGCGCAGAATGTGATTAGAATGGTTTATAGGATATTTTAACATTGAAACAACCCAGATGCACCTTGAACATTTATATTTAGTTACCACTAGCCTCTTCAGTCAATGGTGGTTTAAAGAAAACTATCTTGAGAGGCCTAGCTTAATTAAATATTTCAAAAAAGTGCACATATATAACATAAAAAAAATGCCATCTATGCAATGGTAGCCAGAATAAACTGCTAAAATTAATCATAATCCTCAAGTTAAGAGTCTGGTTGAGACAATAGAATCAAGGAAGTATATTTCACCTCGTTGATTGCTAGAGGTCCTTTCATAACAGTATAACATTATTGAGAGAATAGTTTTACATGAGTGATATTATTGCTTTCTGTCCTGTTGCTATTATTTTCCATTCAACCTTTCATGGCACTTAGTTTTTCTACCCTGTACTGTATAAAATAATCTATATTGTGACGTATTTACTACCCCAAATATTAGCCAAAACGAAATGGAAGAGGTGCCATCATTTACTGTCAACATTAAGTACAACCCGAATATAGAATGAGAGATACAAAAACTCATCACACTTAGATGGTTATATCCTGCGATGCCTTGGAGATTATTATATTTGGTTTAGGTATTGTTGAAGGCTTTTGCCATGCCTGATCAAATAATAAATGTTTAATGTAGTTTGTCCCCTCGATTAATAAAAAAAGAAACTAAAGAAATGTTCTCCAGACCCCATTCAAGGAAAATATGCAAATGTTTTGTTACAGAATTGTCAGCTTGATATCGAATGACCCTGTAGAAAATTAACACATGAATGGGGTGAACGTCTTAAGACCGGGTGAAATGTTTTATCTCCAAACAGATGGAATAATACAGGTAGGATATAAAAACACCGGCCTCGCATCATTATAAGTTAAATTTAATAAACCAGAACACCTCAATATGAAAGTGTTTATTACCCACCTCCTTCTTTTCGGTCCCCTTCACCAGTTTGCCCTCGGGGTTGTCCTCCTTCTGCCACTCCTTCAGGAAGGCGTCCAGGGCGTCTTTCTGCCACTTGGTGATCAGACCAACCTGCACACACCGCTTGATGACGTCGGTGAAGGTCCGCTCATACGGCGCACCCTTTGAAAAATGAATGACTTAAGCGGACAAGCATTCTGTGTATATGATATTGATCTTGCTCACAATATGATAGCGTAGGTGGAAGATGGATACAATCATTATCAACAAAAACCTAGGTATATCCGTTAATTAAGGCATTGTATAAATTACTGTATAATTTGATTTCTGGTATAAGTAGTTCATGAGGTCTAAGTTGTACTATACTTGTGAATTCAAGCCCTGGGCTCTAAATACAGTAATAGGGAATACTAATCTATTGTAAAAGAGTCAGAGACACAAGATGTACTAGGCACACCCAGCTCAATTCGGTACATTTATCTAATGGCATGACAAGATAAGTTTTTTATATCATATGATTAAACCCTAGAGGTGCTCGCTTTGCACGGACCTATAAAGACGTTATCGTTCTCATTAACAAACCTTGGGAACAATCCAGGCTTTACTGCCAGGAAACAATGCATCCTTCGCCATATGTATGTCGTTCTTCCTGTTCGGGTTGTTGTTGTGTCGAGCTACCCGGGGGTCAAGGTAGCTCTTCCAGTAGACGAAGGAGTGATGGCCCTCCTCCACCATCCTCATGCTGTCCGCACTCTTGTGAAATTCCAAGTTGGTGAACATTCTCTGGTGCAGCGGGATGTTGGCTAGGGCGAAGATCGTGTATACTGCTCCCTTTAAAAGCGTAATACATGTTAGTGGGGAATGATACACTAATATACACTTTACCTATGCGTAGGCTTGCCTGAGAATATTAAAATCGTCAAGTGATAGCCTGAATTAAAAATATGTTGATTGTGCAACTCGAAATAGTTTAAACCTCTTGACTAGGAGAAGCCTTTCCTAATAATGAATTACATCATCTAATATAATCTATTCAGCAAGGATTTTACGATCTTGGAATGTGCCTGCACCTACGCCAGACTAAAGTACAATTTCAATTCCACTAACCTTCGATGGTGTAATTCCATATGAGAGGCCAGATTCGACCAACTCCTCTGCGGTATCAATGTTCTTGGGAATGAAGGGCACGGCCAGGGTGCTGGTGAGGGAGGTCTTGTAGTACGTGGTGACCAGGAAGGCGTACAGGAACCAGAACCCCAGAAATACCTAACGGAAAGTAAATTAATATCCCTTTCAAGATACGATGACGCAATTATGTTATTAAAACATTCCTTTGAAATAAGATTTGTTTTTGAGGGGCATACACTGGGAGAGTGTGCGTACTCGATGGTGTCTGAAATAATTATGATTACTTACAAGTGATGGGTACTTTCTGTGGCGGCTTGCCGCTGGGTGCAGGAATTAGCAGGTAGTGGAACCTCTGAGCATTTTGGAACCACTATTGCGTAAGCTGGCCTAATCCATCCCTCTCGCTTTGACAGCACCAATGCCTCATGAAACAGATCCGTCCCTCTCATCCGTAAGGGGTATTATAACTTACTTTTCCTAATACTGTTGCCATACACAGATGTTAAAAACATGTAACTCTGTTGTTATACAAATAAAAAGTATGTTGGTTACATAAAATCAAGTTAACTTAAGTAGTATACGATGAACAATAAAACTCACCCTTCCAGACTGGAGGGAAAGTAAAACATCGAGAGACTGGCTGAGGAAGGAGGCCAAGATGTGCATGAAGGCGTGGGAGGACAGGAGGCGGGAGGAGGTGAGAGTGGCCTGGGCGTGGTAGATGACGTGGTAGAGCAGCGACCCACCACCCACGGAGAACAACACACACCACCACACATTTACTGGGAAGGAATGGCAGTGCATTAGTGATCCCTTTCAGGATGTCAAACGTGATCACTTTATGATTTACACGCATCTATGATAATAATTTAATCTTTTATATCGTGCCAATGTCAGTGACATTATAAAATGGCACTTTGTTCATAGTGTTATTGGCAGCTTATTTTATTCTTTCACTTTTGAAGAGGTTCATATCATTCCTCTTTGTCATTTAGCAGTCATTTTCATTGCCAAATCCTGAAGACCTTCAATTGATGCCTAGCCAGACTTTAATTTGCACTTACTTCTGAAGGGGGTGAGGACCTTGCGCCATGGAGGAGGGGGGCGCATCTTGGCCGTGATAAAGGTAAGGGCGTCCATGTAGTAGCTGTAGGTGTAGTCGGCCACCCGCATCCTCGCTTCTATTTTCGAGATGGTTAGGGAGAAATTGGCTCGCCCCACCTCCACTTCCCTCACCAGGCCATTGAACTCGCCCTAAAGGATATTGGCAAGAGCATAGTTAACCCTCTCACGCTTGCTTAAGTTTCATGGACACTTAATACCACTAACGTTGACTCTCAAGCGCTAATTGCACTACCGCATGATGATCTATGTATGTTATCGTTGTGTTTTAGCCTACAATAATGGCTTCTACAGGCACTGTCGTATATACATCCAAAGATACAGCAAGACAAAGGAGTACAAAGTACAAAGGAGTACAAAGGAAATCAAGCAACAACAGATCTAGTGACCCTTCTAGGTTGCTTGTCCTCCAAAACACTGAGGATCAAGTGTCCAAACAGTGGTTTAGAGTGGGTAAGGGAACATTGGAAAGGGAATTACTGCCCTGGAACTAATGTCCGTGGCAGGATTAGGAAGTTAGTAGGGGACAGATGGGTTAGTAACTGAGGGGGGGATAAAATAAAGTTATTCATTTACAAACGCAGTCAGTCGCGGGTTTGATGCGAGATATTTGTCTAGGCGGAGTTTAAATGAAGACCAGTATTATAATAACTAGGAACAAATTCAATGAGGTCAAATCTAATTTATTTAATATTTTCAGAGTTTACTCGTTCGGAATTTCGTTATAATATGCTAACCAATAGAAGCATTTATCACGCTCATTCTAATATAATTTATGCATTAGAATGTTTTTATCATCAATAGTTATTTTTACATGCATATAATAAATATCGGTACTTGGCGAATACAAATGCTTATATAGCCAAAATATTAATTCTACAACAATATTTAGCGACAAGAATTACGTTTAGTACAATCTATTATATCTCTGTAATCTGTATATGATTGTCTAATGCTTGCCAGAATACATATATAAAGATGCATCATCATATGAAAAGGGTTAAAGTAAATCTGTGTCTTCTGACTTACCTTTTCATTAGGGTATCCCCAATATCCATCTGCAGGAACTACAACTTGGTATGTAAAGTTGAGCTGCTTGGAAACTGTATCGACTAGAAACTTGTCTAAGCATGGCCGAAGTTTTACTACCAAGGATCCCTCGGTTTTCGTATAGGCGACCGCAGGAATATAAGTAAGAGTTATGGCAGTAAGTTTGGTGCCGTAGAAGTTGGCCATCTGTTCGGGGAATATGTTCTCCGTACTGGTGAGTCCTGTGTCTCTGGACCACCTGTTTACAGTGAGGACTTGCGGGGAGCCTGAAGGGTGGAAGAGCTGGCGGATTAATACACGCCAGTTGCTCTTGTTTTCAGACTTTTCTTGGACGAGAGCTGCCACGTTCTCCTCCTTTTCCAGGCGCTGGTCTAAGAGGAACTGTTCTGCTTCGTTGGAGGTTTGGGTGTGAACCAGGAAGTAACGAGTGAGCCTCTTCCTAAGTAACTGGTTTGTTAACACTCCCATGAGCTTGGGATCGGGAGGCCCAGACAACAGGTAACTTACACACTTAACTGGTGTGAATGTGTGTGCCTTAGTGACGATATTATCTAACTCTTTCTTAATATCCGTTATTGCCATCTTAGCTCTGTCAAAATACATCACTGGTTTATCTCCTGGTATGTTATCCTTCTCATCCTTGCTGAAGAGAGAGTTGTAAGATATAGTTTGTTTACCAAGGCCAATGGTTGAATTAAGGACTGCATTCGATTCTTGGGTAGTCAAAACCACTCGAAGACAGTTAACAGTGTACTCTCTGTCCAGGATATCCATTAATACAGATAATTCAGTAACTTGGTCGTCTTGGTAAGAATCCACGGCTTCAGCAACAACACCAGCAAGTGAGAGACCATTTCCTCCTGATGACTTGAGGTTGAAGGTGAGAAAGATCGTCGCTACTCGAAGTGAATTTATCCAGTTCATTATTGCGAGATCTGGAAAAGTATATATACATGTAATTCAGTCAATGTGTTCAATAATATGTGCAATCAAAAGTTGTCCGGATTAATATTAGGTAGGAGGTTTTGATGCAACAAGAAAAATATGATTAGAATAAATTTGATCCACTTGTGAATGGCAATATCGTTGTTATTATTCCTCTTCACTTACAGATTATTGTTTTGGAAGCAGAACAAACGAGATTCCATTTACTGAACAATAATTAGGGTAGACAAATCTGTGAAACATATTATGTTTTACAGATATTGCAGACAACCAGCCTAAAGTGGCACGCACTGTTTTGTCCCTTATTCATATCCATATATTGATCCCCTATCTATTGCCAGACGCCTTACTCCCCTTTATAAGGTTGGCCATACACAAAATGCCCCCAAGCAAACCTATACCTTGTGAGAAGGACAACCTGTGCCAGTTTGCTGAAGGACGTACAGGATTGACCAGTAAACTTAGTGTACGTCCGACTCAGAGACCCTCGCCTACCGATTAAATACTGTGCAACAATATTATCAGATCTTAATCAGTCGGGGGTTTTAAAGTCTGAGTAATGCCTAATCGAATAGGTATAATCTAATTTATTTATTTCACTCCCAACACCAAACACCTCCCGTGATTCTAACCTGGGTTACCACATACAGATCTTAAACACTATAACCATTACACCATCAAGACAGTTAAAGCTTAAATACATGACTACGATTTTATATCCATTTATCAAATGCTAATATCTAATTGAATAAGTAAGTAGAAGCATATGGGAATACATACAGGTTTTAGGACCATTTCGTCCATAGAAAACCTGGTTTCAGTCTTACAGCCTAAATGGTGCCATTCCAGGTGACCCTAATTTGAGCTGTCCTCAAGCTCTTTATTTTGAGATCGGATTGAAGTAAGTTAGCATTTTACAGATGATAATAGAAGGGGTAATTAAGCCTCCGCCTTCCACTGTATTCCCCTGAAGATGTCTTGAGAGAATAGACGAAAGCTTGGTGTTCCAATGTTTAATTAGTTTTACTAAATATACTGTATAATATATATATATATATATATATATATATATATATATATATATATATAGTTCAACACGTTGTTTACAAATAAACTACTATATAAACGCCATCAGAGGTTTACTTGGATAATACAAAACATCAGGTGTTGCAGAATATTTTATTAGTAGTAGGCTACATTGATCATCATTTGCTCAATTCTTACTCTCTAACTAAATGCGACTTATACATGTACAAGGCTAGGAGGCATAATTATGATTCCTATTGAGAAAGTGATCCGTGATTTGTGATTAGTGATTAATTCATGTGATTATTTTAATATATTTGCATGTGCAGTGGATATGCGTCGGAAGCTCTTGATGGTTTTATATTGATGGAATGTTTTGAATCTTATTTCATTTTCAGTGTATTATATTGAAAATAAAGTTATAGACACGATTCTTCTTTCTCTGTGGCTTCCATTAACCCTTTATAGTATATGATAACCCAGTTTACATATATTATGGCTTTCAGTAGACCTTTTATTAATTCTATGAAAGGCCCTCTAAAATAATAGGAATAGAATGATTTCCATTGACCTGTTAACTCCTCTAATAATAGCCAATAATATATAGCATTATGGTCTACTGAAAGGATTGAAAGCATGAGTTTAGGAATTCTACTTTATTCCGGCTCTGTCTCGAGTCGGCCACCCCCAGAAGAGAAGGAAAAATAAGGAAAACAAGAACAAAAATGGGGTATGCACCTGAGTAAATAGATAGATATATAGATAGATAGATAGACTATATATATTCCGGCATATATAAAATCCTGCACACCATTTGCAGATCGAGACATGTTATATAAGGTCTAGGGACTGGGGTTCTCGATAAGGGGCTCCAGTCCTGATGCTATTCTTGACTTACAGTGTGCTGGCTTAATAATCCAGAAGGGTTGATAGCCTCTGATGTCATATTTTAACTAACTGTATAAGTTAATATCATAGCACACTCAGTAGTTCTTGAAAATATTTGGACAAATATGTGCTTTTTTACCTGTACTTGTTCACCCCCCGAACCATATGTGGCACGCCGATACCTATCCAGGCTACAGTCGGCCAAATACAGTAAGTCTTGTCTCGGCACCAAGTATATAGGTAATTTGTTCAATATTTGACATCAACAATATCTAAATTTGATTTTTTCATTTTGAGTGAGATATACAAACATGTTCCTACATTTACCGATCTTATTCAACATCTGATAGATATTAATATAGCATAGAGCGAACCAAACGTAATGATATCTAGGACATGAATTAATAGTGCTACCGTACCACAAAACCATCTTAGCCCATTGAGGATTATAACTCTTTTTACATTTTTTTCCTGGCTATTATAAGACGATTTTATTCAGATTAGGAAGGGTATATGGCAGTCAGAAGGTTAATCGAAACAGTCTTTACACTTTTAATTCCCACATATCCTCCTTAAGCTGTATAAAACAGTATAATGATCACCAGAGTATAATAGAAATCGCATCATGATCCTCAAGGGGTTAATTGAGCTGGTTCCAATGATACAACATGCATAAATAATTTGTGTAGTTCCTATACAAAAATTGAGTGTAGCACACATCAGAGTATAAGGGTACCAACATATCTGCCATTTCTGCAGGAGTTGGTTGCCCTGTGAGTTCGCTTTCTCTCTTGTATTCCACGGAGCCACCATCGCGGATCAATTCACAGCCGCCCCATCTGCTCAAAGGTAGGTCTGCATGGTCTTTAGGAATAGAAGCTTCTGAGGGATTCATAGAGGCTCCCAATCTGCTCAAAGGTAAATCTGCAGGGTATTTATGAATAGAAGCTTCTGAGGGATTCATAGAGTTTCCCAATCTGCTCAAAGGGAGAACTGTAGGTTTTTTAAGAATAGACAACTCTGAGGGAACCATGGAGCCTCCCAATCTACACAAAGGTAGAACTGTAGGGTCTTTAAGAATAGACACCTCTGAGGGAATCATGGAGCCTCCCAATCTACTCAAAGGTAGAACACCAGGGTCTTTAAGAATAGACGCCTCTGAGGGATTCATGGAGCCTCCCCATCTACTCAAAGGTAGAACACCAGGGTCTTTAAGAGTAGACGCCTCTGAGGGATTCATGGAGCCTCCCCATCTGCTCACAGGTATATATGTATGTTCTTTAAGAACAGATGACTGCGGGGGTTTTATATGGCTTCCCCATCTAGCCAAATGTCGATCTTTATGTACGCTCTTCCTTAAAATACCGACGGATCTGCCCCAATTACCCACGGGCCGAAAACCAATTTTCTTGTAGTTCCTGATCTTGGTGGCCACAGATCCCTCCTTCTCCCACCGCCGGACCCAGCGGTAGATGGTGGAGAGGCTCACCCCGAACTCGTAAGCGATGCCCTGGGCGGTGGTCCCAGTTTCCCAAAGGTGAATGATTTTGCTGATTTCGCTGGGTGCGAGTTTGGACTTCCACACACGCTTCTTCATCGTTCTTCCCACACTGTAAAACGTTGAGGGTAGAAAAAAAGTCATATATAATCACTGGGTATAATGATAGTGATTAACTATGCTAATGTAGCTTTAAAAGGGCTTAACAGTAATACATAATAATTGTAATTAACCTTTATGTATCTTCTGTAAATCCACAAATTTAACTGTGCATGTTGGTCACCTACTATGGGTTTCAGAGGCTGTGTTACATCGCTTTTCGGGAATATCTTATTAGCAAACAGTTGAATCAGTATGATATTTTGCCAGAGCTTGTTTCACACCGTCCCCTACTTTTCATCAATATTGTGCATTACCAAAAGTGGAGAATTAAACCATTTGTCCCTTAGTCATCAGGTTAAAGTCACACCTGAATAACAAGGAAACGGACAAGGCTACTGTGGCGTACCTGTGTAAACCATCAAACCATTATTGCTTTCCATCAAACACGGTCGGTATCAGCCACCACCCAACCCTACTATCGTCTTTACATTCATGTTATATATGTCACTATTAAATACAAATATACAAAAATATCATAAATTATAATGTTTGTATATTTTATTTTATAGTGACATATACCATGAATGTAAAGGCGATGGTAGGGTTGGGTGGTGGCTGATAACAACTGTGTTTGATGGAAAAGCAATACATGATTAGATTGATATCCAAAATTCGAAAATGGATATTAATCGTGATCGTGTATTCGACCTTTAACTGTGTTGGTGGTGTAATGGTTTAGATGCTTATGTTCTGGGTGTTATGTCCCGAGTTCGAATCCCGGGAGGACCATATGCTTTCATTAGTTTATTCAAGTGCATTGGGGTTTGTATTTGATATTAATGTTAAAGAACGGGGTGTTACTTATTTTATCTCCTGCATGATAACGCAGAATATTGAGTACCTCTTGGGTTATTGTGTTGGGGGTGAGAGTGTTATTGGTTATGCACTTGTGTATAACCCTCCTCCCCCTCTCTCTCTCTCTCTCTCTCTCTCTCTCAGGGACTACCACTTTACAGCAATTGACCACTTGCGAGTTTCAGGCTATAAGGAAGTTCGGCCTATAAACATCGATATTAAACACAAATGCAATAATTATGTAGGTTCTGATGGATAAATAGTGTGTTGGATTTGGTTGTATGTATTTATAAATGTACTAAAACCGTATTATAGCTAGTTATTCTGCTAAATATCGATTTCTACAACTCCAACTTCCTTATAGAAAGAAACTCGCAAGTAGTTAATTCAGAGGAGAGGAGGAATTTGTGGCACAGTTGATTATACCTTCCCCTCGAGAACGTCTGTTATTTATTATCTTGTTACACATTCTCTATCTCTCACTATTACACACTCTCATACACACACACACTCACTAATACACACATACACACACACACACTCACTCACTCACACAAACATACACACTCACTCATACAAACACACACACTCACTCACGTCACTTCAACACACTCCAACCAATAAGGGCAAGAACTGACAGATACAAAAATAGTCCTATCCCAACCATTGTAAATATTATTAATAATGTGTAATGACGGCCTGTCACACCATATATTATACGCACCCACCTTTAATAATGTATGCATAAGTGTGTGCGCGTGTGTGTATTAGAATATATATGTATTTGCTTGAGTTTGTTTATGTGTATATGTATATGTGCATTTATGTATGTACGGTATATGTGTATGTATGTGTGCGTATATGTGTATCTATGTATGCGTTAATTATCTATATATATATATATGTGTCTATAGTGTATACTGTTTGTGGTTCGAGGCTCGAGCCCGGCTGAGAGTATTCTATCACACACACACACACACACACACACACCTACACTAAAGAATGTCCCATATACTATAATTCCCCCCAGCTGTCTCTACTTATTTTATATCCTTCTTTTGTTCTCTACCGAGGATTAACCTCCCATTGTAGTAGGCTTTACCTGACCCTACCTGTACGGACCCGTAGGCCGTTTCGCCTTTACCCTTTTCAAACTCCTCATTTGATCTCTTCCGACGTTTGACATTCCATTCTAATTGGCCTTACCTGACCTACAGTCCGTTGCCTCATTAACCCTTTTCCAATGCCCTCATTTAATCTCTCCCAAGGATTTAACTCCTATTATTAGCCTCACCTGACCCTACCAGAACAGTTTTTGTATGTATGTGTGTTTGTTTGCATACGTGAGCGTTTATGTATACGGGCATGTGCACACTTACTGCATGTTCTTATATATGTATGTATATATATGCGTATGTATGTGTGTACGTATGTGTATATATGTATGTTCTGTATATATATAAGTAAAATAAATGTGTACTGTATATGTACTGTATATCACTTACTCTCATGGTTAATTTATGATTATTTGTATTTTACACTAGCATAATTATTGTATTAATTTCTTTTTTTAATGTTAAGTATATTATACTCACACATTGTAAACTGAGCTTACCATTTTCATACCTGTACATCTCATGTTCATCCACTAAATTTTAAAATGTGTATTTTCAGCTCATGAGGCTGCCATTCTTTAATAAACCGTTTATTATTATTATTATTATTATTATTATTATACACCCATTCAATAATACACACATTCACTCATACACACACACACTCACTCATACAAAAACACACATTCACTCATACACGTACCGCTTCAACTCCAGCTGCCACCACCGCCCCAACGTTAACTGCCAACAATCCAACACCTGCAGTAGCCACTGCAGCAGATGCTTCTGATGAGCCTGAGCCGACATCAAACCAGGACAGCCACCCTGCTCACCATAGTCCCTCCCCCACTCCTTGTGCAAGAAACGTGCTAACATGAACAGTGCCAACCCCAAACCCCCGTTCTAACCACTGTACATAGAGTCTTGCCACCACAGATTTCAGGATATACACCAGTGAGGAACGGTGCACGGCCAACGCAGAAAAGGTCTCTTCTACCAGTCACAATGTCAAACAGATTTGAGATCTTGGTAGAGATGGAGGACGAACCAGAAGAGACAAGGCTCATTGGGGATTCCATCCTACGAGGACAGGTCGTAGAGTTCTGCGACAGAATCCCAAATCGACGAAAGAGATTTTGCATCCCAGGAGTTGGACTGGACGACATTGTGGAAGCCTTCAAAGATACCACAAAGGATGCAAACGAAAATACCCTTTTTGTCATCCATGCTGGTTCAAATGACGTCATGCGCACCAGATCCGAAGAGCTGATGGAGAAATATCGCAAGATGATCCAGCACTATAAAAACAAGTCAAGGAATATAATCATCTCAGGCATTCTCCCCAAGATCGATGCACCTGACAAACTTTACGAGAAGGCCTTCAGCACAAACAGCCGACTAAAATCTTTGTGTCTGAAGGAAAAAGTTGAATTCATCAACCTCTGGGATAATTTCTATAATCAGCCTACTCTGTTCCGCAAGGATGGCACTCATCTAAACCCTGTGGGTTCAGCACGCATGGGTCGTCTCCTACATGAAGCAGTCCGTAGCCATGGATCAAAAAACGCCATTCGAGAAGAAGCAGCAGCAGCGACATAAATCATCAAACGCTAAGCAAAAAACAGAGGCAACCGAGGACCACCAGCGATGAGGACCGAGGACAGCGAGGACTGAGGACAGCCATGAACATAAATGTAGATCCTACCAGGAACCAAAACATTTATTAAAGAGTGTTCAGTGAGTTCTAAAATCACAAATTTAAAGGTTCTCTATGCTAACGCTCGCAATAAATGTTCAGATTTGGAGGAACTAGTGTTTACAGAAAATTATAACGTGATTGGCATAACAGAATCTTGGCTCAATATAGAGGACAGAGACCTTTTAGCAGAGTATTCACTTCCCGGTTATGTAATATTTGAGAAAAGCCGAATAAATAAAAATGGAGGTGGCGTTTTACTTTTTGTCAAAGAAAGTCTTAACCTGACCCTCTTGTCAAAACCTCAAATTGTGAACGTCGACACATCCTTTGTGCTAATAAAGAATAATGAAGGTACACAAATAATACTTGCATTAATATACAGACCTCCAGCTCAATCAGTGCAAACTGACCGAGAAATTTTCGAACAAATTGCAGATGTAAGTAACTCGCAAGATACCGAAATTTTTGGCGACTTTAATTTACCTGTGACCAAGTTGGGCGATACTCTTACTTCACATTCTGGACATGACTTGTATGCGAACTTGCAAGAGAGTTCACTCTATCAATTTGTTCGATCGCCGACCCGTGGTAATAATATTCTTGACCTTGTACTTTGCAACAAAAGAAGAATTAATAGAGAATTTGAATGTTGGTGATGAATTCAGTAACAGCGACCATCGTACGATAAATTTCCGTTTAAAGCTTACTAGTAACGAACCAAATACCAGCATCGAGAAAGTCCCTATTTTCATGAAAGCAAACTTCCGTAAACTTAGAGCTATGTTTAAAGATACTGATTGGAACTTTCTAAGTAACAATAACGACATAAATACATCTTGGGAACTATTTACAACCACTTACCTAAAATCATACACACATACTCACTCATACACACACACATACTCACTCATACACACACACACACTCACTCATACACACACACTCTCCTAATACTTACAAGACAGCAGCAAGGGATGTTCCCGGTGGCGAGGTAAGGTCTGCAGTGCCTCACACACATCACTCCTCCCCTGTATATAAACAAGTCTCCGGTACCTCCCCCTACTGTATATGGACTATCCGAGGGGAGGTGGGAGGGGGGAGAGGTGATACGAGGGGAGATGGGACGGGGAGGAGAGGGAGGGAAAATGGGATGGGGGAGGAACTGTACAAGGAGAGATGGTATGGGGGGAGGAGAGATGGGATAGGGTAGGGGGGAAGAGAGATGGGATGGGGGAGGTGGGAGGGGCAATACAAGGGGACATGGGATGGGGAAGGAGAGGGAGGGGATGGGGGAGGGACAATACGAGGGGACATGGGATGGGGAAGGAGGGGAGTGGGGTGAGAAGGAGGGGAGTGGGGTGAGAAGGAGGGGAGTGGGGTGAGAAGAGGAGAACCAATTTGTGTAGACTAGTAATTTCATGGAGTGTTTTTCTGGATATTGATTACCCTGTTTGAGAATACCACCAACGTCAATATAGTACCACGACGTTAAGGGGAGGTTTTTAGTTAGTTCCCTAGACTTCCATCAATCTTAAAATTACACCCCCTAGACCCCCTTTCAAGATAAATGTGTACATTTTTCGGTAGAAAAATGTCCAGGCCGAAGGCCGATTCCTCTTAAATTACAGGCTCGCTATCGCTCGCCAGGAAAAAATCGACAGCTAAATGGAACGAAAGGTCTAAAAATTGACAGAAATGGGGCGAAAGTTCATAAAATAATCCAACTAATGGGGCGAACGTCTTAAAATTTCAAAGGCAATGGGGCTAAACATGAGGGAGAAAGGGGTCCAGAAAAAAGTCCCTCAAGTGGAAATCTCCCCTTAAGGGAACCCATCTTGTATTCTCTCTCTCTCTCTCTGGGTTGTATCTATCTACTCGGCCCTATTCAGCCTACTATTTTAAGAAGTTTATCCCCATCCAGGTGTCGATTTTTTCCTGGCGAGCGGTAGTGAAGCAACATATTTATTTAAAATATTTATTTAAAATAAACTGAAGGGTACAGTGGCTTATTTTTTGGTTTATTAGTTCATGTATTCATTATTTTTGTTTTAGTTTTCTCGCTAGAACTCCCTCAAACTTAACAAAAAAACGCCCCCTAGAGCCCCCCTCATGATACATTTGTACATTTTTCGGTAGAAACATGTCCCGGCCGAAGGCCGGTTCCTCATATAATTACAGGCTCGCTATCGCTCGCCAGGAAAAAAATCGATACCTAAATGGCACCTTAATGGTCTTAAAATTGACAACGAAATGGAGCTAAAGGTGTTAAAATTGCCAAACTAATGGGCCGAACGTCTTAACATTTCAAAACTAATATGCTAAGCATGAGGGAGAAAGGGGTTAAGAAAAAACGACTACCTCCCCCTTAAATGCACAACAATGGCATCAGTGTAACATACAGTACGATCCGGATCACTTCTGCCTTAGCGCACATCCTATCTGCCCACCAAGTTCCTGAAAATCCGTTCATAACTTTTTGAAATATCTTGTTTACAAAGACAAACGGACAAACAAGCAAACTAAAATAACAACCGTCACATTTGCTATATATTTGTCACTCAAGGGACTGGAGTTCTCGAAAAGGGTCTCCAGTCCTCTATTCTTGACTTACAGTGTGCTGGCTTTATAATCCAGATGGGTTGATAGCCTCTGAAGTCCTATTTTAATTAACTAACTGTTGCTTTTCTTGGTTATGTAGGGTTATCAGCTTTTATGAAGGTTGCAGTTTTAAATGAAAGTCGGCTGTATCAATTATTACTTTATTGAACTTATAATAAGATTTAATTCGGTACATTATCTTTTCTTCTGTTTCAATTTCTCCATATTCCCTGATAATTATCTAAAGCGTGTTTAATAATATTTCAATCAAGGGACTGGAGTTCTCGAAAAGAGGCTTAAGTCCTGATGTTCTTCTTGACTTACAGTGTGCTGGCTGACAAATCCTGAAGGGTTGATAGCCTCTGAAGTCCTATTTTAACTAACGTCCCATGAGAATCTCCAGCACCAAGAGCAGCCCCCCTCCTATGTAGCCCAGCAACAGCATGAAGAAAGGCCCCTGGAGGTGGTCTAGGGAAAACACAACCTGGGGAACAAGAACAAATAAATAGCTATGCTTTTAGAACAAATAAATAGCTATGCTTTTAGAACAAATAAATAGCTATGCTTTTAGAACAAATAAATAGCTATGCTTTTAAGAAACACTTCTAAAGAATCTTTAATCCGCTTAAACATTAAAGACAAAATACAGATATATACACACACGGCCATATTCTTACATATTTTCATAATGAAAACCTCCCTGTTTTTGGACGAAATAGCGATAAATATACACTTACCTTTAGAAACTGGAAACTGTAATCAATGCACTGTCTTTAAGCAATACTCCTTCCTATAGCATTCGTTCGGTATGTGGAAGGCAACGCACCAATTAGCACATGTATACAAGGATACGGCCTTTATTCGATATAGTTTTGATATCTTTTTAAAACTAACCTTTCCAGATTGAGATTGTTTGAACTCTTGGAAGCTTTTGACACACCCGTATTTTAAACCCACACTTAACAGCTTCCCTAAACCTTCATCAACAACGAAGTGGTCTTGCTTAAGCTAAACGATATTTATCCCTTTATCACAAACCAGCACTCAGTTGTATTATCTGCTTTCGATGTAGGGTTAGGGAAGTACTATAATACGGAGTCGAGACTCTATGCTTAATATTTAACCAAGCATGTACACTGAACGACGTAAGTATAGGGCCTACGTTTTCGTAGCCATCCCGAACAAAATCGTGTAATTAAGTGTTTGCCTAATATTTACATTTCGGAGGTTCATTTTGTAGTTTGAGTATTTATATTGGGCATGAATTTATGACGTTGAGTGTACAGTATACAAATTATAAACAAAATTAAAATAGTTTGAACATTGAAATCTTTGTACACTGTCCCGAAACTTAAAACAATCCTGCGGAATTTGACAAACGG
This sequence comes from Paralithodes platypus, assembly GCA_032716605.1. Classification (NCBI taxonomy): domain Eukaryota; kingdom Metazoa; phylum Arthropoda; class Malacostraca; order Decapoda; family Lithodidae; genus Paralithodes; species Paralithodes platypus. The sequence continues at coordinate 44,557,263 of CM064528.1, forward strand.
AAGCAGCAAGAGGAGCTCGGATTGAAAGAGTTTATTCAAGGGGCTGGAGTTCTCGAAGAAGGGCTATTCTTGACTTGCAGTGTGCTGGCTTATTAGTCCAGAAGGGTTGTTAGCCTCTGAACTCCTATTTTTCACCTAGAACACAACAAGCATGCACGAAAATGAACACTTGAAGACAACAAGCATGCACTAAAATGTACACTTGAAGACAACAAGCATGCACTAAAATGTACACTTGAAGACAACAAGCATGCACTAAAATGTACACTTGAAGACAACAAGCATGCACGAACATAGATATGAATAGAGCACATCAAGCATGCACTAAAATGTACACTTGAAGACAACAAGCATGCACGAAAATGAACACTTGAAGACAACAAGCATTCACGAACATAGATCTGAATAGAGCACAACAAGCATGCACTAAAATGTACACTTGAAGACAACAAGCATGCACTAAAATGTACACTTGAAGACAACAAGCATGCACTAAAATGTACACTTGAAGACAACAAGCATGCACGAACATAGATATGAATAGAGCACAACAAGCATGCACGAACATAGATATGAATAGAGCACAACAAGCATGCACGAACATAGATATGAATAGAGCACAACAAGCATGCACTAAAATGTACACTTGAAGACAACAAGCATGCACGAAAATGAACACTTGAAGACAACAAGCATTCACGAACATAGATCTGAATAGAGCACAACAAGCATGCACTAAAATGTACACTTGAAGACAACAAGCATGCACTAAAATGTACACTTGAAGACAACAAGCATGCACGAAAATGAACACTTGAAGACAACAAGCATGCACGAAAATGTACACTTGAAGACAACAAGCATGCACTAAAATGTACACTTGAAGACAACAAGCATGCACGAACATAGATATGAATAGAGCACAACAAGCATGCACTAAAATGTACACTTGAAGACAACAAGCATGCACGAAAATGTACACTTGAAGACAACAAGCATGCACTAAAATGTACACTTGAAGACAACAAGCATGCACGAACATAGATATGAATAGAGCACAACAAGCATGCACTAAAATGTACACTTGAAGACAACAAGCATGCACGAACATAGATATGAATAGAGCACAACAAGCATGCACTAAAATGTACACTTGAAGACAACAAGCATGCACGAAAATGTACACTTGAAGACAACAAGCATGCACGAAAATGAACACTTGAAGACAACAAGCATTCACGAACATAGATCTGAATAGAGCACAACAAGCATGCACTAAAATGTACACTTGAAGCCAACAAGCATGCACGAACATAGATATGAATAGAGCACAACAAGCATGCACGAAAATGTACACTTGAAGACAACAAGCATGCACTAAAATGTACACTTGAAGACAACAAGCATGCACGAACATAGATATGAATAGAGCACAACAAGCATGCACGAAAATGTACACTTGAAGACAACAAGCATGCACGAACATAGATATGAATAGAGCACAACAAGCATGCACTAAAATGTACACTTGAAGACAACAAGCATGCACGAAAATGTACACTTGAAGACAACAAGCATGCACGAAAATGTACAATTGAAGACAACAAGCATTCACGAACATAGATCTGAATAGAGCACAACAAGCATGCACGAAAATGTACACTTGAAGACAACAAGCATGCACGAAAATGTACACTTGAAGACAACTAGCATGCACGAAAATGTACAATTGAAGACAACAAGCATTCACTAACATAGATCTGAATAGAGCACAACAAGCATGCACGAAAATGAACACTTGAAGACAAAAACATGCACGATAATGTACACTTGAAGACAATAAGCATGCACGAACATAGATCTGAATAGAGCACAACAAGCATGCACTAAAATGTACACTTGAAGACAACAAACATGCACGAAAATGTACAATTGAAGACAACAAGCATTGACGAACATATATCTGAATAGAGCACAATACTCATGCACGAAAATGTACACCTAGAGCACAACGAGGATGCACTTATCACTCGCCTCCCTAAACCTCTCCCACTCCCCTCCACCATCAACTTCCCCTCCTTCTGCCACTCCTTCAGGAAGATGGCCAGGGAGTCTCTCGCCCTTATTTGTAGTGTAGTTTGCAATTTTCGAGCAAATTATTTTAATTTGCTCCGCCAGATACTCCATTCATAAAAAAAGCTCCCTAGACACTTGAATGAGGCGTAAAGATAATCACCGACAAAATTAGGGAATGCTTTTAACACCAACGGATAAATGTACAGTCAACTAACCCTTGAAGAAAACAAAAACGACCGAAGAAGCAAAAGTAGCTTGCAATAAATTTATGTATTACTAAGCAAATTAATGGGTTGAATAGTCTCATACTTGCCAAACTAGTGGGGGAATAATGCACACCTGAATAGAGCTCAACAATCATGCACATGTTTATCCACTGACCTCCTTAAGCCTCCTCCTCCCAGTCCCCTCCACCATCAGCTTTCCTTCCGGGTTGTCCTCCTTCTGCCACTCCTGCAGGAAGGCGGCCAGGGAGTCCTTCATCCACTTCTCTATCAGTCCCCCCTGCACACACCGCTTCAACACCAAGCTCATCGTTCGCCCGTATGGAGCTCCCTTTGAGGAACATAAACAGCTGTAGTCAATCAATATTTCCTCCATCCTATGACTTAGATTGCTATCAACTTTGTGTCCAGGCATTTTGACTATAAAGCGTGATTTATTTGATTTAATAAAAATTACCCTCCTCTTGGTACATGTAATTATAAAATGTCATCGCAATTAATGTTACTATATGCTATTGCTACTCTTAAATTAATATATTGTTCAAGAATAACTACCTGAGAATCTTTCAATAAACCCCTAACATTATTCTATATTCATATCCATATCCTACTTATTTCCATGATCTATCTATCTATCTATCTATTTGCTCAGGCCCCTTCCCCATTTGTTTTCCCATGAACTAAACAACACAATCATTTACAATGTAAAACTAAACAAACCAAAACTGGGACAAAGACAATATAAAGGCAAAATAACTGATCAAAATCGCTATGTGGAAACAACGCTTACTAAAATAAAAACAAAATTTAAATAAAAGAACACAATCCACCACATAGGGTGTACACAACTATATGAGCAAGTCAATCTGGTTCCCAAGCAAACTGATCGCACACATAACTATGCACCATCGTCATGTTCAAGGATTTAGTCAATTTGGGAAGTCCGGGACGTTCTGGTATAACTAACTTTTGGAAAACTCCAGGCTTTTCGACCAGGGAAGAATTGCTCCCTGGCCATGTGAATATCGTTCTTCCTGTTGGGGTTGTTGTTGTGTCGAGCTACCCGGGGATCAAGGTAGCTCTTCCAGTAGACGAAGGAGTGCTGGCCCTCCTCCACCATCCTCATGCTCTCCGGGGTGCTGTGGTATCTCAAGTTGGCGAACATTCTCTGGTACATCGGAATGTCGGCCAAGGCGAAAATGCTGTATACCGCTCCCTAGAAGAATATGCCAATTTTAGTTAAATATTCACCCGTTCAATACCAGTGCTGTCCTTTTAATTTAATTCTGGCTACTGTTAGACAATTTTATTCAGTTTTATATAGGGCCTTCAGCAATAAATACGCTTCGAATCATCTCATTTAACCCTTTACACTACTGCAGATCCTTCTTAAACTACACAATCGTCTATTTATAGCTAGAATAAAATGACAAAGACGTCGCTGGTAGGCTACAGAAGGGGGTTAAAGGTAGATTAGTGTTTTACGATTATTGAACTCGCATATAATAAGTTTGATCTTATCCATTACTAGAATAAATTGCCAGTTTAATATAATCTTTAAGCAATAGCCAGGATAAAAGTGGACAAATACAGTTATTACTGATAGGGTCAAACTTGGGTTAATAGACAAAATATATGTTAAGCTAAAAGCTCTTGTGATAATTTTCAGACTAACCTTTGATGGAGTGATTCCATACGAGAGACCAGACTGAAATAGGTCCTGGAGGGAATCAATGTTCTTAGGAATAAAGGGCACGGCCAGGGTGCTGGTGAGGGAGGTCTTGTAGTACGAGGTGACCAGGAAGGCGTACAGGAACCAGAACCCAAGAAATACCTGATGGAGGGACCTGCGATTAGTTTTACATATTATGCAACATCTTTATTATATAGCAGAACAGAGGCGCCTCATGAGTTAATTGCGTGTTATATTTTATCGTCTTTCCTGCACATGTTCCTGCAAATGAAGACAAAGATGCCGAGATCGTCCAATTTATGGTCTTTCATCCGATTTTGTTTGTCAATATTAGGACCTTTCGTGCCATAGACAAAATAAACAATCGCACTGCTGATAAATTACGAAGATTGTACAATGAAAACAAAGCGATGTTATATACTGTATAGTGCACAGGAACGGCATGCAAGAGTACAGACAAACAAGGAATGAACTCATTGCAAAAGGCTTGTGTGTGTAACAATTTACAGTATATGTATATATACAGTATATATAATCGATTTCCGATAGTAGGCTACCCCTTCTTGTTGTGGTATCGTATCTGTATCCATTATTCGTCTGCACGGTGTTTCTAGGGGCATTTCTTGAAGCCAGGTATGATTTTCAACAGATTTTTGTTCAATGTTATTGCAAAATTTCTATCAATTCCACCACACCCCTGAACAGCCAATTTGGTTATAGTTTATCATGGCTTGACGGTTATATGTGCATTGCTACCAAATGCTCATGATGCATTTGAAAATGGCTCGTTTGCAGATGTTCATACAAAAGGTGATGGCCTTGCTTTATACGCTATCGCTCGCCAAGAAAATATCGACACCTAAATAACATGAAAAATCATAATATTGGCAAAGAATTGGGGTGAAAGGTTTTAAATTCGCCAAAAATAATGGACCGAACGTCTTACCTTGCCAGCCTGCAGTGAAAGGTAGTTGCGTAATGATTGACTGAGGAAGGAGGCCAAGACGTGCATGAAGGCGTGGGAGGACAGGAGGCGGGAGGAGGTGAGAGTGGCCTGGGCGTGGTAGATGACGTGGTAGAGCAGCGACCCACCACCCACGGAGACCAACAAACACAACCATACACTCGCTGGGGGAGGAATGCCGATATATTGATAAACAGCTACAGGATATGATGGTGATCTACAGTATATAACTATATTTAACCCCTACTGTACATAGCATATTGAAATAAATGAACCCTCAGTACCTGCCGTTCTAACCAAAATTACTCTATAAGCAAAATGGACAACACCCTCCCACCACGAGTGGTGGTGTGTGACCGATTCCTCTGGCCTAGACTAGAGCAGCTAGGGGGAAGTGTGAGGAGTGTTGCCAACACCTCACAGCAGTGCCTTCAAGTCATGTTAGCGGCTCCCGGTCGATATTAGCAGGAACAAGGATGGCATGTCAGTGACGGATGAGAGCCGTCGCTGGTACGAGTGTAACCTTGTTGTTATGGCGGATCAGGTCCAACGCTGGGACTGGATGGGTTAATGTCTGCTACAGTATTCCATGCCAGAACACTTACTTCTGAAGGGTGTGAGAACCTTGCGCCAGGGTGGACTGGGACGACTCTTGGCCGTGATGAAGGTAAGGGCGTCCATGTAGTAGCTGTAGGAGTAGTCAATCACCTCACTTCTCACCTGCGACACGGCCATCACCAGGGAGAAGTTGGCTCGCCCTACCTCCACCTCCCGAACCATGCCCACGAATTGGCCCTTAAGTGTCGGTAAAATAAATAGTTAAATTATATGAATAATAATAATAACAATAATATTTAAAGTTGCAAGCATGGTTGACCGGGGTTCAAGCTGTATATATTGTATGTGTGGTATTGTGTGTGGGTTATTGTGTTGCATATAAAAGGTGAACAATCAATCTTGGGGAATGTTGCTTCACAATAAGAAGGCTGCTGTGCCTGTTTTCAGAATAATGAAGATAGCAGCCACAAATATCAATGGATTTTAATGATTTTTGCAAACTTTATCTACTAGGGATGTCGAGTTAAACACTCCAAAAGACTGAACAAAATGTGGAATTTGATGTGATAATTTGAATATTATTTTGCAGTTTTCACTATGCTGCGGCTAAAATATTCCGCCAATTTATATGTATTGATAAAAAAACATTCAAAATGAAAATCTTCACAGAACTACGTAAAAATGGTGATAATCAGCTGTGTAGTCTTTAGCTCTCTGACCCTCCAGAAGACGAACTAGCGTCTTCTCATATCACCCTCTAATTGCACCAAGGTGCAATTCGCTCTTCCAAAACTAAAATATTTGGCATAAATAACCAAAAGGTGCAAATCGCGCCTTCTACTGGCTGTGAGAAGCTGGATAAATGAAGAATTACATGATATAACTTGCATCATTGTAAGGCCAAAAACAGTGTGACGGCAAAGGTCTAAGGAAATCTTTCCCAGTATTGATTTTTCCTTAATGCGGGAAGGTCGGTGTAGGTAAAGGTATGTCCCTCTAGTTCATAATGGATTAACGGGCATTGAAGTTCAGAATTAAAGTTCTAAAAGTATCATTATTCGTAATGTATTCATATATAATCACATCCCGTAAATACATTCCTGTGAGTATGCTGATAAACTCTCATCAAACGTTGTTGTAGCAAGTATTTTACGTACATAAATATAGGAAAATAATTATCTTTGCCATCATCCATTAAACATTATCTTTCAGTTTTTATTTATCCTTGAATTTGTTTTGTTTAGCTCTGTTAACCCTGGCACTTTTTGTTTTATCCTAACTAAAACTCTTGTGCTAATCTACCAGATACTTTAATATTCTGCATTTGTTAACAAAATACAGTTTGGTAACAGGACGTCTCACCTTTTCATCGCGGTAGCCCCAATGACCGTCTGCAGGATTTGCAACTTCATATGTAAAGTTCAGTTTCTCAGCAACTGTTTCAAGAAGGAACTTGTCTACGCAAGGCGAAAGTTTTACCTTCAAGGATCCCTTAGTTTTCTGATAGGCGATGAAAGGTATGAAGGCAAGAGTTATTGCATTTAGTTTCGTTCCATGGAAGTTAGCCATCTGTTCGGGGAATATGTTATCCGTACTGGTGAGTCCTGTGTCTCTGGACCACCTGTTTACAGTGAGAACTTGCGGGGAGCCTGAAGGGTGCAAGAGCTGGCGGATTAATACACGCCAGTAGCTCTTGTTTTGAGACTCCTCTTGGACGAGAGCTGCCACGTTCTCCTCCTTCCCCAGGCGCTGGTCTAAGAGGAACTGTTCTGCTTTGGTGGAGTTTTGTGTGTGGACCAGGAAGTAACGAGTGAGCCTCTTGTTGGCAGAAGGTCTTGTTAACAATACTAGCAGTGTAGAATCAGGAAGCCCTGATAACTGGTAATTTATACAGTTAATTGGTGTGGAATTTTCTGCATTAGTTATACTGTTCGCTAATGATCTTAGAGCTTTGGTGTATGACATTCTTGGAATTTTCAAGAATATTGTTGGCTTAGTTCTTGGAAAGTTAAAGATTACATTTTCGTTAGGTTTTGCATGAAGTGAAGACGGTTCACTGTGTTTACCAAAGGAACCCGATGAATTGGATACTTTATTCAATTCATGGATAGCTATAACTACTTTGAGACAGTGAGGCGTATAAAGTCGGTCCAAATTATCCATCAGGAAAGGTAATTCATTAGTTTGGTCACTTTGGAACGGGGTCACGGCATCCAAACGTCCAGCAGCATATGTCTGAAGAGTACCTTTTAATGGCTTGATATTGAAGTTGAGCAGGATGATCACCAATTGTAAAAAACATCTCCAGTTCATTTCGTATGGCTAACCTCTGAAAACAAACCTGGAATTAAATATGCGTCTCCAGTAGCCTGACCATGATGAAATACTCCCGACTATAAAATCGGGAAGGAATGTTTGATCCACCCGGATGCCATAGGCTCTAGGCTCCTCATAAGAATTCGTGTATCCCCTTATGTTTTCCTTCATGCAATTATCTGGATTGATTTTTGGTTAGAACATCTTTATCAATATATAGTATATACTGTATATAGTTTTTGTGGTTGATAGTAAATTATATTCCTAAATTATTTTCCAGAGATATACTTTCATAGTTAGAATTCGGTGAAGTCCATTCCCCTGACGACGATGTGTTTTTATTTTTGAAAGAGGCTGGCCTCTTTCAGTGTTTATGATTGCATTACTTTTACATTGATGTCTAATTTTACTAATTTTGTTCTAAGATTTTAGTTTTCCGCATATATGTTAGCTTGTTGGGCGCCATATGACCTTGTTGCGTTGTCATGTTTTCTAGCAATCAATCGGTGAAGTCCACGAATATTTATGAGTGGGCAAGAACCAATGACATCCTAGTGTACCACGGGTATTATAGTAAAGGTGGGCCAGAAATCATGATCTCTATCCTCTGTAGCTCAAAAAAGGGTAGAGCAAATGGGCTGTGAATTTTCCATACATATTCCCTGGTTGACTCTATCCAAATGGTAAAAGTATTAGCTCGATTACTGTTAGTTCCTTTTGAGTTATGAGAGGTTTGGGTCCGGATTTCTGGTCTATCTATAGTTAATCGGCTCCTTTTTAACATAGTTTTTAACACCAATAACCCCCAAATGAAATTAATAACATGTGATTCTCCAAGGATTCGAACCCAGGATATCACATACAAGAACTTACACGCTCTAACAACTGCACCATCAAGACAGTTATAAGTACAGCACATGACCACGATTGATATCCATTTACTGAATACTTGGCATGTATACTAAAGGAGTACCAGAATACTTGGCATGTATACTAAAGGGGTACCAGAATACTTGGCATGTATACTAAAGGGGTACCAGAATACTTGGCATGTATACTAAAGGAGTACCAGAATACTTGGCATGTATACTAAAGGGGTACCAGAATACTTGGCATGTATACTAAAGGGGTACCAGAATACTTGGCATGTATACTAAAGGGGTACCAGAATACTTGGCATGTATACTAAAGGAGTACCAGAATACTTGGCATGTATACTAAAGGGGTACCAGAATACTTGGCATGTATACTAAAGGGGTACCAGAATACTTGGCATGTATACTAAAGGGGTACCAGAATACTTGGCATGTATACTAAAGGGGTACCAGAATACTTGGCATGTATACTAAAGGGGTACCAGAATAGGTTTTAAGCAAAAAAGGGGAGGGGGACGTAATTTTATGTAAGAAATGCAAAACACATGATGTACACGAATTATTTATTAATGTTACATAACTTCTACTCCAACACATTTGACTAAAACACTACGATTATATTTATTTTGAAAGTATATGTTTTCAGGCACATTGGTTTTATATGCGACGTTGTTTTGAAATTACTATGGACAGTGCTAAGATAACCCATTTGTGAGCAATATACTCAATATTCCTGTTTGTTTTATTATGGTCTTCATTGTAATATTATTTAAGATACATTTAACCGAAATTCTATGGCTCTTAGATCCGTGTTATGATTTACTCTAGCAATATTTAGACGATATTATGTAGCTCAGGAACGATCTCTGGTAGTTAAAAGGATTGGCTGAGATAGTTTGAAGCCATATTATTGCTAGAGGTCCTTCCTAAGCTGAATAAAATCGTCACATAGTTGCCAGAATATGATGAAAACGACGTCCCTGGTGCTGAAGGGGTTACACTTTCCATTTCCTATTATGGTTCAATGAATACACATGTTTCGGTTTCAGTCACATACAGTATATAGATTATTTACACTCGACCCAATCAAGGGACTGGAGTTTTCGCAGAGAGGCTCCAGTCCTGACGTTATTCTTGACTTACAGTGTGCTGGCTTAATAATCCAATAGGGTTGATAGCCTCTGAAGTCCTATTTTAACTAAATAAAACTGTTTTTGTTCGTGATTTTATTAGATCTTCTCTATATTTACCTTGGTTTGTTTATGATCGTTAATAGGGGGACTAATATTCAAGGGGCAGTTGTCTGAGGGCAGTTGTTCTGGTGATACTTGTTTGTGAGTGAATTGTACACTGGGTAATTGCCCTAGGATTCTACTGGCAGGATTCCAATGATACAACATATATAAATCTGTATAGTTCATAGGCAAATAGTGAGTGTAGTAATATTCCAAAGGTAGCGGAACCCACATATCAGACGGTTTAGTCGGAGTTGCTTGGTCCGAGATGCCGACAGGTCCTCTACAGTCTCTCACATAATAGGGATTACCTGTTAATTCCCCTGGGAGTTTAATAGCATCACCCCATCCTCCCTTGGCCCGAACCTTGCGGATACTCTTCTCTGTCTCTGTAACTCCGACCGATCCCTTCCAATTCCCTACGGGCCGGAATCCAGGTTTTTTAGAACTTTTGACTTTGGATTCCAGCGTTCCTTCCTTCTCCCAGATGCGGACCCAGCGGTAAACGGTGGAGAGGCTGATCTCGAACTCGTAAGCGATGCCCAGGGCGTTGGTGCCGTTTTCCCAGAGTTGGATGATTTTATGACGTTCGTTCGGCGTCAACTTGGACTTCCAGGCGCGTTTCATTTCGTTTGTGTTTCTTAGGTGGGTCATCTGTTGGGGTAGGCATGCAGTTCATATTGGTGAGCTTGTCACTTGATTTTAGGTTTGTAATAACGAGTTAATATATAACTTCTTAATATATCAAAACTAATGGGGCTAAACATGAGGGAGAAGGGGTCCAGAAAAAAACAAATCTTACCTTAATTTCCCTTTCTCTAGATTTCATACAGCACATGATCGAGGCCTTTGGCCAATTATTGATTTTGACCCGGAGGCGACATTCCTTCTGAATCGAGAAATGTGTAACTGGGATAGTGCGTTAGACCATTAATTATATGTAGGTCGGGAATATAACATAGAATAAGACTTCAGAGGCTATAATTATCAACTCTTTTGGATTATTAAGCCAGAATACTGGAAGTCAAAACTAGCATCAAGACTGAAGCCAATTCGAGAACTCTAGTCCCTTGTAATAACATCTGAGGTGAAACCATTGATTCTCATGTCACCTCTTTTTCCTTTCTCGAGTCTTTTGCTGATCCTCCCTACCCCTTATGGGAGTAAGGGCTGGCTACTGACTGACTGACTAGTCCCTTGTACGTTACTGTAGTCCATTAATTATAAGTAGACCAGGAATATTGACCAGTAACCTCTGTAACTCCAAAACTACTGAAGTAATCAAACTAATTATGTCTTCCATTTGAAAAGAGTTAACCACGGAGGAAGTGTAGACATATACAGCCCAGTTACTCTCTCTACCACTTTCTTAGTTAGAGAGGTTAGGGTTCACGATTCTTATAATAAATAAGCTATATTTTAAAACAAAAACTCGTGAACATGACTTCGTAAAACTCGTGTATCGGATCTTGTCATATATTAAATTGCCTCAGTAGATTTTGCCGATGTAGGAATAAGTACCTAAATAGTCAGCCCTCTTATATTTCCTATAGTTTTGCATCTATTCCAAATTTCATCCAAACGAGACCATTCCAAATATTTCAGATCATGGCTTTAAAATTAAAAAGTTCAAAAATTCAAATGAGTGTAACCCTAGACATGAAGAAGCTATTCGCAAAAGTTTAAGTAAATTGCTCCTTCTCGTATGGTATTAATATGCTGTGCATCTAGTGTATAATGTGCAGATTATGTATATATGTATATACTCGGGCACATACCCCATGGCTGGGGGTGGCCGACTCGAGACAGAGCACGAACAGGGACAAAACAACACAATATAAACACAAAAATATAATTTAATACAAAAATCACCCACATCGAAGTCGCTCCGGAGAAGACCCAGAGACTAAGAATCACTAATTAAGGGTCTCTAGCACTCCTTCGGTCCCAGACCTCCCGGAGAGGTTCCAGCTCAGCAGGCAGACACGCAGCGGAACCATACCACAATGCCCGCTCACCTCACATCCAGACATGACCTTCATAATTATACACTGGCTCCCTGGGCCAAGTGCCTGACAGACTTTTATCTAGTCCAATTGGCGGCTGACCCCCTCTCCCAACGACCGCATTAGCACTCCTCTATTCACAAGCATTCCTATTCATTACCACTTATCTTGCCTGCTCTACAGTCAATTCTCTATCTTCCAACGCTTGTACTACACAATATCTCCATTTCAACCGAGGTCTTCCTATCCCTCCTTACACGGTGATTATAGTCATGTATTTATTTAGTATATACATGACTATGTCGGTTTTCCAGCAGAAAGATAAAATACCAAAAGGTGAAAGTCTTACGATGATAGAGTGAAGGCTTAGTCTTAAAGGATTACCTTCAGCCGAGTGGTTTAAGATGTTCCCGGTGGCGAGGTAAGGTCTGCAGTGCCACACATCACTCCTCCCCTGTATATAAACAAGTCCCCGGTACCTCCCCCCCCCCCCCTAGTGACGTCACGAGGGGGTTGGCGCTCCCTTGTAAGTTAGATTTTGTATGTTTTATTTGATCACGGTGTTCAATGATTGGGTGGTTATAATCTATCTATCTATCTATCTATTGCTGACGCAGTGATCCCCGAAGGGGTAGCCACGAACGAACCGCCCCCATGCACCTCTGTCCCCAGTCAGTCGACGCCCCTCCCCCCAACCAGCACCGCCTTCGTTCATGTAGTTCCTCACTATTATAATACATTATTATAATACTATTATAATAATATTATAATACAGTAGGTTATTCGTGGAAGACAGAAGAGGTGGAAAATTACGCATTATTTCTTCTCACTACTGTTAATTCTAGATATAATAATGTTTTCTCTCTCTCTCTCCTCTTTGACTCTGTATTGTGTGGCTTATCTCACTTATCAGGACGATTTGTGAGAATATTGAATGTTAAATCAGATCAAATAAGACCATTAAATGACAACCTATGTTTGAGAATATCAACAATTATAAAATAGATAAATTAATTGGGCGAACATCTTAAAATGACAAAAACCAATGGGGCTAAACATGAGGGAGAAGGAGTTCCAGAAAACAACAACACCCCCTTACGACTGTATTCACCATAATTTCGTCAATAACAATATTGATCGGCAGACATTGATCACAGTCTGTACAATTGTTCACAATATTTAGGCCAAACAATTCTGAGCACTAACTTCTAAAATGAAAAAAAAAAAACTATTTCTATCGTTTGGGAAGAATCAGCTAGGGCATGGATATGAATATGTATATATTTTGTATTTATTTATTTGTTATATATATATATATATATATATATATATATATATAATTATATATACCGGTATTAATCGTTTTTTCATTAATATTTTTGTTTTGGCTACAGAGGTTAGAGGTCACGATTCCTACCTTACTTATAATGATTAGACTATAGCACACTTATCAACAAGGTCAGAGCATTATTACAGATGATCTTATATCATAAATTGAATAAACTGCTAAAGAAAACAAACAATTTCTGCAGAAAAGAGATGGTGTTTGTCTCTGCCATTATTTTGATCACCCACTCAGAAGAATTGATGTATTAAATCAAAGTACATACATTAATGAGGGCACTACACATACAGGTATTTCTTACGTATGTCATTATTTGTGTTAACCCATTCCGTACCGGTGACATCCTTTTCATTATATTCTGGCAACTATTAAATCATTTTATGTAGCTTAGGAAGGACTTCTACCAATTAAAAGGCTACAAACTATCTAATTAATCCTTTTAGCTACCATAGATCCTTCTTAATCTTCATATAATCGTCTAAGTAATGTTGAATCAAATCAGATACATGTCACCGGTACAGGAAAGGTTAATATCATTTATATATTTTTATTTTTTAATGAGTGCACATATATACAGGTATTGTTCATATATTAAATCATGTTAATATTTATTTATTAATTATATATATGCAATGAAGGGACTACAAATACAAGTATAGCTCATATGTTTATTGTTATTATTTATATATTAGTTATTTATTACTATCGAGGGCACATCATATACAGGTATATCTCGTGCATTAATTGTTTATTGTTTATGCATCATTATTCATATATTTATTACTTGTTTATCGTGTGTTTATCATTTATTACATTCATTTCTTGGCTTTTAGGTCTACCAGCTGTGAGGTACGAAACACTTCTTGAATATTTTGTTATTTAATATTAATGTATATATTATTTATTTACCATTTACTACATATATTTATTGGCTAATGGTTGGAGTAGGTGCGAGCTACTAAACACTCCAGCAGCAAGAGTAGAGTACCTCCCACGCCACCCAGGCACAACATAAGGAAGGGGCCCTGGAGGTGGTTTAAGTTGAACACCACCTGGAAGTTAAAGAAGTTGGTCATTTATGCGGTAACAAATGGCTGTATACAGTACGTAGTCGCATTTAAAAATCATAGTAAATAAAGTAAATACATATACGCAACCTCAAACTCAAACAAATTCACACACACAATTGCAAACACATACGACACAAACACCCACCCACAAACGCACACCCACAAATAACAAATATTAAAATTCCTACCTCATTACTGTTCCTGCTAGCCACTTGTTCTCCTCGTCCAGACTCTTCGCTAGCCCCATGATCAGTTGTCTTGGCGAAGTAGACGTAGAAGTCCTGCAGCCATTTGTTGATCAGGCCGCCCCATAGACACTTCTTCATCACCGCGTCGAAGGTTCGTCTGTATGGCGCACCCTGAGGAAAAATGGATAATAAGAAAGTATGAAAATTGAAATATGTAACACAAGGCTGTTCCTTTTTCAGTCGTTTGCTTTATGGGTATTGTTTGTTTTTTAGCTTGTTCACTAGACCTCCATTAAATAAAATAAATGAACACCCCCAAGATACATTTTATAGATAAATGTGTACATTTTCGGGTAGATAAATGGAGATATGCAACACAAGGCAGTTCCTTTTATATATTGGTGGATGGACTAGCCACCCACTACTGTTGACAAAATAATGCTAAAATGATACAGAGAGGGCCTTGGACTAGGACGGACTACATTAATCTTGCACGGGTTGTCCTTTTTATGGGGATAGGTCTGCTTGGGGGCGTTTTGTGTATTGCCACCCTCGTAAAGGGGAATAAGAAATCTGGCAAAAGATGGATAGATATTAATAAAATAAAACTCTGACATAAAGGTCACATAAAGACAAACTAACCTTGGTAATAACACAGCCAACGCCCATCGTGTAGAACTCTCCTGCGGCCACATGTAAATCACTCCTCCTGCCGGGGTTGCTGTTGTGTATGGCCACCAGCAGGTCTATGTGGCTCTTGAAGTACAGGAAGGCGTGGCTACCCTCCGACACCCGCTGCAGGTTGGCCTTCGTCGAGTAGAAGGTCATCTCTTTGAACATCTTCCGGTAGAGCGGGACTTGGGTGGTGACGAAGTAGTCATATTCGTTGCCCTGGAATATGAAGAGGATTAGTATATTTTTCCATTAGTTAGTTAGTTAAAATAGGACTTCGAGGCTATCATCGCTACTGGATTATTAAGAATAACGTAAGGAGTGGATCCCCTATTCGAGAACTACGGTCTCTTGTATACTGGCATAGTTAGTTAGTTGAAATAGGACTTTAGAGGCTATCAACCCTTATGGAATATTAAGCCAGCACACTAGAAATCAAGAATAGCGGCAGGACTGGAGCCCTTTGTGGAGAACTCTAGTTCCTTGCTTATTCCGTTTGACATATATTAAAATAAGGGTATATCTATTGTTTAATTACACTATTATGCGTAGATGAAGTCTATATATTAAGGAGCTAATAATTCATGTGTATAATATGTATAACGTGCAGTGGCTAGTATTTGTGTTATATTTCATTGCAACAAAAATCATTAATTTTATTTCATCCCTATGTCATTTAATGTAACCTAAAGGGATAACGACTGGGAACTTACAATATAAATCTGTATTATATAGCGTTGGAATTTATATAATTAATTATATATTTGGTTACTGGAAGTTAGTGTTCAATTAATAACCTACTCCCACCTTCTGTTCATGCATGCCGTAGGTGAGGCCCGAGTCCTCCAACACCTGTAGGGTGTCTATGGTGGAGGGAGCGAAGGGCACGGCCAGGGTAGATGTTAGGAACGTGGTGTAGAATGTGGTCACCAGGAAGGCGTACATGAACCAGAACCCCAGAAATACCTGGCATAAAAAACAAATGGTTAGATATCATCAAAGGTCAAGTTATGTTATGGGAAATGCAATTACATTTAGTAATATTTCTCTTACGTTTATAACCATCGGACTCTTAGTTACCTAAAGTCCCTAATCTTCCCCCTCTCTTTACTTCAATTGGAACATCATTATTTCTTCGACTATTATTATGTTCTATCCAACAACCAACTCTACTCCTAAAATCGATTAATGAAATATTACTAACACATGTGGCAGTCCGTGGATTCGAACCCAGGATGCTCACACCGAATATCAACACCTTATGCATTACACCACGAAGGCAGTTCTTCGTATTCGACCGTCGCTATCATTACTCACTATCCTCAAGACTGGATATGCCAGAAAAGAGGGGAGGGCAAAAGACTGCGCTTCCTGCCTGTCCCACACCTGGAATATCATTGACTACTCTTTCTCCTGAAGCTAATGGGAGAGGGAGTGAGCGAAATAGAAAGATAGGTAGGGATTAGCCAGACTTGGTTCTTAATCGCTTACAGACAGGAGGAATGTTTTTGCTACAGTTAAATGCCGGCCGGAACCGTCCAGCTCATCTTGACAGCATGAATACCTCAGAGGGATGGATCAGTCCCGCTTGTACTATACAGGATAATCGTAATACTCTTTGGTCATTAACAGATATTAGGTTATATTGGATAGACAAGGACTGGAGGTGGGGTGGAATAGGGATCCTGCAGTTAAAATCCTATTACAGAAGAAATCCTTGCTTTACTCTGTTGACAAGATTGGAACGTTAAAATGTTAGAGTTACCTAGAAAGGATTTGATTTGGCTTAAGGGTAGGGACAGTCGCCAAATTTTGATAGACATCTAAGAATTCCTCTTTAGGTATTATGAAGGCAGTTTTAATTAAACAAAATCTTTATTATATATCAGTATGCAGTATTTGAAATTTCGTGTTCTCATTTTTTTTTTCTATGTGATTGAGGGAGGCAAAAGGCATAACTGCCTATAGCGAGTGCCTCCCCCATAGTTGAAAGAGTGACAGGGCCAAAATCAAGGGACGTTCGAGCCAAATGCCTGGACACACGGAGTTTGAAGCAATTTAAGTCATAGGAAGAGGGAAAGACTGATTCTGGGAGAGAGTTCCAGAGCTCGGCTGTTGAGTAGAAGAAAGTTTGAGAGTAACGTTTCACTCTTGGGTTGGAGAGTTGCACAGAGTAGGGGTGGGATTGAGTTGCAAGACGGGTACCACGTGCCCTACGTAAAGGAGGTGGTATGCACTGGGATAGCTCTGAGGAACACTGATTATTATAGTAGCGATAGAATAGCGAGAGAGATGCAACATTGCGGCAGAGAGAGAGAGATTGCAGAGAGTTGGTGGGAGTTAATGATGCGAAAGGACTTCCTTTCAACTTTGTCTAGGAGAGCGGTGTGAGAGGAATCTCCCCACACATGTGAACAATACTCAATACAAGGGCTCACTATGCCCCTGTACAGAGCAAGAAGCTGTGCAGGGGAAAAGAACCCCCTAAGGCGGTTGAGCACACCCAGCTTCTGGGAGGCTGCCTTAGCAAGACTGGTAATATGGTCCTTCCAAATGAGAGCAGAAGAAAAAGAGACACCAAGAATACCAACTGGTAGACTGATGGATGCCCAACAATGATAGCAAACTTTTATAACAGGAATATTACATAATCTTCTGAACATATTCTTGTCACCCTACCGTGATCACAAAATATCCTGCACATATTCTTCTTACCCTACCAGACTGAAGCCGAAGGTACTGATGCAAGGACTGACAGAGGAAGGAGGCCAAGACCCGCATGAAGGCAGGGGAGGAGGATGTGCGGGAGGAGGGGAAGGCTAGGGAGGTCTGGGCTAGGTCGATCAGCTGGTAGAGCAGGGCACCAACACCAAAGGACGCTATCACACACGCCCACACTGTACCTGCGACCATATGTTTATTAGTTAGTTAAAACAAGACTTCAGAGGCTATCAACCCTATTGGATTATTAAGCCAGCACACTTAAAGTCAAGAATAACGTCAGGACTGGAGCCCCTTTTCGAAAACTCCATTCCCTTCGTATTGTTTCTTTCTTTTCCACAACCACTAGGTAGGTTAGATACAAGCAGCCACATAAGGTTTAATATATCTGTTATTGCTTGTTTCCTCTGTACTTCTTTGAATTCCTATGTAATTACCTCTGAAAGGTGTGATGAGCTTGCGCCAACGTGGATCCTGTCGCACCTTGGCTGTGATGAAGGACAAGGAGTCAACCAGGTAGGTCCTGGTGAAGTCCACCAACATCATCCGCTCCAGGGTCACGAATAGGTCGAAGGTGAAGTTGGCTCGTCCAGACTCCACTTCTCCCAACATTCCTGTAAAGTGACCCTGAATTGAAGAGTGTACAATGCATTATTAACCATGCACAGTTTCCTTTTCATTTAATAATTATGTTTGGCTTCCAAATGCATCCATTATATCACCAGTGCTGAGAAGAGATATGAACGCTAGCATTTACTCTTACAATTAGTCAGTATCATACGAGTGCTTTTTCTACTTTTTTGGACAATTCATGGCAGCTCATGTTATAACATTTTACAGGAATTATGCCACATTAATTTCATATCATCGACAGGTTAAATTCCAATGCCAATGTAAAGAAACTCAGAAATGTTGACTGAACATTATTGGCCATCGAAAATTTACAATAAAAGCTCTCGGATGCTACTAAGTTTTACTATGAATACGACAGACAACAAATTTTAATACACCACTAACATCTTTAAGGTAGCCCCACTGACGGTCTGGCGGCATGTAGATCTCGTACGTGAAGTTGAGATGTTGAGCAAGCGTCTCGATGATCACTTTATCAACACAGGGTTTAAGTTTAAGAATATCTGATCCTTTGGTTTTCTCGGCGTCGACGAATGGTATATAGTTAAGGGTTGACCCAAAGAGTTTCCGTCCGTAGAAGTTGGCCATCTGTTCCGGGAATATGTTCTCCGTACTGGTGAGTCCTGTGTCTCTGGACCATCTGCTTACAGTGAGGACTTGCGGGGAGCCTGAAGGGTGCAAGAGCTGGCGGATTAATACACGCCAGTAGCTCTTCTTTGGGCTCTCTTCTTGAACGAGAGCTGCTACATTCTCCACCTTACTTAGTTTCGGATCTAATAGAACTTGCTCTGCTTTAGTTGTGCTTTCAGAGTAAACAAGAAAGTAGTGCGTCAGCCTTTTGCTTGAATATGTTAGAGTGAGTAATGAAATAAGCCTCGAGTCTGGAGGTTTCGATAGAAGGTAGGTCACGCATGAAAAAGGAGTAAGTTTCTCAGGATGTCTTATCATGTAATGAAATGTATTTTCTACCTGATGTAGCGTATCTTCAAATAGTTGAATATGAATTTGTGGCTTGGATTTATTAATATTAATACTGTTTTTAAAGCTATTGACAGATATATTGCTATTTATGTCATCCATCTTCGTGCTGGTTGTGTCATTGATATTGCTGTATGATCTATAATCTGATATAAGGACTTTGAGACATTGCGGAGTGTAGAGCGTGTCCAGAAGATCCATGAAGGCTGATAAGTCAGAATCATGGCCATAACGAGCTAGAAAGTTATGAATTCCTCCTGATGGTGCGAGGGTGAAGCACAAAAGGAAGATTGGGAGAGTAATGGAGGACTGCATACTCCAACTAACTTGACCCATTCTGAAAAATGAGAAACATACATTATCATAGCTGTGACATGTGTTAATACATAATAGTGTTGTCTCTTCTCTACTGATCGGGTTGGCCGCATACATATTTTGTTTTCCTATCCTTGATCTTATACATGGAAATATAAGGTGATTACGAGTGTAGTTTCTTGTGTAGTGATTAACTCGTTTGATTAGCAACTCATAATTAAAAGAACCCTCACTCGCAATTCATTCATGCTATATTATTTTCATACATAGCATCACGACGTGGAACAACACTTATGTGGAAAACTGTACATCCATTTGTTCTTTTTATATATTTTCTATCTGTCTATTGTCGAACGCCTTACTCCTCTTTATTAGAGTGGCCATATACATATATATATATATTTATATTATTTTGTAGTTGATGCATGAACAATTAGATTCATCAATTCGTTTGTAGAGCTATACTTCCATAAATAGAATTAGGTGAGGTCCACGAATTTCTATGAGTGACTGTACTTGCTTGTTACAGGGTAGAGACATATTTATGATATCGGATAGAATTTGTTTATTCAGATTCACGTAAGCCGTACAAGTGTATGGTCCTAATTATATTCTAGCCATATTTAGAGATTGTATGCAGTGTAAGAAAGATCTGTGGTAGTAAAAAGGGTTGAGGGAGATCGTCCGAAGCCTGTTAATTGCGGGAGGCCCTTTAGAAACTGAATACAATCGTCTAATAGTAGAAAGAATAAAGTTAGAAGGACGGCACCGATACTGAAAGGGTTAATAAACTGGGAAACTAAAACTAGTACAGATATATATGGACTTCGGTGTAAAAGGTTTATTTACAGAATAAATATAGTGGTTACAATAGCATAGATACATATATAATTCTACGGGCGTATACATTTCTTAAGGGGATATCTCCACTTGAGGGATTTTTTTCTTGACCCCTTTCTCCCTCATATTTAGCCCCATTGCTTTTGATATTATAAAACGTTTGCCCCATTAGTTTAGCGATTTTAAGAACTTTCACCCCATATTAAGACCTTTCGTGCAATTCAGGTGTCGATTTTATCCTGGCGAGCGATAGCGAGCCTGTAATTTAAGAGGAACCGGCCTTTGGCTGGGACATTTTTCTACCGAAAAATGTACACATTTATCTTGAAAGGGGGTCAAGGGGGAGTAAATTTAAGCTTGATGGAAGTCTAGGGAATCAACTAAATACCTCCCCTTAAGGGGAGGTTCATAATCAGTGACGGTAACAAAGCAATCCATATCAAAATCAAGCAAGATTTTCTAGCAATACAATTCATGTCTAGGTTAATAGGCCCGGAGTAGGAATTATGTCGAGATTTAAGGGGAGATATCCACTTGAGGGATTTTTTTCTTGACTCCTTTCTCCCTCATGTTTAGCCCCATTGCTTTTCCTAATGTTAAGACGTTCGCCCCATTATTTTGACGATTTTAAGAACTTTCAACCCATTTCTGTCAATTTTAAGACCTTTCGTGCCATTTAGGTGTCGATTTTATCCTGGCGAGCGATAGCGAGCCTGTAATTTAAGAGTAATCGGCCGGGACATTTTTCTACCGAAAAATGTACAAATTTATCTTGAAATGGGGTCAAGGGGGTGAAATTTTAAGATTGCTGGAAGAGTAGGAAACAAACTAGAAACCTCCCCTTAAGAGGAGGTTTTTAGTTTGCTCCCTAGACCTCCATGAAGCTTTTAACAGAATCGCCAAAATCCCCCTGCGAAATACGAGGGTGGTTTTTTTCTGGATCCCCTCTTCCCTCATGTTTAGCATCATTCGTTTTGGGGTTTTAAGATGTTCGCCCCAATAGTTTGACAATTATAAGAAATATTTTAAGAAATAATTGTCTTCTGGTACCGATGTTCACACTGGCCCACGATGGAAATAGAAGCGAGATTAATTAACTAATCCATTGGTTTCCCATTACATTACATATTTATATTTTACATTTTATATTTAGACCTGAAGGCACTAAATGGTATCAAAAAGGCTTCCTAGAACCTATTTACTTCGTTGGAGCCCAGATGGAAACTCGTGAGTAATCTGATGGTACTGCATTAACTTTACATAACTGATTTCACTATTATGCAGCGAATCATAAAGCCCCATATATGCTGAAGACGGAAGAGGCTGGGGTAGCGGAGTGGCCAGCATCCCGATTCGACTCCTCCAGGTATCGTAGGGCTGGGGTAATCGTTTGTCCAGGCAGGAGTGTTTGAAAGCCAGCGTCCCCTCTTTCTCCCAGCACCGGATCCAGCGGTAGACGGTGGATAGGCTGGCCCCGGTCTCTTGGGCGATATCCTGGGCCGCCATCCCTTCCAACCATAGCCAGACGATCTTACAACGGTCGGCTCGGGCTCCCTTGTTCTTTGACACTTTGCCGTCCATAGCCTCCGCAGTTCGAGATGATCGATTCCTGCAAGGATAAATTGTTCATCTTCATAAATAGTTAACAAATTATTCCTGGATATTCAGTACAGTGTTCTTATCTTCTTAGAGTCATCATTACCACTTAGAAAAGATTCCTCCTATTCGCTTGAACAAGTCTGGTCCCGGGTAATTTCTTAGGCTGTATCCTGGGCTGCCATGCCCTCCAGCTACAACCAAAGGAACTTAAAATGGTCCGTTTGGACTCTCTTATTCCTTGACACTTTGCCGTTCATATTGATTCGCAGTTCGCTTTCAAACAAACAAACTGGAGAGATTTGTCGATCTCCTTAAATGTTATCATCATTTTCTGTTTGACAAAAAATATTCCTGCACATACAGTTATCTTTAGGAGTGCCAATGAATTTTCAGAAATATTCTCTTAGACGAGGCTGGCCCCACGGCTACCCTGGGTGATGTCCTAGGCCGCCACCCCTTCTACAGTAGATATAGCCACTTTATCCTGCACCTGTCGACTTGGGCTTCCTTGTTCCCATTCATAAGCCGGTATCACACGAGAGCTTTTACGGTCAACATTCGATGATCAACATTTTTATGACAACATTTATGGAGTATTTTGCACTGGTATCGGAAAATAAGCTGATAGTAGATGAACTTAGGTAACCGAAATATTTTAAATGTTGACCTCATTAGCTGCCAGACCAGTGTTGAGGGAAAAAAGCGCTCTTGTGATTCCGGCTTTATTGATACTTTGTCGTCCATATTCGTCTTATGTTTTGGTGTCTTCTTGTTAGACAAGTGGTTCCTGTGAATGTGTTATTGTGTATAATTATCCTTAACCCCTTCAGTACCACTTACGTCCTTTTAATTATATTCTGGCAGCTATTATATATTTCTATTCAGCTTAGGTAGAATGTTTACCCATTAAAAGGCTACAGACTATTACAATTAATCATTTTAGCCACCTTATATCATCCATCCTAAGCTTCATAAAATGTAGCTGAAACCAAATCACGAAAAAGTCAATGACACAGAAAGGGTAAATAGTCGATATACCGTACGTAACGCTTGCAGTTTCAATTATTATCTTTTTTGTATTGTAATGGTTTTTGCAGACAAAATATTTATTTCATAAGTGGTACATTAAGAATATGTTGAGAATTCATATTTTAATTACAGAATATATTATATATATATATATATATATATCTTTACCTAGGATGTTTTTTGTTGAAATGTTCATTCTATAAGCTATATATCTTAATTTGTCACATTAGTTTGGCGAATTTAAGATCTGTCACCTCATTGTTTTGCCAATATTCAGACCTTTCATGCAATAATAGGTGTCGATTTTTTCCAGGCGAACGATAACGAGCCTGTAATTTATGAGGAATTAAATTTTCGAAACTTTACAAATTTATCTTGAAGGGGGTCTTGGGGTTGCTCATTAAGCTTGATGAAGGGCTAGGGAGGAAACTAATAATAATAATAATAATAATAATAAAACAAAATATCTATATATCTATATCTATCTATATATATATATGAATAAATACGCCCATCCCACCTTAGAATGGCATCATGTTTGCTATTTGATCAAAAGAAATGATGGCAAATTGTACCATAAGATACTTGTGACTCAGGAATCAAACTGTTAACCCCTTCAGGAATGACGCATTATGACAGTTTGTTTTGGTTACCATTAGACGATTTTGTTTAGATCAGGAGGGGGATTATGGGAGTAAAAGGGATATTTCCAATAGCCTTAACCCTGTCTAGTTGTTCCAAATCCTTCCCCAAGCTATGTATCATCAATGGAAGAAATTCACAGGTCCCAGTGCTTCTGTGCCTAAATGTTATCAATTCAATTCAATGGAAGAAATTTATAACAAGAAAAGTGAAATGCAGAGAGAGAGAGAGCGAGAATCGTCTAAAGTTATCTGAAATAAACTATCAAAACCCTTCATAATCCTCAATGGGTCATCTATCTTCCTATAAGTAAATTGAAGTCGGGTATACTCACAGCCAAACACTTGGTGATGTTCCCGGTGGCGAGGTAAGGTCTGCAGTGCCACACATCACTCCTCCCCTGTATATAAACAAGTCCCCGGTACCTCCCCCGCAGTGACGTCACGAGGGGTAGCACCACACACACACTCTCTCTCTGTCTCTACCCCTCCCCCCTTCTCTCTCTCTCTCTCGCTAACCTCCCCTCCATCTCTCACTCTAAGCACCCCTACTCTCTCTCTCTCTCTCGTGATAGCTTGATGTATGGGTTGATGTGATGCACTTGGTGTATAAAAAGGGTAAGCTATGAATGAGAAATTTGAAAGTCCCGTACAGTTAACCTTATTTTTGATATACCTGTTTTATATTTTGTATTATCTAGAAATTATTATATTCAGTTTAGGGGAGGGGGAGGGGGGTTGTTTTTGTTTAGTTTAAGAATATCATCATCCACATGGCATTAGGCCAGTGTAGATTAGTTCCGATCATTGGCGGGGGTAGAAGAGACTTGCCTGTGAACCTCCTCATAATGACGACAATTTCACGATGATCTGGCCTTTACAGTAGCCTCTACTTATGTCTATTTAACTCTGTCATGTTTACAGAGTCTTTGGATAACGTTGCATTGATTATTGATAGCGTTATTAGTACAAGGTAGGGATTATTACAAATTAATGGGGACCCTCCCATTTTCTTTTGCGATCGTGCTGCTATCTCGCGAACGCGTGGATCACTATTTTAAGATTTCTGATGTCACGCTTTCGCATCTATCTATCTTTACTCTATGGTATAACCTACTACGTATTTCGTGTAAATGTCCAGTTTTAGTGCAACTTTACAAATTAACATCTACATAACATGTAACTAATCATATATATTAAAAATGAAATTTTCATTCTTGTTGTGTTGCTTGGAGTTATACAGCTTGTTTCATATATAAGTATTTTTATAGTGTATATGTATACTTAATATTTCCTCTTGTTTTTATATATCTATTTTATATTAAATAATGTACAAGTTATTTTTACCAACATTAATTCACTCTTAAATCCTTCTTTGATTTAACACTTCCTCATTATGCAAACTTTCCCTAACGGTGATAACACTTCAGACAAGCCACGCTGGCAGATATCAAGGAGTATTTAATGAGGAATATCCTCTGGGGCCTTTTGCTTATAATATAATGTCCCACGATAGTGCTGACACCCCTAGTTCGCGCGCGGAAATAAACACTTTCTCCGCTTTCCTTTAATTCTCTTTGCACGTATCTTGGTTAAAAGCTCGAACTGATGCTTCATGGACCTTCGATTACAAATGTTTCGGTTTTTCAAATAATTATTATTCTTTTAGCATTTGATCCTTCACTCCACTTGAGGTTTGAAGAGACTGGGGTTCTCGAAAACAGGCTCCGTTCTTAACGTTTTTCCAGACTTTGCTGGCTTAATAATCCAATATGGTTGATAATCTTTTAATTCCTATTTAAATAATAATGTAGGTTGTTAGTGACACACCTAAATGTCTTCACAAGGACACTACATATTCTCTAATAGTTTCTGAGAATGCTGCAATAGGAATGTTCAACATAACCTAATTAAATATGCAATATATCCAATGGCCGCTCTCACATAATTGATTATTAATAATATGCACATATAAAGCTAGTACAAAATAGAATTTTAGGGGAATAATAAAACCATACAGCATTTATTAAATATCTTAATACATTAATATTGTTTATGTTTGCAAATTGTTTGACCAGTCATGAGCTACAAGCAACTCCAGGAAGAAAAGTAGAGTACCTCCCACGCCACCCAAACACAGCATGATGAAGGGGCCCTGGAGGTGGTTTAAAGTGAACACCACCTGGAAATGATGACATGGATTACAAAATAGAACACCAATTAAGATTTCAAATACACAAAACTGACATCAACACTACTTGAAGGAGATAGTTGGATGATTATCAAGTTCAATATAGCTGATATATATATATATACGGTATATATATATATATATATATATATATATATATACTATAATGCACTTCCAAAAACACTGTTCAGATAGTTTAATTATTTCCTGCATGTTTGGTGCTGTAGCAAAACTATTGTAACTTACCCAACACGTAAATAAATAAACTAACAAATTTCATAATGCCAGACTTTAAGAGAACATGCTATTATTTTTAGCTTATATTCAGTTTTAGTTCCCAGTAATACTTCTACCTGATCAGTATCCTTGGCCACTAGGTTTTCGTCCTGTTCTTCATCCTCGGTGTTCATCTGTTCCTCCTGGGGTCTCTTAGCATAGTAGTCATAAAAATCCTTCACCCACTTGTCGATCAGTCCTCCCCACAAACACCTCTTCATAACTGCATCAATGGTCCGTCTGTATGGTGCCGCCTGGGATGTAAACAAATATCTAAGTTTGACGAGTACTTCAAAGCTACAATTACTGGCGTGATTTGGGCCATCTAATAAAAAAAGGCACAATAGCATATGATCCTAATTAAATGAAGTTTTGCTCTGGCTATAGGATGTAAGGCATTTCATAATACTTTGGTAGTGCATCATGGAGGTCTTTTCATTGTAAAATAAATAGATCTTCATTGTAAAGGGATTACTTAAATAGAAAATGCTGGTAGATTATAACTTCCTGTAAAACCCATAGGCGGTTGGTTGGCCTTATGAATATGGTACGTTGAATTGTTACAGTTTTTGGCTAGTGTTAAAAAGAAGAACGATAAAAAGATTGATTTTCTCGAGTCAATGGGCCATGAAGTCTGTTAATCCCTAGAAACCCGACCTCATACAAAATGAAGAGGTGTCCAAGGTAGATGAAAAATAGGAGCACAGCGAAGATCAGAGCTAACCTTGGGAATAACACAGCTGTACCCTGAAGTGTAGAACTCTTCCGTGGCCACATGCAAGTCGCTTCTCCTCTTGGGATTGTTGTTGTGTATGGCCGCCTGCAGTTGTACGTGGCTCTTGTAGTACAGGTAGGCGTGTTCTCCCTCGGCCACCCTCTTCATGTTCTCCTCCGTCGAGTAGTAGGTCATCTCCTTGACCATCCTTTGATAGAGTGGGAGTTCGGAGGTGACGAAGTAGGAATACTCAATCCCCTGAACAATCGAGAATGTATGTTAATATGACTATTTTGGGATATTTACAGCAAAAATACTATATATTTAATCTGATTTTTTGGGGAGGTCTATTAGGTCGATTCTTTGTGCCTGCTTAATCAAATGTTTGAATGCTTTTTGTCTTGACGTAATTGCCAAGATTAATGTTTTACTTCTCTTATTTCAATGACAATATTGTTTCTATAATATTTTTATATATACTGGCATTTATTTTCTTCAACCACAACTTTCCAACAAGATCATTATTCAAATATGATTTTTGTTTACTATGCACATCACTGTCTTACCAAGCCTGGCTGTTATAGAAATCCTAGCCAGTCTCCTCTGAAGGTACTCTAGCATAGGTACAAACAAATATATATCCTCTCAAATATCATACACAACTAATGACTAAGAAACGTAGTATGAAAAATACAAAATTCAAGATGGTCTAATATGGTGAGAGTGTTGGGAAAGCACTCCATTTGAAATAGGGTGTAGGCTCTGTCACACATTCACAAACTGTGATTGCGACCAGGATAATCTGCCAGAGAGCCAATGCACATGTGAAATCCTAGTGATCCCTCTCAAATTGTCCAAAATAATGACGGTGAGTTCGTCAATTACGATTGCCACAGCTGCCCTGGTGACGTACCTGTGATGAGGACGGCTCACCTGCATCATGCAATGGTATATGCCAAAGTGGCATGCTCTAACCGGATATGTCAAGATTGCAGTCACCACAGGTGCGCCATGGGTATGACTGCAGATGAATTTGCAATGCATCTGTTGCCAGACCACCACCACCCGCTGGTACACTGCGACCACATCTGCGACACACCAGAGCCATGTCTACGGTGTCCTGCACCATACTGTGTTAAAGTATTAACAATGGTGCCAAGCCTGTGTGTTAGTACAATTTTAGCAGCATCCTACATCACCATAACCTGCCTTAAGGCCTCATACGCATATACAATTGATGCCATCATTGACGCCAGCATGTCGGCGGCAGATGCAGCGCCAAATTCAAACGCAGAATGCACTGATTGCCCCAGTTGTACCTGGGGTTGCCTGCGCCTACGACATGTCGCAGACACATCTGCAGGCCAGCCAAGGTTTCCGCCATATTGCTTTAGTTCGCTGACCTGCTCTGAAAATTTCACGCAAAGTTGAATTTTTTTACCTTCCTTGCGGCCCATCCCAGCCCACACAGACTCGTTCGTGGCCCCTTGGAATTACCTCGGAACGTGATTACGACATGCCTGCGGTCCTTTATTCGGTAGTAATCGTTATTGAGCTCGTGAATGTGTGACAAGCCTTTGAGCTCCAGCGCCCATTGAGATGCCAGAAACACAGGTGACGCAGCGCAGAACGATGTAGAAATCTCTACATTGATATTTAATTAATAATAGAGTATACATAATGTAAAACAGGGCATTGTAGACCTACACATGATTTGAAATAACCTTTCTCCTACTTCTTCCATGGCTCTGTGTTTCGTCACCTTTATTACCTGCATCTCAATGTGCACCAGGTCTAATTATATACATAATTCTGGCCTGCTCTATCCTGTGTTACTTGCGTCTCAATATTCACAGGACCTAAATCACCATGGCAAGTTACTGAGAGTGTGATTGTGATTGTTCTTTGCTGATAGATGAGTGTGATTGTTCTTTGCTGATAGGCTGATCCTTAGTGAAACAAGATGCTCCCGATGTATCCTATATTTACGATTTCATAACACTTAGATGATTACTCAACAGTTTTGGGTGTTTAGTTTAGTGCATTTAATTTAGTTTATGTTTTTATGTAGTACCATATGACCTTAGTATTGTGGCACCATTCTTTCAACTAATCAAGCATTCAGTCTAACCTTGTGTTCTGCCATGCCGTAGGAGAGGCCTGACTTAACCAGCTCCTGAAGGGTGTCTATGGTGGAGGGAGCAAAGGGCGCTGCCAGAGTAGAAGTGAGGAACGTGGTGTAGTATGAGGTTACCAGGAAGGCATACAGGAACCAGAACCCCATAAATACCTGACGAGAGGATATAATAATTGGGAGTATGTAGCTTTCTTAAATGGACAATTGTTTATTCAAGTTAAAGAATAGGTGGGACAGACGGGTTGGGAAGGTGAGAAATCTCTAAGAAATAACAGAAGGAAAGGAGGAGGAAAAAGCAAAGTGGACGAGTAAAAGGTGGAGTGTTGTCGTACTTGTTATTGCTTAAAGCTTTTTTTTTCTAACCAAACGGCCTTTGTTTTTGTAATACTGTAGAATTGCACAATATTGTACCGTCCAGTTCAACGACTGCATGGGTAACTCTGTCAATTGTAATTTGCTTCACATAGAAAACAACACTCCAAACAGATAATTACAAATTTTGCAGCAACTCACTTGAAATTCGAAGTCATTTACCTGTTACTCTTAACCCCTTCAGCACCATGACGCCATTATACTTTTGTATCTGGCTAGAATTAGATGGTTTAAGAAGGACCTATGTTATTTAGAGGGTCTATTGAGATTGTATCGACTCATTTGACTCATAGAGGAAGATTATATGCTAAAGAACACCATCCAATGGTAATCATAAGAAGTTGAAAATAACGTAATGGGGGTGAAAGGGGTTAAGCCCATTTTCCTTACCCGACCAGCTTGCAGCCAAAGGTATTGGTGCAGCGACTGACAGAGAAAGGAAGCCATGACCCGCATGAGAGCATTGGAGGTCAAGGTACTGGAGGCATTGGGGATGTCGAATGTTGTCTGGGCCAGGTACAGGAAATGGTAGAGCAACGCCGCGACACCGAAGGAAGCGATCACACAAATCCACACGGTGCCTGTAGTAAAACAAAATGTATATAGCTTTCTCAATGTTGGGTTAGCAAGAACATTGAAAGCTTAATAGCCTAAGATACCTTTTTTTTTTTTTTTTAATTTCGTTTACTATTACATTCCCTATTATAATTTAACCAATATCTCTGAGTGAAATTAATTAAAACATATGATCCTCCGACGATTCGAACTCGGGATACCACATACGGAACTTACACACTTAACCATTATGCCACCAAGACAGTTATCATACTTTGTCATGTATATCTAAGTCTACCGTAATATATTTTCTTTCAAACTTACCTCTGAAAGGTGTAAGCAGCTTTCGCCAGTGTGGATCCGCACGAACCTTGGCTGTGATGAAGGACAGGGAGTCAACCAGATACGTCCTGGTGAAGTCCACCAATTGCGTCCGCTCCAGGGTCACGTATAGATCAAAGGCAAAGTTGGCTCGTCCGGATTCCACCTCACCTAAGATACCTACGTAGTGTCCCTGTATTGAAGATTGCAAAATGGATCACATACACATGGATTTTACTTCATGTAGCATAACTTCCCCTTGACCGATCAAAAGTATATGCTGGGAACAATAGCCTGTAGTATATCATTATGTTGCATATCAATTTAAAGCATTTCACAATACTCACATCTTTTAGGTAGCCCCATTGACGGTCAGCTGGCATATATGTTTCGTATGTAAAATTCAGCTTTTCGGCAAGCGTATCAAAGATATATTTATCAACACACGGTTTAAGTTTAAGAATATCAGATCCTTCCGTTTCCTCGGCATCAATGAAGGGAATGTAAACCATTGTTGATATTCTGAGTTTCATCCCGTAGAAGTTGGCCATCTGTTCAGGGAATATGTTCTCCATACTGGTGAGTCCTGTGTCTCTAGACCACCTGTTTACAGTGAGGACTTGCGGGGAGCCTGAAGGGTGTAAGAGCTGGCGGATTAATACACGCCAGTAACTCCTGGTCGGAGATTGTTCTTGAACCAAAGCAGCCACATTCTCTTCTTTTCTTAAATTTTCATTAAATAGAACTTCCTCTGCCTTAGCAGTGCTTTCAGAGTAAACAAAAAAGTAATGCGTTAACCTCTTGCTTGAATATGTTAAAGAGAGTAATGAAATAAGTTTAGAGTCTGGAGGCTTTGACAGCAAGTAGGTAACACACGAATAAGGAGTAACTTTCTCAGGGTTTCTTATGATGTAATGAAAGATATTTTCGATCTGCTTGAAATTATTTTGCACCAGAATAAGGCTGACTTGAGGCTTAGATTTATCAATATCAACGATGTTTTTGAAGCTGTAGTCAGATGTATTGTTTATTTCATTATCTATTTTCCCTCTAGTTACATTATTGATATTATTGACAGATCTGAAATCTGATATAACCACTTTGAGACATTGAGGCGTGTATTGGGTGTCCAGAAGGTCCATTAACAAGGATAAATCGGCCACATTGCCATCACTAACATCACCACCAAATAGGTGACGAGTGCCACCAGCAGATTTGATGCTGATGAAGAGAGTGAAGAGTGTGAAGCCTAATGAGGACTGCATAATCATAACATGAATTCTGAAAAGAAAGAAAACATTCTAATCGCTACGGAAACTTTAAGATACAGCTTGGGAGTCGGTGTGTGGGGTTAGGAAGAGTGGTAAGGGAGTGAAGGGAACAGCATGGTGGAGTGAGGAGATTAGAAGAGCGGTGGAAGAAAATATTATAAAAAACACCTATAAGGATTTATTGTTCTTTGTGGATGAGAGAGACAAAAGACAAAACTGCCTGTGATGAGTGCTTTCCCCAGAGTTGAAAGAGTGACCGGACCAAAATCAAGGAATGGTCAAGCCAAAATGTCTGGATACACAGAGCTTAAAGCAATTCAAGTCATAGGATGCGATTAAGATGGATTCAGGGAGAGAGAGAGCTCAGCTGTTGAATAGAAGAAACATTGGGAGTATCGTTTCACTCTTGGGTTGTAGAGTTGCACAATGGTATTGAGAAGACAGATAGGGTGAAGAGAGAGATATATGTAAACATTGCTTCAACACTGGTCTTTGGAGTTTGCTCAAGCATTCAACATAAACATTTACTACTTAGAGGTCCACTGTTCGATTATCATTTGCTTTTGCACCAAGGTACTTGTAAAAGTTTGGGGGTTTCAAGAGGTGGAATGAGTGGACTTCTAATAATATATATTAAGTATCCACCTCTATGTTCCATTATTCTTATGTTTCCACATTTGGGGAAGGAAACCTAGACCAGCAAGGATTTCTTCTGACTAAAAGACACCTGTACTCTAGTTGGAAACCTAATTCTGTTGAGGCACTGAGAACCCCGTCATCTTTAAGATACATGTTGTTGGCTAATTGGTAACTTGGCTTACAGCCCAAGTTTGGGGATTGAATATAGGGTGATTTTGATTAGGTGTGGACAAAGGGAAGTCACCTTGCACTCTACGGGAATTTATTATTGTTATACCACGAAATGGGCCAGTTATCCTTGCAAGAGAACGGGCCCAGAATAACCAGTACCCCCGTCGAAAGGATCAGATCCCCCCACAACCCAAAGGCTGCCCCCGCATCCAAAAGGCGACATCTGGCATCGATGGAGCCGGCTACCATTGCCATGACATCACCAGCCCACCCTGACGCAGCCATGATGTCACCAGCCAGCCGCCCCTCTGATTGGTCCTTGGAGTGCATCCACCGGCGTATCAGGAGGGCCCTTCCACTAGTCTCCACCCTACCTCCCTCGCCGATATAAGAGGGATCTATAGCACCTATCGAGACTACTTATAAACATATGCCCTTTTCCCCTGTAATATTCCAAGAGCCGGTTTTAATTAAATTCCAGATATGTAATATCAAGGGAAGTACGTATCTCACCTCCCCTCCTTAGATCTGAGTGCTAACTGGCCTCGAGGTGCTAATCGGCCCTATAGAGTGTTAACCGTCCTCTTGCAATGTTGACTAACCTGCATACCTGCAATGGCTAATCCCGGCCAGGTAAGATCCTAGTGTGCTTCCCGGCCCTAGAATACCTGCAACAGCTAATCTTGATCAGGTAGAGACCCAGAGTGCTGTCTGGCCTCCGTTACCAGCCTAGTGCATTCTGGACAGGTATTTTTGCATAAGAAGATGCTTTGCTTAGTTGAGACCTGTCTTTCAGGCCCCTTTTAACGTATCTTATTTTGCATACCAGTTGCCCATGAAAACCCTCACACGCTACCAGTAATTTACAATTAACTTATAAGTACACTGTCACACGTCTGTCTGACTACTCAGTTACCAGACCACTGCGTACTTATAGATGAAGCACTCTGCCTTGCACGCACATTATATTGAACTCCAGCTTAGCTATTCACCCGCACACATTAAGCATATCAAGGAGTCATATAAATCATCTTTATCGAAGCGTATGTACTATATTATTGTATGTCCTCTGTATATTGTACTTGTATTTTTGCTCAATGCCTTATTACTGTAACTATAAATATACATGCTAATATTATATAAATAAACTACTATAAACTTACACATCCACTATTGTATTTCTCAACACATCCCTCTCGGTACATTAGGACCCCGTAACACACGGTGTAGTTAATGCAACCCCCATTCATCGATTACTGTGTTTGGTATCTCATTTATCATCTCTGAAGAGGATAGGTGGCACCTTCTACATATCTTCGAAGTTACTCTGTACAAATTATTTGAGGTTTTCAGGCAAGTGTCGGATTGTGAATATCTTTTATCCAGTTTCTGCTCAAAAGTACAACGTAGAATGAAATAATGTTAAATAAAATAATGTTCTTCGATGTATTATTTATTAAACTCACAATTATAATAAAAGCCATTGAATTTTAGACCTTATTAATACTTGCAAACCCAATTTATTTTTATTTTTTATGTAAGAATATTGCATTTCTATATTACTTTAATTATATATTTATATATGATTTTGCTTTTATTGTCATTGAATATAATTCTATTCATAACACATAATCCAAAAAGCAATTCGCCCGATGAAATATATTATATTTCGATATTGTATGATATTATTTACAAAGCTACAGGTCATCCCCTCATCCATATAATTTATGTAGTTTGGAATAATTGTCTTGCGTTGCCTAATAGTAAACATAAGCTGCGATATTAGAGATAGAACTTTTATAGAGTAACCTCAGTATTATTAACATTACAAAAACATATTAACCCCTTCTGTACCGGCGACGTATTTTTTTTTCTAGCTATATTTAGAAAATGTTGTGCAGCTTAGGAAGGATATGTGGTAACTAAAAGGACTAATTTAAATAGTCTGTAGCCATTTAATGGGTAGACGTCCTTCCCAAGCTGAACACAATTGTCTAATAGTTGCTAGACTATAATGAAAAGTACAACACCGGTACAGAAGGGATTAAAATATTGAATTCACCGTCAGTTTGAAAAAATATGCTGTGAACCTTTTCTTACAAAGGTTCCAAAAAGAGCTAATATGGAAGCTGGTAGTCCTGCATAATCTTTTAGTTGAAACCATCATGTCGCGATGAACTATAGACGCCGGAGGGATCTGAAGATTTGAGTATAGCCTGCTGTTGTAAATAGGAAGGGCTCGCCAGTACCCCACCTCTGCTCCTCCCCCAGGCCCCTCGGAAGTACAGGAACCTCCCATCCAGGCAGCATCTGTGGTGTTTGGAGGCCAGGATCACCCTCTTCCAGTGCCGGATCCAGCGGTACACGGTGGAGAGGCTAGCACCGGTCAGCTGGGCTATGTCCTTCGCTGCTGCCCCTTTCACCCACAACCACACTATCTTGCACCGATCGGCTCTTGCACCATTGTTCTTCCCAACTCTGCCCTCCATCTTAAATTATCTGTTGGGCTAGACCAGTATTTGTTGATAAAGTTTTGTTATCTTGTTTGTCGGGCAATATCTATCTATCTATTGATGGACGCCTTACTCCCCTTAATGAGGGTGGCCATACACAGAAGGCCCCCAAGTGGACCTATCCCCTGTAAGAGGGACAACCCATGCCAGTTTACTGAAGAACCTACAGGATTGACCACTCAATTAGGACCCGTCCGACCCCGAGGCCCTCTATATATCTTTTTAGCACCATTATTCTACTGTGGTGTTCGGCTAGTTCATCCACTAACCTGCTTCACCCTTATGTAAGCAGTAACGATTTGTATCAGGTTTACTCCCCTAGACAGGTTGCCGACCAAGGCTGACGAGTCCCATCCACTCTGATTTGTGTAAGGTTGTCTCCCCTAGATAGGTTGCCGACCAAGGCTAACGAGTCTCATCCACCCGATAATATGTATGCATAAAACACTTGTCCCATAGTTTTTTTTTAATTAACCAGAATGATTCGTGTAAGCCGATTATTTTACATATATAATATATGACTGGAGCCCCTTTTCGAGAACTCCAGTCCCTTGTTTATAACTCTTGATACAACCCTAGATCTCGCTACTCTGGTCAGGTCAGGTGAAGGTATTGAGGGATAAGCCTATTCAATGGCACCTCGTAGCTACTTTCTACTTTTCCTATTTTCTGAAGAGTGTAGAGAGGTGAGAAGGAGTGTTGGAGAGAGAGGAAGCTGTTGGAGTGGCTTCGTTATGTGTGTTATTAGTCTGTATACGTCGTCGAGGTGTCCCCCGACGGGGTGCGAGTATACCACAAAAGGGTATTTATGTATGTACTGTACAGTATGTATGTATGTATATACTCAGGAACATACCCCATTGGTGAGGGTGGCCGACACGAGACAGAGCCCGAACAGAAACAAAACTATTCTCAGGGTCCGGGACCACTTTCACGTTCCCTCGCCCATTTCTCTGTCTCTTCGAGTAGGGAATTATACATGGAGAGGAGGATTCCTAGCCCCCTGCCCCCACAAAAGGGAACACTGGTATACTCACACCCTGTTGGTGTTGTTGCTCCTTGAGGCGAGGTAAGGTCTGCAGTGCCACACGATCACTCCTCCCCTGTATATAAACAAGTCTCCGGTACCTCCCCCCTAGTGACGTCATGAAGGGTAAAACACACAAACTCTCCCCCCCCCCCCCCTCACCCTTTCTTTCTTTCTCTCTCGTTCTCTTTTTCTCTCTCTCGCCCCCCCCCCTCTCTCTCACTCACTTTCTTTCTTTTTCTTTCTCTCTCTCTCTCTCTCTCTCTCTCTTTTTATCTTGTTTTCCCTCTTTTTTTTCTCTCTCTCTCGTTCTTTCTCTCTCTCGTGATAGCTTGGAGTATGGATTGCTGTGGTGCACTCAATAATTATATGGATAGGGCCGATCCTATGAAAGAGATCTTAGAAAGTTACCGTACATTTAACCCTTTTATTATTGTACTTGCTTATAATTATTTGTTCATGATAATATAGAGATACTTCTATTCAGCTTAAGGAATATCACTGGTATTTCAGAGGTAAGTGGGACATATTTGGTATAGTATTTTGACATATATATACACTATAGTATTTTGGTATATATATACACTATAGTTCGTATACGTGCGACAAATCCGAAGCGATTAGTTGATGGAAACACTTAGCAGAATATAAGTGCTGTGAGATTACTCTTATTAATGTATGGTTTGAGAATTATTTAATTATTATATGATATACTAATAAATGCTATTATATTGTTAATATAAATATTATATGATATACTAATAAATGCTATTATATTGTTACTATAAATATTATACTATTAAATATTACTGCAGTATACAATTATGTCATTAGTAAATATATGTTGTCAGGTTACTATACAGTGATTATTATATTTGTATCCTATTCTTGCTATTATGTTAATCAGCACTACCGTATGATCGCCAGTTTGTCTTGTTTCACTAACATCGGGATGTCCCTAAACTGAATAAAATAGTTTAATAATAAAAACAAATGGTGTTCTTATACTGTATAATATAGTTCCTTCATATATTATGTTCCTTCCAACAACCAACCATACTCCTAAAATCGATTAATGAAATTTACAAACACATGTGGCAGTCCGTGGACTCGAACCCAGGATGCTCACACCGAAAATCAACACCTTATACATCGCACCACGAAGACAGTTAAAGGTTGGTGGACACTGCCTACGATTTATTATGCAACTTCGAATCCTGCATATCAATCTAAGCATGTACACACATCCCAACTGCAACTCACGTAGGCTATGCATATGTGAATGGAAAGAGCAATTAATGGGGCCTTAATTAGAGAACATTACTTTTGAGTACATAGGTTAAGAATGAGACTATGTATTGCAAGCCATGCATATTACGTCTAATTTGTGATTACTGTCCAGTACTTTAGTGCACAAATATGGAGCAATGAAAGAGAAGTGCGATCCGTAGAATGTCGCCACTGTATGTTCTGGATAAGAACAACAGATGGCCATATATTGTGGTCGATTAAAAAGGCAATTGGCAACTTTTAGGGCACGATTATATTAGTAAATTGGATAGGAAGTTTCCCATCTCCTGGTAAGTATATAGATCGCAGGTATATAATTACTTTGAGTTATGCAAGCCCTGCGATTATGAAATATCCATAATCTGAATGCAAACATCTATTTTTAACCAAAATAAAATATATGATTCCATTCGTATTGCTTTAGAGAATATGCATTGTGAACCTACAAACTGACCACTAACAAAACACCCCTTTTAGCTGAATATCCTTAGTTTCCAATCCATCTTTAATTTCTCCACAGCTAAATCAAATGCTTTGTCTCCTAAACAAACTGAAACAAGACAGTATCAATAAATTGACCTCCAAACTTAGTAAAATAACTAAGGTTCCTTGTTTCGCTATTCTTCTTAGCCTTAATTAATAGACTGAAGCATGCATTGCACCAAACACTTATGACTTCCCGATGACAGATGGCTCCACTATAGTTGCATATTCAACTATAATATGTAATCATGATTATCGGATACATTGAAATAATAATGAACATCCAACATATGATATAAGTAACACTCCGTTCTTAACATTAATCACCAATTACAAACCCCAATGTACTTGAATACACTAATGAAAGAATATGGTTCTCCCGGGATTCGAACTCGGGACACCACATCCAGAACGTAAGCACCTAAACCATTACACCACCAGAAGCTATAATCAGCCTTTAGACAAGTAATTATATAATAATATGATTGAGGCGTTGTAGGACAAATCATTTATCTCTTTCCATTTGTGGTTTTCAAGTCATGGCTTCGTGAATTGGCTACTTGCCAGTTTCATTATATAAGGAAGTTGGAGCTGTAGACATTGTTAATTAGCAGAATAGCTAACTATAATGCGGTTTTAGTACATTTATTAAATAATGCACAAAACCAAATTCAACATAGCCTACCATATAACCATCAGAAACTTACATCATTACTGTGTGTGTGTTTAATATCAATGTTTACAGGCCGAACTTGCTTATAGCCTGAAACACGCAAGTGTTCAATTCGGGAGAGGTTTCACTTATCTACGTCAAAGCTCGAGTTTGATTTTAATGGCGCTTCGATTATGCTTAAGCTCATCAAATTAATTATAAATTTAGCCTGTACACCTGCACACTCTCTCGTCGCAGGATGCAAGGGACTGGTGTTCTCGGAAAGGGGCTCCAGTCATGACGTTATTCTTGACTTTTAACTTAAATGTGCTGGCTTAATAATCCAATAGGGCTTTTAGCCTCTTAAGTCCTATTTGAATTAAGCAGGGTGTATGTGACAGGCAGGAGGTGTTTTACAAGTACATTAGGCACTACCCATATACAATATACATAATTATACACTTGCATGTGTTTGCTTTTATGGTAGTTATAAATTTGTTTGAACATTTAAATTAAGATTTCAAAATACGAATCTTTCAGTAGTAATGTAATGTGAGAACCATTGCATCTGCTAATGGGAATTTCTGTGCTTCGCCATAAAAAGAACAACTAATAGTTATTAAACAAATTGATCATATACCATTGATTACACGCAGTGCAATTATATACATATATTCATCGTATTGCCCATATATTTGCATAGTTATTTTTGTCTTGAGCTTAATGAGAAATCCCCCATTCAGTCTGTGAATAAGTATATAGTCAATAAATATTTATATATTTTTTTTTCTTCATATATCTAGATGTATTAGCCATTTACAATCACTGTGCTATGCAATATTTAACGGGGAAAATACCACATTACATTTATTCAGTTCTTTTCTTAGTTAAGGGTTTGACCAGTTATGAGCTACAAGCAACTCCAGAACCAAGAGTAGAGTACCTCCCACGCCACCCAGACACAGCATGATGAAGGGGCCCTGGAGGTGGTTTAAAGTGAACACCACCTGAAATAGATTAAATTGATTAGCGAATATAGTATAATGTTATGTTTTTAACGTAAACCAAAACTAAACCGGAGATTAACGAAATTTGGAACAGTTTAAAGTAGCTGAAAATATAATGCATAAGCAAATCATACTGTCCACACACAAAAGGTTTAGTTGTTTCATGGACTATGGCAGGGTTTATTGGGTCTGCTCAAACAGCCCTTTAATCAAGAAGTTTAGTTGTTTTTGGGCCGGTACAGGCGCGGCGACGTGCTTGTGTGGCCCCTGAACTCCAACAGCAGTTTAGTTGTTTCTTGTGTGTGTGATAGTGAAACAAGACTATTATCATATGTGCATATTATAAGTAATTGCAGACTTACCTAACTGTATAATGCCAAACGTATGATAAAATTGTAATATCTTCAGTTTTATTTCCCAGTAGAAGTTAGACCTTTACCTTATCAGCATCTTTGGCCACTAAGTTTTCGTCCTGTTCTCCATCAGCATCCTCGGTGTTCTTCTGTTCCTCCTGGGGCCTCTTAGCATAGTAGTTGTAGAAGTCCTTTACCCACTTTTCGATCAGTCCACCCCACAGACACTTCTTCATAACTGCGTCGAAGGTCCGCCTGTATGGAGCACCCTGGGATATACACAAATAATTATATTTCTCTAGTAATTTCTTCAGTGATAAATTATAGCATATTTTCTTGGACCTGGAGCAACCACCGGATTCCTCGATGCTAAATGGAAGCATATGAAACTACTTTTCTGGACAATTTGTTTATATAATTAACTACATGTGTTACAAATAATAGTATTCTCGGAGTATTAAAGATGGAAATACCCCCTTATACCCTCGGTTAAGAACACACATTACTAATATACTGTTAATTTATATGAACGTTATAATAGAATATAATTGCCTTTTAAAGTCCTTGGCCGATATCAGGTTGGACCTGTTCGTTGGAGATATTGAGTAATGTTTTTAAGCAGAGAATTCAAGCACATATGGATTGTCTTAAGTCAAAGGGTTATGCAGTCTGTAAATCCCTATAAACCAAACTTCTTTCACAACGAAGAGGAAACAAAAGCCAAGAGAGAAACCGATGCTTAACCCTTTCTGTACCAGTGACGTCTTTTTATTTTTATTGTAGTTCTAGACGATTTTGTGGAGTTTAAAACAGATTTGTGGCACTAAAACGGATAAAATGAGGAAGTTCGAAGCCTGTTAATTGCTAGAGGCCAAATTTTAACTGAATAAAATCGTCTAATAGTAGCCAGCATAAGTTAAAAGGATGGTCCCGGTAAAGAAAGAGTTAAGGAGAAATAGCTAACCTTGGGAATAACACAGCCATACCCTGAAGTGTAGAACTCATCGGTGGCCACATGCAAGTCGCTTCTCCTCTTGGGGTTGTTGTTGTGTATGGCAGCCAGCAGTTCGATGTGGCTCTTGAAGTACAGATAGGCGTGTCCTCCCTCGGCCACCCGCTGTAGGTTTTCCTCCGTCGAGTAGTAGGTCATCTCCTTGAACATCATCTGGTACAGTGGGAGTTGGGAAGTGACGAAGTAGGAGTATTCGACGCCCTGTGGAATCGAGAACATTAAATATTCTCCTACTTTGAAATATTATGAGTATGAAGGTTATACAAGTTAATCAGATTTGGGGGATTCTGGGATGTAGTAATTCGAGAAATTATGTAAATTCATATTCATATATATGAATACAAATTATGTGAAATCATTGCCAAGATAGGATTTCCTTCTCTTCTTTCATTCATAATATTGATTATATATATATATAACTAGTATTATTATATACCAATATATATTATTTGCAAACACAGGCTTCTAACAACAAAACCTCACTGTGATATATTGTTTTTCCATACACATAGCCTTACCAAGCCAGCTTAATTAAGTTCCAGAACATTTTGAGATGGAGACAACATAGCAACACAGCTGAAATATTGCATGTAGATAGATACCGAAACCTTCTTTAATATTATGGATTCTTAGCTGCAGTTTACTTTTAAATTGCCGTAAATAACTAGTAATATCGAAGGTTTGCTAGACTTGTAACCATTGATATTACTTCATATTGCTGGCAATATTATTGTATGTTCTGTGAGAATAAACACAACGGAATATAGTTAACAATGTATCACAAGAATGCTGGCCTACTCTATCCTGTGTCGCTTGTTTATATAAGTGCGCCGTGGCAAGCTACTGAAGGTATGATGGTCCTTTGGAGATAGGGTGATCCTCAGTTGAACATTAGGCTGCAGATGTAGCCTTTATCTACTAATTTTCATAATTGTCTCTCATATTATATCAAGATTATGCTAACCAACTTCGATTATTTATTTTAATTTATGCGATGCCATTTGGCTTTTTTTTAAACGTTACAATGTTTTCAACCAATCAATCTCTCTAACCTTTTGTTCTGCCATGCCGTAGGAGAGGCCTGACTGCACCAGCTCCTGAAGGGTGTCTATGGTGGAGGGAGCGAAGGGCACGGCCAGGGCAGAAGTGAGAAAGGTGGTGTAGTACGAGGTGACCAGGAAGGCGTACAGGAACCAGAACCCCAGAAATACCTTATACAAATGAAAATGGTTAATGATTAGTAATTAGCTCGAAGGGATAGTTGCTTTTTATACTTGGTGCAGCTAAATTTTTCAATTATATACATTGTAACAGCTCAGCCGTGGTTGCCTTTCCGCAGTTGGAATATAATACACCAAAGTCCTGTCACAATACCGCCACATCATGTCATCACTTATGGTTGATGTTGCCGCAGCAGGACTCGACTGAGTCCAGCTTCAGCATGTGTACCTGCAGTATCCGCAAACCATACCGGCCTCAACAATGCTACAACAAGGCAGTGCTATATCAAGACCTTACTGTACATTAGGCAACTTGGACTTAGAACAACAAAATCCTGGCATAACAAACACTGCGGCCGACTGTCTTTTGGTGCCAAGCAGCACCCAGGTAAGACTAGTAGTCATCTATCCACGCCCCATCAGCCTCAGAGGTGCCATACCAAGACTGTGCCAATAACAAGACTTTATTGTATAGTAATGGCTGTTGGTCCACAAGCCTACCGTCATCCCCCCTATTAGTCACCTTGTACGACACGACACACGCAGTAGGATGAATGGGGCATATTCTTGTTTTCCTCCACAATAAGATGAAGGCCCCCTTACCCCTTGGGGGGTAATCTGAATTGCCTGCAGTGGTACGTGGGTTTGAAGAACGCAAAGGCATCCTTTCCGTTTGTTCCTCGTTTTCACATTATAAAGGGAAATCAAATATAGATAGACAGAAACTGATCAATAGTATTTCCTTGGCTCAATCGGCAGCTATTATGTAAACTCAAAAAGTCATAAAGAATAAGCACCATATTTGTCTTACCTTACCAGCTTGCAGCCAGAGGTACTGGTGTAGCGACTGCCAAAGGAAGGAGGCCATGACACGCATGAGAGCATTGGATGTCGCAGTGCTGGAGTGTGGGCCTTCAAGGGTGCTCTGGGCCAGGTACATTAAGTGGTAGAGCAACGCAGCAACACCGACGGAAGTGATCACACAAACCCACACGTTGCCTGTAGTCAAGGGGAAAAGTTAGCATCTTCAACTCGGGGTTGGCTAGAACATAAAAGTATAATAACCTGTGACTTTTTGCTTGTACTCTGTCGATTTGAAATTAACAAAATGGATGTCATATTATTTTTCCTATTATATTTTAACTAATTTTAAGCCTATAGCAGTTTGTATTACTTTACCTCTGAAAGGTGTGATAAGCTTGCGCCAGTGTGGATCCGGGCGAACCTTGGCTGTGATGAAGGTCATGGACTCCACAAAGTATATCCTGGTGAAGTCGACCAACTGCATCCGCTCCAGGGTCACGTAGAGTTCAAAGGCAAAGTTGGCGCGTCCGGATTCAACTTCGCCCAAGACCCCTACAAAATGGCCCTGTCAGGATTTGAAGATTGCAATGTGCTTAATTTTTCATAGTCTTCTCCACATTACATTTTTGGTTCAATCGACAATATCAACATGCATCAATGGAAAC
Organism: Paralithodes platypus; assembly: GCA_032716605.1. Lineage (NCBI taxonomy): Eukaryota > Metazoa > Arthropoda > Malacostraca > Decapoda > Lithodidae > Paralithodes > Paralithodes platypus. The sequence goes on from CM064528.1 coordinate 44,600,915, forward strand.
TTAAAAGCTTGAATCATAGCATTATTTTGAACACAAATGCTAAGTATTTCATAATACTCACATCTTTTAGGTAGCCCCATTGACGGTCTGCTGGCATATACGTTTCGTATGTAAAATTCAGCTCTTCAGCAAGAGTGTCAATGATATATTTATCAACACATGGTCTAAGCTTAACAATATCTGATCCTTCTGTTTCCTCGGCATCGACGAAGGGAATATAATCCATTGTTGATATTCTGAGCTTGGTCCCGTAGAAGTTGGCCATCTGTTCGGGGAATATGTTCTCCGTGCTGGCGAGTCCTGTGTCTCTGGACCACCTGTTTACAGTGAGGACTTGCGGGGAGCCTGAAGGGTGCAAGAGATGGCGGATTAATACACGCCAGTAGCTCATAGTTGGAGACCATTCTTGGATTAAAGCAGCCACGTTCTCTTGTTTACTTATGTGTTTATCTAATAGAAATTCCTTTGCCTTAGCTGTGCTTTCAGAATAAACAAGAAAGTAATGCATTAACGTTTTGCTTGAATATGTTAAAGTGAGTAATGAAATAAGTTTCGAGTCTGGAGGCTTCGACATAAAGTAGGTCACACATGAATATGGAGTAACTTTCTCGGGATTTCTTATGACGTAATTAAAGATATTTTCGATCTGCTTTACATTATCTTGCAACAGTATAACATTAATTTGAGACTTAGATTTATCAATATTAATGATATTATAGGCAGCTGTATTGGTTAGTGCATCGTCTATTTTCATGTAGGTTTTATTATTGATATTGTGGTAGTGCCTGAAATCTGATATAACCACTTTGAGACAGTGAGGAGTGTATTGTGTGTCCAGAAGATCCATTAACATGGATAAGTCGGCCTCACTGCCATCACTAACACCACCAGCAAGCAGGAGATGATTGCCTTCAGCGGATTTGACGCTGAAGAACAGAATGAAAAATGTGAACGCTAATGAAGACCGCATTTTCATAACTTGCATTCTGAAAAGAAAGAGGACGTTCCATCAGCAGCGGAGACTTTAAAGACAAAATCTGTAGATGTATGTTACACAATTTGCTACATAGTTACAATCTATTTTTCATACATTCCCTTTCTATCCTGTATAAACGACAACTATTATTTCGGTCAAGGAAAGTATTGTACAATGTTATTTTCAATAATTATCCTCGATTGACATTTTATCACACTAGTTACAATAAATCAACTATATATTCATGGTTCACGTGTAGTCTTATGCGTAGCTCTTTCTTGATCCGTATCTTAAGAATTTCTAACCATATATATTAATTTTGGTGAGTTAACATTTTCTAAAGAAATACCATGCAATTCAAGTATTTAGACATTGTATCTCTCTATTGCCAGATGCCTTGCTCCCCTTTATGGGGGGGGGGGGGGATACACAAATGCCCCCAAGTGGACCTATCCTTTGTGAGAAGGAAAACCCATTCCAGGATTTACAGGTTTGATCACTCCGTTTCTGGTCCTATACCGACTCTGAAGTCCATCATGTCACTTTTTAGCACTATTTTTATTCAATGGTGTGCGGACCATCCACTAGCTTGCTTCACCCTTAGGTAAGCAGTACGGATTTGTATAAGCTTTACTTCCGGAGATGGGCTTTCAATCAAGACTGACGAGGCCCATTCACCAGGAGGAGTATTATAAGGTTGTCTTCCCTAGATGGATTGCCGACCAAGGCTAATGAGTCCCATCCATCCCATTGCTTCCATTTTATGTAAAACAACAATAGTGGCTATTGATATTGGTTATAGATTGTTCTATGTATGATATTACTGAACTTTTGCTTAGTGGCCATCATACAGTGAAGAAGATTGTGAGTCAGCAACTGTTGCAATGTTTAGGGTAGTAGTTATTGCCTTCATGCATTGTTTTTATTTGTTTTGTACCAGCTCTGCCTTCGGAGGAGACCAGGAGGTATTAATTCAAATTGCGAGTGAAACAAGGAGACGAGTGTTGCAACCAGCTTGTTTGAAGTCTTGCCTTCGTAAAGCTACAGCACCTGGTTGTCTCTCATTGGGTTGTAGCTTAGCAGTCTCGACGCCGTATCGCCCACGTCTCCTCTAGCAATCTTGGACAACTCTCCCTCCAGCGCCATCTACTGAGCTTATTACTCACTATGCGCTGCTCCACCGCATAATTAGAAATTAAGAAACCGTCTAACGTGTAGTAATCGACATCACATTATACATTTAAGATTGTTTGACCATTTAGATATGATTACCTCTACTGCAGAATATGTCCAGTTGACAGCCAATTAGCATACAATATAAAGAAGAACAAATTGGTTGAACATATTCCAGTTTAAGACTACAAAACCAAACGAAATCATGTTAAATGAAGTATGTGCTATAACGGTCGTTTAGACCTTGGAAATACTAGCACATCCAATAAGAAAAGGCTTCTTCAGTACAAATACTGCATTTAATATAATTTACATACTACATAGTTATTTTATAATATTCAATTCATAAACATATTCCACGAGTATTAATGCATGTTTGCAATTAAAACATTATATTTTGACATTGTATATTACTTACAAAAGAATAATGCATCCTCTTATCCACATTTTTGTAATTTATAATTGTCCTGTGTTGCGATATTACAGACCTAACTTTTATAGGTTAATCCTTAGTTTTATCAACATTAACAAACATGTTTCATAATTGATGGAACACTTGTCACACATCTCGGATATTCTGTTGTATTCGTTGTAATGCGGGTAATAATGACTCCAGAATAATTGGATTTCTGCTAGAGGCTATATTGATTAACCCTCTCCGACATATGACGCAATGTTGAGCCTATTAGGGATACTTTAAAGCCTTTGTTACCATCAGAGGTATTTACAAACCTTTAGTTTAGTTACTTCAACCTCTGCAGTTGTCTTTGAGTTAGCTGTGGGCAGAAAACTAATTTTGGAGAGGTAATTATAAGAGTGAGAGAACTCTATTTCTTATTGCTAATCTGCCAACCTCTGCGTCATATGAGTCTAAGTTAAGCTACTTCTTTACTGCAGCAGATACATCTCTATGTACATTTTGTAATCGAAGCTAACCTTTTGTTATAAACTGAATGTTACCATAGTTGGCTGTGTGTAATCAGTATAGAATGCTCAGGCACTACTCCAATTCCTTCACGTTACAAGGGATCTATTCTGGAATCTAAATAGCCTACATACATTTGGGGAAAATTAAAACGACCATTATGTGATCAACATAGACTCCAGAATGGTCTTAATCCCTTCACCACCATTATGTATTTTCATCCTATTCTGGTTACTATTAGACGATTTTCTTTCATTTTTAGTCTACCTCTAGGATTCAGTTGGTTAAATACGATCTCAATAAACCCTCTGATTAACAGGTCCTTCTTAATATATAATCCTCTCACTTTAGCCAGAATCGAAGGTAAAAGGGAGTCATGGTACTGAAGAGGATAAGGTGGTAATTAAACTTGACATTAATCTTGACCCCTTAACTTCTCAAAACTCAATATAAATGAAAGCAATCGGGCTGACGTTTTTATCATTTGGGAAGAGCCCACCAGGATATAGGTGTAGATACTTCCAACCAGTTTGCTCTAGGCTATTATGAGTTACAAAGACGCCCGGGATCTAGATTGTTGTCAAGTTCGTCGGCATTGCCTATAGTATCCCTTGCTTCCATAGGTTCCAAAGATAGCTAATATGGAATCTGGTAGTTTTGCATCATCTTCTTGTAGTTGAATTCAGCACTTTGCGATGAAGTATAAACCCTGCAAGGCGCTGAAAATGGTGGTACTGTCTGCTGTTGCGAGGAAAAATGGCCAGTCAGCATTCCGTTTCTGCTCTTCCAATTCCCTAGGGAATAGAGAAACCTCACATCCAGGCAGCATCTGTGTTTAGAGGCCAGCGTCCCCTTCTTCTCCCAGTAGCGGATCCAGCGGTACACGGTGGAGAGGCTGGCTCCGGTCTTTTGGGCTATGTCCTGCGCTGCTACTCCTTCCAGCCACAGCCACACTATCTTGCACCGATCGGCTCTTGCACCTTTGTTCTTCGTAACTTTTTTCTCCATCCTAAATTCTCTATTGTTCTAGAACGGTTCCTGTTGATAAAGCTTTTGTTAACTTGTTAATCGAACTATGTGTGTGAAAACGCTTGTCTCTTATATCAAATATAGTAATTCTCTAGATGATGAGAACAATTTATGTAAACAGATTGCTCATCTTTTGAGCAGAATAACATAGCACCAGTTATTTGTATCTATACTACCCATAGCTGGCCTCTTTTTATTTATTTATGTATTTTTTTACACAGGCAGTTGTACTTGATGGTACTCTCCAGTCAAAGTTATTTCATCATGGAAGATGTTTAATTTATCATGTTCTAGTATAAACAAAAATATTCATCATCTTAGGATAAAATAGTCTGCGTATTGCAATAGGGTTGAATAGCATGGTACAGTTTCCCCTATGTGCATGTGTGTGTATGTATTATAAATCTAACAATGATGTAATTATAAATCCGCCTGTTATATATTTTTAAGCATTTTATGATTTCTTAGGTGCCTTCTAAGAGAGCTTTCATGCTCCCAAAAGGCTCAGCCAGGATTGCCAAGATACTTTTCTTTGTAAATGATGACACATATAATTATGTGATCTAATATATTGTTGGCTAAATAAATAAATAAACTTTAACTTGTTTCCTGGGCCCCTTTCTCACTAAAGTTTATCCCTATTAAATTTGAGATTTAAAAACGTTCGTCCCATTACTTTGGCGTTTTTAAAACCTTTTGCCTCCTGTCTTTGTCAATTGTAAGACCTTTCGTTCCATTTAAGTGTCGATTTTGTCTTGCCGAGCGATATCGAGCCCCTGTAACTTACGAGGTTCTGGCCGGAACAGTTATAAACCAAAAAAATTGCAATGGAGATATTTATAATGCATGCACGGATCGTACACTAATGGTATGGTATGGCCTACAATAACTTTCATAGCTCCTCCCAAGGCGTGCGACATGAGGTGGCAGCTATCTCTCTCTCTCACTCATTACTTACAAGCGAAGTAGTAAGTGATGTTCCAGGTGGCGAGGTAAGGTCTGCAGTGCCACACATCACTCCTCCCCTGTATATAAACAAGTCCCCGGTACCTCCCCCATAGTGACGTCACAAAGGGGGTTCGTTAAGCCCCCTCCAGTACGCAGGGGCTGGCATTTACCTACTGATATATTCTAAAGTTTGCCGAAATACAAATTGGGAAAATTTAATATACTGATAGACTTCCTTTATCTTCACTATTCGCGGTTGCTTTCAATTGCCCATTGAGCAACTAGCTAAATAATCGAACGAATTGCCTCAGACTATATTCTGGCTACTAATAGACGACTTTATTCTGTTAAAATGGCCTCCAGCAAGTAACAGGCTTCCACCTACCTCCCTTAACCCTTTTTACTACAAAATCTCCTTTTCTATTACTGCACAAAATTGTCTAAATATAGGTAGAATAAAATAGAAAAAGACGTCACCGGTACAGAAGGGGTTAAAGTTAGTGTTTTAATAAGTGGATTATGGCTTCTATAAGGTAATTAGATCATGTATGTAGAATAGTTCAACACATGTAAATAGATATGGAGATTAACATATATAAAAGCAGTGTAGTTGTTGGTGGAAGTGTATACGATTAACCTCTCACCTCGATGACGTATTTTAACCTTATAATTTGGCCAAAGTTAGACGAGTTTATGTAGTTTAAGAATGACCTATGTTATTCGGGGGATTTATTGAGATCATACTTACTCCTTTGAATCGTAGAGGTATATTATAAGCTAAAAAAAATCGTTTAATGGTAACCAGAATAAGATTCAATTCAATTCATCGTGCTGGAGGGGATCAAAGTGGGACTTATACGAGAGCAAAACTGAGGGTAGAAAGGTTAATCACTTCGTACACCCAATTTGTTATATACCGTTTTTTTTGTTTTTTGTTTTTTTAGTGTAGTTACAATCTAAGTTATTCATCAATCAAACTGAGGGTAGAAAGGTAAATTACTTAGTACACCCAATTCTTATATACCTTAATTTTTAATTACGTTAATTTGTTTACAGCGTAGTTACAATGCTAAGTTATTCCTCAATCAATCTATTCTTGAGCCTCTAGCCATCAATATTTCTATCAGTAAGATGAGAGCCCCTCCTCCACAGCCCATGAGGAGAATGAGGAAGGGGCCTTGTAGGTGGTTCAGGCTCAGCACCACCTGGGGGGGAAATAAACAAATGAAATACATACAGTATATGTATATATATATATATATATATATATATATATATATATATATATAATACAAATTTCAAGTGTAGTATCTTTCAATTATCAGTTGGCTAGCCACTATGTAAACTACACTCTTAATGTTAAAATCGCTCGACTAATTGGAAGGTTTCAAAATATCCCCCTACTACAACACTCCTTCTCTGCTATTTACAATTTCCCAGCCGCATGGTCTTAGTGTACTGTCTGATAGCGTAATGGTATTCTAAATGTAAGAGCTTAGATACAGTTAAGACCCACCTCTCTCGTACTCTCTTCAGGCTTTTTCTGTACCTCCTCCTCCTCCTGCATCTTCGGGTCCTCAGGGGCTGTGTCCTCCTGTGGCTGCTTCAGGAAGAACTGTAAGGAGTCTCTGATCCACTTGGTGATGAGGCCGCCCTGCAGACACTTCTTCAGAACGGCGTTGAAGGACCGTAGGTATGGGGCACCCTACATGAGAGACACTATAAATTAAGTTTCATACTAGACCTTTCTACCATTGTATATACAATAATCCCACAAACTCACCTTAGCTATCTTTATTTAGCACATTATATTATAAATTATATAATTTTAATGTTTTCAGGGAGCTATTGATTTAAAGTGTACGTACTGGAGGAACAGCGCAGCCATATCCAGCCGGGAAGAACCCCTCCGTGGCCATGTGGATCTCAGCCCTCCTCTTGGGGTTGTTGTTGTACATGGCTACCAGCATATCCAGGTGCCCTTTAAAAGAAATAATTATTAGTTATTAGTTTACGCAACATAATTGACAATATAATTATACATAAACTGATAAAATCTATTAATTTAGGTGTCTTGAAATTTCGCCTGAAACTTCTAATGATGGTATGAACAATGAGCGTCTTGGCTGACTTATAATTTAAAAAAATTCAATGTTTTAAGTATTTTAGTCTCAAATCGCCAATTTAATGGGACGAACGTCTTACAATCTCGAAACTAATGGCCTTAAACATAAGGGAGAAGGGGGTCCAGAAAGAGCAACTACCTCCCCCTTAACCCCTTCAGCACCATGATGCCTTTTTATCTTTGGTTCTGGCTAAAATTATATTTATTGGGATCGTATTTACCCCTTGCAATCGTCTAGGTAGATTACAAACTAAAGACAATCGTCTAATGGTAACCAGAATATGATGAACATTACATAATGGTGGTGAAGGGGTTAACCTTTGAAGTAGATGAAGGAGTGCTGTCCCTCCGCCACCATACGAAGGTTGTCCTCGGTGGAGTGGAAGAGCATACTGTCAAACATGTCCCGGTACATGGGGATGGTGGAGGTGGAGAACAGGGAATACGCTGCACCCTGGAATAAGAAATTCAATATTAGTGTTGTTGTATTAGTTCCCCAGACTGTCTGGCCGAGCAGTTCCGAGTCTGGTTGACCAAAGCCGCGTCAGATGCTTGGGCCCCGGAAGGAGCCAGGGTGAGATGAGATCTGTCTCTGAGAGGGCAGAGGGGGAGGGTATCATCAGCCCACAGACTTGCACACCTGGGCCAATGGCCCTACCGTCTGCAGCCCCCCTTGCAGTGCCACTCAATCGGGCGATCTCGCCATCACCTTGAAGGAAAAGTAATACAGGAAAAGAGAAAGATAGAAACGGCTAAGGTAGGGTAGAGGATGCCAAACCACACTCTGGATAGGACCAGCCCTCACCCAAAACCAGCCCTCACCCAATTATATTACATATTACCATTAAGTTGAGCACAAACTTGAACACAAAATGTACAATCCAAAAGACAAACTTCAATTTTATTTCTTTGCTAATGATAATACAATGTTGTTCTGGGGTAAACGATAATCGATGTTGTAGTGAATTTTTGGTCAATCGTCCAGTCACTTGATAATTCTCTTCCAGAAGCCAGATCAAACATTTAGGTAAATTACTTTACTTACGAACCTTTGTAGCTTTCATGCCGTATGACAGGTCAGACTGCAGCAGTTGCTGAAGGGTGTCTATGGTGGAGGGAGCGAAGGGCACGGCCAGGGTGCTGGTGAGAGAAGTCTTGTAATACGTAGTGACCAGGAAGGCGTACCATAACCAGAATCCCAAAAATATCTGAAGTAGAAAAACTTAATATGAATGGTCAATGTATATATATGTTTGCTTAAGTTGTCCACTTGACACAACCAGGTCTTTTATATTATCATACCGTTCTTTAACTTAATGGGTATCTTGTTCAGAGATTAAATACTTTCAAATATGATGATCATAGCATTCAATGATCAGAGGTAATTTGGAATTCATTAAAACAAATCGTTATACTATCTGGATTGGTATATACTATGAGGTGCTTTACCCATGACCACATTGTCAGAGTGTGTGTGTACAATCATTGATATAAAAGACCAATATATATGTAACAAAATAGTAATATGAGTTTCTACATATGTTTTTAAAGCATGAGGCAGGCAGTATTTACGAAAAAGGTCTTGTGAAAATGAACACTCCCTCGACTGTTGAAACTTATGGCAGACATTCTACAGAGAGGTTGCTCATACCCTGCCAGCCTGGAGTGAAAGGAAGGCGTGGATGGAATGGCATGTGTAGAGCGACTGGCTGAGGAAGGAGGCCAAGATGTGCATGAAGGCGCCCGAAGACATGAGGCGGGATGAGGTGAGAGTGGCTTGGGCGTGGTAGATGACGTGGTAGAGCAGCGCCCCGCCACCCACGGAGACCAACACACACACCCATACCATACCTAATTAAAACAAATCAGTGTCTATGCATACATGCAATGCAGACTCAGACCTGTGAGTATGAATCTGCAAATTGTCTTTGGATTGTCTCCTCATATGGTAATAATGCTGACCATCAATGATACATCCATTATCAAAGAATCTTGTTTAGTTCTCATGTGGTTTTCCATTCTTGATAATAGGCTGTTCAATTGTACTTGTGCCTAAGGCCCTATACTTAGTACATGTATAATAGGTTGACGAAATAATTTTAGGTAGTGCAGTAGCTAGAAAATATTTAACATGTTATTGAATTAGCTAGGTTTTCAAAATATTTATTATATTATTCTAAGCTTTCTAACCTAACAAATATTGTACTCTTGCATTCAAAATATTGATTATATTATTCTAAGCTTTCTAACCTAACAAATATTGTACTCTTGCATTCAAATCGCCTATGCTGTCCTGCCTATGGATTGTTTCAGTTGTTCATCAGTTCCAGAGGGGAAAGTTGTTTTGTCCCCCATCTCTGGAGATAATGATTAGTGCTGCCACCCTGCCATGGCCCTTGTAATGATTACTGCTGCCACCCTGCCATGGCCCTTGTAATGATTAGTGCTGCCACCCTGCCATGGCCCTTGTAATGATTACTGCTGCCACCCTGCCATGGCCCTTGTAACTCGATAATCGTTATGGATTAGTGCTGCCACCCTGCCATGGCCCTTGTAATGATTAGTGCTGCCACCCTGCCATGGCCCTTGTAACTCGATAATCGTTATGGATTAAATATACGTCATATGATATCTCATAATTCCCCAAAGTTATTACCTTTACTTTCAAGACACCCTCTCTCTTACCTCTAAGTGGTGTGATAACTTTACGCCAGAGTGGGTCTGAGCGACTCTTGGCCGTAATGAAGGTGACTACATCCACGAAGTAGTAGTCGGTGAAGTCAACATGCTCGGCTCTCTCTAGGGTCACGGTCAGGTCAAAGGCGAAGTTGGCTCGCCCGAACTCAATGTCGCCGACTATTCCAACGAAGTGGCCCTGGGGGAAGGAAGAATAGAACATTGAAATATCGATAGAAGTGCATGGTTATAGTTCTACACAGTTAGAAGGAAAATATTATCCATGATGATATGTTTAAATAATCTAAATAAAGACTCCTTATTATTTGTATATTATTATTTTAGATATCTACTCTTAGTTTCTTCTGGTGCTGAATTTGTCTATAAGTATCCACTGTTACTATAGTTGTTTTATTATATTGGATAAAAGTGATGTTCTAAATTATCATTCTACTTCATTCTATGTCTTATAGTAATTACCCGGTAGAACAATCACTGTTCTCGTTAAGTATGAATGATTAAATGGTGATTCATTATGTTAACATAGCTTACATTATTCTGGTTTCATCATATCGCTATGCAACATATATAAGTCTGCATTAGTATTCCTACAATATAATGCTATAGCCTGTTTTCAGTTGACGGTAAATTAACTATTTAGCAGTTGATTTCTCAATAATTATTGGATATACTGTACAGTTCATGAAACTACTAATTATCAACTTCATTTTAATCCCAAGTTTTCATAATAAATAATATATTTGGCTAAACAAATTGTCGTAATAACTGAATAATCAAGATGAGGACATGGCAGTTTACCATCAGCTGGAAGAAGACTATATAATTATAATGTTACCTATTTAACTATTAAACGATAACAAAAAAGAGAGGATAATCATCACCTTGTCATTAATGTAGCCCCATTGACCGTCGGCAGGCATTACAATTTCGTACGTGAAGTTCAACTGCTGGGAAAGGGTATCCACTATGAATTTGTCCACGCATGGCTTGTACTGAGCAACCAAGGATCCTTTTGTTTTCTTGAGTTCTACGAATGGTATGTAATCTAATGTTACCCCTTTTAATGTTTGCCCGTAGAAGTTGGCCATCTGTTCGGGGAATATGTTCTCCGTACTGGTGAGTCCTGTGTCTCTGGACCACCTGTTTACTGTGAGGACTTGCGGAGAGCCTGAAGGGTGGAACAGTTGGCGGATTAATACACGCCAGTAGCTTTTGTTTTGAGATTCTTCTTGGACGAGAGCTGCCACGTTCTCCTCCTTCCCCAAGCGCTGGTCTAAGAGGAACTGTTCTGCTTCAGTAGAGTTTTGTGTGTGGACCAGGAAGTAACGGGTGATAAACCTTCGAGTTTTGGCATCTATAAGCGCAGGTAGCAGGAGAGAGTTTGGAGGTTTGGTCATAAAATAGGTGACGCATGAAAAGGATGTCATTCGATCAGTCTCCTTGTTGATGTAGTTAATAGCTTCTCTGGCTTGGTGGATTGTTTCACCAGTCAAGATGATTTTCATACTTGGCTTTTTAGCTAGGCCATTTACTTCATCCTCCATTAGTTTCTCGGAAAATGTCAACGATGCTTGAGAAATCCAGTAGTCTGGCATTTGATAGGGATTGTCTTGAGTTGAGTTCATAGAAATTTGCTGCTCTTGAGATAATATAACCACTCGTAGACATCTTGGAGTGTAGAGCATATCCAGGTTATCCATCAATAAGGATAATTCAATAACTTGGTCATGAATAGATGAGTCCGGGGTTTTAGGAGTAGTTAGGGGAACACTAGAAGTATATTTTAATGCTGATAAAGTGAGCAGAAAGAATAGAGTTGTTTGTTGAAGAGCCCAAACCATGATGGGTGTTGTAACCAAAACTCTGAAAGAAAAAAAAACAGGTTAAAAGGGAGAACCTCATAATTATTAGTTTCCTCTTTAGACTTCCACAAAGTTTAAAAACAAATACCCCAAAGACTCTCTTCGTGATGCAATAAGGCAATTTTAGGTAAACAATTGCCTCGGCCTAAATTGCTGGATTGTTTTCGCTTGCCAGGAAACAAATTATGCCTTATTGGAATGAAAGGTCTTAAACAATCCAAACTAATGGAGCAAGCATCTTAAAATGTCAAAACAAATGGGGCTCAACATGAGGGAGGAGAGGGTCCAGAAAAAAACATCCCCTTAAGAATTCTGTATAGTTTGTCTATTGAACTTTTTTTAATATTTCCTTGCACTATCTTACGGTCTGAGTCTTATAGGGAGAATAAACTGTCGAAGTGTGTCACAATCCTCCAGGGGGTAAATGACCAGAATACACTATCAAAAGGCATCCTAATTCTCAAGAGGATTATAGTCAGACAAAACTACCAAACGCATCCTACTCCTCGTTCTCCACATTAGTTTCCCGTTTTTAAGAGCTTTTGTCCATTTCTTTGTCAACTTTTGAGACCTTTCGTGCATTTTAGATGTATATTTTGTTTTTGGCGATTGATAGCAGGCCTGCAATTTAGGATGAACCTGCATTCGGCCGGGCATTATTTTGTCTACCGAACAATGCACACACATTTTTTCGAAGGAGAGTCTTGATGGAGATCAAGGGAGCAAACTAAACAAATAGTAAAGATAATAATAACAACACTAATGATAATAATAATATTATTAGTATTTTCGTCTTAAATATAAATCTTAAACTGATGGATCACTATTGGCAACACAATATTTTACTTAATTACTGGGAATATAAATACAATTAATTAATAACTTCATTAATTTAATTGTACAACCTCGGCCTTTAAATCAAAATGAATCACTCTCTCTCATTGAAAACACTATATAATAGTAAATTTAAAGGTAGAAACGGCTTCTTAAAGAGCATAGCTCACGAGGCCAGCTATCCTCATTATCATAAATGTTAGTGTACAATATACCTGTTATGTGCTATAATAGTAGTCTAAGTTTCTTATAAATGTAAACATATATAAGTTAGCCACTTGCTGTTTGAGTATCCCAGTTTGAGTACCTTACAGTCATAGAGGTTGCAATAACGGCACTGGAAGATGGATGGTACACTCGGATACCGTAGTCTCTAGCCCACTCGTAAGAATATGTGGACCCCCATATGTAGACCCCCATATGTGGACCCCCATATGTGGACCCCCATATGTGGACCCCCATATGTGGACCCCCATATGTGGACCCCCATATGTGGACCCCCATATGTGGACCCCCATATGTGGACCCCCATATGTGGACCCCCATATGTGGACCCCCATATGTGGACCCCATATGTGGACCCCCATATGTGGACCCCCATATGTGGACCCCCATATGTGGACCCCCATATGTTTTTCTTTATGCAATTATAACTATTTGGATTGATTTTTGGATATAATTTTATTTTTAATAAATAGTATATATAGTTTTGTAGTTGATGTATAGAAACTAATATTCATAAATTCGTTTCCAGAGATATACTCCTCTAGTTAGAAATGACTATAATCAGTTTCATCTCAACTGACAGTAAATTAATTCCCTTAATAACTGATTTCTTGATAATTAACAGACAAATAAGAAATTACTATGCCTCTGTAACTTCTTTATGCCAAGTTTAAATAATTATCATCATATTTCATTACAAAATCTTCAAAATTACTGAGAAATTTTGATGGAAACTTTGCAATTTACTGTCAGTTGAATTGAAACCGACTACAGTTTACGTATCACAAGACATCAATTCAGCGTTAGTGCTGTGGTGTACTGGTTCGATCACCCTAAGAACGAATTGCCTCATGACGCCTTTTTAGATGATTAGATGATTGTATGCAGGTTAAGAACGACTTATGTTACTAAGAGGGTTTATTGATATCGAGTTTACCCATTTGATTCATATAGGTACCGGTATATTATATACTACATAAAATCGTCTAATGGTAACTAGCATATGATGCAAATTATGTAATGGTGGTGAAGGACTTAAGCACGAATTGCCTCATATCCTTGGGACATACACAATCGTTGTTTTAAGATTTTAGTTCTCCGCGTATATGTTAACTTGTTCGGCGCCATATGACCTTGTTGTTGCGGTACCGAGTTTTCCATAAATCATTTGATCATACACAATTAGAATTGCGGAAATTGATGGCAGATTAAACAACGGTGATGGCAGCTCATTGTTTGGCGAGGTTTGTGTATGCAGGAAGATGCCATTGTGCAGACAGCGTAGAAATAGTTATTGTTCAATCTTCTGTGAGTAAGTGGGTATTGTAGATCAGGGAGACTTTGATTGTATTGTCCAGGAATCTGTGGGGAAGATAACGTGATATTCAAAATGAACATCTCTGAATGTTTCATGATTTTTTTTTCTATATGGTAATCTATAAGTTTGTTCTTTATATATCTCATAAAAGTATAAGCAATTAGCCTTTCTATTGAGCCACCGTATACTGTATATGATTTCGGCCAATATCCTCTCCCTATATTCAAAATCGATTCGAATATACATTAATTTACTGAAACTTAATAATCATAAGCAAACACGATTTCTTCATATCGTCTCGAGTACAACATCTAACCTATCTTATCCTGACCTTATCCTTGACCAAGCCCAAGTTAGGTTACGTTTGAATTCTGCCAAAAGTGGTTGTTAAATGAAGGACACGACTCCAACAAACCCCGGAAGGCGCAAAGGCTACAATTGACAATCCACATGCCTCCCACTTTCAACAGCAAGAAAGTTAGTGAGGGAGAGCAAGCAACCCAGGATACCCTATATACCTAAAGAGCTTCGTATTTTCTCAGGTTCACAGACTGGACCTTCTACTGCTCTCTCAGCCAATCATGAGCCAGAACCAACTCTCTCTATATCCAAAGAGCTTGAACTTTCTCCAGGATCACACTGGAGAAGACTCACAGCGTCCAGTACCTCTCCCACCAACCACTTCAAAAGCGGCTGGAACTTCAGTCCGGGAGTCGGCTTTATAAACCCTTGATTCTGCAGCAGGAGATTAGAACACCTCCGACTCCAATGGACAGAAGGACTCCAGCTACTGTGCTCAGCCTTGTGGATGGCATTGGCACTAATCGAGTCAAAGAAGAGAAATACATAGACTATAGGGCTGATAGCCCTACTTCAAAAGTCCTCTTGCCTACCGCAGCCACCAGTGGATGCTGACGCCCGAATTTGTTCATGTTTGCGCTACAATAAATATGCTAAAATAAAAGTTGGCACAATTTATATAATTACACTATTCATTAATCTTTCTGAAACACCGAAGGTGTCGTGGAGCTACAAATTATTCAAAATCTATTTTCAAAACCTCATTTGGTGGCTGCAATCTGGTCAATGGAAAGGAGAATGGGTCGTCGAGTCCCTTATTCCTCCAATTCAAACTACTCCAAAAGATCCTGTCCCTGAGCAGTTTGGGCTCCAGTATGCCATGTTTCTCCCAGGTCCTGATCCAGCGGTAGACGGTGGAGAGACTGGATCGTGTGTCGCGAGCTATGTCATTGGCAGATACCCCTTCCAGCCAGAGACACAGGATCCGTACTCGGTCAGCACGGACTGGTCGTGTTTTCAGGATGGGTCTCGACATTGTTCTACACCAGAAAAAACATCAATTAGCCGAGCAACGTTTGTTTTGTTAGATTAAGCTAGTCGCAGGCTTACAATTACTATGACCTAATGTTAAGCGAGATTTGAGAATACAGTAATATGAAATACATAAGTGTTAAGTCATATGCTTACTATATTACTGTAGCTTATATACACTCTTCTTTAATTACGCAATAAAAAGAAATTATATGGTATATGAATAGTTATTACATAGTTTTGCAGCTATATTGGTGCCATTTGTTTTTGGAATATCACGAGTATTTGGTATATTGCTGGCATCTGACAACTCAGTGTATTATGGTCGCAGCATTTGTTTTTTTCTGGACCCCATTCTCCCTTATGTTCTTGACTTATAGTGTGCTGGCTTAATAATCCAGAAGGGTTGATAGCCTCTGAAGTCCTATTTTCACTCCCCTTCACTCTTAAAGCCGGTATCACACGAGAGCTTTTTTGGTCAACATGTATGCTCAACACTGGTCTGGCAGCTTAGGAAGTAATTTAAAAATGTAAGTTACCTAAATGCATCTATCACCAGTCTAGTTTCCGATGCCAGTACAAAATATTCCAAAAATGTTGCCAGAAAAATGTTGATCATAGAATGTTGACTATAAAAGCTCTCGTGTGATACCGGCTTTACAGCACACAATACAAGTAACAGATGTGTTCCGCATAGTACGTATATATATATTACACTTGTAATTCGATGTGTATGAAGAAGACAAAAGACAGGTTACCTGTGACGAGTGTCTTCCCCAAATCCAAAAGAGTGACAGAGAGCCAAGTTCAAGGGACGTTGGGCTCAAAGTCTAAATCATAGGATGAAGGAAAGCTTGATTAATGGTGAGCGTTCCAGAGTTCACTTGTTGAGTAAAGGAAAGACTGAGCAACTTTGCTCATTCTTGGGTTGGAGAGCTGGACAAAATAGGAGTGAGACTGTGTTGAAGAAAATAAAAAAAGTTAATTCCTCACCCCCAAATAAGAACATAATTATACACGATTACAAAACTGTTGTGTGTTGATTTTAACGCATATTTATGAGTGGGCTGGCGACTATGGTATCCGAGTGTACAGTGGTGCTAATAACTCATGTCTTAGCTGTCATTACCTTTGGCTCGCTCTGTGCTGTATTAAGGTCTGTCAGATGTAGAATAGGGAGGGTAAGTGTAGGAACATGGTTGTATATCTCCCTCAAAAAGAAGAAATCATGTGTAAATATTGCTGATAACAATTATTGATCAAGACATAATTGGTGCCGAGACATGACTTATTAGATCGAGTGGACACAAGGTAAAATATGTATGGGTGCACAGAAGTCAGCTGATGCCTATACCGTTAAGGGGGAAGGGTTGAATTTTTTCTGGATCACCTTTTCCCTCATGTTTAGCCCTATTTAATTTCAGATTTTAAGACGTTCGGCCCATTAGTTTGGAGACCTTTCATCCCATTTCTTTGTCAATATTAAGACCTTTCGTGCCATTTAGGTGTCTATATTTTCCTGGGGAGTGATAGCGAGCCTGTAATTTTACGAGGAATCGCCCTTTGGCCGGGAAATTTTTCTACCGATAAATTTACAAATTTGTCTTGGGGGTGTTTTTTAAGCTTGATGGAGGCCTAGCGAGGAAAATAAGCAAAAAAATAAGTAAATATAAATATAGAGTCAAAAATAAGCCTTACCGATCGCTGACGTTGTGGGAACGTTGGTGGCAGGTTACCACATCAAGTCCGCTAGATAGTTAATAAATGCCAAAAATCGCTAAAATAATGCCGCAATCTTTTGAATATCACTTTAAAATGGCTCAATCTCCAGAATATCGCAAGAATTCATGCCGCTAGATGTAATAATGTGCCTTTAGAGCGAAGTAAATTCCTCTAGATCTAGCGGGAAAGTAGCTAAATTGACAACACTCACTTCAACTTGATGGTGATAAGACGTTCGCCCCATTAGTTTGGTGATTTTAAGAACTTTCGCCCATTTCTGTCAATGTTAAGACCTTTCGTGCCATTTAGGTGTCAATATGTTCCTGGCGATCGATAGCAAGCCTGTAATATAAGGGGAACCAACCTTCGGCCGGGATATTTTTCTACCGAAAAAATGTACACATTTATCTTGAAAGGGGGTCTAGGGGGTGTAATTTTAAGCTTGAGGGAGGTCTAGGGAGGAAACTAGAAAAATATTATATTAATGCAATAAAGGTGGAAACTAGAAAAATAACATATGAATGAAAAAAGGGAGGAAACTAGACAAATAATATAATTATAAAGGAACAAAATCGACCAAAATGTGAACCATCCCCTTTAAGTCGACCACACATATTTCACTGTCCTGCCTTCAGTTCCATGTTGTTAATGTTTCGCGTTTGTGTAATGTATATAGTGCACCCATCCTTTAGTTAACATTACTTGGAAGGTAGGAGGTGGAGTTAGGGAGGGGGCTGGGGAGGCGGAGTGAGGGAGGGGCCTGGGGAGGCGGAGTGAGGGAGGGGGCTGGGGAGGCGGAGTTAGGGAGGGGGCTGGGGAGGTGGAGTGAGGGAGGGGGGCTGGGGAGGCGGAGTGAGGGAGGGGGCTGGGGAGGTGGAGTGGGGAGGGGGGCTGGGGAGGCGGAGTGAGGGAGGGGGGCTGGGGAGGCGGAGTGAGGGAGGGGGCTGGGGAGGTGGAGTTAGGGAGGGGGGCTGGGGAGGTGGAGTGAGGGAGGGGGGCTGGGGAGGCGGAGTGAGGGAGGGGGCTGGGGAGGTGGAGTGAGGGAGGGGGGCTGGGGAGGCGGAGTGAGGGAGGGGGGCTGGGGAGGCGGAGTGAGGGAGGGGGCTGGGGAGGTGGAGTGAGGGAGGGGGGCTGGGGAGGCGGAGTGAGGGAGGGGGCTGGGGAGGGGGTTGCAGGGCGGCCAATTTACGAATTTTCGGAATTTACTAGGATACTGAAGAATGGACTATGTGCTGTAAAGTGTACAAGATATAACATTCAAACAAGGAATTTTCTTTCTTCTAACGCAAATTCGCAACATATGAATTAAAGTATGTTAATTTTCTCACCAAATTCTCTATAGAGATGTTTGAAATAATGTGTACAAAAACTTGACTGTGCTAAAATAACATAACCTCTCTGTATATAAGTAAATAAATAATGGGCTGAGAGGTTTATAGTCGGTATATATTCTTAAATCGGGATGAATATCATAATTCATAATACAGTAAAAAAAAAAAAAATCCTTGTCCCAGATTGTCTGTGGTTCGATTGTGGGGGAGGATATATATATATATATATATAATATATGCAGCCAGGTGATTTATCCTTCATATTTCAACTAGCTTATTCTAGCTTATATTGAGTGTTTTATTTATCGTAGTCATCAGCTAAACTGAAGTTGGAATATCTTAGGTGACATAATGGGACAAATGATCTTATTGATGCTATTAGGCAATTTTCTCAGCAGCTCAACAGGAGGTACAGTAGTTTGATGTACTGTATGTGACTGACATCTATAGAAGTGTAAACCCAACAACTGACCAAGTAGAACTGCAGATAAAAATATCGCCGAAACAAATGTCTTCTGACTTTCCCTGTTTATTCGTATTCTTCCTTAAGTTTTAAGGGGGAATTTTAATGTCCTCCCTAGATCTCTTATCAAACTTATAAAAACACCTTCAACATTTGTTCATTTTTCGGAACATAAATGTTCCGGCCAGACAGCCGTTCCTCCTAAATGTTCCGGCCAGACAGCCGTTCCTCCTAAATGTTCCGGCCAGACAGCCGTTCCTCCTAAATTAAAGGCTCGTCAGGAATGATTCGACAAGAAAGGCCTTAATATTGACAAAAACAAATATGGCGAAAAGTCTTACAATCGCCAAACTAATGGGGGCGAATATCTCGAACATAACGGTACTAAAGATGAGAGAGAATTATGGCCAGCAAAAAGACCCGCTTAAGTGAAAATCTCCCCTTAAGATATTTTGTTCGTGTGAGTTCCCTTTACTAAATTGGGACGGTGCCATATGAGCTTGTTCATGAGGCACCATTTGTTCTATCCATCCATCAATTCATCAATCCGTTCTCTTTTACTCATAATCAGAGGGTCGAGGAGAAGGTTGGAGGTGTTCCTTTTACTCACAATCAAAGGATGGTGGTGTTGCTTTTACTCACTATCAGAGGGTGGTGGAGGAGGAGGAGGAGGTTGGGTGGTGTTTTCGGAGTAGCAGGTTGGGTGGTGTTTTCGGAGTAGCAGCGAGTCTCGAAAGAAGTGATATCGACAAGTTGGGTCGCCTTATAAAGAGCGTGACTGCTTGGTACTCCCCCCCCCCCCTCCCCTCACGTCTTCTGCTTCCCCCTCACCACCCCCCTTATATAATAGTGTACATGTAATAGTGTACATGTAATAGTGTACATGTAATAGTGTACATGTAATAGTGTACATGTAATAGTGTACATGTAATAGTGTACATGTAATAGTGTACATGTAATAGTGTACATGTAATAGTGTACATGTAATAGTGTACATGTAATGACCTAGTTTACGCTAGAATTAGGGTAAAGATTGCGTATGCACCTTCGCCCTTTTGAGATGATGTAATTATGATACTCGTGTAACATTTGTACTTCTCTCAATAAAACAATCAAATCAAATCAAATCTCCCTTTTATTTATTATCTCTTTCCCCTCTCCCATTATCTCAGTTACTCACACCCACTCCTTCCTTTTCTATCCCTCCCCCTCTCCTTTCCACTATTTGCTTCCCTTCGCTCATCCCCACTCCTTCCCCTCTCCTTCCCTCCCCTACTTTCTCTCATCCCCACTCCTTCCCCTCTCCTACTTTCTCTCATCCCCACTCCTTCCCCTCTCCTTCCCTCCCCTACTTTCTCTCATCCCCACTCCTTCCCCTCTCCTTCCCTCCCCTACTTTCTCTCATCCCCACTCCTTCCCTCCTCCTTCCCTCCCCTACTGTCTTCCCTTCGCTCACCCCCATTCCATCCCTTCCCCTCATCCCTTTCTTTTCCCCTTCGCTCCCCCCCACCCACCCACCTCTCTTCCCACTCTTTCATCCCTATTTATCTATCTATTCTAGTTTCTTATTAATTCACTCCAACACCAAACAACTCCCAAAGAAATTCATGAAAGCAAGCATGTGATCCACCGGGATTCGAACCTGGGTTACTACATGCAGGTTTTAAGCACTCTAACCATTACACCATCAAGACAAACATAGATAAACAAATACATACATATCTCCCTTTAAGGGGAGATTTCCACTTGAGGGATTTTTTCTGGACTCCGTTTTCCCTCATGTTTAGCCCCATTGCTTTTGAGATTTTATGAATTTCGCCGCATTAGTTAGGTGATTTTAAGAACCTTCGCCCCATTTCTGTCAAATTTATGAGCTTTCGTGCCATTTAGGTGTCGATTTTTTCCTGGCGAGCGATAGCGAGCCTGTATTTTAAGAGGAACCGGCCTTCGGCCGGGACATTTTTCTACCGAAAAATGTACAAATTTAGGGGTGTAATTTTAAGCTTGATGGGAATCTAGGGAACAAACTAAACACCTCCCCTTAACCCATCCAGTACCAGGGACGTCCTTTTCATCATATTCTGACAACTCTTAGATGATTATATTCAGCTTAGGAAGGACCTCTTGCAATAATAAGGTTTCAAACTATCTCAACCAACCCATTTAACTACCACATATCCTTCCTAAGCTGCATAATATCGTCTAAATATAGCTAGAATAAAATATAACCCGTCGCTGGTACTGAAAGGGTTAATGGTCATGCGTGGTGGTGGTGGTGGTATCAATCACATGTACGGTCGCGCTAATAAGTCACGATCCAGCTGTCATTACGTTTGGCTTGCTCTGTGCTGTAATAATGTCTGTCAGATGTTGAATAGGGTGGGTAAGTGTAGGAAAATGTTGATATATTTCACTCAATACGAAGAAATGAAGCTTAGATATTGCTGATACCAATTATTGATCAAAACATACTTAGTGCCGGGACATTACTTATTAGCGCGACTGTACTATTCATAACACTATCGAGAATATCTGACTTGGGCTCATCGTATGTACTGAGTGATGAAGGGGGTCACCGGCTCTTTGTTTCATCTTTCTCTCCTTTTCTCTCTTCCTCTGGCTTGTATCCATTCGGCCCCATTCAGCCAACTGTTTTAAGACTTTTAGCCCCATCCAGATGTCGATTACTTTCTGGCGAGCGATAGCGAGCCAGCATTGTATGGAGAAATCCGGCTTCGCTGGAGAAATTTTTCTATCGAAAAATTTACAAATTTAGCTTGCTGTCAAAACAAAAATATATATATGCTGGCTCGCTACCGCTCGCCAGGAAAATATTGACACCTGGATAGGGGTAAGCGTCTTAAAACAGTAGGCTGAATGGGGCCGAATGGATACAAGACAAAGAGAGGGAGAGAAAGAGAAAACAAAGCGAGGTGGGCTCCCTTAAGATTGATTTGTACAGTCTAATGTGATGTTATTGCTGAACACTTAAGGGGAGATGGTTGTTTTTTTTGGTACCCTTTCTTCCTCATGTTTAGCCCCATTTGTTTTCAGATTTTTAGACCTTTGGTCTATTTGTATAGCAATTTTAAGACCTTTCACCCCATTTCCTAATGGGATCAAATGGATGTTTGTTTTTTTAATTTGATGGAGGTCTAGGAAGGAAACTAGAAAAAATAATGAATACATGCAAAAATCGCCCAAAAGTGAACCATCCCCCCTTAAACAACGAAGAGTTAAGCCGGAGTCACACAAGCCCTTTTTCGAGCAATTTTTACGAGCAATTATGGTCTGGCAGCTTAGAAAAATACACTTTATCAAAATTCAGCCGCTTAACATACTCTACCTTCAGTCTAGTTACCGATATCAGTGCAAAAAAGCCCCGAAATATAAAGAGAAAAAACTTGCTCATGGAAAATTGACGGAAAAATCGCTCGTGTGACAACGGCTTTAGTTAGATAATATAGGACTTCCGAAGCTATCAACTAAAAGCTGTTAATCGGACACAACACCGCCACCCAATCATCTCTATGGAGGATGGTCGATTTGTCTGTACCCCCTTTTCCCTCATGTTTAGTCCCATTGGTTTTCAGATTTTAAGACGTTCGCCCCATTATTTTGGCGATTTTAAGACGTTCGTTCCATTAGTTTGGTGATTTTAAGACTTTTCGCCACATTTCGGTGTCAATATTTAGACCTTTTGTGCCATTTAGGAGTCTAATTTGTCCTGGCGAGTGAAAGAACTACATTTCATAATCAAATTCAAACCCGAACTAAATACATTTTCAGAACCGAAAGTGGAGTATTAACATGTCCGAGGCCTTCAGTACCGGTGCCGTCCCATTAACTTTATTCTGGCTACATTAGACGATTGTATTCAGTTTAAAAAGGCCTTCAGCAATTAACAGGCTTCGATGCATCTCCCCCGCCAATGGGGAGCCACCTTGCAAGCGGTGGCGGGGCTTGAAGCGTCGCCGATGATCTCACCTATTTAGGTGAGTAAGTGTAGTGCACGTATAAAATACCTGTATAGACAGGTGGGATGCTTGCCCGCGCCGACCAAAAAGACCCTCTGCCAAGCGCTTGTTCAATGTCATTTTGACTATTCTGTGTCATCCTGGTACTCTGCATCATCTAAATCAGCACAGCACAAACTTCAGGTCACTTAAAATAAAATGGTTAGGTTCATGCTGAACCTAGGACCCAGATCACATGTTGGCCAGGAACAACTTCAGTCACTAGGTATGCTCAATGTCTCTGACAGGGCCAAACAAATCAGGCTAACTAATGCCTTCAACATTTTCTATGACAGACCTCCAGAGTATCTAAAGAATGATTTTGTTAAAGCAAATGAGAGGAGTGGACATAATACAAGAAACAGGATGTTTAATTTTAAGGTCCCGAGAATCCAAGGACAGGGTAAGCAAACATTCTTCTTCACTGCCATCAAAGACTGGAACGACCTACCCCAGTCAGTCCGTGAAAAGAGAACACTGTATTCCTTCAGACGTAGCCTGAAGGAACACCTGAACCGGACAGCTGCGAGAAGGGAGCACCAAGCTTATGTCTACTACTAAATACAACATAAGAGATAGACAAACCAAACTGAAATGATTACTGATTACGGATTACTGATATTTACTATAGGATGTAAGGTATCTTAAAATAACCCCCTAGAAATACTTTCTCTAAAGTATCTATTTCTTTATCCTCCCCATTTCCCCAGCTAACCTAATCCCACAAGGACCCCAATGGAAATACGCCTAACGGCCTTATTGGGCTATCCTTAGTTGGAATTATGCAAGGCTGGTACATGTCATATTTATAACATACTATGTGGTACCAACTCTGTAAATTGCTAACTGAATAAATATTATTATTATTATTATTAGGTAGCGACCCTATCTTTCTAGGGTTCGAGTTTCATCGACCTCGTGGACCAAGTGCTCCCCCTTCATCACTGGTAAGAGTGGGGCCTTCCAGTGATGTCGTACTCCTGAGCCCTGTCTTCCTGTTGATGACTTGGCGTACCTTGGATTTTTGTGTTGGCTATTCATTGGTTTTGTTGGAGGGAGTTTGTGGGTGGCTCCTGCTCATTCCCGTTGAACTGGGGTCGCATTTGTGGCCCCTTTACGCCAAGCCAGGGAGCTAGGTGTTGTGCCAAACTCGACGGACAGAGGCACCTTCACGACACCTTTCTTCCCTGGCGTATACTCTGGCTGGATCCCTGGGGCAATTTTGTCTTGTCCCCTAAATGTGGCTCTGTGGTGGGTATGGGACCGGCTGCAGTGAATTAATACCTTTCGTTTTATGGCTTCAAATGTCCCTTTAACTGTTGACGACTCTGGCGATCTTTTGGTTTCTCCTCCTGAACCTCTCCCTTCTCTGGTGGTGACTATGCAGCCTTTCCAGGCAGGCAGGACACAAAGACCTCTGTCAAGTAGGTCCCGTCGTCCTCCGGGAGCTGTTGGGTCCCTTCATGAGCCATGTTTAAGAGT
Organism: Paralithodes platypus; assembly: GCA_032716605.1. Lineage (NCBI taxonomy): Eukaryota > Metazoa > Arthropoda > Malacostraca > Decapoda > Lithodidae > Paralithodes > Paralithodes platypus. The sequence continues at coordinate 44,625,373 of CM064528.1, forward strand.
TCTCTTTACCAAGTTTGTGGTGGTTCGTGCCCCCGAAGGCCAGGATATGCGTTGAAATGATATTTTCAAAACCAACAGAGATATAGTTCGTGCCTGTGGTTCTTCCCCGAAGGTGGTTCCGCAAGCTGATGGTAGCCTCAAGTTGAGGTAGCGGATGAGGAGCAAAGTGCTCGCCTTCTGTCCACAACATCACTTGAGGGCCAGCCGGATGGGTGTTCTCCGGATGGTTCCCTCAATCACTCTCGCGGAGTGGTTTATGCGAAAGAGCTAGTGATGTATGACGAGGTGCGTCTACAGGAAGAATTTGCTTCGCAATATATCCTCAAAGTCGAACGTATAAAGAAGAGGGTTGATGGTGAGCTTGTCCCCACACCGACCCTAATCCTCACCTTTGACCTCTTAGACCTTCCTGACCTTCTGGTGGCTGCCTGGTACCGCTACAGGGTTAAGCCTTATGTGCCGCAACCACGCCGTTGCTTCCATTGCCAGCGCTTTGGACATATCGGGCCTTCCTGCCGACGACTTGCCCAGGGACTGCCGTCTGTGTGCATCTCCTGTGGGGCTCAGTACATGAGGGTATGGACTGCCCGGGTCCGGTATCCTGTGTGAAGTGTGGTGGTGGACACACTGCTTCATCCAAGTCTTGTGATCGATACAGATTTGAACAGGAGGTATTGTCTCTACGTGCGAAAGAGAAACTGAGCTTTGCTGAAGCTAAGGATCGTGTGTCATCTATGTTTGTTCGACCTGGTGTTTCGTTTGAGTCTCTCCTCACAAAGTCCAAGCCTGCTGCGCCTATGCATAATGTTCCTTCTGTGGACTGTCACAAGTCTTCTGCTCCACGAACGGGCCTTCCTTCACGAGTCTCCTCCGATGCCAAACGTCCTCCTAGGAAGTCTGCGAATCCTGTGGAACCTCCCTCGCCACCTGTATCCGAGGCTGACGGTCCCTCTGTCATTGTGCGCCCTCCTTCTGTGACCGGTCGTAATTCCGATTTTGCAAGTACTGGCGTGGAGATGGAGGTCGAGAATGCCAACCTCAAGCGGGTGAGGAGTAGGGGATCTTTGGAGGAGACCCCTCCTTCTAAGGTTCAAACGAGCGTGCCTCACAGGGGCTCTGAAAGTGTCCCTCCCTCGGAGTCTCGAGATGATTTGGCATCACCGATGGTGGCTGATAAAGACAGCCTTTCTGGAGTTCCAGTTCCTGCAACTAGCTCCACTGTGACAGGGGATGCGTCTTCGGACGCACACACGGCTTGCTCGCCAGCTCCCTCTGACCCAGCCTCCTGCAAACAGCCTTCGGTTGATTTGATTGAGGTCGGTCATGGTCCGGGTGACCCTGTCGTGGCACCTGATCACTCGTTGAGGGCTGCGGACAAGGCAGGTGTATCTCAGCGAAGGGTCAATGTGCCTCGGTTGCGTACTGCTGCTAGGGCGGATTGTGACTGTGGATAGATTCCTCCGCACGTCGTGACGTTCGATTATCATCATCATCCTCTCGATTGGTTAGACCGAGACCCACCCCTGGGAAGAAGAGCTTTAAAACCCTTCCCAGCGAAAGTCCTACATAGGTATTTGTACTTTTAATCTTTTATATTTTTAATTTTTAATTAGTATCTCCTTATGGCTTCAACAATTTGTCTTCAATGGAATTGTCGTGGTGTGTTGGCAAACTGGGAGGAATTATAATTACTTCTCTCAGATCTGAATCCATTGTGTGTCTGTCTTCAGGAGACAATGGTGGGGCTTCGACCATTGCCTTCACCTAAGGGTTATTCAGTCTTCCTTTCCGCTCCTCCCCTGGCTAGTGGTCATAGCGGTGGATGTGCCATTTTCTGTCGTTCCGATGTCCCATTCACCTCCTTTGCTGTACAGTCTCCCCTTCAGGTTGTAGCTGTACAGATGCACCTTGAAAGGTGTTTTACCATCTGTTGCCTGTACCTCCCCCCTTCAGTCCCAATATTGCGATCTGATTTAGAGACCATTATCCGACAACCTCAGACTCCATTTACTTTACTTGGCGATCTTAATGGTCGCCATCCAATATGGGGTGATTCAGTTTACAATCCTCGGGGTGAGCTTCTGGCATCCTTGGTTGGTGATCCGGATTTGGTTGTCTTGAATGATGGGAGACCAACCCATTTCCATGTTCAGACTGGCACTTTTTCTGTTCTTGACCTCACCATTACTTCTCCTGACTGTGCGGTTGATTTTTCCTGGGACGTTTTGGATGATCTGCATGGTAGTGACCATTATCCAGTGTTGGTCCAGTCCTCTCACTTTACTCCAACTACCCGTTTGCCTCGCTGGTGTCTGGGTATGGCTGACTGGCCTCTTTTTGAACAACTCTGTGAGTTTGATTTGACTGTACATGATTTCCCAGCTATTGATGATGCCCAACATTATTTTACTACGACTATGATTAAAGCGGGGCTTCGTTCCATTCCACGGTCTTCGGGTGTATATTCCCGGAGACCTGTGCCGTGGTGGACTGCAGCCTGCTCTTTTGCTTGGGGGGTTTATAAAGCTGCATCTTGTCGATACCATGCAAACCGAGAGGTTCTCTTTCTTAAAGTTCAATTTTGCAAAACGCGTGCTCGCTATCGATGGGTTCTGAAAGATGCTCGCCGAAGCTCGTGGAGGTCCTATGTTTCTATGATTACTTCTTCCACTCCTTTGCCTATGGTGTGGAAGAGAATACGCAAGATATCTGGAAAGTTTTCTCCCTCCTCTCCGCCAGTGTTGAAGATCCAAGGTAATCTGGTGTCTGCACCTGGTGAAGTAGCCTCTGCCCTAGCTACTCATTTTTGAAAGGTCTCCCAGAGGAATGATGCCAAACCTTGTTCAAGAGCCCGACGTAGCCAAGAGAGACAGGGTCTTAATTTCCGGTCTTATGGCAGTGAAACTTATAATGTTGACTTCAGTATTCGTGAGCTGCGTGCGGCCCTCTCGGAGTGTGGTGACACTGCTCCTGGTCCTGACGACATCCCATATGCCATGCTTCGTCATCTCCCGAATGCCTCCTTGGTGTTTTTATTAGACTTGTTTAATAGGATTTGGGGAGAGGGTACTCTACCTGCCAGCTGGAAGTTGGGCATTGTCCTTCCTATTCCTAAGCCTCGAAAGGATCATAGCAATGTTTCTAATTACCGCCCAATTTCTTTAAAGTCATGTGTATGCAAATTGTTTGAAAAAATTATCAATGTCAGACTTGAGTGGTGTCTGGAGAGGGGCGGCCATCTCTCCCCTTAGAGTGGCTTCCGCAAGCTACGGTGTACTTCTGACAACCATATCCGACTTGAATCCTCAATCTGTGAAGCTTTTGCCTCTAAGCATCATCTTGTGGCTGTGTTTTTTGACCTCGAGAAGGCTTATGACACAGCCTGGCGACATGGAATCCTACGGCAACTTCATGCTTTTGGATTACGTGGTCGCCTACCGGTGTTGCTTAGAGACTTCTTGACTGATCGTGTGTTTCAGGTTTGTGTGGGTTCTTCTCTCTCTGCGCCACTGTGCCAGGAGGAAGGTATCGCTCAGGGTTGTGTCTTAAGTGCATTTTTGTTTGAGGCGGCCGTCAATAGCATTCTAGACGCTGTGCCTGCTGGGGTATCCTCGTCCCTATATGTGGATGACTTGGCTATCTGGTTTTCTGGTCCCCGCATGTCTGCTATTGAGAGATGTATGCAACTTGCGTTGGACAGGATTTCTGCATGGGCTGATTCCAAGGGCTTTCGGTTTTCCCCATCAAAGACTGTGGCTATGCACTTTTGCAGGATTCGAGGGGTTCACCCAAACCCTGATCTAATGCTCAGTGGCAAGAGACTCGGTTGTGTGGCAGAGACAAGGTTCTTGGGTCTCACGTTTGATTGCCGTTTGACTTGGGCTCCACACTTGACGATTCTAAGGGCATCGTGTATGAAGGCTTTGAATCTGTTAAGGGTTCTGTCACACACCTCTTGGGGTGCTGATTGCAGAACACTCCTGCATTTGTTTCAGGCATTTGTCACATCCAAGCTGTCGTATGGCTGTGAGGTCTACTCTTCCACAGACTCCAGACTTAAGACTCTAGATGCTGTTCATCATGCTGGACTCTGTCTTGCAACTGGAGCTTTTCGGTCATCTCCGATTCCCAGCTTGCTGGTGGAGGCTGGTGTACCTCCTTTAGATTTACTGCGTCAATCTGTGGTTGTACGTTGTTGGTTTCGGATTCGGCGCCTTCCAGACTCTGTTGTTTGTACCCGTGTCTCTGGTCAATCTTTTTTTTTCATATTATGGTCAACATCCTCGAATGCCTCGTCCTTTTGGCTATAGAGTTTGTGAAGTTATGAAGGAGCTTAATCTGTCGACGGTTCCGGTGAGTCCCGTGCAATTTTCAAGGATTGCCCCCTGGGTCCTGCCTGAACCATCATTCTGCAGGTTTTTTACAGGTTCAAAGGATTCGGTCACTCCTCAGTCTCTTCTTAATTTGTTTTTGAAACATTCTTCTAGTCATAATAGTTCTGTGCCTGTGTATACTGATGGCTCTAAATCTGCCTCCGGTGTTGGTTTTGGTGTTGTGTTTCCTGACTTCAGCCGTGGAGGTAGTCTTCCTTTAGCTGCCTCGATTTTTACTGCAGAATTGTCTGCTATAATTTTAGCTCTGAAATTAGTGTTTGCTTACCGCAACAATAATTTTACTATTTTTTAGTGATTCTCAAGGGGCTCTCATGGCTCTGGAATCTTTTAATTCTTCCCATCCTATAGTTTTAGCGATTTTAGAGTGGCTGTTTCTCATTCATCGTCGAGGGAAAAGAGTGGATTTTTGTTGGGTCCCTGCGCATATTGGTGTCAAAGGTAATGAAAGGGTGGATGCTTTGGCGAAAGCTGCAGCTTTGAGACCTTCAAACGTAAATTAACCTCTACCTGCTTCTGAACTACGTACTCCTCATGTTTGCTGTTCGTGCTTGTTGGCAGGCACGGTGGGATTGTGTTACTATTAATAAGCTCAGGGAAGTTACCAAATTAGTCTCGCCAAGAGCTTGCCCTACCATTCCTCGCAAATTGGAAACTGCTTCGGCTCACCTCCGCATTGGACATACCAGGCTCACACACGGTTTCCTTATGTGTGGAGGTGTACCGCCATTCTGCGATGGCTGTCTAGTTCCCCTTACTGTCAGGCACTTGCTGGGTTGAGTGTCCCAGTTTGGTTGAATTACGTCGGAGGTTGCTTCTTCGGCACCGGAAGACAGATGGTACTTACTGTCTCTCTTCGGTGCTTGGAGGGGAGGCTGGTTCCCCTGGAGACGATGTGTTTTTATTTTTGAAAAAGGCTGGCCTCTTTCAGTTTTTATGATTGCATCGATTTTACTCTTGATATCTAATTTTACACATGTTGTTTTACGATTTTAGTTTTCTGCAAATATGTTAGCTTGTTCGGCGCCATATGACCTTATTGTTGCGGTGACAAGATTTCTATCAATAAATTCAAATTCAATTCGATGCATCTCGCTTAACCATTTTTATTGCCACAGATCATTTTTAAACTGCACAAAATCGTCTAAATATAGCTAGAATAATATACAAAAGACGTTGCCAGTACTCAAAGGGTTAAGACTGGAATCCATTGAGACGTCCAAGCTAATATAATACCACCTCGGGACAATGGCGGGCAGCAGTTGCATTGTTACCGCTATAACTCTCTTTGTGATTTAACTTCTATAATTGCGTAATAAAAATGACAAATACGCGTTTCTAATAACTCCCTTCTGTGTAATACAACATTATTTTGAAAAGGTCAGAAAAACGACAGTATTATATTTCATAAGCAGAATTAAACTGGAACTAATTACATAAATATTTGATTCAATAACCGTAATAGGAGTATTGATAATTCGACGCTAATCACATTTCACAAGACTCAAATATATTACTAGTGTTTCCTGAATAGCTCATTTAACCTCTGTGTGGGGTATTGACGATCTAAAATAATGCCACCTTTGGACAATAGAGGGCAGCAGTTACACTATTGATACTTTAATAAGAATGACCCCTGCCAAAGGTTTCAATTACTGGAGTCCTCGTAAAGGGACTCCTGTGGAAAAATACATTTGGCTATTTATTATTTGCGTCAAAATTTAAATTTTCTCAAATACATCTTCGCCTTTTTTCAAATTTGCCAGCATTCTCCTTTTGTTTATTAATGTTAGCATTTACTCTTGTAATGAGACTGGAATGATTAAACATTCCTAGATGTATGTTTAGCAATACTTATATGCATACTTTTCTTCGCATATTCTGGCAAGGTATTTTTATTCTTGCTATCCTTTTCTATCGAAATATGTATAAATTTGCTATCATTTTCTATCGAAATGTGTATAAATCTATCTTGAAGGGGGGTCTAGGGAGTGTTTCTTTTTGTTTAGCTTGATGGAGGTCTAGCGAGGAAATTAAAACACAAATTAATAATTATATATATAGACCAACAAACAAGCACTACCCCCTTAAGTGAATTGATTGGAAAACAATAACTAAATAGGTTAAAGGGGGATGGTTGTCTTTTCCGGCCCCCCCCCCCCCCCTCCCCCCTCTCCGTCATGTTTAGCCTCATTATTTTCGATATTTTAAGACGTTCGTTCCATTAGTTTGGTGAATTTAAGATCCCATCTCTTTGTCAGTATTAGGACCTTTCGTGCCATTCAGGTGTCGATTTTTTTTTCCCTGGCGAACAATAGCGTGCCTGTCATTTTAGGAGGATTTTTCTACCGACAAATCTACATATTGATCGCGAAGAAGGTATTTTTTTTAAAGCTAGATGGAGGCCTAGCGAGGAAACTAATCAATAAATGAAAAGGTAAATCTATAGACCAAATAAGATACCCTACCCCCTTAATGGTCTTGCTTTCTGAAGAGTAGCCTACAGAACATTAGCATGCCTTGGCTATCAACATGCAACCTTAAGAACACTCGGAGTGCATTTGCCGATTACTGTGAATAGATTAATTGAATCTGAGTAGGAATGTAAGACGAACCATTAAGGGCGAAGTGCATAATATTTGATTTGATTAAATAATTTATTTACATTTTTTTTCTTTTCTTTTTTTACTCCATATCCCTCCATCAAGATTAAACATATAAACTCAAGATCCCCCTTCTTGATAAATTTGTACCTTTTTTCTTAAATAACAAATATTCCGGGTTTCCCTAAATTTAGGAACACTCCGATCTTAATATTAGTCCTTCATTACAGACCCCAATGTTCATCCATCCATATACTCAGGCCCAATCCCCACTTTTCATATAGCCTATAATTATATATATATATTTTTTTTTCTGGGGGTGGCCGACTCGAGACAGAGCCAAAATAGGGACAGCATAATAGAAAGCAATGAACACACAAACAAAAAATACAAATTCACACACTTCTATAGGTCATCCAGGAGAAGACCCAGAGACTAGGGTCACCAAGGTCCCTGCAGCACTTCCCGGACCCCGACCACCCAATGTACTTGAACAAACTAATGGAAGCATATGGTCCTCCCTGGATTCGAACTCGGGACACCATACCCAGAACATAAGCATCTAAACCATTACACCATCAACACAATTACAGGCTCGCAACGAAAGATGATTTAGTAAACAAAGTCCTGGTGGGCGAGGAATTTAGTTCAAGCATCACCACTCAATAACTGTCTACATTAAGGGGAGATTTACACTTCAGGGAATTTGTCTTGACATTTTCTCCCTCATGTTTAGCCTCGTTGCTTTTGAGATTTTAAGACGTTCGCTCTGTAGTTTGGCGATTTTAAAAACTTTCGCCCCATTTCTGTCAAATTTAAGACCTTTCGTGCCATTTAGGTAGTTTCAGTAAGGTCGACTTTCACTGCTTTGCTGCTTGGTCACGAGATTGATTTTCATATAAAATTTTATCTAACCTATTTGTGAGGATTCTAGAGAACAATGTGTTAATAACTGATAATATACTAATGGGACGGTAGTTGCCAAAATAGTTCCTATCGCCTTTTTGTTAAATAGTTACTATTGCATTGCACCAAGCTTCTGGAACATCCCGCTTACATAAACATTGGGTGAATCTATCTATCTACTGTATCGATATACTCTGGCACATGCTCCAATTTACTATATACATTGTTTGTTATTTATTAATGGTTTTTTATATTTTTTTATTTATGTATCTTATTTTTATTTTTGTATTATTATTATTATTATTATTATTATTATTATTATTATTATTATTATTATTATTATTTATTATTATTATTTTTCGTTTTCTGTTTTGTTTTGGGGGCGGGTGGGTGGGTGAATAGCTGAGTTTATATACACTGGACCTCATCTCCTGCATCATTCAGAAGTTCGATTATTATACATCATCTTCTGGAGATTTTCCTCTTTTTAATTTGTTTAGGGCAGACCATACTTTATCTACAGATATATGTGGTACTTCACTTGTGACTGCTGTTGAATCAATTGATGGAACTGAAATACTCGAAGTCTTTCATTCGTGTCACCATTTGTTCGCTACAGTTTAGATTTCATCATTGTTGTCTTTCAGAGCAGTCATTTGTTGCTTGCCTAAGGCTAGTTGACGTTGTGCTAGTTTGCGTTTTTTTTCTTCTTAACTGATAATTTCTTCAACTAAGTTAATGTATCTTTTTTTCTCATCTTCCCGTCATCTTTTGTTTATTACCTTGTTTAATTATGTTATCTTTATTTTATCTTTGTTTTGATGTGCATTGTTCCCAAGGAAGGCCTGGATAAAAATAAACACCAAGGATATTGAGAGAAGATTAAGGGTTGATTTGTATATTGTTTAGTTATAAGGGATAAACCTGTGGAAGTTCTAGGCTGGTACATAAATTGAGAAATTTGTTTTAGAAGCATTGAAAGTAACAAAATGTTCTCTTCCCCAATCAGAAATGGTTGATAGATCAGAAGATAAGTGTGTTCTGGCCTCATGACGTGAGTTATTGAGTGATTGCATGCTTGGACGTTCTGTAAAACTAGTTGCATAGTATAAGGTAGAGTCATCAGCATATGAATGGAGAGGACTGGAGGTGTAGTTGAAAAGATCATTAATGAATATTAGAAAGAGAACTGAAGACAGGATAGAAACTTTAGGAGCACCAGAGTTGATAGGTTGAGGAAGTGGGTGATGGTTATGGAATGACCCCGAGATGAAATTAGAGTCAAAGGCACATATAGACGGATAGAAACCGTAGTAGGATAGTTAGGATATTAGAGATTTGTGTCAAGACTCTATCGAAGACTTTGGATATGTCTAGTGCAATAGAAATAGTTTAACCGAAGTCCCGAAAGGAGGATGACTAGGAGTTAGTAAAATAAGAAAGAAGATCACCAGTAGAGCGGCCCTAAAGGAAACCATATTGGCGATTGAAAGTAGATTATGGGAAGACAAATGCTTAAGAAATTCTGAATAGACTGTAGGTGTGTCCTCGCCCCTCCGAAGTGTTCCTGAATACGGCCCCCTAGGTGGCACCGTGCATTGGTTTCCCGAAGCCCACCCGGAGAATCTCGACCACCAGCAGCAAGAATCCTCCGAGGTAGCCAAAGAACAGCAGGAAGAAGGGGCCCTGGACGTGGTTTAGATTCAGCTTCACCTGCATAAATAAAATAATAAAACAATTAGATTAACCCCTTCTGTACCGGTGATTTACTTTTATTACATTTAGTAGACGATATTATTGAGGAAACTTCTGAAATTTAGGTGACACATAGAGAGCAGTGGCATCTTTCCATACCACATCCTCCACTCCTTCACCTTTTATACCCCACCCACCCTCAACTTGGCCTTTTATTTTGCATATGTTCTAGCAGTTAATGGGTTAAATATTTCTCGTACCACATTAGTAGAGGACATTGCCGGTTTGTCCTCCTTCTGTCCGTCTTCCGGTTCCTCCTGCAGCAACTCCTTCAGGTAGAGGGGTATGGTGTTGTCAATCCACTTGTCGATCAGACCAGCTGTTATTATTCTCTGCAGGACGGTGTTGAACGGCCGACGGTATGGCGCACCCTGAAAGTTAAGTTCATTCAAAATTATTTTGAAAGGCGAAACTATGGTATTTCAAACATCCCGCCAGGCGCAGGTGTTTTGGTTCATTTCTGACGAAAATCGTCATAATTACCATATATATATAATTATTTCTCCTTATGCCCCTACTTTACTTTCAGTATGAACATTTAAGAGCAATAAAAGAAGTGGGGAATAGCATTTGGGGGGTGAAAAAGACGTATTATTGCCGCCTGGTCGTTTCATGAAATGAGAGCCCGGGCGGGGAATACCCTTGCTTCCCAAGCTCTAGAGCGACACTGATGGCTCCGAGTCTGAGTAGAAGTCTCTGTGCTGCAAGGATATCTATTTGCCTCGCCTGTGTTAAAGAGACCGTGTGAGAGAAATTCGCGCAGAAAATTACCCGATAAAAGCAGGAATAGGAGGAAAAATAGCTGATAATTGAGGGGAGAATAGGAGGGGAAGGAGGGAAACTTGTGTAAGAGTGGTAGCAAGTAATGGAGGGGAATTATCTCGCCTAATCACATATTACTTTGCTCTGAAATTTTTTTTTATGCCTTGACTCTTAAGAGTCCCGGCACCTTTCCTGGGTTAAGGAAAAATCTCCCTTTAAAGATGCAAGATTCAAATAGGTGCGCAGGTATTATGGTTCATGAGTATACCTGAGGGAGAGCAATGGCAATCCCCGAAGGAAAGAACTGATTCCTCGCCATGTGTATATCAGTGGTCCTCTTGGGGTCGTTGTTGTGGGCTGCGGTGAGGAGCTGCATTTGGCCGATGAAGAAGATGTATGCGTAGCGCCCCTCCGACACCACCTTCATGATGTCGGGCGTGGAGGTGAGGAACTGCATGTGCTTGAAGATGTATTGGTAGGCGGGATCATCGGTGGTTTCGAAGAGGGTGTAGGCGATACCCTGTTGATAAGATAATTGCATAAGATGGTTGTATCTCTTTCACTCTTCTATTGCTATTACAACAGTGTTCTTCAGAGCTCTCTCATTGCATACTCCCTCTCTTGCTGCAAGTGCAAAGCACCCACCTTTTACCACCACCCCATTCCTATTCTGTCCAGCTCTCCAACCCAAGAATTTACACATTTCCTCAGTCTTTCTTCTACTCAACAAGTGAACTCTGGAATTTTCTCGCTCAATCAACCTTTCCTTCATCCTACTACTTAGATCTATCTATCTATTGCCTGACGCCGTGATCCCCGAAGGGGTGGCCACGAACGAACCGCCCCCATGCACCTCTGTCCCCAGTCAGTCGATGCCCCTCCCCCCAACCAGCACCACCCTCGTTCATGTACTTCCTCATTCCATCCTTCCACCTCATATTCGGTCTACCTCTCCCCCTCTGTCCCTCCACCTCGCTCTCATACACCCTCTTAGTCATTCTCTCGCTTTCCATACGTTCCATATGGCCGAACCATCTTAAGTTGTTCCTTTTCACACTTTCCAGCACATCTACCTCCACACCACACCTCCTTCTTACTTCCTCATTAGTCTGTCTATCCCTCCATGTAACTCCGCACACACTCCTTAAGTAATTCCTTTCCACTGCTCTCACTCTTGGTCTGAGTCTCTCAACCAACGTCCATGCTTCGCTTGCGTAAGTCAGTGTCGGGATGCTTTTGAACTTTGTGTGTCCAGGAATTTGACTCCAACGTTCATTGCTCTAGACTCTGTCACTCTTTTGGCTTTGGGAAAGACACTAGTTACAGGCAGCCTGTCTTTTGACTCCATACACATAGCAACATGTTACGCTGGCCAGCTAGCCAGAATGTGCTCGTACTCGCTAGCGCTCGCCAGGGCAGTGGAATGGGCTATAATAATCGTAGAATGATGTTCTTTCCTAGTATTCATGTAGTCACAGCCAGATCAGTGGTGGTCTTTGTTCTTGTCTTTGACACATGGAAGTATTTTATATCAGTAATAGAGTATAAGATATGCAGTGTGAAGTTAAGGAGAAAGAGCGAGGTAGGCAGCGAGATAGTATTATGTGCGTGTGTATGTACGTGTGCCTCCCTCGCTCGCGCGGGCTTTCCCACGCCCTTGATTGGCTGGCGGGCCTGGCGTGTCCTAGGAGGCTTGCTTTTCATGACGTAGTGGTCTGTGATTGGGTGCCGCTGTCCTAGTGTTGGTGCGGGGGGGGGGGGGGGCCTCGCGTATCTCCTTAGAGCTTGGCATAGCGTGCTTGGTCCTAGACGTCCCTTGCAATCTGTCCCCCAATCTAACCCCCTGTACTACTGTTTCTCTCTCTGAGCTTCTTCTTTTCCATTACTTCTCACCTTTATTCAATTACTTATCCCTTCTGGTTCTGCATACGACTTCCATAGTCGGCCAGTCGTATTACCAGCACCAGTTCTCACATATATGTTTTGCACTAGCTTTAGGGATTATTAGTCATAGTCACACGAGTCATATTATCATTGGGTGCTTCTAATTATTGAGTTGTTCTTTGTTACTATTTAATGCTAGACAGTGGAGGGTATCTTTAGTCGTTGTCTGAGTTATGTACATGGCAAGTCAGAGCCTGTACGACTTCGACGGAGCTAGGTGCCTGTAACCCTTGTGCATATTTCTCCTTTGCGAGTGTAGCAGTATACAAGCGAAGGGCTTTTGCCTACACTTTCTTGTATGCTCGCTACCTCATTGTGTTGACCTTTGTGGAGCGCCAGGGTAAGACCAGATACTTGAGATCTGGACTTACCAAGAGAGCCTCCTAGTCACTTAACGTAACATAAGGGAAATCTGTTCAAGGGGAGACAGTAGGCTATGAGCATGCGTGCGCTCTGCCTAGCCTCCTGGTGCCTTTTATGCCGCTGCTAGACTTTATTAGTAATAAAGACAGCATTGTGTTTATTAACTTTAACTGTGTATGCTTTAGGAATTATTCACGTATTATTTTAGCCTAGGTTGATGCTTGGTGCACAACCCAGTATGGCTGTTACTTTGGCTAAGGAAGTACTGTTTTGAGTGGCTATTATTAGTGCTGTCACAGAGTTGTTGCACTCCCTTGTTATATACATGTATCCTACTTATTGGTGTATTTAAGATACACGCTTTGGTGTCTTGCCCCTGCATTATTTCTGTTCTATATTAACGAGCATCTTAGAGCATCAGACGTTTTCAGAAGATTCCATATCTGTTTGCTGTAGGACTAGACTATCAGTGTTTTCATAGAGCATTGAAGAGTTTAGTGTTGAGTACAGACTCACACTAAAGTTAACGTAAGCATATACTCCTTTATTAAATCTTGTTATAGTTTATTCAAGCATTGTTATTACTTAAGAGCATTTTATTAACGTAAAGTACTCCTGTTGTGAGTAGGCTTTGCCGTCACCGGAAAGCCTTTGTAGACGTGCACTAAAACCCAGTTAATTGATACCCCGCTATCCAGTAGATTAACTCTGGAGGGTTTAAGTGTTTTGTTCACCGGCGTAATAGTTCGAGGGTTTGGAATTAGCGTACCGTTGTTGCAGATATAGCCTATCATCTAGTCCATTATTAAGTGCCCTTGTTTATTTCGTAGTGCCGGTCGTAACAAACATTATTACCCTTTCAACAGACGATGACGCTATTTTCACTTTATTCTGGCTAACATTAGAAGATTTTACTTAGTTTTTGGAAGGCTCTCTGTGGATCAAAGGGATAATGTCTATCTGAATTTACCCTCTGACTACCACGGTTTCTTTCTAACCTTCATTAAAATAGATCGATAATAACCTAAACACATGAAGAAACGCGTCCTCGTATACCAAAAGGGTTAATAATTGTATGCATATTCTTAGAAACAAACGAACATGTATACAGTATAGTAACATACATTTAAATTATATCATGCATTTGAAATCATTACATTAATTATTAGGATTTAACGAGTTCATATTGTCCCTGTTTTCATTGTGAACCCAAGCCATATAATTTGGAACTCAATATACTGTATATAAATATAATAGAAGGAAACGTGTTCACATTATTGAAATGTTTGTGGACATACAGTAATGCAATTAATGGTCGTCATTCTGTAAATCTAAAATGGCTTACTTAAGAATGAGAACAGGGTGTGACCTTTTTTATTACCCTATACAAATTGATGCAGGATTAATATTGCAATCACAGCAGGATGCACTGTTTATTATCACTAACCTTGGCTCCTTGTTCATTATAGATAGGCCAGAAATGTCGACCCCACGACCCCAATCTCTCATAACTAAAAAAGGACTAAAGTAATTGAGCTACTATATCTACCAATTGGGGAGAGTCAGCCAGTGAACAGGTGCGGAAATTTCCAGTCCATTTGCTCTAGCCCATTTTGAGTTACAGAGGATAGCGGTCACGATATCCGGCCTACTTATGCTTAATGTACTATAGCACTAACCTTCGCTCCAGGCATTACAAAGTTAAGATCGGAATGCTGCAGCTGCTCAAGGGTATCTAAGGTTGGGGGCGCGAAGGGCACGGTGAGGGTACTGGTGAGGGAGGTCTTGTAGTACGAGGTGACCAGGAAGGCGTACAGGAACCAAAACCCCAGAAACACCTGATGACGAAGGAAGAGAGATTCATATAGCGCGTTTTTGATAGTATATTCTAGCTATCATTATACTATTATTATACTATTATTAGACTACTTTATACAGTTTAGGAAGGATCTGTGGGAATTATAAGGGTAAAGACTATCTCGAATAACTCTCTGACCTCCATACACCCTTCTTAATCCAAATAATATCGTCAAAATAAGAGCTAGATTGCAGGCGGAGTGAAGGGCACGGTCAAGTTACTGATGAGGGAGGTCTTGTAGTACGAGGTGACCAGGAAGGCGTACAGGAACCAGAACCCCAGAATAAATACCTGACGAACAAGAGACATCCAATATACTGTAAGCTATAATACCTGACGAACAAGAGACATCCAATATACTGTAAGCTATAATACCTGACGAACAAGAGACATCCAATATACTGTAAGCTATAATACCTGACGAACAGGAGACATCCAATATACTGTAAGCTATAATACCTGACGAACAAGAGACATCCAATATACTGTAAGCTATAATACCTGACGAACAAGAGACATCCAATATACTGTAAGCTATAATACCTGACGAACAAGAGACATCCAATATACTGTAAGCTATAATACCTGACGAACAAGAGACATCCAATATACTGTAAGCTATAATACCTGACGAACAAGAGACATCCAATACACTGTAAGCTATAATACCTGACGAACAAGACACATCCAATATACTGTAAGCTATAATACCTGACGAACAAGAGACATCCAATACACTGTAAGCTATAATACCTGACGAACAAGAGACATCCAATATACTGTTAGCTATATCTTCTCTATCTTGTCAACACTGTTAAATTAGAACTTCACTATAAAATTATATTTACACTTCATTGTATACAAAAAGGTAGCCTACACATAAACAGAGTTCTTGGTATACTTATTCAAATTAGAATACATACACGATCAAGACCCCATGTGTATAATTATGTGTTACAATACAGTGTTAATTATGTGTTAATTATGTGTTACAATACAGTGTTAATTATGTGTTAATTATGTGTTACAATACAGTGTTAATTATGTGTTACAATACAGTGTTAATTATGTGTTACAATACAGTGTTAATTTGTATAGTGTAGTGCTGCTGTCAGTTTATTTTTTTTACCACAAGTGACAATTAAGTAATGTGGATAAAGCCATATAGTGTATTTTGGTAGTTTTATGTATTTCTAATATATGGCTAGTCATTGATTAGGTCTCTTCGTTTTTAATCGTGCTGCATCATAGGCGCTTTGCAAATAAAACCGTATTGTGTTACCACATTTGTGGATGTGCTATTACTGAACAAAATTAGTATAACCCAGAAAATAATGAATTGCACTTGAGAGCAGATTATACGTATCCGACTTTGGGTTGAAGTTTTTAATTTATTTAGTTTATTGTTGGAGATGTTAAGCTGCATTATGGCCACCAATAAACAATACCATGAGCATCTAACCCTGCCAGCTTGGAGTGAGTGGTAGGAATGGATAGATTGACTGAGGAAGGAGGCCAAGACGTGCATGAAGGCGTGGGAGGACAGGAGGCGGGAGGAGGCGAGAGTGGCCTGGGCGTGGTAGATGACGTGATAGAGCAGCGACCCACCACCCACGGACACCAACACACACAACCACACTGTACCTAGTAACAGTACTTGATTTAGATAGAACACATACGCACCCGTATACATAAAGATGTGTATAGGGATATGAATACTAATTTAGTCGCATTATGTCTCGAAGCAAAGATTGAGTAAACAATATGTATTAGGATAATCAGGAATTCAAGAAGGTAGTGTTGTTGTTGTTGTTGTTGTTGTTCCCCAAGCTGCCTGGCCGAACAGCCCCAAGGCTCCGAGCACGGGAAACCAACCACCCAGGGCCCTGTGCCGGGAAAAATGTGACGCTTTGGCTTCCAATCTTGGTAGATTGGGAGGTCAATCCACGGAAGAGACGCCGTCACTCGAGATCTAGAAAATATATAAGTAAAAGGAACAGTCAGAGTAAGCTATGGGTATGGCAGAGATCGCTCAGTTCTCACTCTGATAGACCAGCCCATCACCAGAGAAGGTAGTGTTAGTACTAGGAGTAGCTGTCAAGGCTTATCCAACCATGCTCGTGATTAATTCAATGATTGAAAATGGTCTGCAAAGGACAGATATGAATAAACTAGGGGGTAGGTTAAATCTGCATATTTCGTATCCCATTACTCTACTTTAATAATTACTCTATTATAGCATAAATATAGGAAGCCTTAGCCCAACTGTAATGTTGGCTGGCTGTACAGTCGGGAGCATAGGCTATATACGGTTAAACTAGTTCAAATCTTCATCCTTTAAAGCGTTTTCTGAATCATCTGGGATATCAAAAAACATTGTATTGTCTCATTTGCGTTTGATACCGATTCATCTACGTGCTTCGACATATATGCTGTTAACTGTGGACCTCTAAATACAAGGGATGAGGTTCTCGAAAAGCGACCCCAGTCTTGAAAATTTACTTGATTTGCAGTGTTCGGGCTTAATAATCCAGAAGGGTATATAGCCTCTGAAGCCCTATTATAACTAACTAACTAACCTCTAAACGGAGTAATCAGCTTGCGCCAGAGTGGGTCCGGTCGACTCTTGGCTGTGATGAAGGTGATGCCCTGGATGGAGTAGTACTCGGTAAAGTCGATGTTCTGGGCTCTCTCTATGGTCACTGTTATGTCGAAGGCGAAGTGGGCACGCTCAAATTCCACCTCC
The DNA here is from genome assembly GCA_032716605.1 of Paralithodes platypus. NCBI lineage: Eukaryota > Metazoa > Arthropoda > Malacostraca > Decapoda > Lithodidae > Paralithodes > Paralithodes platypus. The sequence continues at coordinate 44,642,701 of CM064528.1, forward strand.
CCCACCACACCGACGAAGTGACCCTGGGTAGAGAGTTCGAAGCCTGTTAACCCTTTGAGTACCAGCGACGTGTTATATTTTATTCTAGCTGTATTTCGTCAATATTATGCAGCCTAGGAAGGATCTATGGTAGGTTGAGATAGTTTGAATCCTTATTATTGCTAGAGGTACTTCCTAAGCTGAATTAAATCGTCTAATAGTTGCCTGAATACGATGAAAAGGACGTCTCTGGTACTGCATTGGTTAATTGCTGGAGGCCCATTTTAAACTGAACACAATCGTCTAATAGTAGTCAGAATAAAGTTAATCTAAAGTTAATCTAATCTATTCTAGCCATATTTAGATGATTTTGTGGAGTTTTTGAAGAATCTGGGGTAGTAAAAAGGGTTATGCGAGATATTCTGAAACCTGTTAATTGCTGAGGCCCTTTTTAAACTGACGAAAGTTAATAGGACGTCGCCAGTAACTCTGGGTAGAAGACCGTGAGGTTATGTCAAAAGCAAAGTAAATGTTCGTAATAACTAATAATTAGGATGAAGATATGGCAATTTACAGTCAGCTGGAATAAACCAACAACAATACTCACGGTTTCATCTAGACTGCCCCATCTCTTATCTGGAGGCATCTTCATTTCGTAAGAGAAGTTTAGTTGTTCAGCAATTGTGTCTATAATGTAACGATTAACACAGGGTTTTAGCTCGACTACCAGCGACCCTTCAAATGTATGATAATCGGAGTATGGTATGTAATCCATTAATGACCCAGTAAGTTTTTGGCCGTAGAAGTTGGCCATCTGTTCTGGGAATATGTTCTCCGTACTGGTGAGCCCTGTGTCTCTGGACCACCTGTTTACAGTGAGGACTTGCGGGGAGCCTGAAGGGTGCAAGAGCTGGCGGATTAATACACGCCAGTAGCTCTTGTTTTGAGACTCTTCTTGGACGAGAGCTGCCACGTTCTCCTCTTTCCTCAGGCGATGATCTAAGAGTAGGCGCTCAGCATCAGCAGTGCTCTGACTGTAAACAAGAAAATATCGAGTTATCCGTTTCTTTGGACCCTTATCTGCGAGCAGATTCAAGAGGTGTGAATCTGGAGATCTTGATAGTAAATAGGTCACACAAGATACGGGATTTACCTTTCCAATATTTTTGTGGAAATAAGTAAAGGTTCCTTGAACTTGGTCGATTGTGTTGGGTGAAAATATTATTCTTAGTTCTGTCTTTGAACCTCTGAAATCATTATCGCTCCAGATATTATTAGAGTATTTCTCAGACGAATGCAATGACGAGGTTTGTAAAATCCTGTTCGTCGCCATCGTTGCTGTGGCATTTTGTGGTACCATAATTTGCGATACAACCACTCTGAGACAGTCTGGGGTGTAGTACGTGTCCAGGTGATCCATTAACGAAGACACCTGAGCAGCGTGGTAATTCCAGTAGGTGTCCTTTGAATCACCAACAGCACCTACTCGAATCCCTCTTGGTGACTGAAGGGGGGAGAGCAAAACCAACAGTGTGAATGTTGATGACAGCTGCATAGTCCTGAAAAAACAAAAAACAAAACAAAATATATATATATATATATATTATGTTTATTCCACCAACCAACTTCACCTCTAAACTCAATTAATTAAATCAACAAATACATGTGGCACTCCAAGGACTCGAACCTAGGATACTCACATATATTATAATAACATATTAACCCTCTGAAGATACAATACGCCTCTCTTCTGTTTTATTTATATTAGGAAGGGTATATGGCAGTCAGAGGATTAATTGAGATAGTCTTTAACCATTTAATTCTCACAGCTCCTTCCTAAGCTGTATGAAATCGTCTAATGATAGCCAGAATAAACTGTCAAAACTCTGTCTTGATCCTCAAAGGGCTAATTCTAATGTGTCCATAAAGTAATGTTCTTGCTATACAGAAACTAAAAGTACAAAAACCTTTGTTTTCTTCGAACTTATAGCTAATTAGACATTATATTTTGCCACTCTTACTGCACTTATAATATACTTATTGACTAACATTGATAGTTCAGAGAATATGTTGCAGAAAATAATCATAGAATTATGCATAAAAGTAAAGTCACCATATATTATTTTAGCAATAATATACAACTGCACATGAGTGCATTGCATAATAGCATATTGCATGGCTTGATCCCAGTACCTAACACAGTAAATCGACGAGAATAAGTGTCGTAACCTTAGTAAATCGCAATAGATTGGATTAAATAGCAAACCCATTATATTATTCACACAGGATTTTAGCGCGAGTTCTTAGCATGGCAGAAGAGAAGTGCATTGCATATTCTTCGTGGAACATATTGTACTCTCATTGCAGTTTTTCATTTTCACCCCTTTCATTATTTAAGGAGGCATTTTAATTTAAGTATGGTAATTATTATGCGTATTAATATAACTCTGGCTATTATTATACAGTAGTAGACAGCTTAGGATTTACCTCTAGCAGCGAAAAGGGTTAATTATATCTCAATATACCTTCTTACTCCCACAGAAACATCCAACACTAAATATCATCGTCTGATTATAGCCAGACTAATATTTAAAACAGCGTCTTCGAATCATGAAGGCATTTTCGTGTTTACAAAATACGGCTGTAGGTGAGCACCCATCTTGCCCTGTTGTCTTTACTATACACACATGGTTTCTCCTTAATGCACTTATACAAAAAGTAAATTAAAATAATGTACAATCCAAGAAAATGGTATTATCACCTCCAATTCACCCACATACACCCACACCCACCCACACCCAGACACCCACACACACCCACACCCACACACACACACACTATATAAACATTCTTTAAGGGGAGATTTCCACTTGAGGGATTTTTTGCTTTACCCCTTTCTCCCTCATGTTTAGCCCCATTGCTTTTGAGATTTTAAGACGTTCGCCCCATTAGTTTGACGATTTTAAGAACTTTCACCCCATTTATGTCACTTTTAAGACCTTTCGTCCCATTTAGGTGTCTATTTTTTCCTGGCGAGCGATAGCGAGCCTGTATTTTAAGAGGAACCGGCCTTTGGCCGGGACATTTTTCTACCGAAAAATTTACAAATTTATCTTGAAAGGGGGTCATGGGGGTGTAATTTCAAGCTTGATGGAAGTCTAGCAAACACACTAAAAACCTCCCCTTAATGTTTGGGTATACAACTAAAAACCTCCCCTTAATGTTTGGGTATACAACTAAAAACCTCCTCTTAATGTTTGGTATACAACTAAAAACCTCCCCTTAATGTTTGGGTATACAACTAAAAACCTCCCCTTAATGTTTGGGTATACAACTAAAAACCTCCCCTTAATGTTTGGGTATACAACTAAAAACCTCCCCTTAATGTTTGGGTATACAACTAAAAACCTCCCCTTAATGTTTGGGTATACAACTAAAAACCTCCCCTTAATGTTTGGGTATACAACTAAAAACCTCCCCTTAATGTTTGGGTATACAACTAAAAACCTCCCCTTAATGTTTGGGTATACAACTAAAAACCTCCCCTTAATGTTTGGGTATACAACTAAAAACCTCCCCTTAATGTTTGGGTATACAACTAAAAACCTCCCCTTAATGTTTGGGTATACAACTAAAAACCTCCCCTTAATGTTTGGGTATACAACTAAAAACCTCCCCTTAATGTTTGGGTATACAACTAAAAACCTCCCCTTAATGTTTGGGTATACAACTAAAAACCTCCCCTTAATGTTTGGGTATACAACTAAAAACCTCCCCTTAATGTTTGGGTATACAACTAAAAACCTCCCCTTAATGTTTGGGTATACAACTAAAGATAAAGTAAATTGCTTATGTTCAACCAACTACAGTATGATGACATTGTGGAAGAACATAATTACTTATCCATAAACACTAACCTCTTTGGAGGGGACCAGAAAGGCAACTTGTAGTAGTGAAGTATTGAGGTGATACTTTCAGAGGCCAATTAGAAAGAACGCATGCCTCCCTTTATTGTGGGCTATTAGTATATTATTTTAACCCCTTCTGTACCGGCGACGTCTGTAATTATATTCTTGTTAGTATTAGACGATTTTATTCAGTTTAAAAAGGGCCTCCAGCAACTAACAGGCTTTGAACTATCTTATTTAACCGTTTTACCGCCATAGATCCTTCTTAAGCTGCACAAAACCGTCTATATTTAGCTAGAATAAAATCAAGAAGTCTTCGGCGGTAAAGAAAGGGGTTAATAGTTTAGGGAGGAATTGTTGAAGTAAGAGGCTTAATTCAGATGGAGTTCACGTTGTTTATCCCAGTAGGGCCTTCCAAAGTTGTATAAAATTGTTTAGTTGTTTGTTTTGTTTCGAATCCCGGAAGGGCCATATGCTTTCATTAGTTTATTCAAGTGCATTGGGGTTTGTAATTGATGATTAATGTTAAGAACGGTGTGTTACTTAGCCAGAATAAAGTGAAAATACATCCTCGAATGCAGACAGAATGATTGAGTATACCCTTTTGAAGTAATAGAGACCGAGTAAATATGCCCTAGACACTTAACCCTTTCACGTTTTTGACGCAATTTTGAGCCTATTAGGGATACTTTAAAGCCTTTGTTACCATCAGGGGTATTTAGAAACCTTTAGTTGTCTTTGAGTTAGCTGTGGGCTGAAAACTAATTTTGGAGAGGTAATTATAAGAGGGAGAGAACTCTATTTATTATTGCTAATCTGGCAACCTCTGCGTCATAAAAACGTGAAAGGGTTAAGGAGGTTGTGAATAAAACAATACACAAGAGTAACAACTTTATGGAAAAATTGGCGAACACAAAATTCTGTTGGATAATATTGGCCGGTATATATATTGTTTATTATTGATTTGCATCGTGAGAAGGTTGAAGTGTTTTATCCACTTGCGTAAAGGCGCTAGAGGTCTTGGAATGGTCATAATGATAGGGATGATAGGCTGGTGGTGGTGGTGTTGGGAAGAGTAGACCAGGCGACAGCAGTGGTGGTGGTGGTGGAGGGAGGAAGGGGCTGTAGGGGTGGTGGTGGTGGTTGAGGTTGAGGTTGTAGGGTGATGTGAGGAACCCAGGGTGATGTGCGGGATGGTCACGATTGTACGGCTGAGAAAGGTGATGGATGCGTGAATTAGAGACAAAGTGAATGGAAATATTTCGTTATATATTGATCTATCTATCTATCTATCTATTGAATATAAACACCATATGAGGAGGAGCACTTTATTGACAACGCTTCGCAGATAGCTTCTTCAGGTCACTAACATTGCCTGACGCCGTGATCCCCGAAAGGGTGGCTACGAACTTAACGCCCCCATACGCCTCTGTCTCCAGTCAGTCGACGTCCCTCCCAACCAGCACCGCCTTCATCCATATACTTCTTCACTCCATCCTTCCACCTCTCTTTCGGTTTACATCTCCCTCTCTGTCCTTCCACCGAATCGCTAAATTTTGAGGATTTGTATGATCTCTATCCACTTTTGTAAATCCAAAATAACCCGGCCTTCCTCCCAAATTACAGGCTCGTTAAACTTAATAAAATCGTAAGTAGTAGCCATAACATATAACTGAAATGCGTAATCTGACCTTGAAAGGGTTAACACACACATATCGAATCCAACACTAATTCCGTATCATGTCCTAAGTGTTCAGTGTTTACAGAACCCGATTGATTAATTTTCGATACAAAGCATACAGCCAGGAAAGATATTGAGTGAATAATCTAACTACCCTTAACCCTTTCACGCATTTATAACGCAGAGGTTGCCAGATTAGCAATAAGAAATAGAGTTATCTCACTCTTATAATTACCTCTTCAAAATTAGTTTTCTGCCCACAGCTAACTCAAAGACAACTGCAGAGGTTGAAGTAACTAAACTAAAGATTTCTAAACACCCCTGATGGTAACAAAGGCTTTAGAGTATCCCCAATAGGCTCAAAATCGCGTCATATGTCGGAGAGGGTTAATAATTATCACGTATCGAGCATTATTTTCCACACAACTTAATTGGCCACTTGCGAGTTTCAGGCGGAAGGAGAAACCATAAACATCGATATTAAACAGAAGTACAATATTAATATAGGTTTCTAGTGGATAAAAAATATGTTGAATTGGGTTTTATGTATTTATATAAGCACTACAACCGCAATTTAGGTGATCATTCTGTTAATTATCGATGTCTACAGCTCCAACTTCCTTATAGACCGAAACTCGCAAGTGGTCGATTGACCTAGTGAATACTCCAGCAACCTTTAAGTAATTGTTATCACGCATCAAACATTATTATCCACGATATACATAATTGACCTAGTGAATAATCCAACAATCCTTAAGGGGAGATATCCACTTGAGGGACTTTTTTCTTGACCCCTTTCTCTCTCATGTCTAGCCCCATTGCTTTTGAGATTTTAAGATGTTTGCCCCGTTAGTTTGGCGATTTTAAGAACTTTCACCCAATTTTAAGACCTTTCGTGCCATTCAGGTGTCGATTTTATCCTGGCGAGCGATAGCGAGCCTGTAACTTAAGAGGAAACGGCCTTCGGCCGGGACATTTTTCTACCGAAAAATGTACAAATTAATCTTGAAAGGGACTCAAGGTGGTGTAATTTTAAACTTGCTGGGGGTCTAGGGAACAAACTAAATACCTCCCCTTAATCCTTTCTCTACCGGTGTCGTCCTTTTGGCTGTATTCTGGCAACTATGAAATTATTTTATTAAGGTTAGGAAGGACTTTTACCTATTAAGAGGCTACAGACTATCCAAATTTAGCTCCCTTATGTACTTTATCCTTAGCTAGCCTATCCTTTTAGCTACCATATATCCTTTCGAAGTTTCACAAAATTGTCTAAATGTTGCTGAAATCAAATGAATAAGACATCGCCAATACAAGAGGGGTTAATAGTTATCATACATTAAACTTTACTATCCCCTTTGTACATATTAAACCTTTCAATATCCGATTACGCATTTCTATTCTGTTTTCTGGCTATTATTAACGATTTTATTCGGATTCGGGAGGGTGTATGGAAGTCGGAGGGTTAATTGAAATAGTATTTACCCATTTGGTGCCTGCAGATCCTTCTTAACTTGTATAATGTCGTCTTATATTGGTTAGATTCTTCCTAAACTTAATTCAATCATCCAATAGTTGCCAGAATATAACGAACAGGACGTCACCGGTACTGAATGGGTTAATGGACTTACCACCCTGGCGCCAGAATGATTGATTGATGAATCTGAGGCGCAGAATGCGATTCGCTTGGTTTTAGCATATCTTAAACCTAGAAATACCCCAGATACACCTTCAAAAGGATAATTTAGTTACCCCACACCTCTTCAGTTTTCTTTCATTGGTCGTTTAAGGAAAACTATTGTTAGAGGACTAAGTTAATTAAATTTTCTTAATAGCATATCAATTAGAAAATATATAAAACTGGCATTCGTGCGCCTCAGGGGAAAAACGGAAACCAATTTTGATTAACATGTATCCTTTCTGCGAAAGGCAACATTTACTCAATTTCAGTACATAACTGGTTTGGCTAATAACCTCATCTGCTGCCGATGTTTTCGAGAACGAATTGGGCACCATTCCCTTCCTCACGCCAGGCAACAGCAAGCAGAACTCCTTATGTTGACAGTGTTGCTTGGGTTGCAGGGTCCCGTTCCTCTCCCAGTGCCTGATCCAGCGGTACACGGTGGACAGACTGGCTCCCGTCTCCTTGGCTATGTCGGACACAGCCAGACCCTCCCTCCACAACCATACGATGCGCCACCGATCGATTTTCATTGCCTTCCTGTTCATTTTTGTCTGCTTTAGGAAATAAATACTTGTTCAGAAACTACAGGTCTGGAAGCAGAGTAATGGAATTCAACGTCTAGAAACGAAATATAGTGTCCCCTTTTCTCGATTGAATTTGACAACATATACCCCCAGAGAAAAGTACATCATCAAATGAATGGAAAGTAAACAAGTTCTACACATGAAAAGCCACCAGTCAATGTTGAATGTCTTTCTGTCCATATTCCCTGTGCTGGTCTAGATCAGCCTTAGGAAATATTAATTTAGCTCTTGTTGAACATATCAGATACCAATGGGGCTAGACATGAGGGGGAAGGGGGTCCAGAAAAAGCTACTTCCCCTTTGATTTAGTGTAGGTGAAGCTTTCTAGAAATTTCATGTGCCTTTGGTGGTTGGTCTCGCATTTATGATAGATGTGAACAACTGTGCATGGAAGTTTAAAGGGGAGGTATTTGTATTTCCTGGTATCCCTTCTTGCTCATGTTTAGCCTCGTTAGTTTTCGGATTTTATAACGTTCGGCCCATTACTTTGGCGATTTTTAGACTTTTCGCTCAATTTCTTTGTCAATATTTAGACGGTTGTGTTATTTAGGTGTCGACTTTTTCCTATTTTTGTTCTAGAAGGGGGATCTTGGGGATTTATTTCAGTTTAATGGAAGTCTAGGGAGGAAAAAAAATTATATATATATATATATATATACCATATATATATATATATATATATATATATATATATATATATAAAACAAATCGACTAAAAAATAAATCCTTTCTCCCCTTTAGTCGAGTTGTGACATTTTTTTCCTATTCAAATGTTCTTCATTAACTACTACTTACTTTGTTCTGTGCGTTTTGAGACCGAACTAGTATAGTGATATGTTTAGTTTTTCTTTCCTATACACATATATCAGTATATTGACTTTGGGATATCTGTAAGTGCTGTTGACTATATCCTTGCAAACAGTTAAGTATTGCAGCATCTGAAAGATATTTCCGTGCATTTAAAACAATGCAAACGCAATATGAGAGATCCGAAATAGAGTACAGATAATTTGTAGCAGATAACCAGACTTTATTCAATATAGCCCGCTGATAAAATGGCTCGTTTGAATTAATTAGTTAACGCCTTACGAGCGGGCCTGTCAGTAACTTCTACTACCTGCCAAGCGGGTGGTTTTACCCTAAACGACCTTGTTTCCATGCTCTTTTTCATGCATAAACAAGAGCCAGAGCATAATACAATTATGTATCCCTGAAAGGGCGATAATTGAGCTTTCCAATGACACCAGAACCATCCTTCTACGACCACGCGTTGTCTTGCAACGATCGTGCAAGACGAGTGCAAAATCCCTAAAATACGGTAATTTCCTTACATAATTCCCTGTGTAGCGAGGCAGTGAGTGTGGGTGTGTGTGGAGTAGGGCCCAGTGCTGGCGCGAGAGCCGTGCCGAACGGTCAGAGCTGACCTACGCTCCTCCCACCGCTCGTCTCTCTCTCAGAGCCAAATATTGCTCAGAATTGCACACCGCCTTAAGTCGGTCCCCGCCACATAGTCCTTTCTTCTCTAGCCCGACTTAAGTCCACCCCCGCGAGACAAGGGTTAAAACAGGACTTCAGAGGATATCAATCCCTCTGGATTATTTAGCCAGCAGACTGTAAGTCAAGTACATTTTAAGGACTGGGACCCCTTTTCGAGAAGTCCAGTCATTTATGTGAATCGGTTAAAATGGCCCGTTTGAAATATTCTAACTCACGAGAGAAGTTTGGGTGATGTCTCCGAAGGCCGGGAGTGTTCTGAGGTGCCTGACTTCCTCCCTGCCTCGGTATATATAGAGGGAGGATAGAGACCACCACCACCTCTCCCCTCCTCCCCCATCCGCGACGTCTGGGGTGTGAGTGTTATTGGTAATGCACTTGTATATAACCCCCCTCCCCCCCTCTCTCTCTCTCTCTCTCTTTCTGTTCTTTCTCTCTCTCTCTCTTTCTGTTCTTTCTCTTTTCTATCATTATTTTCTATATCTGCTCTCTCTCTGTAAATACACTTACTGTATGTACGCTATCTGAATGGCTTTGTGGTTGCATATACGTATTAGATATTATTGACTTGACTTATCACTTGGTCATTCGATGTCTCCGGTAGTGATTTTAATAATTATTGTTGAACTGGATTTTCAGTTTCTTGCTACTGTCGAGCTACCAGCAATTGTGTATGTATATATTTATTTAATTTATTTATCTAGTATTATTTGTTTGTTTTGGTTATCAGTAGAAGATTTTTTTCAGTTTAGTGAGGAATTTTAGGGATCATAGGATTAATTGAGATAGAATGTACCCCCGGGTCTTCCAAATATACCCTTATGATTCCTAGAGTGCCATCAAAATACATCCCTTTCATTCCTTTATACCCGTTTAATTACTATATATATTTCATTCCCATATACCCCTTTCATTCCCATATACCCTTTTCATTCTCATATACCCCTTTCATTCCCATCTACCCTTTTCATTCCCATATACCCCTTTCATTCCCATATACCCCTTTCATTCCCATATACCCTTTTCATTCCCATATACCTTTCATTCTCATATACCCCTTTCATTCCCATATACCCCTTTCATTCCCATATACCTTTCATTCTCATATACCCCTTTCATTCCCATATACCCCTTTCATTCTCATATACCCCTTTCATTCTCATATACCGCTTCCATTCCCATATACCCCTTTCATTCCCATATACCCCTTTCATTCCCATATACCCCTTTCATTCCCATATACCCCTTTCATTCCCATATACCCCTTTCATTCCCATATACCCCTTTCATTCTCATATACCCCTTTCATTCCCATATACCCCTTTCATTCCCATATACCCCTTTCATTCCCATATACCCCTTTCATTCCCATATACCCCTTTCATTCCCATATACCCCTTCCATTCCCATATACCCCTTTCATTCCCATATACCTTTCATTCCCATATACCCCTTCCATTCCCATATACCCCTTTCATTCCCATATACCCCTTTCATTCCCATATACCCCTTCCATTCCCATATACCCCTTTCATTCCCATATACCCCTTCCATTCCCATATACCCCTTCCATTCCCATATACCCCTTTCATTCCCATATACCCCTTCCATTCCCATATACCCCTTTCATTCCCATATACCCCTTTCATTCCCATATACCCCTTTCATTCCCATATACCCCTTTCATTCCCATATACCCCTTCCATTCCCATATACCCCTTTCATTCCCATATACCTTTCATTCCCATATACCCCTTCCATTCCCATATACCCCTTTCATTCCCATATACCCCTTTCATTCCCATATACCCCTTTCATTCCCATATACCCCTTTCATTCCCATATACCCCTTTCATTCCCATATACCCCTTCCATTCCCATATACCCCTTTCATTCCCATATACCCCTTCCATTCCCATATACCCCTTCCATTCCCATATTCATTCCCATATACCCCTTCCATTCCCATATACCCCTTCCATTCCCATATACCCCTTTCATTCCCATATACCCCTTTCATTCCCATATACCCCTTTCATTCCCATATACCACTTTCATTCCTATATACTCCTGCCTATACATTCTTAACCTAATGTTTTCCAGCGACGTGTTATATTTTATTCTAGCTATATGTATACAATATTATGCAGCTTCGGAAGGATCTACGGTAGTTAAAAGGATTGGTTGAGATAGTTTGAAGCCATATTATTGCTAGATGTCATTCTTAATCTGAATAAAATCGTCTTATAGTTTCCACCATAGAGTAAGCAGAGGAGAGAGGAGTCTTCCTATGTATTCTATTAATACAAAGGTGCCTTTAAACGTTGCCAGTTACCCTTTTTGATTTTTTTTCAGCGCCATCTATTGCAGGATTCCAGAACTACTCAACGTGATTAAATCTACGGATGTATCCTCCATTCTGTTTTTTTTTTATTATATGTACACTACTTTTCTAACTATATATATATATATATATATATATATATATATATATATACTGAATAGGCCTATTATTTATGTTTGACCAAAGTTTGAGTGTGACTGTGTGTACTTCCAAGTTAGTAACTTAATTATATTACAATGTAAATACTTTTCTTCAATTGAGATTATTGTTATTCATATACATTCATTGTTAATACATTTACAGTCAATATCAAATAATCAACAGCCTTAATTCATGATCCATTGCAAACCATTATCCTTATTCTATAAGGTCAACCACAGCCTCCTTACATCATCATGGAGGCTTGGTTCAGCTTGGTAAGCTATGTAATTAACCCCTTCTATACCGACGACGTCCTTTGATTTTATTCTGGCTCCTACTAATCGGTTGCATTCACTTTAGGAAGGATCTTTAGCAATTATAAGGCTTCGAACTATCTCAATCAACCCTTTTAACTACCACAGATCCTTTCTAAGCTGTATAAAATCGTCTTCATATTGCTAGAATATAATATAACATACGTCGACGGTACAGAAGGGGTTAATGGAGTATTGTTCACATTTCGGTGTAGGCAATACTTTGGAGTGCTTTTGCATATCAGTGTACTCTTAAATCATTGTATTCATAATGACTATGGCTGATATGGTGATAGCAAACAAGTTACATGTGTTTCTACAGACTCTACACGAGACACGTGTACACCATAAATACATCTTGGAAGTTATTCGAAACCACTTACCTAAAAGCAGTGCAAGACTGCATACCATCGAAAATACGGCGTCCAGGCCATAATAATAAGCTCAAATGGTGGAATAAAGATATTTCAAACTGCCTGCTTGCTAAAAAATTTGCTAATGATAGATTAAAATCCTCACAAAATGACGAAGAACGGGTGAAATTTGTAGAGCTACGACGCAAAGACAAAAAGTTAATTAAGCAAAGTAAAAAGACCCTAGAGTTACATATTGCGAATCAAAGTAAAACAAACCCGAAAGAATTCTATAGTTATATCAGAAAGAAAAAAGTAGTTACTTCAACTGTTGGACCGTTAGTCGATGAAAATGGAGAATACACCAAAGACGAAGTACAAATGAGTAATGCCCTCAATACCTTCTTTGCATCAGTTTTTACAACAGAAGACCTCAGTGATATCCCTACACCATCGCCGATTCAGATTGATAATTCAGATGTTCTAAGCAATATCACCGTTACAGAGAGAGAAGTATTGAATTGTTTAGATAAACTCAAGGTAAATAAAACGCCTGGACCTGATACAATCTCGCCTAGAGTTCTAAAGGAAGCTAAGGATGAGCTCTCCAAACCACTGACATTACTATTCAATAAATCCTTGCAGTCTGGAACTATGCCTGATCAGTGGAAGATAGCCAACGTAACACCGATATTAAAAAAAGGCAGCAAATCCCTACCCAGTAACTATCGTCCAATTAGCTTAACCTCAGTTGTATGTAAAATGCTAGAAACGGTCATAAGAGACAGACTCGTAAATCACTTAGAGGAAAATAACATACTTAAAGATACTCAACACGGCTTTCGTAAAAAACGTTCCTGTTTAACAAACCTCTTAGACTTCTTCCACGATATCCTCAACCTCTACGATGAGAGTAAAGCTGTAGATATTATATACCTTGATTTTCAAAAGGCCTTTGACAAAGTTCCCCACAAACGTTTACTGCTAAAACTAAAAGCGCATGGAATACAAAACGGTGTGTTGAAATGGATAGAAAATTGGCTCAGCGACAGAAAGCAAAGAGTAGTCATAAACGGTAAGGCATCTAAATGGACCAATGTAAGTAGCAGGGTACCCCAGGGATCGGAACTAGGACCAATTCTCTTTCTAATTTACATCAACGATATAGATGAGGGTCTCACCTGTACAATCTCAAAATTTGCTGACGATACAAAAATTGCAAATAGCGTACTCTCAAAAGATCAAGTTGACGATATGCAACACAATCTAGATAAATTGTCACATTGGGCCCAAATTTGGCAAATGAGTTTCAATGCGGATAAATGTAAAGTACTACATATCGGATACCTAAATGAGAAAGCAAACTATTCGATGAATGGCACTCCGCCTAAGAATGTAAACAGAGAAACCGATCTGGGAGTAACAATATCGAGTAACCTAAAACCGAGTCAACAATGTTCAGAAGTTGTTAAGAAGGCAAA